>CM040118.1:457835520-458435520 GCA_022559845.1 Amorphophallus konjac
CCCTCCACCGGAGCCCCCCTCCCCCTCACCCCAGCGGAGCCCCCTCCCCTCCACCGGAGCCCATCCCCCTGCGCAGCCCCCCCTCCACCGGAGCCCCTCCCCCTGCGCAGCCCCCTCCCCTCCACCGGAGCCCCTCCCCCTCACCCCACCGGAGCCCCTCCCCCTGCGCAGCCCCCTCCCCTCCACCGGAGCCCCCTCCCCCTCAACCCCACCGGAGCCCCTCCCCCTGCGCAGCCCCCTCCCGTCCACCGGAGCCCCCTCCCCCTCACCCCTGCGGAGCCCCCTCCCCTCCACCGGAGCCCCTCCCCCTCCCCTGCGCAGCCCCCTCCCCCCCCCTGCGGAGCCCCCCTCCCCTCACCCGAGCTCCACCCCCCCTCCCAGACCAACCTCCCCCGCCACCCCCTCCCACCGAAACCCCCCTCACTGGAACCCCTCCAAGAAGAAAAAAATGAGAAATAGGGCATGGTCGATGGCCGGCGGGAGGGAGAGGGGGGGGGAGAGAGGCGCGGGGCTGGAGGGAGAGGAGAGGGGGGGAGATCGAGAGGGAGAGGACTTACCAGACCGAGGAGGGTGACGACGAGGACGACGGGGACCGACGAGGTCGACGGCGAGGATGGTGCGGGGCTGGCCGAGACAGCGAGCTCCGGCGTCCGTCCACCACCACGCCGCTCGCCACGCCCGTGGCCGCAAGGCAGAGGGGGGGGGGGGAGGGCGAGGGGGCCGGAGGGGGAGGGGAGAGCTCCGGTGGAGGAAGGTTATCAATGCAGGGGGGAGATGGTCGCGCTGTAAATGCAGTCATATCAGCGACCGATTAGAGACCGAAATATATTCGGTCGCAACATCGGTCTCCAATTCGGTCGATTTTGAAAAAAAAGAGACCGGAATAAATTCGAGCTAAATATAGCGACCAATTCGGCGACCGAAATAAATTCGGTCGCCAAAACGGTCTCAGATATGCGACCGATTATTTCGGTCGCCGAATTGGTCTCTATTTGGGACCGACTAGCGACCGATTTAATCGGTCTCTAATTCGGTCGCTATAGCCACTTTTTCTTGTAGTGTATAGGAAAGGAGAGGCGCTATAGGACAAAACACGTCACATCAGTGGTCAATCGTCAGGGTTTTGTCTGGATCCCCTTGTACTGTGGTGCGATTCTGTTATAATTCTGCTACTTTCTGATGTTACTAATCTATGCTGGTTTGTGCAGGTTTTACTAACGGACGTCTTTGTCCTATCTCCTGCCCCACCTTTCGATGGTTGGTCCCACCATGTCATGCATCATAGTATATGATACCTACGCTATTAGAACATGTCAAGGACCTTGCGGCCCGAACGAATCTGGGATTTGAGTTCCCCTTCAACAAAAACGGTGATGATTCCGGAAGAATTCGGGTTGTACAGATAGGCCGTTAACTTGTGGTGGCATGGGGACGACGGTTCCGTCCAGTGAGTTGGTGCGTGGATAAACGGGCCCCAGTCCAGTATCAGCTCACCGGATCGGTATCTTGACCCATTCTTAACGAGTTGACAATATTATCCTTGGCTATTTTCTATTTTAGTTTATTTTAAATTTTTATTTTAAACCCAGCATGCATTAACATAGGACTTTGATTTATTGCGGAAGATCATTCAAGTGATTCGATTGTGAAAGCCGTTTGTGCTTCAATTCTTATAAATATGAGATATTCCACTCCGAATGAAATACTGAGTTTCCTTGAAACGGCCCTACGCTGCTCTTCCAAAGGAGACCCTTGTTTGGACAGACCCTCGGATATTCCTTTACTTTTTACCTTGTTTGACCCACCTTGGCCGCAACACTTCCACACTGGCTGGTAACCGCTCCCCAAAGGTGAAACCTGCCGATTTATGACCCAGGTACTTCCACATCGAGAAGTTGGTCTCCTTTATTTTCGTGCCTAAGCGCACATCTCACCCTCCCTTATTTGATCTCCGTCCAAGCAATCGTCAAAATTTGAAAGACCTTCTTCAAGGTCGCCTCATTGAAACTACAAGAAAGATTCCAAACGGTAATGTCAAAAGCGTGTCTCATCACACCTTGGCATCAACTTATCAGTCCATTCCCACTCCATTTCACTCCACTTCGATACCATTCCATTATGTGTCACTCCCTTGCAAAGCAGACGCCAAGGCGGGGCATGTCAAGGACCTTGCGGCCCGAACGAATCTAGGATTTGAGTTCCCCTTCAACAAAAACGGTGATGATTCCGGAAGAATTTGGGTTGTACGGATAGGCCGTTAACTTGTGGTGGCATGGGGACGACGGTTCCGTCCAGTGAGTTGGTGCGTGGATAAACGGGCCACAGCCCAGTATCAGCTCACCGGATCGGTATCTTGACCCATTCTTAACGAGTTGACAATATTATCCTTGGCTATTTTCTATTTTAGTTTGTTTTAAATTTTTATTTTAAACCCAGCATGCATTCACATAGGACTTTGATTTATTGCGGAAGATCATTCAAGTGATTCGATTGTGAAAGCCGTTTGTGCTTCAATTCTTATAAATATGAGATATTCCACTCCGAATGAAATACTGAGTTTCCTTGAAACGGTCCTACGCTGCTCTTCCAAATGAGACCCTTGTTTGGACAGACCCTCAGATATTCCTTTACTTTTTACCTTGTTTGTCCCACCTTGGCCGCAGCACTTCCACACTGACTGGTAACCTCTCCCCAAAGGTGAAACCTGTCGGTTTATGACCCAGGTACTTCCACACCGAGAAGTTGGTCTCCTTTATTTTCGTGCCTAAGCGCACATCTCACCCTCCCTTATTTGATCTCCGTCCAAGCAATCGTCAAAATTTGAAAGACATTCTTCAAGGTCGCCTCATTAAAACTACAAGAAAGATTCCAAACGGTAATGTCAAAAGCGTGTCTCATCACACCTTGGCATCAACTTATCAGTCCATTCTCACTCCATTTCACTCCACTTCGATACCATTCCATTACGTGTCACTCCCTTGCAAAGCAGACGCCAAGGCGGGGCAGCTGTAGACACGCTATTCCTGACGTCTCCTGAGAAAATCTCATATTACTATACGACACCCCGTAGCGGCTTTCGCATTTTGAATTTCTTGAGTGCTTCCTATTCTTGAGTCTTCTTCCGCCTTTTCGGCATCCGGAAATCATCTCGTTGCGGCATTCGGACGGCATCAACATCAATCGGACGCACAGGAAGGTTCCGGAACCAGGAAGAATGTCTGGCAGGCGGCTGCCGATACCTTTTCAGGGGACCCGGGGGGGGTCTTCATGGAGGCGTCCAGGCCCCTGGACACCTCCATGATTTTAATATATATTTAAAGCCACAAAACACAAAAAATAATAAATTAATGGAGGCGTCCAGGCCCCTGGACGCCTCCATGAAAATAAAATATAAAATATAAATAATATTAATAATGATATAAGATAAAACAAAAAATATAATATATTTATGGAGGCGTCCAGGCCCCTAGACGCCTCCATCAACTTGCCCACGGGCGGCCCCCGTTCGATGGTCGGTTTGAAAAATCCAAAATGTGAAGGCGTCCAGGTGCCTGGACGTGCCCATACTCCATATACGGACAATCCCGACACCCCGGTCGGTTTGACTATTCGGAAAAATCCAAAACGTGGAGGTGTCCGGGAGACTGGACGCCTTCATTTCACCACATCCGGACAAGCTCGACGCGCCGCTCAATTTGATGTCTCAGAAAAGTCCAGAATATAAGGGCGTCCTGCCAGCCAGACGCGCCCACTTGTGAGTCACGGGCGCCGGTCAAAAAACACGTGTTTTGCCAAACCGCGTGTGGCTTTCGGCGGATTCCGGTGGGCTGTTATGGAGGCGTCCAGTTGCCTGGACGCCTCCATTAAAATATTCAAAATAAAAAATAAAAATTAATAAAAAATTTCTAAGGCCTTGATGAAGACGTCCTGGGTCCTGGACACCTCCAAAAGGAGGCGTCCAGGCCCCTGGACGCCTCCATCGTCCGGGACTCTATAAATAGCAGACCCCCCTCAGTCCGAAGGGAGAGCGTTTTTTGAGAGGTCCGACAGGCTGCCGGAATCCCGAGGCTGCCGGATCCTTTTCTAACCCTTAGGTTCCTTTCAGGAGGAGGTTCTGCCGGCTTCTCGGGTGCCCACGCTCGCGAGAGGAAGGTCGTCTTCATCCACCGCGCTTCCACGTCGTTCCTACGCTGCCGGAGCTCCGCCGGATTTCGCCATCGGCACATCCAATAAGGCAATCCTTTTATTTTCTTCGTAGTTCTTTTACATTCATCATCTCGCATCCTCTATCCCCCTTCATAAGGGCGTCTCTTCTTATATACTTCTTGCATCCATCATCGCATTTTCCTCCTACTCGAGTCCGAGAGGGGTTTAAAACCACACCAACCAGGTGTGTGTCCTGTCGCGATTTCGTTATTTTTATCACAAGGGATTGATACTACACTGCCATTTTCTAATTCTGTTTAGCTATTGTCTGTTATTTTGCAAGGGTAACTGAAGAAAGCCCTCTCCGTCGGCCGGCCGAAGGGAGAGGAAGAAGCAACCCGCCACTTCCTGCTAGTGAGATAGGCGCGATCATTTCCTTATTTTGGGGTCTTTGGCCCCTGGTGATCACATCATATTCTCGAGACCGCGGTGAGTCACTTCCCCAATGACTGTTTAAATTCCTGTTTTTATATTCTCTTTATATTCTGTTATATTCTTATCTGCTCATATTCTCGAGACCGCAGCGAGTAACTTCCCCAATGGCCGTTTAAATTCCCGTCCTTTATATTCTCCTTATATTCTGTTATATTCTTATCTGCTCATATTCTCGAGGCCGCGGCGAGTCACTTCCCCAATGGCCGTTTAAACTCCCATTCTTTATATTCTCTTTATATCCTGTTATATTCTTATCTGCTCATATTCTCGAGGCCGCGGCGAGTCATTTCCGGCAATGGCCGTTTGAATTCTGTCCTTTCTCTTGTATATCTTGAATTACTGCTATATCTGCTATACTCTCGAGGCCGCGACGAGTCACTTCCCGCAATGGCCGTTTCAATTCTTGCTATTTGATTTCCGCACCATTCCCGTCCCCCCGAGGCCGCGGCGAGTCACTTCCCGCTATGGCCGTTTAACCCCCATATCTTGCTATATTGTATTTGTCCCGCTCGCCCCGCCGGAGCAATCTCCCGTGGTGGCCCCTTCTCTTTTCTCTTATTTCTGTGTTGCAGCAAACAAAACGAGCCCGCGCGCTCCGCATTTTCGTTTCTCAAACCGTTTGACGTCGCTCACAGTCGGGTGCCGCGGACCCCGATGTGACTGGAGTAGCTGGCAGTTGGGTGCCGGAGGCACCGTTGTGACTAGAGTTGTTGAGTGGTGGGGTGTCGGGGGTTGTTGGTAGTCGGGTGCTGGGGGCACCGTTGTGACTGAAGTAGCTGGGTAGTCGGGTGCCGGCGGCACCGTTGTGACTGAGGTAGATGGCAGTCGGGTGCCGAGGGCACCGTTGTGACTGAGGTAGCTGGGTAATCGGGTGCCGGGGGCACCGTTGTGACTGGAGTAGCTGGGTAGTCGGGTGCCGGCGGCACCGTTGTGACTGGAGTTGTTGAGTGGTGGGGTGCCGGGGGTTGTTGGCAGTCGGGTGCCGGGGGCACCGTTGTGACTAAGGTAGCTGGGTAATCGGGTGCCGGCGGCACCGTTGTGACTGGAGTTGTTGAGTGTTCGGGTGCCGGGGGTGCCGTTGTGATGGAGTTGTTGAGTGATCGGGTGCCGCGGGCCCCGATGTGACTGGAGTAGTTGGCAATCGGGTGCCGGGGGCACCGTTGTGATTGAAGTTGTTGAGTGATCGGGTGCTGTGGGCCCCGATGTGACTGGACTTGCTGGCAGTCGGGTGCCGAGGGCACCGTTGTGACTGGAGGAGGCGGGCGTCGGGAGACCTCGATGGTCGTGCTCAGGGCCCGATGTGACTGGCAGTCGAGTGTCGGAGGCACCGTTATGACTGAAGGAGGCGGGCGTCGGGAGACCTCGATGGTCGTGCTCTAGGCCCAGTGTGACTGGCAGTGTCCTGACACTTCATCTTGTGCCAGGACTTGTAAATTGTGCCCATTGTCCGGGTAACGGCACTAAGGGCACGCTCATCGAGATGACGCCAAGGTGGCACACGATCATCGAGGCGAGGCAGAACATGGTGCTTTTGTCAAGCGGCATCAGGATCGTGTACGACTATCGAGGTAGGACCCGAGCAGAGTGCTTTCACCAAGCGACATCAAGGTCGTGCACGACTATCGAGGCAAGACCTGGGCAGAGTACTTTCACCAAGCAAGATCTGGGGTCGTGCATAATTATCGAGACGACATATCACAACAGGGGGCCGGAGGTGAGTGTTTAGGCTAGACGCCGTATGAGGGATGCTCATGTGGCATGCCCTCGACGTGAGCCTAGCAAACACACACACAAATCTCCCGGAGACGGGTGTTTGGGCTAGACGCCGTATGAGGGATGCACATGCAGCATGCCCTCGGCGTGAGCCTAGCAAACACACACAATTCTCCTTAGCGCGCCCTTGTAGTCCGGGGTTGAGCTCCTTGCATTGATGCTTGATGCATTTGGTGCTTCATCCATGCCCTTTGGGCTCCCAAGGGGGGGCTTTTATAGTGGAAGGTGAAGGGTCAGGGGGTTTACGCGGACCAGCCAAGGGGGGTGAGCTGGTCCGCGTAAACCCAATTGAATAGTGGGTTACGGAATGAGAGAGAGAGGGGGAAAGAGGTTTACGCGGACCAGCCAAGGGGCCTGAGTTGGTCCGCGTAAACCCTCCCCCCATGGGGGTTTAGGCGGACCAGCCAGTCCGCCTAAACCTCCCCCCAAGGGGGTTTAGGCGGGTTTGCTCCGGTCTTTTTTTTCTTTATTTGAAAAATTAAATTTTTTAATTGAATGGGGGGTTTACGCGGGCCAGCCAGGGGGGGTGAGCTGGTCCGCGTAAATCCCCCCTCAGCCAGGGGGCCCTGGCTAGTCCGCCTAAACCTCGGCGGGTTTGACCGGGGGTTTATCACGGGTTTGACCGCGGGTTTGACTGGGGGTTGATTGAGGGTGTGACTGAGGGTTTGACCGAGGGTTTGACTGGGGTTGACTGAGGGTTTGACTTGGGGTTGACTAAGTGTTTGACTGAGAGCCGACTGAGAGTTGACTGAGGTTTGATTATTGGTTGACTGAGGGTTTGATTGGGGGTTGATCGAGGGTTTGACTGAGAGTCGATTGCGGGTTTGACTGGGGGTTGACTGAGGGTTTAACTGAGAGTTGACTGCGGGTTTGACTGGGGGTCAATTGAGGGTTTGACTGAGAGTCGACTGCGGGTTTGACTGGGGGTTGACTGAGGGTTTGACTGAGGTTTGACTGAGAGTTGACTACAGGTTTGACTGGGAGTCGATTGAGGGTTTACCGCGGGTTTGACTGGGAGTCGACTGAGGGTTTATTGCGGGTTTGACTGGGAGTCGACTGAGGGTTTGACTGAGGGTTGACTGAGGGTTTGACTAAGGGTTTGACCAGCTATAAATTGGTCGATCCGCGTGCGAGGCCTCACGATGGTGGTGTATGACGCGGTGGGTTGCTGGGAGTCCCGAGTTGGGCTCGGACTTGCTGTAGAGTGGCTGGATCATACGCGCCCACCAGGTGCTCGGGGAAGTTCTCGACACGCGTGTGCGGGCCGTGTAAGGGTGCTGTGAGCTCCTGAAGCTTGTGGTTGGCCTTGACGGGTCTTCCTTTGACTTCAGGGGCCTGGAGGGAGGCGACTCGAGGATAGACCCTGACCTCATTGCTGGGCGCCACGTGGCGTGGCTTGTAGTCAGGGTGCCCCCGGGTCGGCTCGGGTAGCTATGTTGAATGCGGGCAAACCCGCAAACTGAGTGATCGGGGGTGGACCCGATCGATCGTTGATGTTGCCGTGGGTCACGGCTAGCTGGTTAGGACCCTCGATTGGGCCCGGTGACTGGGGCGTCGACATGACGATGCAGTTTGTCTGGTGATCAGGATGACCCTTGCTCCTTAGCGAAGAGCCGTATGAAGCAGCAGGCCGTTCTGAGTCCCGAGTTAACTTAGTTGTTGAAGCGTCGGCGGTGTGATACCGTATGCAGAGTGTCCGGGGGTGATCCCCGAATCTTCACAGAGTGCCGTAAGGTACGACAGGTTGTCCCGAATCCCGAAATCGACCCGGTTGTCGAGACACTGGCTGGCATAGTGCCATTTGCTCGGGGCCGATGCTCGATTGTTATGTTGCGTCACTTGACCCAACGATACGTCTCGATTTTCGAGCACAACTCGACTGGTAGAGTAACTTTGACGATGTGCCGTTTTGCTCCATTTAAGGAGTATTTCCCTATTGATTAAGTGAGATGTTATCTAAACGTGTGACTATGGTTCAAAACTTGCATATGTCATTCTTTCAAAGTGATTTAAAAAAAAAACTATTCAAAAAATCGCTTAAAAATGTGTTGGAAGGACGTTTTGAATCGAAGACCTCAGGTTTAAACGTGAGGTCTCTCGACCAGCTAACCTATAAACTATATTCATTATAAAAAATTAAAAAATTAAAAATATATTGGACTTGAGGACGTTTGCATTTTTTGCAACCAAAATGAACAAAAAAATAATTTCATTATATAACGCGTCCCGGTTGCGTCTCACCGACCGATCGTCCCGGTCTGTGGCTGGGACGGACCGAATCGCCCGTCCCGGACCGGTTTGTCAAACCCTGGTTAAAAGGAGCTATAAAAAATTAAAAATTTAAAAATATATTGGACTTTAGGACGTTTGCATTTTTTGCAACCAAAATAGACAAAAAAACAATAGTGATATTTTCTTGAGACGAGGATCAAGCAAGTACAAAGTAGACGAATACATGTTATACTGCTGTATAGATATTTAATGATCGAATGTCTAAATAGCGATAATGTTGGATGATTAGAATCAAACAGATGAAAGTTAAAGGAATGCAAATATAGATCAGATACCAAGAAAGGCTCGTATTCAAGAAAACAACGTTAAAATAAAATTTCAGATGATCGTATGGATTTTGAAGGGCAAAGCCCTATTTTCGTAATGGTTCCATGTATTTTGTGGATATATTATGTTTATATATAGGTAATCTAGAATTATGAATATAGATATTTGAAGAATGTAAGATTAATTATACTTCACTACGTGCAATTTATCCTATTTAGTTAGAAGTGACCTTTTTAATCATAATATTTATTTATCACATTTCACAGTTGCATGATTATTTATTATGCTTATATGGAGGTATAGTAAATATTAAAATGAGTGAGAGGCAATATTCTCTATCTTATGCATTACATTTTCTTAAAGAATTCTTAGATATACACTTTATTATGATATAGTATGATACGGATCGGTACTGTTATATTTTGAGATATAAAAATATATTATATATATTTATTATAGAATAAAATTACTCAAACGATCTTATATCTCGATTGATTAGTTGATATGTGATTTAAGTGGAGCGTCCTCATTTCGAATCTCACATGTGAAATGTCATGCCCCTAATCAACCAACCTATAAAAAAAATTTGTTATAACAAAAAATGATTAATATTTAAAATAATATATATGATGTATCAATTGAGTATCATATATTAATCGTATTGATCATCGATTAATATAATATAATATGTACTGTACGGATTTATCAAATCTGAAATCTAACCTAATCCGTCAAGAATATTGCTAATGAGAATATTATTTTAAAAGCTTGATACTCGAACTCCTTAATTGATGCATATTATGTCACTTAAATAGGCTTCTCCTCGTTAAGAAGTCATCAGCCATGAAAATATAATTCAAATGCTACACAGGAAGACTATTTATGCGGATATATTTCATAAAAGATTTAAAAAAAGGGCCATGATCCATTTTTATTCTTACAGGAGTATTTCAGTCATAAAAAAGCTTTTCATGGATTATGATTAAATTATAGCTCCTTCTTCGGGGCAAAAAATCTCTCCTGCTGTGTCTACATTTTATAAGTTTTTCTTCATCTCTCTTTTCTCTCTCTCTCTCTCTCTCTCTCTTCGCGATCGCGTCCGGTGGTCTGCAGGATCCCCTCGGCCCCCCGCCGCAGATCCGGCCACGCGGTCTCGGGTTCCGGCGCCGGGGAAGATGTACGGCTTCGAGGCCCTCACATTCAACATCCATGGCGGCTACCTGGAAGCCATCGTGCGGGGGTACCGGTCCAGCCTGCTCACCGCCGCCGACTACAACAATCTCTGCCAGTGCGAATCCCTGGACGACGTCAAGATGCACCTCTCCGCCACCGAGTACGGCCCATATCTCCAGAATGGTGAGTCCCCGCCGCGCTGCCCAAATCTGATGGTTTCTGTATTGGTGATCCCTTAGCGTCCGTCTGCCGGCGCATCTGGCCGAAATGGTTGTTGCGGAACACGGGTTTTAAAGATCTACCGACCGTGGATCTCAATTGCTGTGGGTTATGTCATCGGTACAATGATTAGAATCTAAGGACTTGTTGGTAAATTTTGGTTGCAAATTGTTCACGTCCTTGAATGACGGGATCCTAAAAAGATTTGAATTGGAGAGATATGCTATTCATGCGTCACCAAGTTCGATAAATTAGGGTCGCAGATGCACCATGTTTAATAGTGATGTGGCTTCGTTCTTCCTGGTGGTTCTGCAATTTTATAGCTCCTTTGTCTTACCTTATTTCAGTCGATTTGAAACAATGTACATGAATTGAAGCTTGAAGTGAAACATATCAACCATTTGCTCAAATATTCTGTGAATCCTACTTTGTACTGGTTCATAATTCACTGTGATGTCCTAGATTCACTTTGTCTCTCTTTTGTTTAAGAGTGGTGGATATCAAGGTATTAAAAAATTGATTTTGGAATTGAACTGATCCTGGGTGGTTCCAGTTTTCTGATACTGTTTCCAACTTCAAAGACCTGATTTTGCCAAAAGATCAACCATTTCTGGTTACATAGCCCTATTGGAACTGGGCAGTTTCCAAACCAGGTTCGGCCGTTCTTTTGTTCTGTGGGTAGTATCCCTATATTACTTACCATGGTTTTCAATAATAGGACTGCATAAGCTAGAGAGGAAAATAAAAAAAAATATCTCCTGGATGTTGGAGGGCACTGTTGACAACATTGATTTAAGTGGCCTTTAGGAATGGTCAAATATGCAACTTTAAACAGATATCCACAGTTTTCCCTTTTTAAGTTAAAGAGGACGGACCAAAGTTCTGCACCGATAAGGGCCTCTAAATATATGTAGATGTCAGGCTTTTATATCTTTTATAAAGGAGATTCAAGGGGAAGCTTGAACGCAACTAGATCCAAGGTATCCTTTAAAGTTGTGGTCATAACCAAAACATGCTATTCTGTTTAGGGTCTCTTCAGGTTGGATTAAGGTGGTTTAGCTCACATTAGAGGTAGGATTAGTTTGAGAAAGTGTTTACACAGTATGCATTTTTTGTTGAGGGAAATTATTTGAGGTTTAGACAGGTTTTGATTTGGATTGACATTCTTCTTCAATAGGTTGTGTTAGTTTTTTTTTGGTAGGTAATTTTTATTTATTTATTTAAATGGGGAGGGGGAACCGGGTATTGAACCTAGGACCTCCCCCTTGCAAAGGGGGAGGGTGTCCACTCCGCCACTAGCGGGGGACCTTGTGTTAGTTATTGGTGTCCAGACAAACCGGAGCCAACCTGACCTGGGTGTATGCCAGAAGCCATTAGCCTTAGTTGCCTCAACAAGGATAATGGAAAGAGCTTCAACTAACCAGCATCCCATTACCATAATGATGGCTAGGGTGGCAGCTGCCAGCCCTTAGCGGCTGTAGATGAATCTGGACTGACATGTGCCAACCATGTTGTGATAGGCGGTCATTGACCTTGCATCAACTGCAGACATTTGGGCCAATCATCAGTCATGCATCTCCAAAACTTTCAAGAGAAATTAAGAAAGGGGGCGATGACAATGAGCCCTTTTTTATCTCCAAAACAGAAACAATGTGATGAGAGAACCACTTATCTGCTCTACTCAGCTCCTTGTCATCAATGTTGGCAACACTGGAACCGGTTCTGGCACTGGTGGGGGGCAGTTCTGGTCCCAGTTCCTGTTCAAACTGGGAATCAGCTGGTTCAAAGTTTAGAACTGCTTTCCACTGGTTCCTTCAAGTACTTGTTATAATAGGGTGTTTGGGAGCACTTTTATTTTTTAAGTGATTTCACTTAAAAAAATTGATCTGTCTCATGTTTTGACCCAATTTTTGAAAATGATGTAAATAACCGCTAACATGTTTGGCAAAATTGACATAATTTTTAAAACTTGTGCAGACTTGTTTGGCAATTTTTTTTCAATGAATAATTTTCTCACATACTTGATATAAACATGCAAAATCAATGTTTTTTTCATCAACAAAGGACAATATCTATAAGAACTCATCCTGACAGATGACTCTTTAATCAATACTCTTTAATCAATACATGCTCATCCTACCCTGAATTGAAGATCCATAGCAGATCACATGGCATGTTAAACAAAATATTTGATTGAAGCTTGATATGCCACCGCATTTATAAGTT
The DNA here is from genome assembly GCA_022559845.1 of Amorphophallus konjac. Classification (NCBI taxonomy): domain Eukaryota; kingdom Viridiplantae; phylum Streptophyta; class Magnoliopsida; order Alismatales; family Araceae; genus Amorphophallus; species Amorphophallus konjac. Next base: position 457,848,112 of record CM040118.1, read on the forward strand.
CATATTTGTGCTTTCCAAGTTGTGAAGGACCCGCATACATCTTGTAGCAATATTGGATAGTCTAGAAGGTCCTCACGAAAAAAACAAAAGGGTGCAGAGATGTTGTTTGCCTCAGAGGTGAAGAGGAAGAGTGGTGCTAGTTGTTTTAATGGTCAATCTTGCCCGCAAAACCACCCTCGACAAGAGCATTGGTATGTCATCACAAGAGAGAAGGCCATGTCTCCTTTATCCCACTTGTTGAAGGGGTAATGAGAAGCCGTGGGGGTGTGGGAGGAGGAAGGGGGGGTGGGTCGGTTGGGAGGGCGGGGGTCCATCTACCATCGTTGCAGGGAGGGCACTGTAGTTGTTGTAGGGAGGGCGGGGAGGCCGGCTACCCATTGCAGAGGGCCATCCGGCATTGCAGGGGAGGGGGGGACGGGTTAGCTGTTGGCGTTGCAGAGATGGCGAGGGGGCCATCCGCCAGCGTTGTGGGGTGGGGTTCATTGCAGGAGGGTGGGGTGCCAATCGCCATGGTGGTGGCCGCCAACGCCTCTATGCCTCTCCCGTCGTTTGTTTCAGGCCCTGTCGCCATCGTTTCTTCGGCCGTGCTTGCCAGCGGTGCGTCTGCCTTCGGTTTCTTTGCGCACGTCTGCGGGACTGGAGAGGGGAGGGAGAGGAAGGGCGTGCCAAAGAGGGGGAGAGGAAAGACATCCGAGAAATCCCGAGCCGTCTTGGGTGCTTTTTAAAAAAAAATTGCTCGAGACTTGTTTTTATTTTGAGGAAGGTTTACACGGGATAAGATTTCTCCCTAAAAAATAGGATAGATCTTACCAAACGTGTTTGAGTACCCTCCTCTTAATTTTTATTTTGAGAGAAAAAAGAGATAAAAAATTACAACCAAACACCCTATATGTATAAAATAAAGAATATAAGGTTTAAATCCTAATCTTACTAAATCAATTGAGGTTTAAACCCTAATTGCACTTAAACCCTAGTTCTAAAGCAATTTAAACCCTAGTCTTAAGGAAATTTTGACCCTAATAGGAGATTGAAAGCCTAATCTCACATAATTGGTCGATTTTTATAAGTTTACCCCCATTTTTCTTGAAAAGTCACATTTTCTTTGTTTAGCTGACCGGCCAGTCCTGTCCTGAATTAGCTGAACCGGATCAGGGACCTCCGATCTTGATCTGGTTCAAGTCGGTCTGGACTGGACCGGCCGGTTGTGCAAATCATACCTGTCATCTTTCATAACTGTTGTTTCTACTTGGTACTAAATTTGGTATTCAAGAAGTTTAGTCATTGGCAAACAAGACCTTTGATCCAGTAGTCTCTGCTCTTTCCCGAGGGAAGTAAGCTGGTGATCAGATGAACATAGTGGAAGATGAACCAAGTGATCATTAGATGGTGGGCAAAGATCCTGATCTTGAGCTCTCACTGTAGCTGTTCTTGAGTTCTGAAGTCCATTGGCCACATTAAAGCACAGAAGTTAGAAACGGAAGGCAGGGGCAAGGACAGAGACACAAATTCTCTTCCAAGGTAGTTGAGATTGTCGTAATCGGCCACTTTGATAACAGGTTAGGATAAATTATCCGAGGTAGATCCGGGTGAGTTATTCCTTGGGTTTTCTCTTTTTGAGTTTGATAATTTACTCTTACCCTGAAAATAACTCATTCCATGTGAAATGGTAGAATGAGTTATTCCTAGAATAAGGTCTTATTCCTAACCGACCCCAAATAACTTAACCCTACTACCAAACTCGGTTAAGGATGAGTAGGCGGAATAACTCATCCTATTTGCCCTTATTCTGTTATCAAAGTCGCCCTAAGAGAGAGCAATATCTGCTAAATGGATAATGAGAGAGTGATTCTGCAGTTGTCAAAGTCATCATCATCATCATCAGAGCCTTATCCCAAATATTTGGGGTCGGCTATATGAATCCTGTTCCGCCAAAGATTTCTATCAAGTGCTATATTCATATTTAAATCCAAGAAGCTAATGTCCTCCCTAATAATATCGTACCATCTCATTTTAGGCCTTCCCTGAGCTCTTTTACTAGCATCCACTAAGATTCGGTCACATCTTTTAACCGGCGCTGAGTTAGGGCGACGAAGCACATGACCAAATCACCTGAGTCTATTTTCTCTCATTTTACTATCAATTGGGGCTATCCCTAAGTCCTTACGAATGCACTCATTCCTAATCTTGTCTTTCTTAGTCTTGTCACACATCCATCTCAACATCCTCATCTCTGCTACACACATTTTGTGAATGTGTTCCTTTCGTACTGTCCAACACTCGGTACCATATAACAAAGCAGGTCTCACAGCCGTTCTATAAAATCTCCCTTTGAGTTTCACAGGCATACGACGATCACAGAGGACACCTGATGCTTTTCTCCATCTTAACCAGCCTACCTTAATCCTATGTGTAACGTTGTCATAAATCTCCCCATTCTGTTGTATGATAGACCCTAAGTATCGAAAGTTACTACTCTTCGGAATATTATGCCCATCAATTAGAACCATGTCTTCCTATGCCACTCTCCTATTACTAAAATTACAATGTATAAACTCTGACTTACTCCTACTAATTTTAAAATCTTTAGACTCCAAGACAAGTCTCCAACGCTCTAACTTAGCATTTAAAGCATCAATACTCTCATCAATTAAGACACTATTATCTGCAAATAACATACACCAAGGGATATCCTCCTGCAATTATTTTATTACTTCATCATAACTAAGGCAAAGAGATACGGACTTAGTGCAGAACCTTGATGCAAACCTACAGAAACTGGAAATTCACCGGTCTCTCCAGCAATAGTTCGAACACTAGTAATAGCACCGTCGTATATATCCTTAATCAAATCAACATATCTTTGAGAGATTCCTTTCTTTCTTAATGTCCACCAAATCAATTCTCTCGGTACTCGATCATACGCCTTCTCTAAATCAAGAAAAATCATATATAAATCTTTTCTCTTCTCTCTATACTTCTCCATTAGCTGCTGTAGTAAGAAAATAGCTTCTGTAGTAGATCTATTTGGCATAAAATCAAACTGATTTTTCGATACAGTAGTCATATATCGGAGGCGTTTTTCGATTACTCTTTCCCAAAGTTTCATAGTATAACTCATAAGTTTAATTCCACGATAATTATTGCAGCTTTGAATATCTCCTTTGTTTTTATAGGAAGGAACTACAACACTTTTCCTCCAAACTTCTGGCATTCTCCTTTCCTTTAAAATTTTATTAAAAAGTTTAGTTAGCCACTGAATACCAATGTCTCCTAGGCCTTTCCATACTTCAATAGATATGCCATCTGGTTCTAAGGTCTTGCCCACTTTCATTTTCCTTAAAGTATCCTCCACTTCTGACATCTTAATACGCCTGAAATATTGATATTTATCAAATATTGTGGAATCTTGGATACCTTCTAAAGAAGAATCTTTGACGCAATTTCCATTAAGTAACTTCTGAAAATAACTATGCGACCTCTCTTTAATCTCAAGATCTTTAGTTAAAACGTTTTGATCTTCACCTTTAATACAACGAACATGATCTAAATCTCTAGTTTTCCTTTCTCTTAATTTAACAAGTTTAAATATGTCCTTTTCACCCTCTCGGGTTTCTAATTTATTATATAAATCTTCAAATGCCTTTGATTTAGCTTCGCTAACTATTTTCTTAGCCCGCTTTTTAGCAATTTTATAAGCTTCTAGGGTTTGATTATTTTTGTTAGTTTGTCAAACTTTAAAGCACTCCTTTTTTATTCTAATGGTATTTTGGATTTCCTCACTCCACCACCAAGTCTCTTTTTCTAAATTCTTTTTACCTTTAGATTCGCCTAAGAGTTGTTTTGCTACACTCGTTATACAATTTGTAACATTATTCCACATTACATTTATTTTTTGTTCTAAATTCTAAATATTTTCCTTTAATAGATGATTTTTAAATGTTTCTAAACTTTTACCTTTTAAATTCCACCGTTTAATCTTAGAACAATTATTTATAATAATCTTTCTTTTTGAATTTAGGGATAAAGACATCTATTACTAACAACTTATGTTGAGGGGCTAGACTCTCATCAGGAATAACTTTGCAATCTTTACATAAAACTCTATCGACTTTCCTAATAAGAAAATAGTCAATTTGACTTATATGTGTTCCACTCTTGTATGTTATTAAGTGTTCATCCCTCTTCTTAAAGAAGGTATTAGTAATTGCTAGATCATATGCCATAGCAAAATCAAGAATAGTATAACCCATATCATTTCTATTGTCAAAACCAAGCCCTCCATGAATCCTCTCATAACCTCTATTATCTTTACCCACATGACCATTAAGATCCCCTCCAATAAAGATTCTCTCTTCACTAGGGATTTTTTCGATCAAACTATCAATAGTCTCCCAAAATTACTTTTTAATGCTCTCTTAATCCTACTTGAGGTGCATATGCATTAATTATATTCAAAATATCCTTACATAAGATAAGTTTAATTAACATCAATCTATCTCCCAATCTATTAACTTCTACAACTCTATCTTTTAAGTTTTTATCTATTATTATAGCAACACCATTTCTAGAGTTCTTATTACTCGTATACCAAATTTTATATCTATCAATATCTTTAGTTTTATATCCTTTCCACCTAGTTTCTTGTAAGCAAGTTATGCTAACCCTCCTGTCCTTCATTATCTTAACCAATTCTAAACCCTTACCCGTTAAAGTTCCTATATTCCAAGTAGCTAGACGGATCCTATGTTTTTGGACTAGCTTCTTTACCTGTGAACGTCCAACCCCACACGGGAACCCTTGCCTATTTGACACTGTAATCGGGCGCCATTGCGGCGCGTCGCTTACGGGGAACGCCCTTGCTAGCCCTTGTTCACTTATCATTCCATCCGGGTTCCGATGTAACGCGTCGCTTCCGGGGGACGCCCTAACATTAGCACAAAATGTATTTAGATCAGAATTCATGTGGGAGATGTGACAAATTTTTACTGCTGGCTGTCAACCTAACGCAAACCCTCCTCCTTTCTCATCCGGGCTTGGGACCGGCCATGGCAGAGATTTGCAGCTATCAAAGTACCACCCCATTAATAGGAAATCCAATATCTAAATTCCTAGTAAATATCCTCCGCTGACCCTTTCTTCAAATTATGGCAGAAGATCAAGGTTTCCAGCTCCTCGCACAGTGCTGTTAAGCTAGGGCTGTCAATGGGCCAGGCCCGGGCCGGGCTTAGGTCGGCTCGGCCCGGGCCCGACTTGTTAATATTCAAAGCCCGACTAAGGCCCGGCCCGACAACTTAAATAAAATAATAAAAATTAATATATTTAATAATATAAAATTTATAATCTTATTAAATTATTTAAAATTTTGATATTAATTACATAATTTGTATGAAAAGAGAGTTTTAAATTTTTAATTAAGTAAAATAACATAATTTTAACTAAGTAATTTTTACAATTTGAAGTGAGAATAAAAAAAAAGAATGGGCCGGGCCGGCCTGCGGGCCGAACTCAAAGCCCGAGCCCGGCCCGCGGGCCTAGTCGGGCCGGACTTTTAGGCCTGTTAGTCCCCGGGTAGGCGAGTAGACAAGAAGGGGGGGTTGAATTATCCTCCACGATCAATGGTAAATTTAAAACTTAACTAAGCGGAATTAACAACTTTGACGAGATTGAAGATTTAACTTAAACAAGATAACTAAATTCTCTTAATCTCACCGTTCGCACACGATCAAGATAAACAGATTAAACTATTAAGCACACAATCACAAAGGCAAACCACAATGCACATGGGTTTTTAAGGTGGTTCGGGACCACGATGGGCTCCCTACGTCCACCCCTTACCAAACTGGTAAGGTTTTACTCGGGAAAAAATCCCCAACACGGAGACGACACTCCAAACACACTGGACGACGCCTGCACACACACACGGGGATAAATCCCCATGAGGAGAACTCTCCTCACGCTGTAGACATAGCAACGCTCTGGATCGTAAATCCAGCACACACACACACGCTGCAACAACCGCATCACAATAAACACAACCGTACGCAGACGGTTCACACACACGAATATCTCTGATGTTCGAAAAATAAACACGAATATTCAAATCATGCTTAACCCAAGATATAGATCATGGAGCATATCAAGAACAACATAGAAAGCATGTAGAAATTATCTCCCTCGAACTCCAATAGCCGGATGAAGATATTCCTTGAAGCACAAGTCGGAAGGAAGTCGGATGATGGCGATTCTTGCGTCCTCTTGATCCTCTCGTCGATCCGCTCCTTTTCTTCTTCTTCCACGAACCCCGGAGATGATTGGATGGAGATCAAAATCTTTGCCCAAGCTCTTCTTTTCTCCTCCTTGGCCTTCTTCTCCTGTAAGATAGAAAACATTAGCATAAACATGGTTTCTCTACTCAAATTCGTAGGTCACAAGAGAGTATATATAAGAGACATGAAAAGACTCATATACCCATGCAAAGCCCTTGCAAAATGACTCTAATATGTCTATCAATAACCTAGGGGCATTGGGGTAAATTCAGTCCAATCGGAGCCCATTTGGATGGGTTTCGGTGGCTTACGGAAAACCCGCGCGGAGCTGCGAAACCAGATGGGTCGACCCATCTAGCAAGTGGGTCGACCCACTTGCAGGCAGAGTTCTGGTTTTTGCCCAGAACATGGAATGGGTCGACCCATCTCTGAGGGGGGTCGACCCACTTGCAGGCAGAGTTCTGGTTAGGCTATTTTCTGCCCAAGGGTCGACCCATTCAGTGAGGGGGTCGACCTATTCAAAATTTTCACAATTAAAAACCTTATTTTGTGAATCCCAATGACCTATACATGCAACCCATTGACATCAAACATTCAAATAAGAAATTGCATGCTTAAAAATAAGTTAAATCAATTGATTTGCATGCGAATCAAAAATCATAGAAGAACTATGAAGATAATGCACGAGAGCACAAGCTAAACTCAATTTTCATCATTTCAAAGCTCAAGAGCTCAAGAGAAGATAAGTGATTCGATATTACCATTTCCACATAAGTTTGAGAGGGTTTAGAGACCATTCATGAGACTGCAAAAACACAGAAGCATCGAGTCAATGTAGGTATGAGCAATAAAGGAATTCTTACACTTCACTCTCATTGTTCCTCAAGAAACTCCATGACGACAAAACTTTCCATGAACACATTACACTAAGAAATGTTGCCATTCTTGAATTGAGGAGCATAAAAACACTTTGCTAAGCCAATTTAATTTAAATCATGGTAGCATATTCAAGAAGCACGTAGAAAGTCTTCTAGATTCATGTAATCAAATCTCATATCGAAGAAACATGAGACACATTCTCAAACCATCGAATCCTCAACAAAAGACGTGATCATTTAGACATGCATATAAGCAACACATGTGAGTATCATAAAATCTAATTTCACTAAAATTCACATGAGTTAGCTTAATCAAACTTTCAAGCACACACATAAGCAACACATGTGAGCATCATAAAATCTAATTTCACCAAAATTCACATGAGTTAGCTTAATCAAACTTTCAAGCATACACTAAGCACATTCACTTGAATTGCCAAAACCAAATGACCATGAAATCATATAATGAGATAGCATCATTAAAATCACATTCATCAAATTCCAAGTTAATAGGTTGAGTACTTTTCAAGCCTAAAAATCTCATGAGGGAAAATGCATGAAAATACTCAACCAAGACTTTGAAAGCCTATTTGATGAAATGCATGAAACATGGAAAGAGTCAACGCAATGCGATGAGTGAGTTAACTCCCTTTTTCAATTAAAGTTTCATTGATATAATCATTTGAGTTCCAAGCATGAACCATGGATATTGATCTTGCAAGCCAAGATAAATATAGCATGAGTTCTTTAAACAACAATCATTCATATGACTTCCAAGTGTGAACATTGAAGTCATCTTTTAACTTATCAATCAAGATACAAACATGTTGCTCAATGAAACACATACACACACAAGCACAATCTTTTTGATATCATTGAAACCAAACACCAATATCAACTAGGGGATGTAACAAGGCCCGACTAAAAGTCCGCGGGCCGAAAAAGATCTTGTGGCCCGGCCTGAAATCGGGCCAGGCCCGTGGGTCTGTCGGGCCGGCCAGGTCCATTGACAGCCCTATGTAAGCATTCTGGGAAGCTGAGATATCAGCCGACAGTTTTCACAAATTTGAAAATGGGAAGGATTCAGATTTCTTGTCAAACTGGAGTAATGAAGTGTTTGTAGATAAAAGGTCAATGTTCAGTATTCTAATTCAAAATAAAGCAGGACAGTTCCAGGAATTGCGGAATGATATGCATTGTGAAACTGTCAAACCTACTAAGGTCCAAGTGAACTCCATAATTTACTGGAGGACTCTAGCAAACAGAAGTTCGAAGTTCATCAAATTTGTCTCAATAACCCAAAGAAGAGCTTACTCCACAGCACAAATTTCCGTACAGGTTGGAACCTTCATGCTGTCTGGGAGCTGTTCCTTCGGTATTTTGGTTTGATGTGGAGTAGATGCATTAGAAGAGATGCAGAATGCTTTTACTTTCATATTGGAGAGTATTGATGCCAACAAGGAATAGAAAAGATCGTTGAAAGAGGCATTGGTTCCTTGAGAATTGAAGTTGGAGCTAGAGTTGTGGGGGTACTCAATTATCAGTAAAAGATAGGTTGCTTGACTAGTGCTCATATCAAATTCCTGCCACAACATAGACAAGATGCTTATGAATAGTTGGTGACACATTTGGGCATGAATGCTATTCACCTATTCTTCCACTCCTGCCAAATGTTCTGCGAGTTGATGGATGGCACTAGGCAAAAGCCGGCAATACAATGATTTCTCTGGTCTCCAGGGACTTTATATCCATTCCTCCATGCATAATGTTGTCACTTGGGTGCATGCATTGCAGAATTGGTCGATCCAGATCGTGATCGGGTTATTCGACTCGGAATTGTTGGGTGGTGATCCGAGTTAGGGTGGGGGGTATAGTCCGGGTTTGATGGAATCCGGCTGGAATTGGCCGGGATCGGGCAGGAATTGGCTTGATCATCCAATCCACAGCTGCTTCGGTCCGATCCATGATGTGAGGCCAGGTCAAAGGTAGATCAATCTCCACACATTCCTTCAACACTGTCCATAGCTCCCGGACGTTTTTATCATGTTCAATTATTGTGGAAAGTTAATTACTAGTGTTTTAATCATCCTTACCGCTCTTTATGATCTAAGTGCATGATATGTAGTATTCTTAATCATCTTTTTGTCTAAGGGTGCGTTTGGAAATGCGATGGGGGGTTCCAATCATTGGAATCCCCCGATAGGGGTTAATTGCTTCCAAATGGGTTTACCATTGATAGACACCATAAAAACGAGCCGGGAAGCCTGAGCCCCTTCTTCCCCCTTTCTCTTTTGAGCTGCAGCAACCCTAGAAACTGCCCTCCCCATCTCCCTGCCCACGCCTCCCCTTCACGGAATTTGGAGGAAGGCAACGACACAGCGCCTCCAGTGTGGTGGCATTCTTCTCCTAGCGCCCTTCTTCTCCGAGCACAGTAGCGCCTCTAGTGCGGTGGCATCCTTCTCCTAGCGTCCTTCTTCTTTGCGCGCCTTTCTCTGAGTGCAGCAGCGCTTCTAGTGCGGTGGCAGGTGTATGGTCACTCGCGACATCACTTGCCAAAAGAAACAGAAGAAGCCGGGTAAAGTGAAGGGCACAATGGTAATTGGTATTCCATGGCCCACTGTTGTACTGTTGCTCACCCAAATGCAATTATGAATTTTTGAAATCCCTGACATCTCAGGGCACTGCATGAACAGGCGATTATGCATGATCTCATGTTCCCGATCGCGTTTCCAAACGTGCCCTAAATACAATTTTAGAATTTTTATTGAAATTTTGTTAATTTTTTATTCAGGCGGATCGGCCTGAGGTCATGTGAATCAGCCAATCTGATCCGACCTGATTCGGGTCTGCAATCCTTGCTTGGGTGCAATCTATGAAGTTGCAAGATAAGAAGTATGCAGTCACTGTAGATCAGATACCAAGTTGTCCATTACAGTCTACACCATTTACATGTGTTTATATACTTGGAAGAAAGTCATCATCATCATCATCAGAGCCTTATCCCAATTAATTGGGGTCGGCTACATGAATCCTGTTCCGCCAAAGATTTCTATTAAGTGCAATATTCGTATTTAAACCCAAGAAACTAATGTCCTTCCTAATAACATCGCACCATCTCATTTTAGGCCTTCCCCGATCTCTTTTACTAACATCCACTAAGATTTGGTCACATCTTTTAACCGGCGCTGAGTTAGGGCGACGACACACATGTCCAAACCACCTGAGTCTATTTTATCTCATTTTACTATCAATTGGAGCTATCCCTAAGTCCTTACGGATACGCTCATTCCTAATCTTGTCTTTCCTAGTCTTGTCACACATCCATCTCAACATCCCTCATCTCTGCTACACACATTTTGTGGATGTGTTCCTTTCGTACTGGCCAACACTCGGTACCATATAACAAAACAGGTCTCACAGCCGTTCTATAAAACCTCCCTTTGAGTTTCACAGGCATACGACGATCACAAAGGACACTTGATGCACTTCTCCATCTTAACCAGTCTGCCTTAATCCTATGTGTAACGTCATCATAAATCTCCCCATTCTCTTGTATGATAGACCTTTAAGTATCGAAAGCTACTACTCTTCGGAATGTTATGTCTATCAATTAGAACCATGTCTTCCTGAACCACTCTCCCATTACTAAAATTACAGTGCATAAACTCTGACTTACTCCTACTAATTTAAAAACCTTTAGACTCCAAGGCAAGTCTCCAACGCTCTAACTTAGCATTTAGAGCATCAATACTCATCAATTAAAATAATATCATCTGCAAAAAGCATACACCAAGGGATATCCTCATGCAATTGTTTAGTTACTTCATCCATAACTAAGGCAAAGAGATACGGACTTAGTGCAGAACCTTGATGCAAACCTATAGAAACGGGAAATTCACCAGTCTTTCCAGCAATAGTTCGAACACTAGTAATAGCGCCGTCGTACATATCCTTAATCAAATCAACATATCCTTGAGAGATTTCTTTCTTTCTTAATGTCCACCAAATCAATTCTCTCGGTACTCGATCGTACGCCTTCTCTAAATCAAGAAAAACTATATACAAATCTTTTCTCATCTCTTTATACTTCTCCATTAGCTGCCGTAGTAAGAAAATAGCTTCTGTAGTAGATCTATTTGGCATAAAACTAAACTGATTTTCCGATACAGTAGTCATACATCGGAGGCGTTTTTCAATTACTCTTTCCCAAAGTTTCATAATATGACTCATAAGCTTAATTCCACGATAATTGTTACAACTTTGAATATCTCCTTTGTTTTTATAGAAAGGAACTACAACACTTTTTCTCCAAACTTCTGGTATTCTCCGTTCCTTTAAATTTTTATTAAAAAATTTAGTTAGCCACTGAATGCCAATATCTCTAGGCCTTTCCATACTTCAATAGGTAAGCCATCTAGTCCTAAGGCCTTATCCACTTTCATTTTTCTTAAAGCATCCTCCACTTCTGACATCTTAATACGCCTGAAATATTGATATTTATCAAATATTGTGGACTCTTGGGTACCTTCTAAAGATAAATCATTGACGGAATCTCCATTAAGTAACTTCTGAAAATAGCTATGCCACCTCCCTTTAATCTCAAGATCCTTAGTTAAAACCCTTTGATCTTCACCTTTAATGCACTGAACATGATCTAAATCTCTAGTTTTCCTTTCTCTTAATTTAGCAAGTTTAAATATGTCTTTTCACCCTCTCGGGTTCCTAATTTATTATATAAATCTTCAAATGCCTTTGATTTAGCTTCGCTAACTATTTTCTTAGCTCTCTTTTTAGCGATTTTATAGGCTTCTAGGGTTTGATCATTTTTTTTAGTTTGCCAAACTTTAAAGCATTCCTTTTTTACTTTAATGGTATTTTGGATTTCCTCACTCCACCACCAAGTCTCTTTTTCTAAATTCTTTTTACCTTTAGATTCGCCTAAGAGTTGTTTTGCAACTCTCGTTATACAATTTGTAACATTATTCCACATTACATTAGTTTCTTGTTCTAAATTCCAAATATTTTCCTTTAATAGATGATTTTTAAATATTTCTAAACTTTTACCTTTTAAATTCTACCATTTAATCTTGGAATAATTATTTATAATGATCTTTCTTTTGAATTTAGGGATAGTGACATCCATTACTAACAACCTATGTTGAAGGGCTAGACTTTCAGCAGGAATAACTTTGCAATCTTTACATAAAACTCTATCGACCTTCCTAATGAGAAAATAGTCAATTTGACTTATATGTGTTCCACTCTTGTATGTTATTAAGTGTTCGTCCCTCTTCTTAAAGAAGGTATTAGTAATTGCTAGATCATAGGCCATAGCAAAATCAAGAATAGTGTTACCCATATCATTTCTATTGCTAAAATCAAGTCCTCCATGAATCCTCTCATAGCCTCTATTATCTTTACCCACATGATCATTAAGATCCCCTCCAACAAAGATTCTCTCTTCACTAGGGATATTTTGGATCAAACTATCAATAGCCTCCCAAAATTACTTATTAATACTCTCTTCTAATCCTACTTGAGGTGCATATGCACTAATTATATTCAAAGTATCCTCACCTAAGATAAGTTTAATTAACATTAGTCTATCCCCCAATCTATTTACTTCCACAACTCTGTCTTTTAAGTTTTTATCTATTATTATAGCAACACCATTTTTCAGAATTATTATTACCCGTATACCAAATTTTATATCCATCAATGTCTTTAGCTTTATGTCCTTTCCACCTAGTTTCTTGTAGACAAACTATGTTAATCCTCCTGTCCTTCATTAACTTAACTAATTCTAAACTCTTACCCGTTAAAGTTCCTATATTCCAAGTAGCTAGACGGATCCTATGTTTTTGGACTTGCTTCTTTACCCGTGTGCGTCCAACCCCACACGAGAATCCTTGCCTATTTGACACCGCAATCGGGCGTCATTGCGGTGCGTCGCTTACGGGGAACGCCCTAGCTTAAGAAAGTAGACGATGTAAATGATATAGACTACATTTGACATTTGGCCTCACTTAGCATTTTGCTGGCCATTTGGAAACAGGGAGCAATGGCTAGTTTGAGTAGCCGCTGGAACCCGGACTGGCCCAACTGGGCTGGTCTTTGGCCGGATTGGCTGATCCTGTCCCATGCATCAGAAATGCAGGCTGGACTGGATCAGTCTACCAAAAATCGACAAGGATCACCTGATCCATGCCAATTTCTTAAGCTTAGATCTAAAGAATTAGATATTAAATGTATAACATATAATTATATTCTGGGATTTTTATTTTTTAGTCCCTACAAAGAAGCGTATTTCTCTTTAATTCCCTCAAATACAACTATTTCTTTTAAAGTCCCTAAAATCTTTTGACCCTTATTTAAAGTCCCTGCAGTTAGTTGCTGGTAGAAAAATGGAATATACCATTTAAAATGAATGGAATATTCCATTTAGGTAATGAAATTACCTAAATAACCCTCCCTCACCTAAATGACCCTCCCTCGCTCTCACTCTCCCCCAACCTGATGGCGCTGCAGTACCTAGTCCGTTACCAGCCCCCCGCCATCCATAACGACACTAGCATGGCCGCCCCGTCTACGCCCTCCACCTCCTCGAGCTCACTGGCCAGGAGTTCGCCATGCTCATCGTCCACGAGACCCACCGCCAAGGGGGTGACCACGGCCACAGCCACGGCGGCAATGCCAACCGCATCCAGGCGTAGTTGGAGCAGATCGTCCATGCCTGCGAGAGTTACGAGCAGCATGCCGGAGGGGTCTTGGTGCAGCCCTCACTGCCATGTCTGCCTACTCCGCCATGCACGAGGACATCTGCAACCTGATTGATGACAAGCTCGTGGCGCTCATCATCCTGCCCTTCCACAAGCAGCAGACCGTGGACGGCGGCATGGAGGTCACCAAGCCCAGGATCTGCACCGTCAACTAGTACGTGCGGGCGAACACGCCGTGCTCTGTGGGCATCCTCGTCAACCGGGGGCTTGAGCTTATGCCTGGTGACCAGGAGGCCCTGGTCTATGCCTGGCGCATGGCAGAGCACCCGAGCATCGGCCTGTCGGTACTCCGGTTCATCCACGGCAATAAGGTCGGGCCGGGGAATGGGATGCCGAACCGCCACCCACCTTGGGTGACCAGTTGGTGAACGACGCAAGGGTACCGAACGTGATCATGACGGAGAGGGACGAGAACTGCAACTGGACGATGAGTTCATCAAGGAGTTCTGACCGAAGAATGTGAGCGACGAGTCGGTGGTGTACAGTAAGAAAGTGGTGAACAACGGGGAGGAGACGGTGGCAGCCATTCGAGCGCTGGACGGGTTCCATGACCTGTAGTGTACATCGTGGGGAGGGGGGCACGGGTCGTGCTCACAGCTGACGGTGGGGCTTTACGGACTTGAGTGAGTGCCCCAAGCTCGGGGTCATCGGGGACCTCCTGGCATTGTTGGACTTTGAGGCGATGGTGTCGGTGTTGGTGGTGTAGCATACATGGGGGCGGGGCACCCGCCGGGGACGGGTCGGGCATGCCGGAGAGCCCAACAGCCACCATGTGCAGCATGACTTCGACAGTGCGATCCATAAGGGGAGGGCCACCAGCTAGGCTGTGCCATATTGCTCTCTGGCATCTCACCTCCCCCTTCCTCGCCGGACACACGTGTAGAACCATACCCTCCGCCTCCTACTGCTCTGTCTCCCCCTCTTCCTGCTTCTCTCCCTCCTGCCTCCCCCTGTCCTCTGGCGGGGAAACCCCCTCTGCCTCCTCCTCTTTCCCCCCCCCCTCTCTATCCCCCTCTTCCCCCTTCTCTTCCTCCCGCCTCCTCTTGTCCTCCGGCAGGGGAAACCCCCTCTACCTCCTGCTGCTCTCTGTCCCCCACCCTCTCTCTCTCTCCCCCTTCTCTTCCTCCCACCTTCCCCTATCCTCCAGTGGGGGAAACCCCCTCTACCCCCTCCCTCTCTCTCTCTCTCTCCCTTTCCCCCTTCTCTCCCTCCCCCTCCCCTTATCCTCCGGTGTGGGGAAACCCCCTCTGCCTCCCGCTGGTCTCTCTCTCTAGCACTGCCCCCAACCAGCGGACGATGACGCTGGCCACCGGGGACATTGCTGAACACTGCCGCCCTCTTCCCAGTCAATCGTCGAGCACTGGGGACGCAACCCCTCTTTCTCTCTTGCATAACTAAGGCTAGTTTTGCCTTTTCCTATACAACCATAAGGTTGAGTTAACCAACCATAAGGTTGAGTTAACCAATCTATGCTTAACATTTTTCTGTATGGAGGGAACGGCAGGGACAAAAAAATGAAACAGAGAAGATTTTAGGGACTTTAAAAGAAATAATTGTATTTGAGGGACTAAAAGTGAAATACGCTTATTTGTAGGGACCAAAAACTAAAAATCCCATTTCTCATTTGGGATTTTTGGCATGTGCTTGTGCTTCAATTCATCCATGCCTAGTTCACAAAGATTAATGGACTCAATTTTGTCTCTTGAAGTCCAGACCAAAATGAAATTGGCTCCACTTTATTATCCAAGCCTGCTCCTAATTGTCAGAGTGGGTGGGTCTATTGGTCGTTGGGCACACATTGACAGTGCTACAACCTTTTCGCAGAACCATATATGCTGTGCAATGTAATGTGAAATTCAAACTAAATTCTGTTCATGCTTGATATCTTGTTTTTTCCCCCTTTATATTTTGAAGTATTTTTTATTGTTAGACTTGCAGTTTGATATTTGAACATTAACTTTCAATTATTTGCAGAGCCTTCTCCTTTGCATACAACTACAATTGTGGAGAAATGCACTCTCAAACTGGTAGATGAGTATAAGCACATGCTATGCCAAGCTACAGAGCCCCTGTCAACCTTCTTGGAGTACATAACGTGTGTAGCTCCTTTATTAGTTTTTAGACTAAGACATATAACTTTATGAATCTGAAGATCAGCCATAGCCTTTTGGAGACAACTCAAAATTTCTTCTCCAGGTACGGCCATATGATCGACAATGTTGTCCTTATTGTTACTGGCACATTGCATGAGAGAGATGTTCAGGAGCTATTAGAAAAATGCCATCCTTTGGGCATGTTTGACAGGTATTCACTTATATTTTGCTCTCTGCCTTGGCTCCCTGCTTTGACAAGCTTTTAATATCGCCTCCTTTAACTTTCTTTTGCAGTATTGCTACACTTGCAGTTGCACAGAACATGCGCGAACTGTACAGATTGGTGCTTGTTGATACAC
Organism: Amorphophallus konjac; assembly: GCA_022559845.1. Lineage (NCBI taxonomy): Eukaryota > Viridiplantae > Streptophyta > Magnoliopsida > Alismatales > Araceae > Amorphophallus > Amorphophallus konjac. Next base: position 457,864,487 of record CM040118.1, read on the forward strand.
CGCTGGCTCCATATTTTTCCGAGTGCATTACTTCTGAGGTAATGCCTGCCCCATAAACATTGACTGGTTGATTTTGTATGCCTTGAAAATGATGTGGAGTAGTTCATTTTTCAATGCTCTATCTTCCACATGCATTCTGCTATCTCCATTACTTGAGCTGATATATGTGAATGTGTTATTAACTGATTAGCTTTGGGACCCATTGTCTGTGTAGTTGGACCTGAAAAATATGTTAGTTCATTTTTCAATGCTCTTAGCTTCCACATGCGTTCTGCTATCTCCATTACTTGATATATATGAATGCGTTATTAGCTGATTAGCCATGGGACTCATTGTCTCTGTGTAGCTGGACCTTAAAAATATGTCATCTGCATGTTATTCACCTACTACAGCTGGCATCCATATCGTTGCCTTGTTCTGGAAGTGTTCCACCTGTGACAGTTGTTTCAGGCAGACTTTCAAAACAACCTTGGAAGCCAAAACAAGCACCTCCAACGTATTTGTGAAAAAAATCTGTCAAAATAAAAATATTGATGATTCACACTCGAGCATATATTTCAATGTCTTGTGTTTATTTTATCATTTGTCTTTGGAAAATCTTTGATAGGACTTGGATGACATGAATATTGAAATTATGAGGAACACCCTTTACAAGGCATATCTTGAAGATTTTTATAAGTTCTGCCAGGTAAAGCATAACAGCTGCATATGCAATTATGCAATGCTGAATTAATGATTTTGGCCACTTTATGTTTATTGTGCTGATTTATGTGCTTGAATAGAAACTAGGTGGAGCCACTGCAGAAATAATGTCTGACCTCCTCTCCTTCGAAGCTGATAGAAGAGCTATCAACATTACAATAAACAGGTATTGGCCTATACAAATATAGACATTTAATTTTATACTGCTTGCACATATCTGACTAAATGTAACCTGTTGCATTAATCCTGATCATGCTTTCACAGTAGTCCTAACATGTGAGATTGAATATTTTGCTTTTTCAGTATTGGGACTGAACTGACACGTGATGACCGTCGAAGGCTCTATTCTAATTTTGGTTTATTGTAAGTTTTGTCATATTTTTTCTGTTTATCTAGTCACTCAAATTACTCCCTGTGATGACATAATTTTCTCCTTCTTAGGTATCCCTATGGCCACGAGGAACTTGCTGTTTGCGAGGACATTGAGCAGGTAAGCCTTTGGATAAGAATCCTAGTGCATCATATGTAAAGCTTGATCTAGAAGGAATCCTTAGGGCTATCAGTGGATCGGGTTTAGGCTGGGCAAACATAAGCATAAGCATGGCCTGCTGCTTTATGGAGTAGACCTATGCCCAGGACTAGCATAGTCCAACCTTCTGATGTTCTGAGCGAGAATGGATAAAGACCTATATCCTAATAGAAAGAAAAGAGAACGAATAGAAGTCCATTGACTCCATTGCACTTTCCTCAGGCTTTATTTAAATACTAAGCCTGGACCAACTTTTAGTTAGACTTGGGCTTTGTTGAACAAAATCTTTTCGCCATGCTAAAGAAGGGTGGTGGTCCAGTCCAAAATTGGACCAAGTCAGAGTCCAACACCAGGTTCGTGAGTGTCTCAAGTCTAGTCCCACATTGGAAAAACTGATATGGGCAGTCACCTGGGAGTCTGACCAAATTCTCGCCTGGGGGTTCCTCGTTTAACTGGTGACAGAGTGAGAGATTCTTGATGAAGAAGAAAAAAAAAAAGGCTGGGTCCAGCTGAGCCCAGTCCCAAAGGTTTTTAAAAATGTCTGGTTCTTGTCCGGTTTGCCCAGGCTGTCCCAGAGATAAGAAAAAAGCTGTTGGGCCTGGATGGGCTGGGGTTGGCCTGGCCGACAGACAGCCCTGATTACCGTTCTTTTTCTGCAATGAATTGGTGCTGCTTGGAAGCTGAAGGGTGTTAGGGTGACATTTGATTTTGAATTTGTGGTAATTGGAAGCTCCCTCCATTTTGAACCTTTATGTACAAACCTTTATTGAGTTTGCATACTCTTCATGCTTTTGGAATGACAAAATGTAACGAAAGACAGTTCTCTGCATTATCTGTGGCAAAGAACTGTTAATAAATGGAAGCAATATAGCCAAGGCTTCTCACTCCTGCCATGACATGGGGTTTTGTGGTGTTCCAACGATTATTGATATGGCATATAATACAGATTTAGTGATGCGTGTACAATGACATGTGAACTTGGCCTTTTTGCGGATCTCAGTATCAGATATGTGACACATGTTTCTTACTTGCAATCCAGCTCTTTTTATCTTTCATTGGCGAGGACTGCAGAATTGGATTGGGTCCAATCTGATGTAGATCTGGATTGATATCGGTTCAAAATTGGCTTGTGATTGGCCAACCAAGTCTAGCTGATTCAAGTGTGTCGGCTTTTCCTTCTTTCTTTGATGGGGCTGGGGGATTGGTTGCATATTCACATTACATACCCTCCTTGCTAATTCAGATACAATAGCTCAATTCTAACACCTTCTTTCAAAAGGAAAAGGGTATGTTAAAAAGAAAAAAGAAGGGGGCAAGAGTTAGGGTTAATGCTAGTGCGAGCAAGAGTTGTAGGCTTGTTGGAATGTAGGCCTTCTTTCTCTTCTGGATTTCCCCCCTTCAGTTTCTGTCTATGCACTGTGTCATCTTCAGTTTTGGCAATGCGAGTTTTTTTTTGCTTTAACTGTAGTGGCCCACCTTCTACGTTTGGTTGAACACGATGCTCACCTCATGAACTTGAGGTTGTAAGTTCAACACAGATATTGCCATATTGGCAGATATGGTGAAAGTGTGTCAGAAATATGCTTCCCTCTCTGGGGTTTCCCCAGCTCAAGCAGGGATTATTCTTGATATACTATAATATATATATATATATATATGTTTGTATGTATGCATTTTCTGGAGGTACATGCCATTACGCAGTTTGAGGTATATGTACAAATCTTTTATTGATTATTTTCCTGGTGGCAGTAGCCTTGGAATTTGGCCATGGCCATACTGACTTGTTTCAGTAATAAATGTTCTCTCCTCATTTCCCAGGTTTTTGGTCTGTTACAATCTCAGATTAATTCTGGGCTCAACTACCGTTTTCCTTTGTTCTATGTGCGGATAGCCACATGATCTAGATAATGTTTTGGGATGCCTTTTGTAGGTGCGAGGTGTGGTAGAAAAGTATCCCCCTTATCAATCAATTTTTGCCAAAATATCCTATGGAGAGAGCCAGATGCTAGACAAAGCCTTCTACGAAGAAGAGGTCAAAAGGCTTTGCTTGGCATTTGAACAACAGGTAACCTCTGCATATTTCGTTGCAAGACAGTCCTGTCTCAATGTATCCATATCATCTTCTAGCGGCGTTTCATCTCTTCCATCTCTCCCTCTGTTTCCACTTGTGTGACTTCTTTGGAAAATTGAATTAAAGTACTTGTTTCAGACAAAATGTAGCTTTTGAGCCCCTGGAATAGCGCTTGTATTTTCATGGACTGGATCTTGTTGTGTGAAGTATGAAGAACATGGTCATCAGTTCTTGCTGATTCCTTTCTGATCGTATGTGCAGTTCCATTATGGAGTTTTCTTCGCATATATCAGACTGAGAGAGCAGGAGATAAGGAATCTGATGTGGATCTCAGAATGTGTGGCGCAAAACCAGAAGTCGAGAGTACATGACAGTGTCGTCTTCATATTTTAGTTTTGCTTAAGACCGTATTAATGTCATGCCCGGCCTGGTCTCTTTTGTTACTACAGCTGCCCCAGGTTGCATGTCCAATAATCTCTAGTGATACCCTTCACTGGCTGCTGTGGGAGGAAGAGAATGAAGTTTGAAATATGAAACATCGGATATTTGTTATTGGTGTATAGTTTTCCTGAGATTCCTTCGGTAAATATTAAGATCAACTTGCATGCTTCAAATAATAAAATGTAATGAATATCAATGATGGGTGTAATTTAAATTTATCATGCACCAGTTGATAGACTTCTGATGCGATGCATGGTGAACTAAATTCCTTTTAGGAAGTTATTTGTTTCATTAGTTCTCTGAATCACTTTTTAAAACTAAAGACTTCTACCTGGAAAGTTTTCATCTTTCTATGAACAAAGTTTGTTCTCTCTTGGAATCACCGCGCGCTTAAGTTAGAAAGTGCAGTAAGATTGTGGAAAAAGAATATACCTGTGGGACATGAAAATTCGATCCGAGTTTTAAAAGACCATTTTCTTTATCTCATGATTTAAGTAGATAAAAAATCTTCTTTGCTCCTTCCTCCGGCATTACAATACTTTGATACGATTAATCTGCTTCTTTAACGTTAAATGTAATGTTTCCACGTTATCTGAAGTGTTGTTCTAAACAGCAATTTTCAAGGAATTGAATGTTCGACGTTAAGACGTGGGTCTGGGTTTTGTTTAACTTGGAGGAAAAAGGGAAGCACGTAAGTTGGACGTTTGGTCTTGAACCCCCAATTATCACATATTCCATAGTATCACCGCACTAAATTTTCTGTATTAAAAAAATGTGGGGGGGGGGGGTGGGGGGGTTCAAATAAGATGCTCCCTCGTGGCTCATCTTAGTACGAAGTCAATTGAGGCAATCCTTCAAGGAATCAACATTTTAACCAGAGTAATGTGCGCTATACACTTTGGGTGTGTATAATTTTTATTTTTTTATTTTTTAAAACTTTTTAAAAGTGGATCTCAAAATATTTTATTTTGGGGTGTAAGTCACGTTACTGTTAGATTATTTAAAAAAATAAAAAATCAGATCAAATAAATAATGTTAGATTTATTTTTTAAAATCAATTTATTTTTATTATTTTTTAAATAATCAGACATTAACGTGATTTACATTTCAAATTAAGATAACTGAAGATCCATTTCAGATTTTTTTAAAAAATAAAAAAAATAAATACACTGCACATCTGCAGTGTGCACTGTGCAGCATATCTGGGTGTCCGCGTGTGTTCATGTGAAACTTCTTCCCAATGACCCAAGAACATGCAACAAGCTGATTGTAATGTGAAGGATATCAAGAACATGCAACAAGATGATTGTAATGTGAAGGATATGTAAAAAGTAAGAAATTCATTTTGGTTATTCAAATTAGGGTTCTACGTACATTAACGCACTTACTGGATTGCATGTAACCGTACTTGCACGTAACTGTACTTGCCCTGTTGATATATATATATATATATATATATATATATATATATAGTGCCGAAGTCCAATAAATCGAAAACCTCGCTCGGGCCTGCTGGCCTCCTTCGCTAACCATTCTGCTGCTCCATTGTAATAATCTCTTCAGACGTGTAATTAGTCCAGGTGTACTCCCGAGTTTGCAAACATCGTCAGCCCTAATCGTACAGATTAAATCTTGCATGTTTCTGCTGGAGTAATTTCCAGCTTACTAATTATTAGTTTGGAGAGATGGTGAGTTTGATTCTAATTAATAACGTGCAATGCAAATTCTCTCATCTCCAGATTATTTTCAAACATCAAGTTGTTAGTTAGGGAGATCACTCGTCCTCGATTTATAAAAAATTAATCTCCCCCATAAACGTATCCCCGACCAATTAATAGGACATATGAGAGAGAGAGAGAGAGAGAGAGAGAGAGAGAGAGAGAGAGTAAACAATAATTATGACTTTCTAACCCTTTAACTAGAGTTTCTTTTTCTTTTTTTTTTCTATGATGACCAACTACTTCCCAGATAGCTCCAATAGGTCTTCAAATTAATGGGAACAACCTTCTCGTGTTTCCACTCTCGTAGATGCTTTTCACAAAGTTGAGGACGTCAAGCGGAAGAAAGACTTGGAAGCGAAGCAACGTACAGCTATTCTTCGCCAAGATGGAGACGTCGCGGATGTACGGACGGGGGGCATGCAGGAATGGCACATCCAGCTTCTTCACCGGAGAAGGAAATCCGTCGTTTATATAATAAATAGCGTCCACTTACAATTAATCAGACCCATCCGACTCCGGCAAAATATATATATATGATTCTCAAACAAATTATTGCCCCATTGAATGTAGATATGGATTACTGCAAGACTTTTCTGCACCCGCCCCGGAGTGCATGCAGCAGATATTACCCGCGCCACAATGGAGAGCTTTTTATTTGGGGGGGTAATTATGTGGTTTTCTGGCTAAATGTGATCCAGTTAGCTCCAACATTTCCTCCCCTCAAACAAGTTCTCAATCAGCAGGGCCATATTTGGTTGGAGATCGAGTGAGAATAATTACCTGTTCTAATTCTCTGGTGGGATGATCAGTCATGTCAAACTTATTAATTACCCCTAATTTTCTTTGATATATATGGTGATCAATGAGTCGATGATCTGGAGGGACAAGTTAGAAATATTATTGTTTTCACCTCCCAAGATGGATACAAATTAAATCTATATATATATGATTATCGATCTTATAAGGTTAACTTTAGCTTAACCCAATGTATTCATTTAGTGACGATTTATCTTTTTATCAAACTGATCAAAAATACGTTAACCTTTACACATTCCGAATTTATATCTGGAATAACTTCCAATCAAGGGTCATCGGCTTAAATTTATCACATCGAGCCACATCACATCGCATACATACCTTCACGGCCATCTAGTGTAAGTTAATTTCTTTTTGGGGACGTCAATTAATACTCTACAAAAGATTAATATCTTGTTCTCGTCGACATAATTACGAGGGCCACTTTGATATAATAGAATAAGATGGGTTAAGATTAATTATTCAGAGGTGAGAAAGTTATTTAAGTTTGGAAGTATAAATACATCACTCGAGGTAGGGTAGAGTTAAAGACGTCCTTAATTTGAGATTAACTTATTCCACCTCTCTTATGTGAATACCCTATTTAACTCTGAACGTATATAACTCATCCCGAACTTAACGGGAGTTAACTTATCCTAACCTAGTATCAGAGTGGCCCCACACCACAAGAGATTAATTAATAAGTTGTAGTGGGGTCAATTTTTTGAGAAGTCAGCTAAAGCTATCTAAACCCTTTGACTAGAGGGATAGTTCATCAGAAGGTAGGTTAATTTGTGAAATCACATCATGTTAACATGTGCAACATAAAGCCACAAAGAACGCCGCCCTTTTCCGGCTAACAAATCCCCATTCCTTCCTCCCCCACCATGTTTGGTGAGGTTCCTCTGAGGCTTCAAATTTAGCCATATATATATATATATATATATATATGTATATGACTCTTAATTAATAAAGATCAGATCCAAGTCTAATAAAGTTCGCTTTTCTAAAACTGAAGTCAAGCAGTACAGTAGCCCAAACACGATATATAAAAACCCCTTGATGTGAAACGGACATCTGAGTTCGAAAACAATTTGATGTGGAACTAAATGTAGGCCAGGCGGGGTGGGGAGCGGAGGTGGTTGGGAGCCGACCCATTTCACACGGGCAAGCTGGCCTGCTGTCCTTGCTGCCTGCCGCCTGCTACTTGTCGGGGATAGAGCTCCTAGCTGGATAGTCCGATGGGGATGGGACTGAAGGCGTTGTAAAGCTTGACGTTTTAGCTTACTTCTGGAAGAAACGTCGCCTCTTTCTGATCTCGGTTGCACCTGGTATGACAGATTCGGTAGAACCCGCCGGGCTTCTCTGCTGCAGGCCAGAGAGGGCTTGGACGAGGTCGTACTCCCAGCTGGAGTATCGGATTGAGGCGGGACCAGGGCCCACTGAAAGAGGGCTCAGTCTATTGTGCTTCCTCCAAACTACTCTGCCTGATTCTCCCAATCACGCTAGTGGTGACTCCTTGATGTTGACGGGGTTGAGCTGGCTGCAGGGGCAGAAATCTGGACTCGAGTTGCCGGTGGTGTAGCTGTCCGATCCGAGGCCGGAACGAGGCGGGGCTAGAGTTGTCGCGAAGAGGGCCGTCCCAGGGATCTTTCAGTGCTGGAATGGCATCATTATGAAGTGGGAGATGCCGGTACCGATGATTCTTGTGAAGTCGCACTGTCCAGGACGCAGGCCAGACAGGGGAGGCTTGTCGGGGGTGTAACTCCCAGTGGGAAAATCAGAATGGGGCGAGACCAAGCTTGACTGAAAGCTGACTGACCCCTGATGACTGCTTCAGAGGGCTCGGGCAGAGGATGACAGCAGAGGCCGTGGTGCTGCCTATGGTGGACTGTTTGTTCTGGCCGCCAGTGATGTGGACTGCAGGACAGACTTGAATTGTTGACACCGGTGCTCTCGACTGGGAACTCCAAATCTGCCGGGACCAATTTTGACTGAAAGCTGGACGACCCTAGTAGGGATCCCCCAAAGGGCTTGATCAGAAAATGGGGGATGAGGCCGGAGCAGCTTCCAAAAGACAGACAGGTCGCTGTCCAGACCTGGGTTGCGCGATCAGGGGAGAACGGCTCTCCCGGGCAGCTCGGTGCTTGGATGGAGACGAAACCACCTCGCCTAGAAAGCTATCTGGACGCCCTTTCCAGAAATATATGGCTTGTCAGCAAAATCCTGGAGATGGTGTCGCAGCCGAGCCTCCAACAGGTACCCCTGCTGCTGCCTGCGAACTGGGGCAGGGGCTGGTGATAGGTGGGGATGAAGGGGTGGGGATGACTAGGGTTTTTGCAGAGGAATGGGGAGGGATGGCTGTGGGGGAGGGTGATGGAGGTTGAGGGTCAATGGAGGGAGGCTGGAGTGGAAGGGGAGGGGTGAAGCTAGTAGGAGATGGCAGTGTGGTGGCTGGGTGAGCACAAGAGAGGGGGTGGAATGAGAGAGGGAAGAGAGATGGCCAAGGAGGAATGGGGAGATGGGGGGGGCGACCCTAGGAGCTGAAAGGTCAAGGGAGGTCGACCAAGGGGGGGCTGGGGAGAGAGAAAGAGGGGGGAGTTTGAATTTTTGGCTTGGGAGGGGTGAAAGGGGGCTTGGGGAAGTGAAGAGATGTGTTGGGAAGATGAAAGGGTGTCTAGGGGGAGGGGATTCCACCTAGGGGTTGAGGGAATAATTGAATGAGGGTATGGGGAAGGGATATGACTTTAATGAGGAGGGAAGGGAGGGAGGAGAGAGAGGGAATTCGAATTTGGGGGAGGGGGAAGAGAGAGAGAGGGGGTGGCCCCCTTAGAGAAGAGAGAGTTTTAGAGAGAGGGAGAGAGACGAGGTGGTGAACGGCGGTGTTGGCCATGGCAGAAGAAGTTTAGAGGGAGAGGGGAAGAAGTTCAGAAAGGGGGGAAATGCAGGGAGAGGAGAAGCAATAGGAGGGAAGGGAGGGGAAGATCTGGGCGTCGCACCCAGTAGTGGGGAAAGGGAGAGAGAGGGGCATCGCACCCCTAGTAGGAAGGAGATGGGGAAAAGAGAGATAGAAAGGGTGTGGACCTCACATCGGAGGATATCTTTCCAAAAATTCTATTCAACTCATTGTATTCTAAAGAAGAGTTACATGACCTTTTATAGACTCTTCAGAGAAAACCAAAAGACAACTCATTAACACCTAATACCTACTCATCATAACTCTCTTGGGAAGACTAAAAGACACAAATAAAAAAAAGACTCTTGCATGATTATTGTAGACATAATTACTATGAACATAAAACATGACCCATTAGGCTCATACATATGGCCCAATTAACATGAGACAACTAAAACATAAATAGCTATTTTATAGTTTTGTTGAAGCCGCTTGCCGATCCCATCAAACCCCTCCGCTTGGAGGAGGTTCGTCCTCGAACCTCGTCGCTCAGGATCCCGGTTGGTTGGAGCAACCCGGTTCCCTAAGCTCTGATACCATTTTGATGTGAAACGGACATATGAGTTCGAAAACAATTTGATGTGGAACTAAATGTAGGCCAGGCGGGGTGGGGAGCGGAGGTGGTTGGGAGCCGACCCATTTCACACGGGCAAGCTGGCCTGCTGTCCTTGCTGCCTGCCGCCTGCTACTTGTCGGGGACAGAGCTCCTAGCTGGATAGTCCGATGGGGATGGGACTGAAGGCGTTGTAAAGCTTGACGTTTTAGCTTACTTCTGGAAGAAACGTCGCCTCTTTCTGATCTCGGTTGCACCTGGTATGACAGATTCGGTAGAACTGCACCGGGCTTCTCTGCTGCAGGCCAGAGAGGGCTTGGACGAGGTCGTACTCCCAGCTGGAGTATCGGATTGAGGCGGGACCAGGGCCCACTGAAAGAGGGCTCAGTCTATTGTGCTTCCTCCAAAATACTCTGCCTGATTCTCCCAATCACGCCAGTGGTGACTCCTTGATGTTGACGGGGTCGAGCTGGCTGCAGGGGCAGAAATCTGGACTCGAGTTGCCGGTGGTGTAGCTGTCCGATCCGAGGCCGGAACGAGGCGGGGCTGGAGTTGTCGCGAAGAGGGCCGTCCCAGGGATCTTTCAGTGCTGCAATGGCCCCGTTATGAAGTGGGAGATGCCGGTACCGATGATTCTTGTGAAGTCGCACTGTCCAGGATGCAGGCCGGACAGGGGAGGCTTGTCGGGGGTGTAACTCCCAGTGGGAAAATCAGAATGGGGCGAGACCAAGCTTGACTGAAAGCTGACTGACCCCTGATGACCTGCTCCAGAGGGCTCGGGCAGAGGATGACAGCAGAGGCCGTGGTGCTCCCTGTGGTGGACTGTTTGTTCTGGCCGCCAGTGATGTGGACTGCAGGACAGACTTGAATTGTTGACACCGGTGCTCTCGACTGGGAACTCCAAATCTGCCGGGACCAATTTTGACTGAAAGCTGGACGACCCTAGTAGGGATCCCCCAAAGGGCTTGATCAGAAAATGGGGGATGAGGCCGGAGCAGCTTCCAAAAGATAGACAGGTCGCTGTCCAGACCTGGGTTGCGCGATCAGGGGAGAACGGCTCTCCCGGGCAGCTCGGTGCTTGGATGGAGACGAAACCACCTCGCCTAGAAAGCTATCTAGACGCCCTTTCCAGAAATATATGGCTTGTCAGCAAAATCTTGGAGATGGTGTCGCAGCCGAGCCTCCAACAGGTACCCCTTCTGCTGCCTGCGAACTGGGGCAGGGGCTGGTGATAGGTGGGGATGAAGGGGTGGGGATGACTAGGGTTTTTGCAGAGGAATGGGGAGGGATGGCTGTGGGGGAGGGTGATGGAGGTTGAGGGTCAATGGAGGGAGGCTGGAGTGGAAGGGGAGGGGTGAAGCTAGTAGGAGATGACAGTGTGGTGGCTGGGTGAGCACAAGTGAGGGGGTGGAATGAGAGAGGGAAGAGAGATGGCCAAGGAGGAATGGGGAGATGGGGGGGGCGACCCTAGGAGCTGAAAGGTCAAGGGAGGTCGACCAAGGGGGGGCTGGGGAGAGAGAAAGAGGGGGGAGTTTGAATTTTTGGCTTGGGAGGGGTGAAAGGGGGCTTGGGGAAGTGAAGAGATGTGTTGGGAAGATGAAAGGGTGTCTAGGGGGAGGGGATTCCACCTAGGGGTTGAGGGAATAATTGAATGAGGGTATGGGGAAGGGATATGACTTTAATGAGGAGGGAAGGGAGGGAGGAGAGAGAGGGAATTCGAATTTGGGGAGGGGGAAGAGAGAGAGAGAGGGGGAGGCCCCCTTAGAGAAGAGAGAGTTTTAGAGAGAGGGAGAGAGACGAGGTGGTGAACGGCGGTGTTGGCCATGGCAGAAGAAGTTTAGAGGGAGAGGGGAAGAAGTTCAGAAAGGGGGGAAATGCAGGGAGAGGAGAAGCAATAGGAGGGAAGGGAGGGGAAGATCTGGGCGTCGCACCCAGTAGTGGGGAAAGGGAGAGAGAGGGGCATCGCACCCCTAGTAGGAAGGAGATGGGGAAAAGAGAGATAGAAAGGGTGTGGACCTCACATCGGAGGATATCTTTCCAAAAATTCTATTCAACTCATTGTATTCTAAAGAAGAGTTACATGACCTTTTATAGACTCTTCAGAGAAAACCAAAAGACAACTCATTAACACCTAATACCTACTCATCATAACTCTCTTGGGAAGACTAAAAGACACAAATAAAAAAAAGACTCTTGCATGATTATTGTAGACATAATTACTATGAACATAAAACATGACCCATTAGGCTCATACATATGGCCCAATTAACATGAGACAACTAAAACATAAATAGCTATTTTATAGTTTTGTTGAAGCCGCTTGCCGATCCCATCAAACCCCTCCGCTTGGAGGAGGTTCGTCCTCGAACCTCGTCGCTCAGGATCCCGGTTGGTTGGAGCAACCCGGTTCCCTAAGCTCTGATACCATTTTGATGTGAAACGGACATCTGAGTTTGAAAACAATTTGATGTGGAACTAAATGTAGGCCAGGCGGGGTGGGGAGCGGAGGTGGTTGGGAGCCGACCCATTTCACACGGGCAAGCTGGCCTGCTGTCCTTGCTGCCTGCCGCCTGCTACTTGTCGGGGACAGAGCTCCTAGCTGGATAGTCCGATGGGGATGGGACTGAAGGCGTTGTAAAGCTTGACGTTTTAGCTTACTTCTGGAAGAAACGTCGCCTCTTTCTGATCTCGGTTGCACCTGGTATGACAGATTCGGTAGAACCCGCCGGGCTTCTCTGCTGCAGGCCAGAGAGGGCTTGGACGAGGTCGTACTCCCAGCTGGAGTATCGGATTGAGGCGGGACCAGGGCCCACTGAAAGAGGGCTCAGTCTATTGTGCTTCCTCCAAACTACTCTGCCTGATTCTCCCAATCACGCTAGTGGTGACTCCTTGATGTTGACGGGGTCGAGCTGGCTGCAGGGGCAGAAATCTGGACTCGAGTTGCCGGTGGTGTAGCTGTCCGATCCGAGGCCGGAACGAGGCGGGGCTGGAGTTGTCGCGAAGAGGGCCGTCCCAGGGATCTTTCAGTGCTGGAATGGCATCATTATGAAGTGGGAGATGCCGGTACCGATGATTCTTGTGAAGTCGCACTGTCCAGGACGCAGGCCGGACAGGGGAGGCTTGTCGGGGGTGTAACTCCCAGTGGGAAAATCAGAATGGGGCGAGACCAAGCTTGACTGAAAGCTGACTGACCCCTGATGACTGCTTCAGAGGGCTCGGGCAGAGGATGACAGCAGAGGCCGTGGTGCTGCCTATGGTGGACTGTTTGTTCTGGCCGCCAGTGATGTGGACTGCAGGACAGACTTGAATTGTTGACACCGGTGCTCTCGACTGGGAACTCCAAATCTGCCGGGACCAATTTTGACTGAAAGCTGGACGACCCTAGTAGGGATCCCCCAAAGGGCTTGATCAGAAAATGGGGGATGAAGCCGAAGCAGCTTCCAAAAGACAGACAGGTCGCTGTCCAGACCTGGGTTGCGCGATCAGGGGAGAACGGCTCTCCCGGGCAGCTCGGTGCTTGGATGGAGACGAAACCACCTCGCCTAGAAAGCTATCTGGACGCCCTTTCCAGAAATATATGGCTTGTCAGCAAAATCTGGAGATGGTGTCGCAGCCGAGCCTCCAACAGGTACCCCTTCTGCTGCCTGCGAACTGGGGCAGGGGCTGGTGATAGGTGGGGATGAAGGGGTGGGGATGACTAGGGTTTTTGCAGAGGAATGGGGAGGGATGGCTGTGGGGGAGGGTGATGGAGGTTGAGGGTCAATGGAGGGAGGCTGGAGTGGAAGGGGAGGGGTGAAGCTAGTAGGAGATGGCAGTGTGGTGGCTGGGTGAGCACAAGAGAGGGGGTGGAATGAGAGAGGGAAGAGAGATGGCCAAGGAGGAATGGGGAGATGGGGGGGGCGACCCTAGGAGCTGAAAGGTCAAGGGAGGTCGACCAAGGGGGGGCTGGGGAGAGAGAAAGAGGGGGGAGTTTGAATTTTTGGCTTGGGAGGGGTGAAAGGGGGCTTGGGGAAGTGAAGAGATGTGTTGGGAAGATGAAAGGGTGTCTAGGGGGAGGGGATTCCACCTAGGGGTTGAGGGAATAATTGAATGAGGGTATGGGGAAGGGATATGACTTTAATGAGGAGGGAAGGGAGGGAGGAGAGAGAGGGAATTAGAATTTGGGGGAGGGGGAAGAGAGAGAGAGAGGGGGTGGCCCCCTTAGAGAAAGAGAGAGTTTTAGAGAGAGGGAGAGAGACGAGGTGGTGAACGGCGGTGTTGGCCATGGCAGAAGAAGTTTAGAGGGAGAGGGGAAGAAGTTCAGAAAGGGGGGAAATGCAGGGAGAGGAGAAGCAATAGGAGGGAAGGGAGGGGAAGATCTGGGCGTCGCACCCAGTAGTGGGGAAAGGGAGAGAGAGGGGCATCGCACCCCTAGTAGGAAGGAGATGGGGAAAAGAGAGATAGAAAGGGTGTGGACCTCACATCGGATGATATCTTTCCAAAAATTCTATTCAACTCATTGTATTCTAAAGAAGAGTTACATGACCTTTTATAGACTCTTCAGAGAAAACCAAAAGACAACTCATTAACACCTAATACTTACTCATCATAACTCTCTTGGGTAGACTAAAAGACACAAATAAAAAAAAGACTCTTGCATGATTATTGTAGACATAATTACTATGAACATAAAACATGACCCATTAGGCTCGTACATATGGCCCAATTAACATGAGACAACTAAAACATAAATAGCTATTTTATAGTTTTGTTGAAGCCGCTTGCCGATCCCATCACCCCTTTAAATTTCACATGTATTCTATGACTAAGAAAAAGACTAATAATGTAACACATGGTTAATACTCGTTAATTAATTAACTTGATTATCTTTAAATAAGGTTGTATATATCAGATGATCGTAAATGTAAATGCAATTGGAGCAATACGATGGTGCCACTCTTTCTTTCACTTTCAGCTAATTGAATGACGGGAAAAAGGGCCGGTGTGGCAAAAAAAGATAGTGAAATAGGTGGCACCATATATAACATTAATGCTCGTATACTTAATTATTATGCATCACATCTCATAATTAATTATTATCATTTCTTAACTTTTTTTTTGAAATTTTGATTGGGCACATTGTCAAAAATCCAGCCTATGAAAAGAACCAGGTATAACTAATCAAAGTAAGCTCAATTTTAATACCCTATGCATATATGGTTTATTGGATCATAGACCAAGCTATCAAACCTTTGATACTCATTGACAATTAATTACTGTCGATAAGATATTAACCTACGGAGTCACTCACAGAAGAAGAGGATAAGGATGTAGTGGAAAATTAATGAGGTGGGCGGCCTTTTCCTCCCACTTAAAACGTCCCTGTTCTCTCTTGTTTTCAGACGAAGGTGGGGGCTTGGGGAGTTGTCCTCTCTCTCTCTCTCTCTCTCTCTCTAAAATTAATGAGGTGGGCGGCCTTTTCCTCCCACTTAAAACCTCCCTGTTCTCTCTTGTTTTCAGACGAAGGTGGGGGCTTGGGGAGTTGTCCTCTCTCTCTCTCTCTCTCTCTCTCGTGAAAACGTGGAAGCCACCGGAGGTGGAGGGGGCATCGTTGAGGAGTCGGTCATAGCTTAATCCTAGTATCACTATAGTTTTCCATAGATTTTAAGACATCTTAAATATGGAAAAAAAAATCTAGTTTCGATCTCTTATGTCGGAAGTGTCACCATATTAATTACCACCTTTGTCGAATTTTGGCTGTTTATCAGATCTTTGTTTTGACTTGTGACTATAGCATTTCAACAAACTAACATGTTAACATTTTAACTCGTTAGCCTCTTTTTGACACCTAAATTATTAGAATCTTATGATGCTGAACTAATGACATGTTAACACAAATGAAATGTACAATAATTAAAGACTTAATGTTTTAACTAATAAAAATTTAAAATTAAAGAGTTAATATTGTGATCCCTCCATGTTTTGATGATAACAAAGTCCATCCATGTTGGACTAACCAAATTTTCAAGTGCACGAGCAGAGAACCGTTTATTCTTGAAAAATTATCCAAGTGTCAAAATGCATGGAAGTTGATCTTTGATGAAAAATTTAATTAGATTGATGTTGTGGTTCACGATAAGAGTTTGAGTTAATGTATTGTGGTAAATTAGCTCTTTGCAACGAGCCCGAAATCATGATTTTTAGATGTGTGGTGGAAGTTATATATGATGTCTTCAAGTTGACAAGTTTAAACAGATAGAACGCCTGAGAAGACAGAACATATGTTAAAAGATTTCAGCTCATGACGTTGAAACCCCTTCGACAACCCCATGAATTAATTGTGGATCTGACAGAATTTCTGTGATTTTCTTAGAAGATCTCGACCCTCCCTTGGGCTAGAAGTTTTCTAAACTCTTCTAAGATAACCCTAAAGCGCCCTAAAGTTATTTAAACATTCTACTGAGAAGATTAAAGGTGGCTAGGGGCTGAAAATTCATGGAGACTACTACTGCTATGGTTTTTGCCCTATTTTACCCTATTCTTTATCTCTTGGAACCTTCCTCATGTGTTGAAACGTGAAGGATGACTCGAGAAGCTCTCCATTGGCGAACTACTATCAGATTTGCTCTTTTTGCTTGATTTAAAACTGAGCTTTTGTAGTGTGTAAGGGAGAAAAGTGTGTGTGTTGATGCGCCCTACTCCAAGGATGTGTGTGCTAAGACACGTGTGTGTGTATGTGTGTGGATGGTGAGCTAACACCTTGATGTCTGATGTGTGTGTAGTTAGCTAGGATTTCTAGTAGTGGATATTTAAGAGTTCTTCGGGAGAGGACGTACGTAGGTTAGCACCTTGCTATACTGAACCTTTATAAAAATTGTACTATCCTCTTGTGTGATTAGCTCCATCTCTCTTACCTCTATTCTTTGTGATTGCTGGATGTGTGTTTTGCATTAAACATTAAAAATTTGTCAGCACCCAATTCACCCCACTCTTGGGTGTGTACTATATCTCTGAACCTTCAATTGGTATCACAACTTAATATCTAAATCAAGGGTTTAACCACCTTAGAGTGATCCAAAGTTATGACTCGCATTAGCAATGCATTCTTGTTTGGTGAAGGACAATCCATTGTTAGACCTCTTTTTTTCAATGGATCCAATTATAGCTACTGGAAAAACTGTATGACTATGTACATGAAAGTTATTGATTTTGAGATGTGGAGGGTTATAGAGGTTAGTCCCTATGTGCCAACAAAGAAATCCGAAGAGTGGAGAGTCGACGACTTTAGAAAAATATATATTAATTTTTAAGCTATATAAGATCTTCATTGTGCACATGATGCTAATGGATATAATCTTATTTACACGTGTGAAACGGCCAACGAGATATGGGGGAAATTTCAAGTCACATTTGAAGGTACTTCTCAAAGTCAAGGAGATAAAGATAAATCTCATTGTCCACAAATATGAGTTATTCAAGATGGAGGAAAATGAGATCATGGGGAAAATATTCACAAGATTTGGTGATATAGTAAATGATTTTTTTTCTTTTTAGTCCCTACAAATAAGCATATTTATGTTTTAGTCCCTCAAATACAACTATTATTTTTAAAGTCCCTCAAATATTCATCGTTGTACTTATTAGTCCCTACCGTTAGTTTTAGTAGCTAGAGTTGAACGTAACCCAGGTTAAATTAACTTAAGATGAGTAAAAGACTAAAATACCTCTAGTTAAACTGTGGGCCCCACAATCCTCTCTCTCTTTCTCTCGTCATTGTAGTTGTGGGTCCCACCTCCTCTTTCCGGTGCAAGCATCTCGCCTACCATGGATGCAGACGTGTAGAGAGAGAGAGAGAGAGAGAGAGAGAATAGGGAGACATCAGAGCTCTCCCTCCGGCGGTGATAGAGTGAGAGGGAGAGGGGGAGAGAGAGAGCGAGAGGGAGAGGGAGAGGGGGAGGGGGAATGCCGGATGTCTGTGACAGAGTGAGAGGGAGAGGGGGAGAGAGAGAGAGCGAGAGGGAGAGGGGAGATGCCGGATGGAGGTGACAGAGTGAGAGGGAGAGGTGTTAGTGTTGGTGTGCTACAAGCCAATTTCGGGTCGGATAGGCCCAATAGTTGTACGATCTTGTTCATTAATAAAGTGGTGTTTGAGCGTAAATATGCGATTGTGTTACTTTACGTTGTTCCTAGGATATGTGGTTGTAAAGTCAGCTCGAGATGAGATCTCGAACATGAGACTTACTTTATATGAACACATACCTTAAACTGTTCCTGGTTGGAGGGTAATCACTCGGGGACTTTGATTACCTATTAAACCAGTACACATGATGTGTCAGTGACCAGTCTCATGGTCATTGGTGCGGGGCACCAACATATATGTGTAGGTGTATGTCCTTGGAGGATGTGCACTGAACTGATCCGCTATTGGATCTTCAGATGGTTGATTATACCTAATGTCAACTGAAGATCCAACGGTCACAGTAGCATCGTTGGTCCTTTGACCTGAGACATTGATCGGATCTTACACGAGGACTGGAATAGTTTAATTACTTAGCTAAGTGACTTTAACCATAAGTCATGAGTTGCCGAGTCATTAACCACTCCAGGATACGTGTGAAGATCATCAATGGTCAAGAGGGGATCGCTCACTGTCGGGTATATATCAGACAGTTAATGGGTCATGACATTGACGCTCCGTTAAATCCCTGACCAGGGTCGTGTGAGTTCGTTTAGAACGGACGTCATACATTTTAAGGAGGTCATAGTCAAATGGCACGATCATGGGGTTTGACAGATACCGTACCCTCGATCGTACCAGACTCATAGAAGGAGCGAGGGATTATATCGATGCGGTAACTGTGGACTTACAGGTACCAGACAGGCTGGTTTAAACCCGGCGTCCTCTAGGATCACGCGGATTTGCTTGACCCAACGTGATCAAAGGTTCGGAATAAATTAAACTATTCTTCGGCTCTGGTAGAAGCGAAGAATACGTTTAATTTACTTCTAATTGGGAATTAGAAGTTAATGGGCCTTAAACTAGAGTGACTAAGGGCCTAGAGGATCACACACAATGGATTCTTGGGTGACGAAATATTATTGTACAAGTGTATGTATTAATTCCCTTTAATTCCTTTTGGAAAGGAGTGTAAATGGGGCTTAATACATGTGTATAATAATGGAAAGGTCATATATACAATTTTGGTCCTTTGGAGGTCTTTTGAAAAGGGCCAAAACTCTATATATAGCCAACCTACGTGAGTTCATTCGAACTCTTGGCTTCTCCTTCCAACCTCTTAAGCTTAAGCAAGCATTAAGGCTTAAGAGGATGATTAGCCTCCCCCTTTCTCCCCCTTGCTCTCTCTCTCTCTCCAGAAGGTGATAGAGTCGGGGGAAGTTGCATCGGGGAGGTACCATCGCTGCGCAAGGGTCCGTGTGGATCTGTTCTAGAGGCCGTACAGTTGTGCGGCTCGATATTCTGCATCGGGCATCGCGGACAGCGTCATTCCGCGCAAGGTGAAACACGCAACCTGTAATTAGGGTCTTAGAAACACCGATTAGAGCACACATTAAGCTTTCCATAACACCGGGATCGGGCAAATGAAATTTTTGTTATCCGCTGCGTCGCCCGTAGGTGCTGTGCGAAACCTTACAGTGGTATCAGACCCAGGTTTGCGCTCTGGTCGGTGTTTTAGCGCCGTTTAGAACCATACTTTTAGGGGCAATCTAAATCTTCAATTATTATTTGTTGAAAGAGATCTGGACATCTTTGTTCTTCCTGGATGCTGGGCATCCAAGCAGCAAATTTTTTTTGTAAAAGAAAAAAAATTGCTGACCCATTTTGGGCGCACTGCGCCCGCCGTGTGTGCCGCGTGGGCGGCGCACGCGGCGCCCGCGGGTCAGCACCCGCGCGCGCTGACCCGCGGGGGGCGGGCCGCCCACGTGGCGCGCGCTGCGGGCGCCGCCCACCCGGCGAGCGCGTGGCGGGCGCTGCCGCCACCCGCGCGCGGGGCGGGCCCGCGCCGTTTTTTTTAATTTAAAAAAATTACGTTTTTTTATCCTTATTTAATTTATTAAGTGCATATATATATTAGATATATATATATCAAAATGCACAATAAATTAAATAGAATTTTATCGAGTAGGTTAATTATGTTATCTCGATGGTAAATGTCAAATGTTAAAATTTATTTTACCGGGTTGAATTTACCGAGGTGAGATAATTATTATTTACCTTGGGATAAAATGGTAATAATTGAAGTTACTTCAGTAAATTTTAATTTTTGAATTTTTACTTATTAGATAATTAGAAAATTTAAAATTTGAATTTGATTAAAGTTAAATGTGAAAAATTCAATTATTTGAATTTTAATTATTAGATAATTATTAAATTCAAATTTTGAATTTTAGAAAATTACTAATTGAGGATAATTGTATTATTTTAAATTTACTTTCAAACAATATTATTGGATAATTAGTTTGAATTTAAATTTAAATTATTGGCATATTTAAATTTTGAATTTAAATTTGATTGTTGGATAATTAAATTTAGGGTTTTTTACATATTAATCCCTACAAACATGACGAATTATATTTTAGTCCCTCAAATCTCACTATTGTTTTAATAGTCCTTATAATCTTAATCGTTACACGTTTAAGTCCCTGCCGTTCATTCAGTTAACTAAACTATAGTTACCTTATACCCAGGGAAAGGAAAATACTAACTTACCCCTAGTTAAATGTGAGTGTGTGAGAGAGAGACAGAGAGAGGGAGCAACTGATTCACCTACCCCTCCTTGTCTCCCTCCGGCCTCCTCCTCCCCCTCCGGCCTCCCCTGTGACCTCCCCCCTCCTCCTCCCCTCCCCCTCCCCTGCGACCTCCCCCCTGCCCGGCCCTTCGGCCTCCTTCTCCCCCTCCGGCCTCCCCTGCGACCTCCCCCCTCCCCAGCCCTCCGGCCTCCCTCCCCCCTCCTCTGCGACCTCCCCCCTCCCCATCTGGCCTCCCTCCCTACCCCACCCAGCTTGTTCTCTGCCTCATCCACGGCACGACGCTGTTGACCAGCCAGGGCATCTCGATGGAGGAGGTGGTGTAGAGGTAGTGGGTGACGTGGTAGGACCAGTCCGGGAGGCCGACCTGGAGGCGGTCGGAGGGCTGCTTCGCCGGGTTGGAGTGGAAGGCATGGTAGGATGTCTGGACGAACTCCCCGTAGCGTACGATCTCCCGGCGGAGGTCCTCATCCAGCGGGTCGAGCAGGCCCGACCAGTCCCTGGCACCGTGGAGCTCCCGCCACCGGCCGCCGATGCCGTTGCTCGGGGATGGCCGGGGCGTGCCGTTGAGCAGCCGCTGGAGCTGGTTCAGGCTTCTGGGAGACATATCCTCCACCTTCCTGGCGGTTCATACCAGCGCTTGGCAGATGGTGAAGGAGAATCAGAGCACCGAGATCTTCGACTCGGAGCTAACGGGGACCAAGTCCGGCGAGGCCGAGCTGTACCGGTACCTCAAGATCGCCTGCGAGTGCCTGGACGATAGGCCCCTCCGGCGACCCACCATGATCCAGGTGATGGCCATGTTCAAGGAGTTGCAGATGGACAGTGACAGTGACAGTGCCTGGACGATAGGCCCCTCCGGCGACCCACCTTCAGGGGAGCATGGCGAGCACATGCTATCTCCAGGGGAGCATCCACTTCTCCAGGGGAGCAATCGCTGCTTCAGGGGAGCATTCTCAGCGTCAGGTGAGCATGGCGAGCACATGCTGTCTCCAGGGGAGCATCCTTCTGCCCCATGGGAGCAATCGCTGCTCCAGGGGAGCATATGCTGTCCGGGTTCTAGCAGGGAAGCATATGCTGTCTCTGGAGGGCATTCATTGCCTCAGGAGAGCATCACTGGCATCAAGAGAGCATGCATTGCGGGCTCAAGGCAAGTCGACCTGCATGAAGAAGTGTCGACCTGGTTCTGGCAATGCATTAACCCGACTGATGCTAGGGGAGCATCTGCAGCCGCTGAAGGGCATACTCGGTCCCAGGAGAGCATCCGATGGGACAGGCGAGCACATGCTATCTCCAGGGGAGCATCCACTTCTCCATGGGAGCAATCGCTGCTTCAGGGGAGCATTCTCAGCGTCAGGTGAGCATGGCGAGCAGATGCTATCTCCAGGGGAGCATCCTTCTGTCTCCAGAGGAGCATCCTTCTGCCCCAGGGGAGCATCCTCACTGGCGAGACGTCATCGTCAAGGAATGGGAGAATGTGGGTGTTCACCTCGCTCAGTATGTGCTCCAGGTCTTCGATGGTGACCTGCTGGGAGCCCCCGCGGTCGCCAGGGATCCGGTCGAGGAGGGACCAGTCGACGCAGGCGACGTGGTCGACCATGGCAGAGGGCTGGAAGCCCAGGATAACAGCGGCCGCGGGGCCATCGTCCTTCCTCGGTGGTAGGTGATGGCGGGGGTGGGCGGCGGCGTGAGGCGGCAGTAGCTCTCCTTCCACCCCCATCTCCCACGAGACCTCTTCCTCTTGGGCGGCCGGGCTTTCCTCGGCAGTGGTGGGCACACCAGGGCCGCCCTCATCTACCAACTTGGGGGTCGCACACGTCACGTGGTCCTCCTTTTGCCCGCCATCCAGGAGGAAGAGCACCGGCGCCTGCAGCCGGCGACGGCAGCAGACCAGAGGCTGACGGAGGAGACACCAAGGGAGCAGCAACAGCCATCCTTGGCCCTCCGACCCCCTTCTCCCCCTCCGGCCGCCCTCCTCCTCCCCCTCTGGCCTCCCTCCCCCCTACGACCTCCCCCCTTCTCCCCCTCCGGCCGCCCTCCCCCCTCATGCCTCCCTCCCCCCCTGCGACCTCCCCCCTCCACGGCCCTCCGATTCCCTTCTCCCCCTCTGGCCGCCCTCCCCCTCCCCCTCCGTCTCACTCTCCCCCTCTGGCCGCCCTCCCCCTCCCCCTCCCTCATTGATCGGATCTTACACGAGGACTGGAATGGTTTAATTACTTAGCTAAGTGACTTTAACCATAAGTTATGAGTTGCCGAGTCATTAACCACTCCAGGATACGTGTGAAGATCATCAATGGTCAAGAGGGGATCGCTCACTGTCGGGTATATATCAGACAGTTAATGGGTCATGACATTGACGCTCCGTTAAATCCCTGGCCAGGGTCGTGTGAGTTCGTTTAGAACGAACATCATACACTCTAAGGAGGTGATAGTCAAATGACACGATCATGAGGTTTGACAGATACCGTACCCTCGATCGTACCAGACTCATAGAAGGAGCGAGGGATTATATCGATGCGGTAATTGTGGACTTACAGGTACCAGACAGGCTGGTTTAAACCCGACGTCCTCTAGGATCACGCGGATTTGCTTGACCCAACGTGATCAAAGGTTCGGAATAAATTAAACTATTCTTCGGCTCTGGTAGAAGCGAAGAATACATTTAATTTACTTCTAATTGGGAATTAGAAGTTAATGGGCCTTAAGCTAGAGTGACTAAGGGCCTAGAGGATCACACACAATGGATTCTTGGGTGACGAAATATTATTGTACAAGTGTATGTATTAATTCCCTTTAATTCCTTTTGGAAAGGAGTGTAAATGGGGCTTAATACATGTGTATAATAATGGAAAGGTCATATATACAATTTTGGTCCTTTGGAGGTCTTTTGAAAAGGGCCAAAACTCTATATATAGCCAACCTACGTGAGTTCATTCGAACTCTTGGCTTCTCCTTCCAACCTCTTAAGCTTAAGTAAACATTAAGGCTTAAGAGGAGGATTAGCCTCCCCCCTTTCTCCCCCTTGCTCTCTCTCTCTCTCTCTCTCCAGAAGGTGATAGAGTCGGGGGAAGTTACGCCGGGGAGGTACCGTCGCTGCGCAAGGGTCCGTGTGGATCTGCTCTAGAGGCCGTACAACTGTGCGGCTCGATATTCTGTATCGGACATTGCGGACAGCGTCGTTCCGCGCAAGGTGAAACACGCAACCTGTAATTAAGGTCTTAGAAACACCGATTAGAGCACACATTAAGCTTTCCATAACACCGGAATCGGGCAAATGAAATTTTTGTTATCCGCTGCGTCGCCCGTAGGTGCTGTGCGAAACCTTACAAGAGGGGGGACGTCAGAGAGAGTCGATGGTGATAGAGGGTGAGGGAGAGAGAGAGTGAGAGAGAGAGAGGGAGAATGGAGATGCTGGACATGTTAGTATTGGTGTCCTACAGGCTAATTTTGGGTCGGGTAGGCCCGATAGATGTACGATCTTGTTTATTATTAATAAAGTGATATTTGAGCGTAAATATGTGATTGTGTATTACTTTACGATGTCCCTAAGATATGTGGTTATAAAGTCAGCTCGAGATGAGATCTCGAACATGAGACTGACTTTACATGGACGCATACCTTAAACTGTTCCTAGTTGGAGGGTAATCACTCGGTGACTTTGATTACCTATTAAACCAGTACACATGATGTGTCAGTGACCAGTCTCATGGTCATTGGTGCAGGGCACCAACACATATGTGTAGGTGTACGTCCTGGGACACTACAAGAAAAAGCGACGTTTGGGACGGCCGTATTTCGTCGCAATTCCGTCGTAAAATCCATCGCTAACAGATTTTACGACGGATTTACGACGGAATTGGGACGGAATAAGGCCGTCTTAAAAAATTAGTCACAAATAACCGACGGATTTTATTCTGTCCTAAATTCCGTCCTAAATTTTAGACGGAAATAAAATCCATCGCAAATTTAGTCGGTAATCAAACAAATACGGACGAAAAATTTACGTCTTAAAATTCGTCTGCATTTTGCGACGGAATAATTCCGTCTAAATATCCGTATCAAATTTTTCGACGCAAATTTATTTCCGCCGTGATATCCGTCACAAGCTGTAGACGGATCCGTCTCACAATCTGTCTGAATTTTGCGATGGAAAACTTCCGTCTAAATATCCGTCTGTATACTTTCGGACTAAGTCACCTGAAAATCCATCTTGAATTTCAGACAGATTCATTTCCGTCCTTATATCCGTCGTAAATTTCAAACGAATCTGTCTCAAAATCCGTCCGAAATATTTTTACACCTTTTTTTTAAAATAAAAAATTTGTATTAAAAACCTGTTTACAAAATAATTGAAAACAAAAAATATACACGAACAAAATAAGAAATATGTTTAATTAAAATTACATCAAATATCACAATAAACTCAATAAACTCATCAGCGTTACATAGAAAAAATATACAACAAAATCAACAAATATCCTCCAAATCATCCATATCTTCATCCCTCCCGCCCTGCTCATCTCCTCTACTGTCGCTCGCAGAAGGATCCTCCTATATTAAAAAAAACATACATAGATATCCGTCGCTAATATCACTTTTTCTTGTAGTGGGAGGAAGTGCACTGAACTGATCCGCTATTGGATCTTCAGATGGTTGATTATACCTAATGTTAACTGAAGATCCGACGGTATTAGTAGCATCGTTGGTCCTTTGACCTGAGACATTGATCGGATCTTACACTAGGACTAGAATGGTTTAATTACTTGGCTATGTGACTTTAACCATAAGTCATGAGTTGCCAAGTCATTAACCACTCCAGGATATGTGCGAAGATCATCAATGGTCAAAAGGGGATTGTTCACTGTCGGGTATATATCAGACAGTTAATGGGTCATGACATTGACACTCCGTTAAATCCCTGGCCAGGGTCGTGTGAGTTCATTTAGAACGGACGTCATACACTTTAAGGAGGTCATGGTCAAATGGCACGATCATGGGGTTTGACAGAAACCATACCATCGATCGTACCAGACTCATAGAAGGAGCGAGGGATTATATCGATGCGATAACTGTAGACTTACAGGTACCAGATAGGCTGGTTTAAACCCGGCATCCTCTAGGATCACACGGATTTACTTGACCTAACGTGATCAAAGGTTCGGAATAAATCAAACTATTATTCGACTCTAGTAGAAGCGAATAATAAATTTAATTTACTTCTAATTGGGAATTAGAAGTTAATGGACCTTAAACTAGAGTGACTAAGGGCCCAGAGGATCACACA
This sequence comes from Amorphophallus konjac, assembly GCA_022559845.1. Classification (NCBI taxonomy): domain Eukaryota; kingdom Viridiplantae; phylum Streptophyta; class Magnoliopsida; order Alismatales; family Araceae; genus Amorphophallus; species Amorphophallus konjac. The sequence continues at coordinate 457,890,285 of CM040118.1, forward strand.
CAATGGATTCTTGGGTGACGAATTATTATTGTACAAATGCATATATTAATTCCCTTTAATTCCTTTTGAGAAGGAGTTTAAAAGATGGCTTAATATATATGTACAATAATAAAAGGATATATATACGATTTCGGTCTTTATGGGTTCTTTTAGAAATGGCCAAAATCTTATATATAGACATGTTATGAGAGCTTCTTCTCTCCTCTTGGCTAATCAAGCATTTAAGCTTAAGAGAGGAGGATTAGCTCCTCCCCTCTTTCCTCCCTCTTGCTCTCTCTCTCTCCAGAAGGTGAAAGGGTCGGTGAAGGTCGTGCCGGGGGGTACCGTTGCTGCGCAAGGATCCGTGTGGATCAGCTCTAGAGGTCGTGCATCTATGCGGCTCGGTATTCTGCATCGGGCACTGCGGACAGTGTCGTTCCGTGCAAGGTATAAATATGCAACACGTACTTAGGGGTTGGGGCGATTAAAACGTCGATCAGAGCATGGATCTGCGATTCCATGAAGCCGGGTTCGGGCAAATAAAATTTTTGTTATCCGCTGCGTTGCCCGAGGGTGCTATGTGGAACCTTACAGTGGTATCAGAGCCAGGTTCACGCTCTGGTCGGTATTTTATCGCCGTACTGAACCGTGTTTATAGGGGAATTAAAATCTTTAATTATTATTTGAAGAAAGGGATGCTGGACATCTTTGTTCTTCCTAGATGCGGGGCATCAGGGTAGCAAGTTTTTTTTTAAAATAAAAAAATTTTTTTTTGACCCGTTTTGGGCACACTTCGCCCTGGGCGCAGCGTGCGGGCGGCCGCGTGCGGGCGCGGGCGTGGGCGCGACCACCCACGCGTCCCGAGTGGGGCGGCCGCGCCCAGCCGACTTAAAATTTTTTTTAATTTAAAAAATTTTACTTATTGGTTAATTTATTTGTGCAAATATATATACATTTATGATATATATATATATATATATATATATATATATATATATATATAAATGCATAGTAAATTTATCTAATTTTTTATCTCATGTAATGATTGTGTTATCTCAATAGTAAATGTCAAATGTTAAATTTTATTTAACCCTTTTGAATTTACTAAGGTGAGATAATTACTATTTACCTTGAGATAAAATGGTAATAATTGAAGTTACTTCAGTAAAATTTGATTTTCAAATTTTTAATTATTAATAATTAGTAAATTCAGAATTTAAATTTTATTGAAGATTAAATGTATAAAATTTAAATATTAAAATTTCAATTATTAGATAATTATTAAATTCAAATTTTAAATTTTAGATTATTGATAATTGAGGATAATTATATTATTTAAATTTACTTTCAAACAAAATTATTAGATAATTAGTTTGAATTTAAATTTAAATGATTGTTATGTTTAAATTTTCAAATTAAATTTGATTATTAGATAATTAAATTTAAATTTAAATTTAAATAATTATCTTAATTATCTAACTTATTTGAATTAGATTCAAATATGCATGCCCCTGTTATAAATAATGGTTCTTTACGTACTTTGCATTATTTACATTGCGTTGGCTTGCTTATATATTTAATTTTAGTTAATCATGCTTCGATTTTTAAAATTAAACAAAGCTACCCTATTTTTGTTTGCACGTCCCATTTTTAAATCCCAAAGTAAGGATTATTTTCAGAAAATAACCCTTGATTGATTTTGAATGAATGGGTTGACAAGTGATCATGGACTTGGTTAATGTAATTAATTGGGGTCTGCGAACCTCCTTTCTCTCTCTGTTAAAATTCCAATGTATTTCTATCTCCCTTTATAGTTGTACTGGCCTTAAGGGCTTCTGAAATTTTATTGACATGTAATTTACATTTTTCCGGCCTGCGTGCCGTGTAAAAGTTGTAATTAATGCGGCGTCGGAGTTTGAAAGCACGGAGCACACCCGACGAGGACGATCCAGCTGCTTCGGAAGCGGGCCAGATGTCTTAGTTACATTAGGGTTAAAGTCCATGATCACTTGCGATTTAATTTTACATTGGATGTATTTATTTTGTGCAAACTACTAGGTACGGTAAATATATTGGATATATTTATATTACCACTTAGGGTGAGATCAAGATAAAATTAAATTTCCTCGTGATTTAATTTTAGATCTGTAAGCGTGGCTCTAGGAGTCATCGTGACCCTCCATCATTATGGAGTGAATGAAGTGTAGATCGTGATAAATCCACACATATGGAACAAACCACTCATATGAGATATGTAAAAATGATAGAGAGATGATAATAAAGACAAAAGAAAGCACGTGGTGCTATAAAGGAGAGTGATCGCCAGAGGGGTTACCTCAATAAGAATCAAAGAAGATCGCGAATACCTGGTGAAAAGTGGGATGCGGGATGAATTGTGAATTCCTTCCTCCTCCTTCTATCGGTCGACCGACGAAGGGGGTTTTTCTTGTTGATTACCCTTGCAAAAGACAAAGAAACAAGCAAATAGAAGTGGATCAGCCAAGAGCGTATAGTATCAATCCCAAATAGATGATGTGATGATGAAGAGAGAACAAAACATGCGCACCTTTTTTGTTTGTTTTAAAACCCCTAAGAGTTAGGGAAGGAAAAGGATGCAATACTAATGCAAGGAAGAAAACCGTGCGACAGATGATATGGATGATGTGATGCAAAACAAAGCAAAACGAACAGAAGAAAGACCCCTTATGCTGTCCCTGTAAATAGTAAAGGGGAAGAAACCACTTGGAAGCTACGGTTCGGCTGCAGCAACAGAGAAAAAGAGAAAGCCCTTGAGAGAGCCCTTAAAGAGAGAGATCGCACAGAAGGAAGATGAAGATGGCGTATGCTCTTCTGTATATCTACGTAACTCTCTCTAACAGCCAGCACCGTCGTTGTCGTTGTTATCGTGTGTGTAACCCTTCACAAGATTGACCAGAGCCCTCTTATATAGGGTCTTAACCGAAGATAATCTCAAATTTAGGAAGATAAGGACGGGCAATGGTTATCAAAGGCAGGACTCTAGTTCCAATTCGAGCAAGGAGACCATCGGAGGCAGGGGAACTCTTCAGGAAAGAGGAGTTTAAGAAAGACACGAAAGGCTGAAACACGACCTACCAAAGGGCGTCAATTTGAAATTGATGACCTACCTCAAGGCGTGAATCAAAAACACGACCCGGTCAAAGGCGTGTCTTCCTGGATTTAATTTTGGAAATACAACATTCTTTCTTTGAAAATTATGAGAAAACGTCTGAGAGAAAGGCGTTACTTGAAAACACGCCCTGAGATAGGACGTTACTGTTTATTTGTAATTTATTTTAAAACCAGATAATACCAGGAATTGACGCCCTAAGGTTTAGTCGTCCTTTCTTTGAAAAACGCCATAGGTAAGGTCGCTTTGTAAATAACGCCCCTCTTCAGGTCGCGAATCATAAAAATGCAAGAATAAATCTAAAACACACACAAAAAATAGAAAAACCTCATATTATAGACATATTGAAGTTTAATTTGGGGCGTCAACGTGGTGACATGAGTTTTGATTAACATAGCATCAATTTTGGCGTGTCTACAGCTGCCCTGTCTTGGCGTCTACTTTGGAAGGGAGTGAGACGGAATGGAGAGCAACAAAGCGCAATGAAGTGGAGCAAACTGATAAGTAGACGCCAAGGTGTGATGAGACACGCCTCAGACACTAAGCATGGAAAATCTTTCCAAGATTCTAAATGAAAACAACTCCGAGTAACTCCAAGGAAGCATCAATTTGCTGGATAAAGGAGACTAAACTAAGAAAAATGTGCGCGTGGGCACGACAGGGAGACACCATTGGAGAGCGGTTACCAGCCAACGTGGACGTGCTACAACCAAGGTGGATTTACAGAAAAATAAAGGGAATTGAGATGGAGACCCAGCAAAGGGACATTTTCAAGGAATCAGCCGGAGCGGCTTCAAAGAGAATAAAGTACTTGATTTGGAATGGAATATCTCATGTCAACTCAATCAAGAGCGAGTGACCTTCATTATTACCATAATATGAAGATTTTCAGCATGAAGCTCAAAGTCCTACATGATGCATGCTGGGCTAAAAGAAAAGATTAAAATAAACTAAGAATATAGAAAATAATCAAGGATAATATTGTTAAGCCATCTAGATCTAGTCAAGAATCCAAGTCTCTGAGCTGACATTAAGCCGAAGCCCGTTTGTCCACGCATCAACTCAGAAAGTGGAACCATCGTCCCAGACCTTTAATGACTCAACGGCCTATCCGTGTGATCAAGACTCCCCTGGAATTATCACTGTTTTTGTTGACAAAGGGGAACTCAAATTCCAGATTCATCAGAACCACAAGGTCCTTGATATACTATAATAGTGTAGAATACCATATAGTAACAATGCTCACAGGAAACAAATACAAAATGATGTTGCTCCCATAGGGATCCAAGCGTCCCGAAACCTGCACTCTTCTGCACTTGAAAATTCATTAGTCCACATAATCAGAAATAATCCTCAATAAAGCATGACATGATCATAAGTGCTTAATCATTAATAGTTCAAACAAAGTAATAGCACTTAAGTTCATCAAAGCGCAGGGAGAACCAAATTCATAAGCCCACAAAACACGATCGGATGTAACGGCGTTAAAATCATGAAAGGCGCCTGACCGCAGGGCGTCAAAAGATAAAACACGCCCTTCACTAAGGCGTGAAAAGCATCGAGAGGCCAAGAAGGAAACGACCTAGGAAAGGGCGTTAAATAAAACACGACCTCTGCCAAGTCGTCAATTAAGAAATTGACGCCCCAACAGAAGGCGTTAATTAACCTCATGCTTCCGTTTCCAATTCGAAAGCTAAACCTAGTCCTAATGGCCATCCACCTTCTAACTCCGAATAGCCTTAAACCCCTTCATCCTCCTATAAAAGGAAATACTTCCCTTAGATCAATCAAAGCAAACCCTCAGAGTTTCTCCGTTTCCTCTGTTCTTCTGTTGTTCATGTTCTTCCTCTCGCAGGCACTGCAACGGTCTAAGCTTTTCCTGCAAACCGAAGATGGAGAGAGTGCTCAAAAGGTCCAAAACTTCCACTCCCAGGCTTACTGAGATCAACGGGCACATCAGCAATAGAATTTCCCTGAATCAGGTAATGATTGATTCCTCTGTTCTGCTTACAACATACCTTCACGTTTTCTGCCTTTCTTCTGATCCTTCATGTTTCCTTCCTCTGTATGCTTATTCATCCCTTTGTCTATGCATTTTTCCTTTTCTTCCACAGGACTATCCTAATGTGCCAGGAGCTCGGAGGTTTACCAAAATCAAGTGGCTGCCACTTATCCTCTCCAAGTTCTCTTCGGATATGAGGGTATACCTAGCAAGATGGCACCTTTTAGGTCTAGTTACCCATGCCAAACACTATGATCAAATCCACTTAGATTGGGCTGCCATAGGAGCTCTAATTGAAATATGGCACCCTTCCACTCATACATTCCTCTTCTCAACCTTTGAAGCCACCATCCTATTAGAAGAATTAGAAATGATCTTGGGCTTGAAGAGAATGAAGCAAGGGGATGAGAAAAAGATGGCCATCATGCCAAAACCAATCTCCTCACATGAACTATTAACCACATTGATACCTAGTCCAAACCTAGTGAATCAAATCAAGGCCACCAAGGGAATCAATCTCCTGAAGCTTGCTTCGTGGGTGTACAAGAGAGCAGATCAAGCCAAAGAAGATGAGGAGATAGAACGGATAGCAAAGGCCTTCGTGGTGTGTTTGGCAGGAGCGATATTATTCCCATCCACGAGGACTTCCTAGAAGAGGTCCAATTAAGCGCCGTGGTGAGCTTATGGGAAGGAGATAGAGTGGGACCGGCTATTCTAGCCTATCTCTATAGCGGGCTAACCTCAGCAGCAATGGGAAGGCCCATCTACGGATGCATGCTAGCACTCTCCAGTTGGGTAGATCTCCACTTCAAGTTTGATCCATGTGATGAAGCCGAACAATCCTCAAGAATCTTCTCAAAAAGCCCACTCTCTTACATGACCGGCTCACTTGGGATAAGCAATAGAGTGATGAACCGAATTCCTCAAATCAAGAAGAGAGTGGAATGGCGAGAACACCTCAAGGTGATGCCAAAGAATCTCTTTACTTGCGCCCCTGGAATACTCAAACTTCAAGGGCTTCGTGCAAGGTTCTCTCCCGGGACGGACCTTAGACTCATCGGCGCTTTAGATTTCGTGCTATACAATTCATATCGGTGCCTTCCTCAACTCGGGCTTCCACGGCAAGTGTTTGAAGATCCATCTCATCTCCCTCCAATCAAGACACGGGACCTTGGCAGCAATGAAGATGGAGAAGAATGTACCACAATCCAAGCCTTGTGGAAAATCAATAAGATTCATCAACCTGTTGAAATCTTGGAAGAAGATAAAGATCAGTGGAAATCTTATGTTATTGCTTTGAGAAACTTGAGACCCAAAGGGGCTCATTGAATGTACTGTGATCTTCCCTTTTAATGAATAACAATGATGATACCTGATTGAGCCAATTTCATAGTATTTCGGATCAAATCTTCCAAAATAACGCCTCAAGGAATGTCATGAATTCAAAAAAGGACGCCTCAGCATACGCCGCTTTCAATATTCCAGCTCACAAATTTGACGCCTCCACTAATGGGCATTAACTGAATAACGACTTAAAATAGGGCGTGAATTGATTCAAATTCCCAAAATATATTCGTTGAAATCTCAAAAGTAACGCCCTTAGCTAAGCCACGGATCATGTAAATAACGCCTCACACTCAGACGTTAATCATAAACAGCAATTATTACTTCCATCACATCAATCAACCCATATTGAATGCGTCTGACGACGGTTATGATTCCCCATGCAAACGGAAATAACGTCTCAAGAAACGTCATCCATTATCAAAACACGCCCAGATTTATGGGCGTCAATTCCACAAAACACGCCCTTCCTCAAGGCGTGTCTTCTTTTCGAATGCCAAAAGGCCTTTTCCCCCTTTCTTCTTCCTCCTTCGTCCTATTTTCTCTTCCTTCTCTTTCTTTCCTCCTTCTGCAACCCTAACCGCAACCCTCGTTCTCCCTCTCTCTATCTTTCTCACTCTCTCCCCATTCTCACCCTAGCCTTGAACGATGGCCGGCGGTGGTTTGAAACGACAACGGGTGGCCGCCCCCGAGGTCGTTGATCTAGGCGAGGATGCCCACGCCGAGGAGGAAGCCCCTCCTGTGGTGGCCGAAGAAATCCCAGTGGCGGTGGCGGGCAGCGAGGACGAACACGGCGACGAGGCCATAGGAGAAGAAGATGAGGAAGGTGAGGATGATGCTGGTGAAGCAGCAGAAGAAGAAGAAGAAGGCGAAGGTGGTGAGGAACACGGTGGTGAAGAAGAAGAAGGAGGTGGTGATGAGCCACCGCCCACGGCAGCGGCTCCTCCCCGTGCCGGCCAACTACGGCGACCCAGGCAAACACGACCTCAGCCATAAGGACCAAAGCACAAGAAGGTAGGCCCCCAACCCTATTTCCATTTTTCTATATTTTATTTCCATTTTTTATGCAATTTTCATAGCCCTCGGGGTATAATCCCTGTAACTCAGAGAAAAGACGCCCCCCGTAGGGGCGTGACTTAGAAATGAAACGTCTAACCCAAGGGCGTTAATTCAATTATTTTCCTGAAAAATAATTAACCCCAATAAAACACGCCCTGCATCATGTCGTTCATTAAAAATTTATCACTTCTCGCATCATGCTGTTAATTCCATTAATTTCCATGCTTTTAATTATTTTTCCATGAATTATTCGCATGCTGTTATTTTTATTTCATTTTCTGAAAGTCCTGAAAACAACGCCCCCCACCAGGGCGTTAATTCAATGAAAGACGACCAAACCAGCGGACGTCAAATCATTAATTTCAAAAAATCATTATGAGGCCCTAAAACTCCCATTTGAAAACAACGTCCCACACATGGGCGTGACTTAAGCAAAAGACGACCCTGGGATGGGCGTCTCCTAAAAAAACCTTAAGAAATTAGAAATTAACCACCAAACCACGCCCAATACAGAGGCGTTCTTAGATAAACAGCGACCTTAGGGTAGGTCGTGAATTCAAAGCACACTTAAGAACCACGCCCCTCCCAGGGGCGCTAATTCAACAAACCACGACCCAAGGGTGGTCGCTAATTAAAATCAAACATCAACATAACCCAGGGCAATCAAAATGAGATTCAGCGTGAATAATCAAAATAATTAAGCGAAAATTCTTTTCTTTATGCATGCAGGGGTTGATGAGGACGCGCATCTCCTGGGTCATGGTCCGGGCAGCATACCACGGCCTCCCTGAGTTTCAGAGAGCGAGGGTAGATGCCATGGGGTTTGGGGCCTTTCTATCCATAGAGCCAGTTAGGCCAGACCTACCACTTATCCAGGTTCTACGGGAGAGATGGGACAGGACTAGCCGGGCATTCCTGATGCCCTGGGGGCATATGGTTCCTACCCTGGAGGATGTAGCCAGGATTACAGGGTTGAGGGTAGACGGAGCGGCTGTGAGCGGGATCACCTTACCAGACTACACCGAGCTTACCCAGAGGTTGCTAGGATTGGAGATGGTCTATGAGACACCCAGCGAGTGTAGGACTATTTTCCGCACAGACCTGACTTCGGTGATGGGCTTAGGGGATGCTAGGCATAGGTCCGGGGAGACCCTAGAGCAGTTCTCGCAGAGGCTGACTGACGGGGCTAGGGCGGTCTACTGCCAGGACCCGACAGATAGGGAGAGAGCAGACCTTGACCTGAGGAGGTTTCTACTACTGCTACTAGGGAGGCTATTGCTCGGCACGAAGGGCGACGTCATCAACTGTCGGTTCCTAGGGATCCTCGAGGACTTAGAGGGAGTTGGCAGGTACGCCTGGGGAGCTGCGCTGCTGGCGCACATGATGGCCGACCTGTCCACCGGGACAGGTCGAGAGACGACCGTCAGTGGCTTCTCACCTTTTCTTCAGGTATGCAATTTTTTGTATGAATGTTGAATGTGAATGCGTATGAACGTCTTGCTAATATGATGCATGGATGCAGGTTTGGAGCCACCTATACATGCCGATGGGGCGCACCGACCCACGGCCTAGAGGTGAGGGAGTGTTCCCTCTAGCGCGGCGCTGGCTGCCAGTGGTCTTCGGGGCCCCACTCGGCTACGAGTTGTGGGTTCTACGGAGAGAGTTCCGCGACTTTCCTCCCTCCCTGGTATGTATGAATGCATTTTTTTTATTTTTATTTGAATTTATTATTATTATGATGACATGCTGATGACATGCATGTTCATGGATGCAGGTGCAGTGGAGACCATATGCAGAGATGACAGATGAGGGCCAGCCGTGGGTCGTAGCGGGCCGTCCTCGCTTTGAGCGTGAGCTTTGGGTTCACTGCTTGAGCGAGATCGAGCCGTTACGGCTTAGGTTGGTGATGAGGACCCTGGGCCTACACCAGGAGTGGGTAGAGGTCGGCGAGCCATGAGGGATCGGGAAGAAGATGCGCGGTCGCACAAAGGCGATCGACTGGAGAGTGCGGTTCGAGGAGCAGTACGCCGACTGGCAGCGAGGCGGGACCAGAGTCACCTCTCGGGCGACTGACAGCTCCGAGTACCTCCGGTGCTACTGGGAGGTTTACGTCGGATGGCCACAGATGAGGGTCCTAGGGGTACGTATGAATGCAATTATTTTAAATGAAAATGCTTATGTATATCTATTATGCAACTAATGTGTAATGAATGTAGGACGCGCGTGATATTGCAGCGATGGATGCACATGCCTACCTATACAGCCTGGTGGACCAGCTAGCTGCCACGCGGGCAGACTTAGAGACCCTGGTGAGTTTTTAAATTATTTTTGTATGCAAATGTGTTTTTTGTTGAATTATTGATGATTAGCCACTGACGATCTTAATGAATGCAGCGTGCCCAGCAGGGAGCAGTGAGGAGAGATCCAGGGGAGGCCTCTAGCTCGAGGGGACCCAGTGCAGAGGCGACTGCACTGGCAGAGCAGCTGGCAGGAGCAGAGGCACGGGCTGAGGCAGCAGAGCGCGACCTCGCCTCACGGGTAAATTCTAAACTCAAACTCATTCAAATATTGATTATATATAGCATTGTGTACTGATGAAGTTGTTTTGCAGACTGAGGAGCTCCGAGCCGCGCTTGCTTGCGTTGATGAGGGCTTCCATGTGACGAGCACACAGGTGAGTGGTTCAATCATGTGTTGCTTGAATTGCTAGATTACTGAATCATTGCATTAATTGTGGAATTGATGATTTGTTTACCTGTTTGCAGGCTACTCAGCTTCAGGCGGTACGTACCGAGTTGGCGATCCGCGATCGGCGGATCTCAGAGCTAGAGAGGACCTTGAGGCGTCGGGAGGAGCTGCCTCAGGATGTGGCAGAGTTACGGGTCGCCCTCGAGCTGGAGAGGAGGGAGCGGGCCCGGGAGCGCGAGGAGCGTGCTCGTGAGCACGAGGAGCTGGCGGACCTGAGGACTCAGCTAGTCCTTTCTCAGGAGCGGCTTCGAGTGTCGGAGGAGCGTCTGCAGCGAGGCCGGGAGCGGGCGCGAGCGGCAGGGTTCAGCTTGGGCGGCTCCTCTTACATGGCGGGCTCCTCTTTTCGACCGAGGAGTGAGACAGGGGACCAGGCTCGAGGTCCAGCGGCTTCACGGGGCTCCATGCCCCCCCCACCAGCACCACCTCGGGACGCCGAGGGTGAGGTTGAGAGCAGGAGAGAGGAGGGTGGAGGCGAGAGCTGAGAGACTTACTTGTACCCCTCCACCTTCACACCTGTACATGAGATATATATATATATATATATGAGATTTGAGCTTTTGTTTACCTGAGCACTTTGTGTGGTTGTGGACTTGTGTTTGTGTACTTTTCTCTTTCCACGTTCTTCGTTTTTGCTTCGCTTTGCCCTGTTCCTGCAACTGTAATCCACACTTTGAACAAACAGGTTAATTCATCAGTTCGACTTGGCCCCTTGCTCAATAAGCAAGGGGTATCAATATTTTGACCTTAATGACGGGTCAAGGGGCCAAGCCTTTAATCAAATAAAGTAACTGAAATAACTGATAAAAAGGGGAGATGCGACATGCAAGCACTCATATGTAGACGATAAATAAAAGATGCCCATGCAAAAGAATGCAAGCATACATCGTGAAGAAATGCATTTTTTTTCACTCATTTATATTTTTTTTGTTATTTTCCTGAAAGATGCGCCCCAGATAAGGTCGTTCTTCAAACAAAAAGACGTCCTAGGTGACGGCGTGAATTTTGACAAAGATTTCGAATTTTGAGAGAGTGACGACCTGAACAAAGGCGTTATTTTAAAAGAGACGGCCTGAACAAAGGCGTTACTTAAATAAAAAGCGCCTTAAGAGAAGGCGTTAATTGTTTTTATTTTCCAAATTGGGTTGACAAGGCTACCCAGACCGTGGGTCCTACACGGTCACCATTAAAATTCATTAACCTTTCTTGAATAATTAAAAGGGAGTTGACGTGATAATGATTAACTTATATTCGAGATTTCGCATGGTGCAATCTCCTAGGTCCGTCTCGACCATTCTACCGGATTATGATTTACCACAAAGGAAGGGATGGAAGAAGATATAAGGAAGCCCATAAGGGATTCTGAGATGCCCGAAGCAAAGCTACCTCCCCTGCCCTATGCCCGTTGGGGTTCGGTCTTTGGCGTAGGGAAACTTTGTTGCCTTTTGCCTCTTTTATATTGCACGCATACGCCCAAGGTTTTCCTTGCGGGGACTTTGCCCTCTTGACATGCTTTTCTTTTAACCACTTGACTTTCACTTTGAAATTGATTTGCATTGAGCAACCTAATTGTACTTGGGCTTTTTACGGCATTTCGTTCCCTTTTGGGCCCTGACTTCCACCTACTAGGGCGGCGGATAGGCTTGGTGGATCTACCCCGAGGCCTCCCTTCCTCCCTTATGGGCCGAAGAGGAGAAGAATGGGTATTATCTTCACCTTTAGTCAGGTTTTGACTTTCCATCGGATCTTGCACCGCTTGAGTTCAAGAATAAAGCGTGTTAGTGTGCGCGGGTGTCAACCCCATTTTAAGTTAATCAAGACTGATAAATGAATTCAGAATTTTGACCTTTCGGATTTTAGGCCCTCGTGTGCCATGGCAGCCCTTTTGGAAATTTTCAATATTCATTTTTTTTGGATTTTAGAAATTATATATATATTTTTTTAGATTTTAAAAATCAAGGGTAGTATTTCTTAAGATACAAACCATTCCAAGGGTGATTTAACTCTTCTTCTTCAGCATTAATCAGTTTATAAGCATTGCCAGGATAAACATCTTTTATAACAAAAGGTCCTTCCCAATTTGGTTGGAATTTTGAGCGGGGGCCTCCAGGTTTTACAAAAATTCTCTTGATTACCATCTCACCGACTTTAAATTTTCTCTCAATTACCTTCTTTTGATAAAAACGTGAGAGCCTGTTCTGATAAACACGCGCATGCTCAGCGGCGACCAGACGCTTCTCATCTAGGAGTTCCAATTGAGCAAGGAGTGAATCACGACGCTCATCAATAGAGAGTTCCTTGTCCAATTGTACTCGCAGAGATGGAATGAGAATCTCATAAGGGACTACTGCCTCCATTCCATAAGTAAGGGCGAAAGGGGTTTGCCCAGTGGGGGTACGAATGGAAGTGCGATAGGCCCAGAGAGCTTCAACTAGCTTGTCGGCCAATCCGAAAATTTATTAGCCTCACACGTCTTTTTAACAATTTTGATCAAAGTTTTATTAGTTGCCTCTGCTTGGCCATTGCCCTGCGGATAATAGGGAGAAGAATGATGCAATGCAATGTTATACCTGTTGCAGAGATCCTTGAGCTCTTGAGAGATGAATTGAGATCCATTGTCGGTGACGATGGTACTTGGGATGCCGAACCTTGCGATGATATTCTTCATTATGAACTTGCAGACAGTTGATGCTTTGACCTCCACGTAAGCTTCTGCTTCCGCCCATTTGGTGAAGTATTCTGTTGCCATCAGGATGAACGACTTTTGCTTGGTCAGGAGGTTCGAATCACCAAGAGGTCCAATGATATCAAAAGCCCACATGGAGAAAGGCCATGGGGAGGACATAGGATGGAGTGAAGAAGCAGGAGAATGAATTTTGTCGGCGTGCAGCTGGCACTTAACACACCTACGAACATAAATGGAACAATCCTCTTCTAGAGTGGGCCAATAGAAACCTAGCCTAAGAATCTTCTTAGCTAGCATCTGGCTGTTCACATGACCACCACACACTCCAGAATGCGCCTCTTCCACAACCTTCCAAGATTCATCATCATCGAGGCATCTTAATAAAACACCAGTGAGCCCTCTTCTGTAGAGCACACCTCCAACCAAAACATACCGCTGAGCCACTCTTCTAATTACTTTCTTCTCTTCCACAGTGGCTTCCTCGGGATAGGACTGATCATTGCAATACCTGGCAATCTCATAATACCAAGGTTTCTCTTCGTCAGCCAACTCTTCTTCCCAGTCCAAAAGCATGACCTCTTTGCCTTTAAGAGCTTCCTTCTGTCTGTCCTTCTCAAGCACCTTATCCCTAACATCGAAGAATGCACGATCCTTAATAGCTGGAGTGTCACGCTGATGAATCAGAGGAACATGAAAATCACGCTCAGGAGGGAAGACTAGAGCAGAGGCCAAAGAGGCAAGAGCGTCAGCTAAGATGTTCTGGCTACGAGGAACGTGCACGAAGATTAACTTGGTGAAGAGTTTGGCATAAGCTGAAGCAAGTTCCTGGTAGGGTTTAAGCTTAGGATTGATAGTGCGGCACTTGACAAGCACCTGGCGTAGAATAAGCTGACTATCACCCACAATTCGCAAATGAGTAACACCATATTTATGAGCAGTTTGAAGACCGGCCAAAAGAGCCTCATACTCAGCTATGTTGTTTGTGACAGGGAAAGTGAGCCGAGCAGCAAACGGGATGGTGACCCCTTCTGGTGTTAAAAGAACCATGCCGATCCCTCTTCCTTGGGAATTTAGAGATCCATCAAAATGTAATGTCCACATAGGATCATGGGGTTGATTGATGGACATCAGTTCCTCATCCGGAAACTCCGAATTGACAGGATCAAATCGGGGAAGAGGGTGGTGAGCAAGATGTTCGGCAATGGCGTAACCTTTGATAGCTTTCTGTTGAATGTAAGTGATGTCGAATTGAGAAAGAAAACTTTGCTAACGTGCTAATCGATCAGTGAGGACAGATTTTTCAAGAAGAAATTTAATCGGATTCATGCGTGCAATGAGGTGAACCTCGTGAGCTAAGAAATAGTGTTTTAATTTCTGAACTACCCAGACCAAAGCTGCACAAGTCTTCTCCATGGCTGAGTACCTCTGCTCACAGGGGTTAAGAAGTTTAGACAAATAGTATGCTGCCCTCTCCTTACCTTCTTCATCCACTTGAGCTAGGACAGCACCTACAGAGTCATCCAGGACTGAGACATAGAGAATGAGTGGTTTGCCTGGAATTGGCAGCCTCAGGACAGGAGGATTGGCCAAATAATCCTTTAATCCGTCAAAGGCTGCCTGACACTTGTCATCCCAATTAAACTTGACCCCCGGCTTAGTGAGCTCGTAAAACGGCCTGCATCGTTGTGAGTGCTGGGAGACGAAGCGGCGAATAAATTGTAACCTCCCGATTAATCCTCGAACTTCCTTCAGATTCTTGGGAGAAGGCATATCTCTAATGGCCTTTGCCTTGTTGGGATCAACTTCAATTCCCCTCTTGCTAACAATGAAACCAAGCAACTTCCCAGATGAAACGCCAAACACGCACTTCTTGGGGTTCATCTTCAATTGGTATTCTCGTGATCTTTGCAGGACCTTAGCTAGAACCCCAGGATGCTCAATCCTTATTCTTGATTTCACTACCAGATCATCCACATATACCTCAATATAAATATGAATCATGTCATGAAAAATCGCCATCATAGCCCTCTGGTAGGTGGCTCCGGCATTCTTGAGTCCAAAGGCATGACCACATAATAGTATGTGCCCCACGGTGTAGTGAATGATGTTTTCTCTTGATCTTCCTCAGCTAGGCGAATCTGATTGTAGCCTGAAAAGCCGTCCATGAAAGAGAGAGTCTCAAATCCTGCCATATTATCGATTAGAACATCAATATGAGGGAGGGGGAAGTCATCTTTAGGACACGCGCGGTTGAGGTCCCGGAAGTCTATACAAATCTGAACCTTTCCATCTTTCTTCATGACCGGGACGATGTTAGCCACCCAATTGGGGTAGAGGACAACTCTAACAAATCTAGCCTTATGGAGCTTGTCGACCTCTTCTTTCATCTTTAAAGCCATATTAGGGTGGAAACGCCTCAACCGTTGCTTGACCGAGATAGACCCTGGCTTAAGTGTAAGGCGGTGTTCAACAAGCGCAGGGTCTAATCCAGGCATATCCTCATAACTCCACGCAAACGTGTCCTTGTATTCTTGAAGTACCAAAATAAGCGCCTCCTCTTCGGAGGGCGGCAAATTCTTGCTGATGAGGACAATCCTAGGGTCTTCCTCTGTACCCAAATTAATTTCTTTGGTAGGCTCTTCTACGGAGGCTGATGGTTCATCGAATCTTCTCATGCCACTGGCAAAAGCATCAGCCTCGTCCTCATATTCTTCATAACTTTCATCCCCCTCTTCAATAGGGTCTTCATCATTCATGATTTCGTAAACACCTAAACCCTCATAAGAAATATTAGCATCCTCATATTCCAACTCTGGCAGGATAATCGGCTTCTCCACGAATTCAGGAAGAGCTAAACAAGCCTGGCATCTTCTGGCCAACTCTAACAGAAATCTACGCGGAATCTGCTTACCCTTGGATTTCTTATAAGAATCTACCCCATGAATTTTATTAGAAGAAGAGGAGGAGCAACTAGCTTGATCAGTAGAAGGGAAAGAAGGAGGTGAAAAAGTGGATACAGAAGGAGGTACAGATGAAGACCCCTCATCGGAGGGGGAAAAGAGATTTATCAAGGAATCTTGGAAGAGCGGCCCCTGGGTCGGGACACACTCGGGAAGGAGATAAGAGGTTTCCTCAAAAGTGATGGAGGATTGGAGAGTTGGAATTTTGGCATTTTTTGTTCTTTTTCATTTTTATTTTTATCTTCATTTTTATTCTCTTTTTCTAGAAGAAAGCAATGCGAGGGGAGAATAGCAGGAGGAGTGGAGATTGCAAGATTGGAGAAAGATTGAATCGGTGGTGGCCCACGTGGGGGCGCAATGGAGAGTTTAGAAAATCGCTCGGGGAGCGAGGGAGGAATCGGCAGAGAAACTTGGATTGAATTTGGAGACAAATTGATCGTAATCGGTGGCGGTCTTGGCACGCGACCAAACCAATGAGAATATAGAGAAGCAAGAATAGATGGATGCATGGAAGTGAGAGAAAAGAGGCCGGCCCACAGCCTGTCCACAGTGAAACCTTCCTCAAACGGAATATCTGGCTCCCCAGTGTCTGTGTAATCACTCAGCAATTGCCTCTTATCTGTAATCACATCAGACATTTCAATCAATTCATGTATTAGTGGCGGCCATTCCGGATCAGTCGGCATAAAGAGGCGGCTCAAGGAAATAGTGATATCATTCATATCAAACCACCTGTACCAGTCACATTCCGGATCATCCATTTTTCTTCTTTTGTCAGGCCTTAAGGACTCCAGGGCTTTATATGTGGCCAGTGGGGCAATATGGCGAGCAAATTGTCTAGCATGAACATCCTGACAGTCTAGTATGGAAGTGATTATTGTAGTTTGCTCACTATTCTGAAAGCCGCCCGTGACAAAATGTGCCTGCAATGTCCAGGTAAGCGGCTGGCGATCTGTCTTCAATGTAGATGTCATAACTGCCCACGGTTCATCTTCATTTTTGCCTGGCCCTTTGTAGCCCAAACCCCCTCTTGCAATCAATTTCTGAGGCTTAACGGGCCTAATCCTGCCTTGAGCATTGACACCTAGGCCTTTGCCATTTTGATACCCCATTTTCATTAGAATATTCCAGCCAGGGGTGTTATCATGCTTTTCTTCTTCTTCCCCTTGGAAGGTAGGGGTGTCATAGCAACTGTTGTGATAGTCTCGGATGGCATCGACTGTGGGCGAGGGACGTCCAATACAGATAACAATGGCTTATTGGCAGGCCAAATAGAAGGAACTGATGAAGCCACATGAATATCCTCCTCTGGCAAAATTGGCATACTGGTGACTTTAATAATGCGGCCCTTGTGTGGAAATTTAAGGCATTGGTGATTTGTCGAGGGCACCGCATCGAGCTGCTGGATGTAGGGGCGTCCCAGAATGCCATTAAATGTCGGATCCATATCCAGAATGTGAAAATCTGCTGTGATGGCGGCAGGACCCAAACTTACTTTTAGTGTTATCATGCCCAGAGGAGGCTTCTTAGTGTTATCGTATGCAGTGACTGTTATGGTGGATGGCCGAATCAGATTCTCGGGAATGCCGCACATCTTCAAAGTGCTCGGCGGCAAGACGTTGATGGATGCCCAGTGTCCACCAAACACTGTTGTACAGCCACCTTATTGATATCAACTGTGATGCATAGAGCATATTTTCTTGCTGAGATTGGTGCCAGCTCATGCTCATAAAACGTGATTGCTGGTTGACTGCCAGTAGGTGTTAAGACTGCAGTTATCTGCTCGACCGGAATGTCCTCATTGACCATGACTTTCTGCAGATATTCCTTTAGAGCCATCTGATGAGTGGTCGACCTCTTGATCAGTTCTAGAATTGAAATTCTTGCCGGAGTCCGTCCAAATGCTTTAACAAGTCGTATTCTGTGCCTGGTATGGACCCCTGTTCTTGTTTCTATTCTTGCGGCCCCTGCGCGGGCTCTAACTCTCTCTGTGGAAAAATGCGGTGGAACATCCGTCCACTGCGGAACGGCGCCACGCCTTGACGCGCCTCTGTCGGGGCAAGCGTGGGAGGAGGGTTAGAAGAAGAAGAGGGTGTGTTAGTGTTGATAAGCGGTGGAGGAGTGTTTGAAGAAGGAGCCCCCACGGGGGGTGTTGATGAAGAGTTCAATAAAGATGCCCCCGTTGGAGGCGTAGGAGTAGAAAGGGATACCCGAATGCGGGGGGAATTGGTGGGTGGTGGAATGAGGAGAGGTCTGGGTACAAAAGGTGGGGGAACCGATGGTGGAGGGATCCTTGTCGGTGGAGGAGTAGTGGTGGCGGGTGCAGTGAGCGTTGGCGATGAGCGGATAAGGAGTGGCCTAGATGGTGAAAGTGAAGGGTTAGTGGTGGATGGAGAAGTTTGCTGTGTGGTAGGCTGTGGAGGTGGTAAACTGGTAAGGAGAGATCGGGCTGGCAAGGTTGGAGAATTGGTGGGAGGAGGTGGATTAACGGGGCGTAAGAGAGAACGGCCCAATTGAGGGGTAGAGGAAGGAGGGAGAGTGCGCAAAAGGCGCGGAGGTTAATTTTGATTGTAATGAAATGCCCGACAGAGGTGTTTTCTTCATGCCATCCCTGCCCTCTCTCCACCTCAGGGAGAGACGTGACAGGGTTTACGTGCTGGTTTGGCGGGTGCTCCGGCAGTGGATTGTGGACAATCCCCATATCCTGCTGAGGCGCTGGAGCTTGCTGTTGCTGCTGTGGAGCTGGTCGCGGCGGCTGCTGAGCCTGTTGCTGCCGAGGAGGCCTTCTTTCTTTCATGGTGGCGATAAACTGCCTCATCTCATCCCAATTGATGCCGCCCTGGTCATTAAATCATAAATGTAGTCTCTGAAGTGGAAGCAACGATCAAGGTTGTGACCAGGGGAGCGATGGAAAGCACAGTAACGAGATGTGTCAACATTAGCGGGCCACGCTGTTCTTTCCCTCGGTAATACGAGCAAGTTGGCGGCCATTAAAGCATTGAAAATATCCGGGAGACTTTCTGGTAGTGGAGGGTAGTGGTCCCTTTTGGGGCCAAGTGGTGGTCTCCGTTGTTGTTGTTGTTGGCCATAGCTGGTAGGTGGTGGTACCTGGTGGTACTGTTGCGGAGCTGGAGGGTCAGCGCGGTGTGCTTGGTTTTGCGGTGAAGCAAAAGAGTGTTGAGGTGCGAATTGGTGTTGTGGAGTGGAGTTGAAATGGGGGTTTTGTTGTGGAGGTGGGTTAGGTCGTGGGTTAGCTTGGTGGTGGGGGTGGCCAACTACGCCAACCTGCTCATTTGCAATAGTGCCCTCAGTCGTGGGCCCGCTGTTGTTGACATTTGTGGTTTTCTTAAATAGCCGTGGCTTCGGCTCAAACATGCCCATAATGGGCGAATCCTTCATCTGTGTCTGAATATAACGAGCTCTTTCATAGAGCTCCTCCATGGTTGTTAATCTGTTCATGGCCAGTATGTGCCGGAACTGAGGAGTTGCATTGGAAATTATCATCTTAACTTGTTCTTGTTCCGCCAAAGTGTCTTTCAACTTCTCGGCCATTGAACGCCACCTATCAGCAAATATGATGAAGTCCTCCTCGGGCTTCATTTTTTCTGCAACCAGATCTGTGACTGAGAGGGAGGGCCCGACCCGGTCCCTATACTTCTGCAGGAACTTCTTCTGAACAATATCGAAGTCACTAGCATCTACCGAATCCAAGGAATAGAACCACTCGAGGGCTGGCCCCTCTAAAGATCTTCTAAACAAATAAGCCAATGAGGCTTTGTTGCCCTGCCAAAAGGACGTTTCATACATAAAATCCTTCAGATGGATAAAAGGATTGCCAGTGCCATTATATCGCCGGAAGTTCGGCATCTCAGCAGGTGGTAAATGAAAAACTGGCAATGTAGGAAGGGAGATTTCTGGGGCATTCTTGGCTGCAGTAACCTTGTTGAGTTTTTCTTCCATGCTAGCCAATTTCTGAAGCAGCAAAGCATTAGTGTCTGACTCGACCGGGGCCGGATTTTGAACAAAAGAATGCGGTATAGGCGTCCGTAGAATTTGAGGAGGTTGGAGAAATTGGTGCCTAACCGCAGAGTAGCTCGCCTGTTGGGCCGGCATGGCCGCAGCGGGCGTTGGTGGACGGGAAGGAGGTTTATGCAAGACCGCCTGGTCATTAACAATGTGATGGCCACTCTCGGCCGGAGGGGGATTAGAGGACGAAGAGGGAACAGACTTCCCTTTCAAAGCGGCCTGGACAGCCTGCCGCTGGGAGTCATCTAACTGAGACAAAGCTTGAATTAAATCGGTGACATTAATGGATGGGGAAGAATTCCCCGAGGTATTGGAAGGTAAAGCCTGAGAGGAGGGCTCAACCTCTTGGGAAGTGGTGTCAACCACATGAACTTGTGGATAATGAGAATGAGGAGGAGGGTAATTTCCCTCATGATAAATGGAATCTTGGAGGGGGATTTCATATTGACCAAAAACATTCTCATCCTCATCATCATAAGAATACCCGTAGCCTGCCATGTTGATGATTTTACCTGAACGGAGTTTCATGTTTAAGAAGAGAGAAAGCTTTATAAAAGGGGTTATGACACAAAAGCACTCAATCCAAGCAAACTTTAATCAAATCAACCCAACCAAATTTATGCAATCAAGTTGAGATGGACGTAAGATTTTAATGTTATGCTTGAGATTAGAGTGGATTGATTGTAGAGTAATTCCCTCTTTTGCAAAGTGAAACCTAGTTTGAATCCAAGTGTGACCTCCGGGTCAACTAGGTTCTTTCTCTCTCTTCACCAACGATAGGTTTTCTATACTCCGGGTACTTCAAGGGTACAACCAGCCCGGCGTCCGTGAGGGAATCCACGGGTGCGGGGACTTACGGAGGTCTTGGAAAAGGGATTTCCGGTCCAAAGAGACGGAATGCTCAATGGAGGGTTGTCCCGATTCCAAGAGAGGTGTGTGGGATCCTAGTGTAGAGAGAGGAGGTCTCTCAACCAAATGCCACAAGATGCAAGGCAATATGAGCAGATCACAGCAATATAGCCAAATAATCAATATAAGAATCAATGCAGCACGAATAAGCACAGACAGCAGGGTTCTGTAAAAACACAGGAAAGAGACGACCTGGGAACGGTCGCTATTAATGAAAGAGACGACAGGGTGACTGTCGTGAATCACTGTGGGAGCCAACAGGCAGCAGTGAGAAAAACACGCCTTAGTGTGAGGCGCTATATGTGAAAAGGACGCCTCTGGGTGAGGGCGTCAAATGTGAAAACGCGCCTTGATGGGAGGCGCTATGCAATAAAGGGACGCCCTGGAGAAGGGCGTGAATTCACAGACAGCGTAATAAAAGCAGGAAATATGATGAAAGACGCCTTCGAAGAAGCCGTTAAACAGAAAGCAGACGCCCTGGAGGAAGGCGTTAAAATGAAACGCGCCTCTGGGTGAGGCGTTAATTCAGCTGATCCCGGGGAGTGTGCAGTGTGCACAATGGAGGGTGCCCGTGGGGCACAAAGGAGGGGTACCGTGGGTACCAAAGGGGAAAGGGCACGCGTGGGTGCCAAAGGGGAAAGGGCACACGTGGGTGCCAATAGGAGAGGGTAATCAATAGAAAAACAGTGGAAGTCCCACCGTGATCGCCAATTTGTAGATCGTGATAAATCCACACATATGGAACAAACCACTCATATGAGATATGTAAAAATGATGGAGAGATGATAATAAAGACAAAAGAAAGCACGTGGTGCTATAAAGGAGAGTGATCGCCAGAGGGGTTACCTCAATAAGAATCAAAGAAGATCGCGAATACCTGGTGAAAAGTGGGATGCGGGATGAATTGTGAATTCCTTCCTCCTCCTTCTATCGGCCGGCCGACGAAGGGGGTTTTTCTTGTTGATTACCCTTGCAAAAGACAAAGAAACAAGCAAATAGAAGTGGATCAGCCAAGAGCGTATAGTATCAATCCCAAATAGATGATGTGATGATGAAGAGAGAACAAAACATGCGCACCTTTTTTGTTTGTTTTAAAACCCCTAAGAGTTAGGGAAGGAAAAGGATGCAATACTAATGCAAGGAAGAAAACCGTGCGACAGATGATATGGATGATGTGATGCAAAACAAAGCAAAACGAACAGAAGAAAGACCCCTTATGCTGTCCCTGTAAACAGTAAAGGGGAAGAAACCACTTGGAAGCTACGGTTCGGCTGCAGCAACAGAGAAGAAGAGAAAGCCCTTGAGAGAGCCCTTAAAGAGAGAGATCGCACAGAAGGAAGATGAAGATGGCGTATGCTCTTCTGTATATCTACGTAACTCTCTCAACAGCCAGCACCGTCGTTGTCGTTGTTATCGTGTGTGTAACCCTTCACAAGATTGACCAGAGCCCTCTTATATAGGGTCTTAACCGAAGATAATATCAAATTTAGGAAGATAAGGATGGGCAATGGTTATCAAAGGCAGGACTCTAGTTCCAATTCGAGCAAGGAGACCATCGGAGGCAGGGGAACTCTTCAGGAAAGAGGAGTTTAAGAAAGACACGAAAGGCTGAAACACGACCTACCAAAGGGCGTCAATTTGAAATTGACGACCTACCTCAAGGCGTGAATCAAAAACACGACCCGGTCAAAGGCGTGTCTTCCTGGATTTAATTTTAGAAATACAACATTCTTTCTTTGAAAATTATGAGAAAACGCCTGAGAGAAAGGCGTTACTTGAAAACACGCCCTGAGATAAGACGTTACTGTTTATTTGTAATTTATTTTAAAACCAGATAATACCAGGAATTGACGCCCTAAAGTTTAGTCGTCCTTTCTTTGAAAAATACCCTAGGTAAGGTCGCTTTGTAAATAACACCCCTCTTCAGGTCGCGAATCACAAAAATGCAAGAATAAATCTAAAACACACACAAAAAATAGAAAAACCTCATATTATAGACATATTGAAGTTCAATTTGGGGCGTCAACGTGGTGACATGAGTTTTGATTAACATAGCGTCAATTTTGCCGTGTCTACATGAACGTCTTCATTTCATGGATTTGTTGTACTTTCCACAAGGTTCATGAGTTTGTGGGCGGGATAAAACTCCAAGGCTCGGCCTCAATAGGGTGAGGAATTGAACTCGACATTGTTGTGCTTTCCACAAGGGTCGGGTCATGAAGTCATTGCTATGTAGTAATGATGGTTAGATCTAACCGAGAATATCCTTTGTTGTGCTTTTCACAAGGGGATGATTTCTCGGGAGCCGAATATCGGATATTGCATTAGATGCAAGTGCCTGTTGACTGCCCTTGAGATGGTGTATGGCTTGTTGTGCTATCCACAAGGTCGTACCTCAGTCTCGTTGAGATTCCGACCCACTAGGTTGATCTCGCTGATCTCTCGTTCTATATACTGAGGGTTATATAGTTCGATCAAAAAATAGTGGGACTAACTAAGATAGAAAATCACATCTAAGTTAGAATTTGAACACATGCTAAGTTATCTTTTATTTCTTATCTAGATTACAATGTCGTCGTCCAACCCCCTACGCGGCATCTTGGATGCCAACAGATTGACTGGACCGAACTACTCGGATTGGCTGCGTATTCTACGCATAGTCCTCACCGCCGAAAAAATAGCTTACGTGTTGGACACGGTTCATTCTGAGTGGTGGGGACACCACCGGGTCCACTATCGGGTCCACTACTTGGAGTCGACACCGCACCGCCACTGCACCGAGCTTATGGCTCGGAGATCCTTCCTGAAGACTCGGCGTATTTGTGTGTATTGAGTGATACACGTATTTTTATGTATTTTGTGTGTATTAGACTAGTCAAATAACATGTGCGTATTTTATGTATTTTATTTGATTAAAACCCACAAAGTCTTTAGTGGGTTGGCGGCCTTGTTTTATTAGGCTAGGATATATAGGCAAATAAGTAAAAGTGTGAAGGTATGAATGTAATGGGCCTTTCCTATAAATAGGAGGCCAATGCTTGTTACGAGACATGAACCATATGAATGAAAGAATTGTTTTGCTATTGTGTTTTCTCCCTTCCCTTTTCTCTCCATTTGTGAGAATTGAGTGTGTCACCCGGTGTGAGACCGTTCGGCGTGAGGCCGAGCTATGTGAGATAGCAGTTATCCGTTCCCGTCCTGTTTGCGTCCCGGAGTGCCGTCGATCCATTCCCACGTCGCCGCCGCGTCAAATTGGTATCAGAGCCCAACAACGGCGTCTCCGATGATCCCGACGTCCCCGACGTCTCTCTCTTTCTCTCTCTAGATTGTTAGAGTAAAAAAAAGAGGAAACAAAAAAAGAAGAAGAATAGCAGAAAAAGATTTATAGAAAGAGTTTTGAACAGAAAAAAAAGGAGAGATAAAAAAAAGGAATAGCTTGCGGTTGAAAGAAGCAGAAAAAAAAAGAAGAAAAAAAAAGTTTTTTTAACATCCTGTGTTAATCTCCCTCTCTCTCCCGGATTCTCTCTCTCCGTTTCCCTCTCTCTCTCTCTCGGTTACAGGGAAAACAGGGGGTTACTATAACGACCTGAGAATCCGATTACCGAGAAGGCCCGATAACCCGAGACTCGAACCGCCGCCCACGAGCCGGGAGGACTCGGAAGGGCTAAAAGGAGTGTGGAGGCACAAAGAAATAGGAAATAAAGCAGGACAACGATTAACAGAAATAAATAAACAACTACAGCTACAACAGAGTCCAATCCAACAGAAAGTACAGTCTAAAGCAGTAAAAACGTACCACATGCCGAGTGAACACTCGGCCCGGCGAGCTGGCAGCTGAGAACCTCCGCACCGCGCCCTTGAACCTCGAGGAAGAAGAACCGCCTCACCTGAAAAGCAGGGAATGAGTCTCCAAAACAGAAACTCAGCAGGGATCCCGCGGAACCCCAACCGGAAACAACGGCGGTAGCGGAAAGGAAGGCTACAAGAGCAACCGCAACAGCAGGGACAGTAAACCCGGTGGCCGGTCAAAGCCTGGCGCTACAACTACTACTGTACCAGAAACACACCCTGATCTTACAGTCGAGGCTACCGAACTGCACTAGTACCGCTTACCGAAGTAAAAACCCACGGCAACCACGCCGTAGAGGCCTGTCTCCCCGGACACGGCCGACCTGGACACACAGTCCAAAGTGTAACCCCGACCATCCGGTCGCAGGTACCACACAACAAGACGCAACCTCAGTAAAGCCACTAGCACTAGTCTCACGGCGAGAGAGCCGACACACGTGCCACGGTGAAACACCTGGAACTCAACGGTCAACGCGGTCGAAACCCGAAGGTCGAAGTCACACGGAAACTGATAGTCTGTCACTCCCGACTCGACAGGAGTACCTCCCACTAGAAGCACAGCCGGTAGCGTCCCCTGACGTCTTACACCGCACCGCAGGTGAACTGCCTGACGTGGTAGCGCCTACCAAAGGCACGAACACCGTAAAAGTACCACAAACAAGTGACTAGCTGGGGTCATGCCCGTCGACGTGGGTCCAACCGCCCTCAACCACGTGTGCACACACAGACCGCGCGTCCTTGGTCTGGCCCTCTGACTTGTTTTCCCCTCAGCCGGACTCTGGCTGCAAGACGTGGGGCCCGACGGCAACCGGTCCACAAACCGCCTCTAAGGGTGAGCCCGTACACCACTCCCTGGTGCGACCAGCACCGCGTACTGGTAGGCTATGACTAGTGGAGGGTCACTGAAGGAGTAGACTCTCAAGTCACGAAAAATAATATCCGCATCCGACGACAAACGGGGACCGTCCCACGTACCAGCACCGTCGCACGGTGACCACAGTCGGAAAAGAAACGGGACTCATCGTCCGCGGGCTGCACACTCGGTCACGCAGAAACGTAAAAACACGGTTCCCAAGAAAGCCCACAGGGCGCCACACCAAATCCCACTCTCAGGGAAAGGCGGGAACCCTCCAGCTCCAGGCTGGGCAACTAGACTCGCAGTGCAAGGCCACACACGTGGCCCACTCAGGATTCATCCTCCTGGGAAACTCATGGCATGCGGGGGAAACCCCACCACACACACACCGACACACGGTGACTCGGTCTAGCGTAACACGGAAGTCCGACCCACGAGAAGTCACCCGGACTCTCAAACCCACGGGCACGCTAAACGAGGTAGAACGGTTCTCCCGACACCCTCAAAACACGGATGCAGAATCCCACGGGTGTCTGGCACACTCACGAGACCGCGGGTCGACCACTGGGTCACAACCGGGCCGACCAGAAGTCCACACATCGCGAAACGATCGCGAAAAGCACGAAAACTCACCTCGGCGCAACCTAGGGCCTGACGGTCTAGCCCTAGACCGTCACAGAATGTAACGGTCTAAGTCCCGACCGTCACAGCCCTCTAACGCTCCCACACTGGGGCGTTACACACAAGAAACAAAACTGGCCGTGACGCGCCCGCCCCGGGGCGTCACGGCCTCTAACGGATCCAGCCAGGCGCGTTAGAGACAGATTGTGACGCACACCCCTCGGGGCGTCACAACCCCTAACGGCCCTGGCCAGGCACGTTAGAAGAGGGATACGTCAACTCTGACGCACCCTAGCAGGCGCGTCAAAGCGCTCTGACGGACCAGACCTGGTGCGTCAGGGGCCGTGACCCCAACGGTCCGAAAACCACGGCGACCACACAACGGTCGGACCCGAGCGCGTTACAGCTCTCTGACGGCATATCGTGGGACCATCAGGCCCACGATTGCCAACACACCAAGCGAAGGGAGCATAATGCACCTGCCCAGGCGCGTTACAGCTCCCTGACGGCCCGTCGTGGGACCGTCAGGCCCACGAACGGCACACTCTTAAACAACGGGAGTGTAACGCACCTGCCCAGGCGCGTTACACACTGTGACGGTCACTGGAACGACCGTCACACCCTCCCGAGAACGCTACGGCGGGAAACGACCCAAAACTCCGATCCACGCCCCGATCACCCCCGGGTGATGGGAAAACAAAGGGGAATCCATCCCCAAGCCCCTAGGCATGCATCTAAACCCCCGGATCGGGGAAAAATGCCGTAAAACAAGAGATCCGGTTCACTCCCCAAAAACATGGATTTTCCCTAAAATGTGAAAATAAACCCGCTCGGCTCGCCACGGCCTACAAAACTCGCGGGAAAGGGAATGCATGAGCTGGGGGTCCATCTCCCTACCTCCACCGAAGATTTCGCGCCCCGAGCTCGCCGATCCACGAAGAAAACGCCGTGAAACCCTCGCCGCTCCACGAACCCGCGGCCGAGCTTCCACGCGCCACCGGCCCTCGATCCTCGACCCGTTCCCTGTTCCTCACCTCCCGCCATCGCCGCCTCACCCTCCTCCGCCACCGTCGGCCGCCCGGGGAGAGGGGGAGAGAAAGAGATGAGAGAGAGTGAAAAAGAGAGAATGAGAGGGGGAGAGAGAAAAGGGTTAATATATAGAAAAAATCCAAAAATTGCATAAATTCAGAAAATTACGAAAAATTACCTCCGCGATCGTCGGAAGGAACACAACGCAATGGTACTGTCCCAGAGTCGAAGAACGCCACGGTTCGCCCTGCACAGAGTTCCGAAGGCACATCAGGGAAAAACACGTGTAAAGCACAAAATACACTCCGAGACCCACTAAAAGATTCGGAAAAAAAACCTGGGACATTACAGCCCTCCCCCCTTAAAGGAATTTCATCCTCGAAATTCAGGACCTAGCACGAAGTCACAGGGGAAGAACACTGAACCAACTGACAACGCTGTCAGAGCCCCAGCACAAAAAATCTCGATTCTCACAAAAACACCGATCTTGGGGGACACAGCCAGACTTACAATCACAAACAACACCTCGCTCCATGCGCCGTGCATACCGGCCATCAGAGCAGGCATATACCAGAGGACACAGTCCGACATCACCTCAGACACCACGAAAACCAACATGGCACTGTTGCCACCATCTCGCCCACCGAGGAAACACACCCTCGACACGAGAAACAGCTACCGATCCATCCTATGGTCGGCAGACAAAACACACATCAGCCTCACAACCAGCTGACAAGTCGCACACCCTCCTCAAGGGAGCAACCAAAACAGAGCCTCCGCCAGCTCACGCAGCCATCTCAACAGACCGCCACCAGGACATCGGCTCAGCACCAATAAACACCCCACACATGGCAAGCTGAAAGCCAAACATAACACTGTGCCAACTCTATCAGAGGACAAACTTCGACAAAGTCCAGATCCCGTCCGGAAAGGCACACCACAGAAGCGACCACCAAAAGGTCTCACTGGCACACGGCTCTCACCACGCTTGAGCCCCGACAACCAGCATCTTGTCTGTGAAAAGACCACACGCCGACGGTCACCAACCGCTCGCTCAGGTTCTTCCTTCTTTCCTGGTCCTCCACCGAGTCCGAAGGAAACATTCCAAACCTTGGCAAGCCATCCGTCGACTCCCACACAGACCGATGCCACACCTCGAGCCACGCTCCTCTCGGACTCCACATCCGAACGCCAACTCGACCCTCTCGGGGAGCACGATGAAACCAATGACGAGATCTTGGCATCTTCAGTCATCACCTCACTGGACTCAGACTTACAGGGGAACCATCCCATGCTGGTCACCAGACCAGGGATAACCATTGCGACACCAACGTCCCGTCAAGGACCACCCTCCGACGCCAATCTCGCTAAAAAGGCCTCCACCCACAGGTATCACTCTTACGTCTGGTCTCATCAAATCCTTCGACCTCCGTCAGGCGACATCCTCAACAACCCCATCCGGGTCTAACACCGACGCCTGACACGGCTTCCATCACAGGAATAGGGTACTCATGCGGCGCACTAGCCAGCACATTCCCCAACACTCCATCCTGCCAGTGCCAAGAATCATAATACCTCGAGCAACGGCACGGCAACAACACGTTTCACACCGAGGAACCAATCTTCCAATGCTCAACACAAACTCAGGAAATCCGCCCGTAGTAACCAACACTACGATCCTGAACCAGTGGGTCACAAGCCCACCACGCTTCCGCTGTGCACTCTGATCCACGCGCTCACAGTCGAGAAAGCAAACACCGCCCAACCGGCATTCGTCCTTCCGGAACAGCGCCAGCACACCCTCACACGACAAGGGAATGGGCACAACTTCTCACAGACAACCACCTTGCCAAGACAAGGAGCACGTCTCGCACGGACTTCATGGCACACAAGGCCAACCAATCCGGGCACACAATGCAAGACAGAAATCCTAGCCAAATACAATCTCTCCAACCAAAGGAGAACCCAAACGCACTTCCGACCAACGGAAGAACTCCAGGCTCGACCTGATCTCGAACCTCGCGCATGCTGGAAACAGCACCATCCATCACCAAGGAAAACCATCGCATCCATCAGGTCAGCGCCTCCGACACACTCAACGAGTGTCACGTCAGACCACAATCACAGCATCTCTCGAAGTACCACCGCTGTAATTCCTCGAACTGCAACACGCCACGCCAAGAGCCGCAACACGAGCCATAATCGACAATCGTCAACGCTCATCCTCGAGTCCCGGAACTCACCGCGGAACCTTCACAACCCAAACCAAAACCAAGGCGAACACAACTCATTCGCACACAAGAGAGCAGGAGCAAGACGTACTGGGACACCACAGCCCAATCCTGCCTTGAAATCCGCAAGAATAACCGGGACCGACACGTCATTTCTGACACCATAGAGCACGACAAGAACGTCAGGCTCGACGAAACAGCAGCTCACCGAGAAGATCCTGTTAGCGCAGCAAGAGTGATATAGAAGGGGGGGATGAATAGATCACTCCCAATTTGTAGAAACTTAGGCGGAAAATAATTTCTACTGCTAACGCACCTCCTTAATCCGTGCACAGAGAAATGTAAATGAGAATGAAGAACTAATCACATGGAAACAAAGAGACAAGCAGATGAAGAGCGTAGATAACAATAGCAAACCACAGAGGAGGCACTCGATTTTTAGGTGGTTCGATTGCAGTCCGCAATCTACATCCACCCCTCACTCCAACTAGAGTGAGGATTCCACTAGACGATGCTAGATCAATGCAGACTCAGTCTGCGAACAACATGCTGCCACACAGCTTGAACACCAAAGGAAACAAATCCCTCAACCAAGTTTTGCTACCCACAGAACTTGAAACCTGTTCTAGCTCCCAGCTAGAACACAACCGGAGAATCCTCTCCCTTCCTCCACACACCGGAGGGAAACTGTTAATGATAACCAGTCACAAACACCACCAGAGATCACCGATCTCTCTTCCTCTGTAACACAGAGGGAAACTGGAGTGATACTCCCTTCCTCCACACACCGGAGGGAAAACAATTCAAATCAGAAGGATGAACGAAATGAAACGAAAGCAAAGTAGAAACAAAAACCAATGAAGAAGAAATCGGTTCTGAAACCCAATACAAATGTAGCTTCAAGTGAAGCAATTCATCAATCCATACACACTGCTCTCTCTCTCGAACAAACTCCTCTCGGATCTGGAACTCTCTGCTCTTTTTCTTTTCTGGATCGTGCAAACTCTAACCAATGGCTTCTGCTTTCTCTATTCACGATCTAGCTTCTACTGAAGGATGAAGCTCTATATTTATAGCAGATATTGGCGTGTGGCTGCCAGGTTCCCGCCCATGCACTTTTGGCCAGATCATTTGAATTTCGACCACATGGCAGCATCCTGACCAGGTTGCCATCCATGTGTCATGCGCCTGTTCTCTTGGATCACGTGCCAGGTGCCAACCTTGGTTCACGTGCCCAATCATCAGCCTGAATCATCTGCAGACAGACAGATGGAATGTATAGACTTAGTTAGTTCAGGCTATTAACATGACTGTGTATACTTCAGACACTTCAACTGATTAAGTGTGTACAATGTGAGAGAGTGTACAGACTTAGTGAAAGAAGCGCATGTGTGAAGGCAGTGTATAGACATATGAGCAATGCGCATGAATAGCAGTGTATAGACTTATGAACAATGCAGACGGATGGCAGTGTATAGACTATGAACAATGCAGACGAATGGCAGTGTGTAGACCATGAACAAGTGCATGTGAAGGCATTGTATAGACTAAAGAAGAACAAAGCAAACAAGCCTTACTAATGTGTACACTTAACAAAGCTTCTGCCACTGTATAGACTTCACGAAGCCTAACCAGTGAACAGACTTGGAACCTGTGTAATAATCTTAATAAGACGGTGAGCAAAGAACTGACTTGAACCCCAACGGAGATGTATATACTTCGACATGCTTGAGCCAGTGTTCAAACTTTGAACCAATGTGCTGTGAGCACTGTATAGACTTATGAAGACTTCAGCGTTGTACAGTGTAATATCCCGGACCTTTCGGATCCTTCTTCGTGGGTCTCGGATCTGGTTTTCGGAGCGTCCGGCTCCGTTGTGTCTGAAATTTCGTTTCGGACATCTTTCGTGTTCGGATCGGCGCGATCCGGAGTGGTTTCGGAGGCCCGGAGGCGTTCCGCGGCTTTTCCGCGTGTGTTTTCCGATTCCCGGTGTGTGTTTCGGCTTTTTCTTCGGAAGCTCGCTGCAGGCGAACCGGGCGGTTCACCCGGGCACGAGTGGTACCGTTGCGATCAGTGCGTTCCGAGGATTCCGGAAATATATTTTTCTATTTTCTGGTATTTTTTTAAAAATTCGGATTTTCTATAAAGCCCTAATCCTTTTCCTTTTTCTTTTCTCCTTTCTCTTTCTTCTTCTTCCTCTTCCTCCGTTTCTTCCCACCGTGACACCCTCCTCTCTCCCTCTCTCCCATTCGGACGCGGCGAACCCCTCTCCGGCTACGGAGGGCGGCGGGGCGACGGCGCGGACGCGTGGGCGACGGTGAGGCGATCTCGTGGGCGTGCGGTGAGCGTGGGAAGCGTGGGGAGTTCGTGAAGCTTCGAGCATTCTTCGTGATTCGTGATCGATCCGGCGGAGCATTCGCTCCAGTGAGGTAGGGTGACGTTCCTTAGCCTCATGCTGATCTTTTCCGTGATTTATAGGCCGCGGGGAGGCCGAGAGGGGATCGTTTGAGCGTTTTTGAGTTTTTCCATGATTTGGGGAGAGCTCGCCCGATCTATGGATTCCATGCATGATTTCGTGTTTTGATGGCCTAGAACCATGCTAGGGGTCCCAAGGGGTCTTCCCCTTTGTTTTCCCCCTCTCCTATGGAGGCATGGGGGCATGGTTAGAATTTTTGCGCGTTCTTACCATTTTCGGCCGCAGACTGAGAACGCGCTATACTCCAGTAGCGCGTTCTTGGAGGTCGCGCTGCCCCGACCGAGCGCGTTCATCGGAGAAGATGAACAGTAGGGCGGTTCGTGTCGCGCTATGGGGTCCTAGCGCAATTATCCTTGTCGCGCTAGGAGGACCTAGCGCGATGGTCCTTGTCGCACTAGGGTTCCCTAGCGCGATGGTCCCTGTCGCGCTAGGTAGACCTAGTGCGATCTTCCCTGTTGCGCTAGGGTTCCCTAGCGCGTTCTTCCGTGTCGCGCTAGGTATCCCTAGCGTGATCTGGCTGTTGTTGGGTGTTTCCCTTGGGCCGTGTGTGCGTCCCGGGCACCCCGTGGAGTTCCGTGACCGTGTCTTTGGTGTCCGGAGATTCCGTTTGCCCTGGTCATGCGTTTGGCCATGGGCGGTGCGTCCGTTTTTCTCCGACCGTGGTCCCGTTGACGGAGCTAGTGCGTGGGGTGATTCCCACGTGTTGTCGGACTCGGACGTTGTTTTCCGTTGACTTGAGAGTCTACTCCTTCAGTGACCCTCCACTAGTCGTAGCCTACTAGTACGCGGGTGCTAGTCGCACCAGGGAGTGGTGTACGGGCCGACCTTTCGAGACGGTTTGTGGACCGGTTACCGTTGGGCCCCACGTCTTGCAGCCAGAGTCCAGCTGAGGGAAAAACCGGTCAGAGGGCCAGACCTGGGACGCGTGGTCTGTGTGTGCACACGTGGTTGGGGGCGGTTGGACCCACGTCGACGGGCGTGACCCCAGCTAGTCACTTGTTTGTGGTTACTTGTACGGTGTCTGCGCCTCGGGTAGGACCTACCACGTCAGGCGGTTCACCTGCGGTGCGGTGTAAGACGTCAGGGGACGCCGCCGGCTGTGCTTCTAGTGGGTGGTACTCCTGTCGAGTACGGAGTGTCAGACTGTCAGTCGTGTGTTTCTGACCTTCAGGTTTTGGCGATTCGACCGTTGAGTTTCGGTCTTCTCGTACCGTGGCACGTGTATCGGTTTGCGTGCTGTAGGGTCTAGTTCTGTAGAGTACAGGGCTTTCCTTTCCGAGGTACTTTCCTACCGCTAGAGTAGTGGTTTCTCGTTTTACGAGGTAGGGTTCGAGTGATCCCTACTGAGTCTTGTTCCGAGACTCATTCCCTGCGTGTTTTCACCATGTTTCAGGTGAGGCGCCACCTTCGGGGAGC
The DNA here is from genome assembly GCA_022559845.1 of Amorphophallus konjac. Taxonomy (NCBI): domain Eukaryota; kingdom Viridiplantae; phylum Streptophyta; class Magnoliopsida; order Alismatales; family Araceae; genus Amorphophallus; species Amorphophallus konjac. The sequence continues at coordinate 457,923,621 of CM040118.1, forward strand.
GCGTCAGGAGCGTAGCGTGGTGCGGGTGCCCAGAGATAGTGCCAAAGGTCAGAGCCGGGGTATGCCCCGTGTAGCTGTACTTTTCTTTCTTGTCACTGTACTAGTCGTGGATTACTGTCTCTGTTGTTATTTTCTTATTGTGGACCATGTAAAATGTTAATTTATTTCCTGCTTAATATTATAACTGTTTAATTTCTGCAATTATTTGTGATACTTGTGTAATCTCCACACCATCCTTTTAACCCTTCCGAGTCTTCGGACTCGTGGGTGGCGGTACGAGTCTCGGGTTATCGGGCCTTCCCGGTAATCGGATTCTCGGGTCGTTACAGCTGGTATCAAAGTGCGGTTGTGGAATTACATGAGAATCATAGGTAATTGTAGTGGTCCACTAGTCCATGACGATGATGTACAGTTGACGCTGGCATTGGGCACCGCGTGTTTGTTCTGACATTGCCATTTTCGTGTTTACTGTCTTGTGCTTCAGGAGCGAGGATGGCGCCGAGGAGGTGTTCTCGCTCTCAGCAGGGGCAGTCGGCTGGAGGTCAGGAGATCCAGCAGGGGGTCCAGAGGGACCAGGAGGAGCATAGCAGAGTTCCGGGGGCTACCAAGGCCGCGGATGCTGCGAGAGCTCCGGGGGCCGATGATTTCTTCCGTGGCATGTACCATCTCATGTCTCAACAGTTCGGCGGAGAGACCGGTGAGGGCTCGTCAGCTAGGGGTGGGCCAGGCCGAGAGGTGAGGGACTTCATGCAGTTCCATCCACCTCACTTTAGCGGCCAGGCAGACCCTGATGCGGCTCGTGATTGGCTTGATGAGATGGAGCGGGTGTTCAGTTCTGCGAAGAGTACTGCCGAGGACAGAGTGGTGTTGGCCTACAACCAGTTGCAGGGTACGGCTCGGAGGTGGTGGTCTTCCGAGTGGAAGACGTCCTTTCAGCTTCGTCCACTTGAGCAGGTCGAGTGGGGTGACTTTGTCAGTGCTTTCGAGCGTACGTACTGTCCAGATGTTGTTGCCACACAGCGGATGCGGGAGTTTCTGGAGCTGGTGCAGGGTGACATGTCCGTGTTGCAGTACAGGGCCCGATTTGTCGAGCTGGGTCGGTACGCACCTCACATCATGGAGCATGAGAGGGTGAGGACCACGCAGTTTGTACAGGGCTTGAGGCTGGAGCTGAGGCACCATTTGATCGCGAATGGGGCCACTGATCTAGAGACGGCGTCTCATGTTGCGATTTCCCTGGAGATGGATATGCAGAGGACTCGAGGACCGATCAGCCCGGGGCAGTCCTTGTCAGGCCGCAGTCAGCAGTCGGCTACCCAGCAACAGGGTTCCTTCCAGCATGCGATGAGTGGTTCAGGAGTGCCGGCATCAGCAGCTTCGGTGACAGGATCTGCGTCCTTCGGCTCGAAGGTCAAGAAGTTCTTCAAGAGAGGGTTCGGAAAGAAGAAGTCCAGGGATCAAGGGCAGGCTTCATCGGGCAGTGTGTAGCAGCCGATTCCTTTGCAGCGTCAGGGATCAGTGGGTGGATCGCGAGGACCTTGTCCACGATGTGGTGGTACCCACCCAGGCAGGCAGTGCACTGCGCCGATTATCTGTTTTCGGTGTGACCAGCCAGGGCATATGGCGCGTGACTGTCCTCAGAGGCCGCCGCAGCAGCAGGTTCCCCAGCAGCAGAGGCAGCAGCAGCAGCAGGGACAGTATCCGCCGCTACCCAGATCAGCTAGCGTGGGAGGCAGGCAGAGGGCTCGTGGCCAGATCACGCACTTGACCAGGGCAGAGGCAGTGGCGTCGCAGCTCGTGGAAGGTACCGTTCAGATTTTGGGTTGTGCGGCTCGGGTTTTGTTCGATTCTGGCGCGTCTCATTCGTTTATTTCGGAGGATTTCGCGTCGAGCGTCGAGGAGCCGGTGACCCAGTTGTCCTATGATTTGGCAGTGGAGTTGCCTTCGGGTGACTTTATGGTCACTCTGTATTGCTTCGACCAGGTTCCGGTGTGGATCGATGGGCGGAGTATGCCAGGCAGGTTGTATGCGTTGCAGCTTCGGGATTATGATGTGATTCTAGGCATGGATTGGCTCGAGACTCATGGAGCGGTGGTGGATTGTGGAATGAAGAGGGTCTACTTCCAGCATCCGAGCAAGAGGACCTTCTATTTCCAAGGTATCCGTTCCACCTCTTCTCGATTCCTTATCTCTGCTATTCGAGCCCGTCGATTGCTTGATTCAGGTTGTCAGGGTTTTCTCGCGTCCGTGGTTGTGTCGGACCGGATGGATCCGGATGTCGAGGACATTGCGGTGGTGTGCGAGTTTCCCGATATTTTTTCCGAGGAGTTGCCTGGATTACCTCCCCAGCGGGAGATCGATTTCGTGATCGAGGTTGTGCCTGGTACGGGACCTTTGGCGAAGGCTCCCTACCGTATGGCCCCCGCTGAGTTGAGGGGGTTGAGGGCGCAGTTGCAGGAATTGCTGGCCAAGGGGTACATTCGTCCGAGCTTTTCCCCATGGGGTGCGCCCGTGTTGTTTGTGAAGAAGAAGGACGGTAGTCTGCGGTTGTGCATTGACTGTCGGCAGCTGAATGAAGTGACCATTAAGAACAAGTATCCGTTACCGCGGATTGATGATTTATTCGACCAGCTTCAGTCTGCGCGAGTGTTCTCGCGGATCGATTTGCGGTCCAGTTACTATCAGCTGAGAATTCGCGAGTCCGATGTGGAGAAGACTGCGTTCAGTACGAGGTACGGGCATTATGAGTTTCTGGTGATGCCGTTCGGGCTCACCAATGCCCCAGCAGCCTTCATGGACTTGATGCAGAGGGTGTTTCATCCGTATTTGGACCAGTTCATGGTCATCTTTGTGGATGACATCCTTGTTTATTCGCGGTCTGCTGAGGAACACGCGTACCATTTGGATGTGGTGCTGCAGACGTTGCGAGATCACCAGTTGTATGCGAAGCTCAGCAAGTGCGAGTTTTGGCTCAGCGAGGTGCACTTTCTGGGGCACGTGATTTCTGATGATGGCATTTTCGTGGACCCCGCCAAGGTCGAGGCAGTAATGCAATGGTCGAGGCCGAGGTCGGTGACGGAGATCCGGAGTTTCTTGGGGCTTGCGGGGTATTATCACCGGTTTATCCAGGATTTTTCTCGCATTGCGACCCCGATGACGAGGCTCACGCGGAAGGATGTGCCTTTCGTTTGGTCCGAGGAGTGTGAGCAGAGCTTCAGTGAACTGAAGAGGTTGCTCACCTCAGATCCGGTGTTGGTTTTACCTTCTGGATCGGGAGGTTTTGTGGTGTGTACAGATGCTTCCGGCGTCAGATTGCGTGCTGTCCTGATGCAGCATGGTAGAGTGGTGGCTTATGCATCTCGGCAGCTAAAGCCCCACGAGGAGAACTACCCTACCCATGACCTGGAGTTGGCGGCGGTGATCTTCGCGCTGAAGATCTGGAGGCATTATCTGTACGGCGAGAAGTTCGAGATGTTCACTCACCATCAGAGTTTGAGGTATGTGTTCTCGCAGAGAGATCTGAACCTCAGACAAAGGCGTTGGATGGAGTTCATGAAGGACTATGACTTCACCCTGTCTTATCAGCCGGGCAGGATGAATGTCGTTGTCGATGCCTTGAGTCGGAAGGTTGCGGTCAGTACCTTGATGCTGAGGAAGTGGAGGCTCTGGGAACAAGTGCCCGAAGTTTCTTTCAGGCTCAAGATTCCCCAGGAGCCAGGGTTGGCGGTGCTTGCGAGTCTGACTGTCACTCCTGCTATCCGTCGTCAGGTGATAGAGGCTCAGCATGCGGACCCTGAGTTGCCCCGGATTCTGGCTTTGGCTGACGTGGAGCTCGGCGAGGACGGTGCTGCGAGATTTCGTGGCAGGCTGTACGTCCCAGCGGAAAAGCTGGTTCGTCGTGCGGTGTTACACGAGGCTCATGGGAGCAGGTACACTGTGCACCCGGGTGCGACGAAGATGTATCGGAACTTGCGGAGGCAGTTTTGGTGGCCTGGCATGAAGAGAGATGTCGCCGAATTTGTGGCCAGGTGCCTGATCTGTCAGCAGGTGAAGGCGGAGCATCAGCGACCAGGAGGTACTCTCCAGCCCTTGGATGTTCCTGCTTGGAAGTGGGACCATGTGACCACAAATTTTGTGGTGGGGTTGCCAAGGACCCCGAGTGGGCATGATAGTATTTGGTTGCTGGTGGATCGGCTGACGAAGGTGATGCGGTTGTTACCGGTCAAGGTCAGCTGGAGCGTGTCCAGGTTGGCTCGGTTGTATGTGGAGCGGATCGTGCCGTTGCATGGGGTTTCCATTTCGATCGTGTCGGATCGGGATCCGCGCTTCACTTCTGGATTCTGGAGGAGTTTCCAGCGAGCTCTTGGCACGGAGTTGGCGTTTAGCTCGGCATATCATCCTCAGTCAAATGGTCAGTCTGAGAGGACCATTCAGACTTTGGAGGACATGCTGAGATCCTGCTGCCTGGAGTGGCAGGGGAGTTAGATTCATCACCTACCGTTGGTGGAGTTTGCCTATAACAACAGCTATCATTCGAGCATCGGCATAGCTCCTTATGAGGCGATATATGGGCGTCCTTGTCGGACTCCACTTGATTGGTTTGAGGTGGGTGAGCGTGTTTTGACGAGACCGGAATTGGTACAGCAATGTGTGGATGTTGTGCACCTGGTTCGTCAGAACATGTTGGCCGCCCAGAGTCGGCAAAAGAGCTATGCTGACCGTAGGAGGCAGCCCCTCGAGTTCGCCGTGGGCGATCATGTGTTCTTGAGAGTTTCTCCGATGAAGGGGGTGATGCGTTTTGGACGGCGTGGGAAGCTGAGTCCCCGCTATATTAGTCCTTTCACGATTGTGGAGCGCATCGGTGAGGTTACTTACCGGTTGCAGTTACCCTCTGAGTTGGCGTCGGTGCATGACGTGTTCCACGTCTCGATGTTGCGGAAGTATATACCCGATGACTCTCATGTGCTCAAGATTTCTGTTTGGCCTGAGGTGACTCCAGACCTTTCTCTCCCAGAGTTTCCGATCCGCGTGGAGGATAGGCGAGAGCAGCGCCTGCGGAACAAGGTCATTCCCTTGGTAAAGGTCGTGTGGCAACGACACTCTGGTGGTGAGGCTTCGTAGGAACGTGAGGACGAGATGCGTCAGCAGTTCCCGTACCTGTTTGAGTGAGTCTTCCTCTTCTTTCCCCTTGGGTTGTTCTCAATTTCGAGGATGAAATTCCTTAAGGGGGGAGGGCTGTAATATCCCGGACCTTTCGGATCCTTCTTCGTGGGTCCCGGATCTAGTTTTCGGAGCGTCCAGCTCCGTTGTGTTTGAAATTTCGTTTCGGACATCTTCCGTGTTCGGATCGGCACGATCCGGAGTGGTTTCGGAGGCCCGGAGGCCCGGAGGCGTTCCGCGGATTTTCCGCGTGTGTTTTGCGATTCCCGGTGTGTGTTTCGACTTTTTCTTCGGAAGCTCGCTGCAGGCGAACCGGGCGGTTCACCCGGGCACGAGTGGTACCGTTGCGATCAGTGCGTTCTAAGGATTCCAGAAATGTATTTTTCTATTTTCTGGTATTTTTCCGAAAATTCGAATTTTCTATAAAGCCCTAATCCTTTTCCTTTTTCTTTTCTCCTTTCTCTTTCTTCTTCTTCCTCTTCCTCCGTTTCTTCCCACCGTGACACCCTCCTCTCTCCCTCTCTCCCATTCGGACGCGGCGAACCCCTCTCCGGCTACGGACGGCGGCGGGGTTATGGCGCGGACGCGTGGGCGACGGTGAGGAGATCTCGTGGGCGTGCGGCGAGCGTGGGAAGCGTGGGGAGTTCATGAAGCTTCGAGCATTCTTCGTGATTCGTGATCGATCCGGCGGAGCATTCGCTCCAGTGAGGTAGGGTGACGTTCCTTAGCCTCATGCCGATCTTTTCCGCGATTTATAGGCCGCGGGGAGGCCGAGAGGGGATCGTTTGAGCGTTTTTGGGTTTTTCCATGATTTGGGGAGAGCTCACCCGATCTATGGATTCCATGCATGATTTCGTGTTTTGATGGCCTAGAATCATGCTAGGGGTCCCCAGGGGTCTTCCCCTTTGGTTTCCCCCTCTCCTATGGAGGCATGGGGGCGTGGTTAGAATTTTTGGGCGTTCTTACCATTTTCGGCCGCGGACTGAGAACGCGCTATACTCCAGTAGCGCGTTCTTGGAGGTCGCGCTGCCCCGACCGAGCGCGTTCATCGGAGAAGATGAACAGTAGGGCGGTTCGTGTTGCGCTATGGGGTCCTAGCGCGATTATCCTTGTCGCGCTAGGAGGACCTAGCGCGATGGTCCTTGTCGCGCTAGGGTTCCCTAGCGCGATGGTCCCTGTCACGCTAGGGAGACCTAGCGCGATCTTCCCTGTTGCGCTAGGGTTCCCTAGCGCGTTCTTCCGTGTCGCGCTAGGTATCCCTAGCGCGATCTGGCTGTTGTTGGGTGTTTCCCTTGGGCCGTGTGTGCGTCCCGGGCACCCCGTGGAGTTCCGTGACCGTGTCTTTGGTGTCCGGAGGTTCCGTTTGCCCTGGTCATGCGTTTGGCCGTGGGCGGTGCGTCCGTTTTTCTCCGACCGTGGTCCCGTTGACGGAGCTAGTGCGTGGGGTGATTCCCATGTGTTGTCGGACTCGTACGTTGTTTTCCGTTGACTTGAGAGTCTACTCCTTCAGTGACCCTCCACTAGTCGTAGCCTACTAGTACGCGGGTGCTAGTCGCACCAGGGAGTGGTGTACGGGCCGACCTTTCGAGACGGTTTGTGGACCGGTTACCGTTGGGCCCCACGTCTTGCAGCCAGAGTCCGGCTGAGGGGAAAACCGGTCAGAGGGCCAGACCTGGGACGCGTGGTCTGTGTGTGCACACGTGGTTGGGGGCGGTTGGACCCACGTCGACGGGCGTGACCCCAGCTAGTCACTTGTTTGTGGTTACTTGTACGGTGTCTGCGCCTCGGGTAGGACCTACCACGTCAGGCGGTTCACCTGCGGTGCGGTGTAAGACGTCAGGGGACGCCGCCGGCTGTGCTTCTAGTGGGTGGTACTCCTGTCGAGTACGGAGTGTCAGACTGTCAGTCGTGTGTTTCCGACCTTCAGGTTTTGGCGGTTCGACCGTTGAGTTTCGGTCTTCTCGTACCGTGTCACGTGTGTCAGTTTGCGTGCCGTAGGGTCTAGTTCTGTAGAGTACAGGGCTTTCCTTTCCGAGGTACTTTCCTACCGCTAGAGTAGTGGTTTCACGTTTTACGAGGTAGGGTTCGAGTGATCCCTACTGAGTCTTGTTCCGAGACTCATTCCCTGCGTGTTTTCACCGTGTTTCAGGTGAGGCGCCACCTTCGGGGAGCGCGTCAGGAGCGCAGCGTGGTGCGGGTGCCCAGAGGTAGTGCCAGAGGTCAGAGCCGGGGTATGCCCCGTGTAGCTGTACTTTTCTTTCTTGTCACTGTACTAGTCGTGGACTACTGTCTATGTTGTTATTTTCTTATTGTGGACCATGTAAAATGTTAATTTATTTTCTGCTTAATATTATAACTATTTAATTTCTGTAATTATTTGTGATACTTGTGTAATCTCCACACCATCCTTTTAACCCTTCCGAGTCTTCGGACTCGTGGGTGGCGGTACGAGTCTCGGGTTATCGGGCCTTCCCGGTAATCGAATTCTCGGGTCGTTACATACAGACTTGGTGAGGCTCAAGTGGATGTATAGACTTGATGAACCACTGTGGATGTGTGGACTTGAGCGAATGAAGCCGATGTACAGACTTGGTAAATCGAAGCCTCTGTACAGACTTTCCTAAGACGCAGTTCAATGTATAGACTTGAACGACTGAGGCCGATGTACAGACTTGCCTAAGACACAGCTTGAGACGCTGGCTGAGACGGACGCTGTACAGACTTTGAAGAGCAGGTCAATGTATAGACTTTGAACGAATGAGCCCGATGTACAGACTTGCCTAAGACGCAGCATGAGACGCTGGCTAAGACGGACGCTGTACAGACTTTGAAGAGCAGTTCATTGTATAGACTTGAACGAATGAGCCCGATGTACAGACTTGCCTAAGACGCAGCATGAGACGCTGGCTAAGACGGACGCTGTACAGACTTTGAAGACATTGAACGATTGAGCAGCATGCAATGTACACACTTAGTGATGTACAGACTTGGCCAGGAAAGCGTAGGGAAATGTTGAGTGTATGGACTTGGCCAATGCGTAGGAAAAGATATCGAATGTACAGAGTTGGTGAATCACAGACCAGTGTATAGACTTAGAGAAATGAAGTCTAGTGTATAGACTTGGAGAACTGTTCAATGTGTTGGGTTGGCGTTGTATAGACTTGGCTTTGAGCACTTGGGCTGAAGGTAATGTGCAGACTAAGCGATGTATAGACTTTGCCCAAGGAACCGAATGTATAGACTTTGTTGAAGCTATCTCTGAAGTAATGTTCAGACTTTGCAAACAAGACTCTGGGCGATGTATAGACTTACACTATCGGATGTGTAGACTTCAAGACAATGCAGCAACCAGTGTATAGACATGAAGTTTGACAATCCAATGTATAGAGTTGAAGCTTGGAAGGATGTATAGGGTTGAGCTGAACTAACTATGAGTATTGAGACCAATGTATGGACTTCAGTTAGAAAGTGCCCGATGTACAGACTAGAAGAGGATATGCCAATGTACAGACTAAATGGATCAAACTGGTGTATAGACTTTGTGCCCAACTATCAATGCTCTGATGCGTCGACCCACCCTTGCTGATGAGTCGACCCACTGCTGTTGATATTAACCAAACAGTGTAGATTGATGAAATAATGGAACAGCATATGAACTGAACTCACTTAGGTGATGAACCAGCATGAATCTAGAGATAGGAGGTTGATTTATAGTGTGAGACATCATCAAAACCATAGGGATGCAACAATCTCCCCCTTTTTGATGATGACAACACTATGAATCAAGCAATATCAAGGAATTTATATCAGCTGCAACAGACAAAGTAAATTCAAGGCATGCACATGCAGATGAATTATACAATCCCTACAACACACTCTCATCTCCCCCACAACTCATAACCATAACTTCCACGAAGCAACATGACTCCCCCAAAGCTCAAGAGAAATCCAAGACTCACTGATATACTTCTCACTGAAATTGCAGACATCAAACTTCTCTCCCCCTTTGACATCAGCAAAAAGAACTCCAGAATGTATGACAGTGCTGGAAACATGAGGACTAAGAGCAGTAACTTCTTAGTGCAGAAAGTCACTAGTAGGTCTTAAGAGAATAAGTGAGGTTCTAATCTCAAGAGAAGATTCTTTAAGCTCCAGTACACAATAGAGAAGTAGAATGATAGACAAGTTTATCAGCATACATAGTGGATGATTTAGAGCAGGAGTTCACAAGTATGGTCAGATATAGCGGATCATTCAACTATCCCACAAGTCAGCAAGAGACTAAATCAGAGAGGTGTTCTCAAGGTATTGAAGACAAGCAATCTATTAGTTGCATAACAACACGGAATTTTTTTTTGTTGGAGATGATTTTCAAGAAGATCAATGAGTAAGTTGGTAGTTCACTCCTTTGACATTAGAGAGACACCTTGATTAGAGGCCTGAATCTCCAGTTACTCAGAGTGAGTACCTCATTACTACCCCCCCTTTTTTTTATTAGGGAACAGAGATAGTAACTGTGGCTTTTGACATGAGGAAACACCTTGATTAGAGGCCAGAGTCCCCAGTTACGCACCAGCAAGCCACCATTGCTCTGTCATGTCTTTTCATTCATTTTAAGCATTTGACACCTCATGACATGGGAGAAAAATTCATTTCATTGATGAAGCTCCCAGTTTCTCAGTGATCAAAACAGAACATTTTTGTTCAGTTAAGCCCTTGAGTTAAAGAGATAGAATGATTGAAAACAATACCAAGAGGACTATTTCTTGAATTGAGTCTTGAAGTCTAGATTTCAAGTTGATTGGGTCAGATATCAAGACATACAAGTTTTTGGCCTGAACCAGAATCAATGACAATGTAGGAAGATATACTTTATGCAATTAGTCCAAATCTCTGAAGAAGTACTAAAGGAAAGATTCTAATCTGGAGATTAGAGTCACTGACTTATAGACTTAAGAGATAAGTGACACTCTACTGTCTGAGAGAACCACTCTAGATCAGTCATGCAAGACCAGCAAAGTTACACATCTGGACAGCCCTTTTGAATCTGTCAAAGAACTTCTCTTCTCACATCACAACTCAGCTCCCCCTAAGACATAGCATTCCTTAATAAAACATTTCAGCATAATCTCAAAGCTTCCCCTTACTCAAAGTATTCCTGAAAGCTAACCAGTAAGCATTCTGAACTCCCCCTTAAACCAGTATGAAAGAAGGCTAATTTTCAGACAAACACAACTCCCCCTCACAACAAGGACAGGCTTCATAATTAAGACAATTTGTATAAGCCTAATTCTCTTCTCAATGTGGTGAATTTTTCATTATCCAGAGGTTTTGTGAATATGTCAGCAATCTGATTATCTATGCCTACATGAATCAGTTCAAAATTATTCTTAGACACCTCATCTCTTATAAAATGATGTCTTATCTCTATGTGTTTGGTTCGTGAATGCAAAACAGGATTTTTAGCAAAATTGATGGCACTAGTATTATCACAGTAAATAGGTGTGCACCCCAGGTCTACTTGGTAGTCCTGAAGCTGGTGTTTAATCCATATTACTTGTGTTCCACAACTCCCTGCAGCCACATATTCAGCTTCTGCAGTGGAGAGGGCCACAGAATGTTGTTTCTTGGAGCCCCAAGACCCTAAACACCCACCCAAGAATTCACAATGGCCACTAGTGCTTTTCCTGTCTAGTTTACAGCCTGCATAATCAGCATCTGTGTATGCTACTAAGTTAAGTGTGTGAGATGCAGGAAACCATAAACCAAGAGAATGACTAGCTGACAAATATCTGAAGATTCTTTTAACTGCAGCTAAGTGTAGTCAGTAGGTCTAGATTGATACCTTGCATACATTCCTACACTGAATTGTATATCTGGTCTAGAGGCTGTCAAGTAAAGAAGTGATCCAATCATACCTCTATAAAGTTTGGCATTTACTTCTTTACCTGTCTCATCTGCATCCAATGAAGTATTGGTGCCCATGGGTGTAGTAATGTGCTTTAAGTTTTTCATGCCAAACCTTTTGAACAGTTCCATTGTGTATTTGGTTTGGTTGATGAAGCACCCATCTTCTAGATGCTGTACCTGCAATCCAAGAAAATATTTTAGTTCACCAACCAAACTCATTTCAAATTCTGCAGACATCATGGTAGAAAATTCATCACATAGTTCATGCTTAGTTGATCCAAATACAATGTCATCTACATATACCTGAACTATGATGAGATCTTTATTCATGCCCTTGGTAAATAAAGTTTGATCAACTTTACCTCTTTTGTAGCCCTTGCTGATAAAAAATTCAGATAATCTTTCATACCAAGCTCTTGGAGCCTGTTTTAGACCATACAAGGCTTTGTTTAACCTGAAAACTTGGTTAGGTTGAGGAGAATATTGAAATCCAGGAGGTTGTTCAACAAAAACTTCTTCCTTAATAACTCCATTTAAAAAGGCACTTTTAACATCCATTTGTTGGAGTTTTATATTCCTTGAGCATGCAAAGGCAAGCAACAATCTTATAGCTTCCATCCTAGCAACAGGTGCATAGGATTCATCAAAGTCTACACCGAATTCCTGACAGTAGCCTTTGGCTACTAGTCTGGCCTTATTCCTCGAGATAATTCCATCTTCATTCATCTTATTTTTGAACACCCACTTGGTTCCTATGATATTTATGCCATCTGATCTTGGGACAAGCTCCCAGACATTATTCCTTTCAAACTGACCTAATTCCTCACTCATAGCATTGACCCAAGCTTGATCAGCTAAGGCCTCTTCTACTGTTTTGGGTTCAATTTGTGAGACTAATGCAATTAAGTCATCATTATTCACATTTCTAAAATGAGACCTAGTCCGAAGAGGATCTTCAGGATTGCCTATGACTTTATCTAAAGGATGGTCTTTAAGAAATCTGATATTTGTTGAAGTTTCACCTGTTTCTCTTGGACCTTCCTGATTTGGGGAATTTGTTTCTCCACTCGGCTGAGTCTTCTCTTCTTCCTGTTGGTCTTCCAGAAAATCTCCACCATGATTGGAATCCCTGTCAAGATTTTCAACATTAGGAACATCTTTCTTTTCACTAAAAAGGATGTGTGGAGATTCTTCCACTTTCTGATCTGATATGTTAAATACCCTATATGCCCTTGACACTTCAGAGTAACCCAAGAATATTCCAGGTGAACTCTTGGCTTCAAACTTGTCTAAATCTTTCTTATCATTGTTATGAATAAAGCATTTTGCTCCAAAAATTCTGAAATGAAACAAGTTTGGTTTCTTACCTTTTAGAAGCTCATAGGGTGTTTTCTTGTGTATGGGTCTTACCGTGGCCCTGTTGATTATGTAGGTTGCTGTATTGGCCGCTTCTGCCCAAAACCTTCTAGGTAATTTGCTTTCAATCAACATGGTTCGGGCCATCTCCACCACTGTTCTATTTCTTCTCTCCACAATCCCATTTTGTTCAGGTGTCCTGGGAGAAGAAAACCTGTGAGTTAGTCCTTCTTTGTCACAAAGATCAGTAAACATAGAGTTTTCAAACTCACCTCCATGGTCAGATTGAATAGAACTAACCTTGTACTTCCCTTCTTGTTTGACCTTATTGAAAAATAGATTAAACTTTTGAAATGCATCACTCTTATTTGCTAAGAAAAATATCCATGAATATCTAGAGAAGTCATCTATGATGACATAGCCAAACCTGTTTCCATTAAGACTCTGAGTTCTAGTTGGACCGAAAAGGTCCATATGAAGAAGTTCCATTGGTCTAGAAGACAATGGCTCAGATCTTAATTTAAAAGAATTTCTGGTCTGTTTGCTTAGAGCACAGGCATCACATGCTTTTGATATTGAGTTGAATTTAATTCTAGGCATGCCTCTAACTAAATCATGCTTGACCAATTTATTTAAAGTTGAAAAGCTAGCATGACCTAGACGTCTATGCCATTCAAAAGCATCATTTTCAGAATTGGCAGATAAGCAAATAGTAGATTCAGATTTCTCATCTAAGTCTACAATGTAGACATTATTAATCCTGTTGGCTACAAATTTAACCATGTCAGAATTTGTTTCAAGAATTTTGCATGAACTATCATCAAATACAACCTTGTGACCCCTGTCACATAATTGACTAATGCTAATCAGGTTGTGTTGAAGCCCTTCCACAAGTAAGACTTTTTCAATGGAGTTTGTGGAAGACTTACCTACTGTTCCAACTCCAATTATTTTACCTTTGTTCTTTCCTCCAAACTTGACCAGACCCCCTGGCTTCATCTCTATCTTGCTAAACTTGGATCGGTCTCCTGTCATATGCCTGGAGCAGCCACTGTCGAGGTACCACTTGTTGTCTTCAGCTGCCAGGCCGACCTACACAGATACATCAAGCAGAGTGATTTGGAACCCAAGATGAGTTGGGTCCAATGACATTGTTCAAATATCTGATCAAGTGTTTAGGTATCCAGATTTGTTTCAGCATGGTTTTCTCTGGCACCTTCCTTTCTGGTTTATTAAAGTTGAATCCAGCTGAACTGGAGAAGTGAGTTCTATTCCATTCATTAGTCTTCCTATTCCTAGGAAATTTCCTGTAGGCTTGTTGATTAGCATATCTTTGACCATGAAAGTTATTTCTCCAGTAGGTCCTGTTTGGACCCATCTGATTGTTGTAATTCCAGCTCTTATTCTGATTTACTTTCTTGGTCCATCTACCATTTGTGTTCTGGTAAGTGGGCTTAGTGTTATTCTTCATAAAATTCATTCCCATCTTAAATGGTTGTCCAGTACTATTTTTTATGTTTTCTTTAGGACTTTGAATTTCCTCAGAACTGTTTGAGGTGGATGGTGTGTCCACCTTTTCTTTTCCCTTCTCTGGGCAGAAGGTGATGGTCTTGAATTGCAAGGGTCTCTTGTTGGTTGGGTCATAGCCTAGACCTTCCTTATTGAAATTGACCCTAGTCCCTAGTATAGCATCTAAGCTAGTCTTTCCTTGGACAAACTTTTCTAAGACTTTCTGTTTGTCTTCCAGCTCCTTTTGAAGGGACTCAGAATTTTTTAGGAGCTCAGCATTTACTTTCTTTACAGCTTCATATTTATCTGAATTCACTCTAATTTCATTCATGCTTTCTTCAATTTTAGTTTTGAATTCATTGAGCTGTTTTTGACTTTCTTGAATTTCTCCCTTGAGCTTATCATTTTCTTTCCTTAGTGAGGTTATTTCTTCTAGTTGTTCTTTTAGCTTCTCATTTTCCTCACAGACCAGAGTTTGTTCTTCAACATTTGTGTTAAATTTTCTTTTCAGAACTCTGTGCTCTTTACTAAGGGAATTAAATTTATCTAGCAAGTCACCATAAGCATCCTCCCAGTCATCAATTGAGAAATTTTCAAAAACGTTTATTACCTCCTCTTCACTGTTTGCCATAAGGCAAATTCCATCTTCATATTCTTCTGAGGAAACTTCTTCTGGGTCTTCTTCTTCCTCGCTCCATGTGCAGACCATCGCCTGTGGCTTCTTCTTCTTCTGCACCTTTATGTTTTTCTTCTGAAGATAGGGACCCTTTTTCTGGAGGTCTGGGCATTCGCCTTTCATATGTCCCTGTTTGTTACAATTAAAACAAGTTAGTCTCTTAGGATTTTTATCCCTGTAACTAGTAAATTCAGCATTCTTGTTGAAAGGGTGTGACTTCTTCTTCCTAAAGGTCTTTCCCTTTTTCTTCAGAAATTTTCTGAACTGTCTAGTGAGCATTACCTGCTCCTCCTGGTCGAGATTTGACAAACCTTCATGCTCGGACTCAGACTCGGGGCTACTGCTACTGCTCCCACTATTGCTACCCTTGTTGCGGGATACCCTTAGAGCCACATTCTTACCCTTCCTCTCACTTCCTTCTCCACCTCCTTTGAAATTCATCTCATAGGTCATAAGAGATCCTATGAGTTCATTCACAGTCAAGATAGTCAAATCTTTTGACTCCTCAATCACAATGGCCTTAGTGTGCCATGCCGGGGATAAAGATGTAAGGATTTTCTTGACTATATCTGCCTTAGCAAGATCCTTCCCTAGCCCTTTAAGAGTATTTGTGATTAAAGACAACCTGGCATACATCTCAGTTATATTCTCGTCTGCATTCATCTTAAACATTTCATACTTAGAAGTGTAGAGATTTACCTTCGAGGCTTTCACTTGAACTGTACCTTCATATATCAATTGCAGCTCATCCCACATTCGCTTGGCAGTTCTGTATGCAGATATACGAGCATATTCCTCTGGATGAACAGCACACTGGATGATGTTCAGTGCCGTCCAGTTGAGTGAAGAGAGCTTGACATGGTCATCTGTCCAAGCATCCTCGTTTGGTGGCTGATCATATGGCCCCACCGTGATTACTCTCCACAGTTTATGACTCTGAGCCCTGATGAACACTTCCATCCTGTTCTTCCAAAACAGATAGTTACTACCATCGAAATAAGGAGGGCGACTAATGGATTGACCTTCGGCCATGAAGGTTCTAGGACCACCAGCATTCCCTTGACCGTTCGTCCACATGGCGTAAACCTGCTCTGATACCAATTGTTAGCGTAGCAAGAGTGATACAGAAGGGGGGGATGAATAGATCACTCCCAATTTGTAGAAACTTAGGCAGAAAATAATTTCTACTGCTAACGCACCTCCTTAATCCGTGCACAGAGAAATGTAAATGAGAATGAAGAACTGATCACATGGAAACAAAGAGACAAACAGATGAAGAGCGTAGATAACAATAGCAAACCACAGAGGAGGCACTCAGTTTTTAGGTGGTTCGATTGCAGTCCGCAATCTACATCCACCCCTCACTCCAACTAGAGTGAGGATTCCACTAGACGATGCTAGATCAATGCAGACTCAGTCTGCGAACAACATGCTGCCACACAGCTTGAACACCAAGGGAAACAAATCCCTCAACCAAGTTCTGCTACTCACGGAACTTGAAACCTGTTCTAGCTCCCAGCTAGAACACAACCGGAGAATCCTCTCCCTTCCTCCACACACCGGAGGGAAACTGTTAATGACAACCAGTCACTAACACAACCAGAGATCACCGATCTCTCTTCCTCTGCAACACAGAGGGAAACTGGAGTGATACTCCCTTCTTCCACACACCGGAGGGAAAACAATTCAAATCAGAAGGATGAACGAAATGAAACGAAAGCAAAGTAGAAACAAAAACCAATGAAGAAGAAATCGGTTCTGAAACCCAATACAAATGTAGCTTCAAGTGAAGGAATTCATCAATCCATACACACTGCTCTCTCTCTCGAACAAACTCCTCTCGGATCTGGAACTCTCTGCTCTTTTTCTTTTCTGGATCGTGCAAACTCTCACCAATGGCTTCTGCTTTCTCTATTCACGATCTAGCTTCTACTGAAGGATGAAGCTCTATATTTATAGCAGATATTGGCGTGTGGCTGCCAGATTCCCGCCCATGCACTTTTGGCCAGATCATTTGAATTTCGACCACATGGCAGCATCCTGACCAGGTTGCCATCCACGTGTCATGCGCCTGTTGTCTTGGATCACGTGCCAGGTGTCAACCTCAGTTCACGTGCCCAATCATCAGCCTGAATCACCTGCAGACAGACAGATGGAATGTATAGACTTAGTTAGTTCAGGCTATTAACATGACTGTGTATACTTCAGACACTTCAACTGATTAAGTGTGTACAACGTGAGAGAGTGTACAGACTTAGTGAAAGAAGCACATGTGTGAAGGCAGTGTATAGACATATGAGCAATGCGCATGAATAGCAGTGTATAGACTTATGAACAATGCAGACGGATGGCAGTGTATAGACTATGAACAATGCAGACGAATGGCAATGTGTAGACCATGAACAAGCGCATGTGAAGGCATTGTATAGACTAAAGAAGAACAAAGCAAACAAGCCTTACTAATGTGTACACTTAACAAAGCTTCTGCCACTGTATAGACTTCACGAAGCCTAACCAGTGAACAGACTTGGAACCTGTGTAATAATCTTAATAAGACGGTGAGCAAAGAACTGACTTGAACCCCAACGGAGATGTATATACTTCAACATGTTTGAGCCAGTGTTCAGACTTTGAACCAATGTGCTGTGAGCACTGTATAGACTTATGAAGACTTCAGCGTTGTACAAACTTGGTGAGGCTCAAGTGGATGTATAGACTTGATGAACCACTGTGGATGTGTGGACTTGAGCGAATGAAGCCGATGTACAGACTTGGTAAATCGAAGCCTCTGTACAGACTTTCCTAAGACGCAGTTCAATGTATAGACTTGAACGACTGAGGCCGATGTACAGACTTGCCTAAGACACAGCTTGAGACGCTGGCTGAGACGGACGCTGTACAGACTTTGAAGAGCAGTTCAATGTATAGACTTTGAACGAATGAGCCCGATGTACAGACTTGCCTAAGACGCAGCATGAGACGCTGGCTAAGACGGACGCTGTACAGACTTTGAAGAGCAGTTCAATGTATAGACTTGAACGAATGAGCCCGATGTACAGACTTGCCTAAGACGCAGCATGAGACGCTGGCTAAGACGGACGCTGTACAGACTTTGAAGACATTGAACGATTGAGCAGCATGCAATGTACACACTTAGTGATGTACAGACTTGGCCAGGAAAGCGTAGGGAAATGTTGAGTGTATGGACTTGGCCAATGCGTAGGAAAAGATATCGAATGTACAGAGTTGGTGAATCACAGACCAGTGTATAGACTTAGAGAAATGAAGTCTAGTGTATAGACTTGGAGAACTGTTCAATGTGTTGGGTTGGCGTTGTATAGACTTGGCTTTGAGCACTTGGGCTGAAGGCAATGTGCAGACTAAGCGATGTATAGACTTTGCCCAAGGAACCGAATGTATAGACTTTGCTGAAGCTATCTCTGAAGCAATGTTCAGACTTTGCAAACAAGACTCTGGGCGATGTATAGACTTACACTATCGGATGTGTAGACTTCAAGACAATGCAGCAGCCAGTGTATAGACATGAAGTTTGACAATCCAATGTATAGAGTTAAAGCTTGGAAGGATGTATAGGGTTGAGCTGAACTAACTATGAGTATTGAGACCAATGTATGGACTTCAGTTAGAAAGTGCCCGATGTACAGACTAGAAGAGGATATGCCAATGTACAGACTAAATGGATCAAGCTGGTGTATAGACTTTGTGCCCAACTATCAATGCTCTGATGCGTCGACCCACCCTTGCTGATGAGTCGACCCACTGCTGTTGATATTAACCAAACAGTGTAGATTGATGAAATAATGGAACAGCATATGAACTGAACTCACTTAGGTGATGAACCAGCATGAATCTAGAAATAGGAGGTTGATTTATAGTGTGAGACATCATCAAAACCATAGGGATGCAACAGATCCTCCGCTCACCCGAGCACACTTCTCGACCAGAGCACCCGCTCCAACGCCTCAAACCTCAACGCCTCAGGGGCTGGATAACCTGAAGTTAGAGTGGCCAGACTTAACAACAGCTCCCTCGGAGCACACTTACGGCCACTTAACCACGAACAATCCGCACAAGCCACCTACCCTCGCGGTAAATACCTCGAACACAGCACCGCAGCAACTCACCTGTCGGCAACCTCTGCCCAACGCAGTACAACTGGGGTCACCACCGATGAGGGAGAAAGCCCTCGACCTCGATCCTTAGACCCCATGCTGGCTCGAAAGCCGCGGACAGTAACCACCTTCACAGCGCCACGCAGCACACTCAAGCTCTCAAGTGAGAAACTAGGCGGAAAGCGAACACAAAACCTTAAGCCAGCTGCCGACTGTACTGGACCTTATGAATTCTGATCATTGTAATATTTCGAATTCCTATGTACATCCACAACCACTGCTCTGATACCAGCTGTAACGACCCGAGAATCCGATTACCGGGAAGGCCCGATAACCCGAGACTCGAACCGCCGCCCACGAGCCGGGAGGACTCGGAAGGGCTAAAAGGAGTGTGGAGGCACAAAGAAATAGGAAATAAAGCAGGACAACGATTAACAGAAATAAATAAACAACTACAGCTACAACAGAGTCCAATCCAACAGAAAGTACAGTCTAAAGCAGTAAAAACGTACCACATGCCGAGTGAACACTCGGCCCGACGAGCTGGCAGCTGAGAACCTCCGCACCGCGCCCTCGAACCTCGAGGAAGAAGAACTGCCTCACCTGTAAAGCAGGGAATGAGTCTCCAAAATAGAGACTCAGCAGGGATCCCGCGGAATCCCAACCGGAAACAACGTCAGTAGTGGAAAGGAAGGCTACAAGTGCAACCGCAACAGCAGGGACAGTAAACCCGGTGGCCGATCGAAGCCCGGCGCTACAACTACTACTATACCAGAAACACACCCCGATCTCGCAGTCGAGGCTACCGAACTGCACTAGTACCTCTTACCGAAGTAAAAACCCATGGCAACCACGCCGTAGAGGCCTGTCTCCCCGGACACGGCCGACCTGGACACACAGTCCAAAGTGCAACCCCAACCATCCGGTCGCAGGTACCACACAACAAGACGCAACATCGGTAAAGCCACAAGCACTAGTCTCACGGCGCGAGAGCCGACACACGTGCCACGGTGAAACACCAGGAACTCAACGGTCAACACGGCCGAAACCCGAAGGTCAAAGTCACACAGAAACTGATAGTCTGTCACTCCCGACTCGACAGGAGTACCTCCCACTAGAAGCACAGCCGGTAGCGTCCCCTGACGTCTTACACCGCACCGCAAGTGAACTGCCTGACGTGGTAGCGCCTACCAAACGCACGAACATCGTAAAAGTACCAC
Organism: Amorphophallus konjac; assembly: GCA_022559845.1. Classification (NCBI taxonomy): domain Eukaryota; kingdom Viridiplantae; phylum Streptophyta; class Magnoliopsida; order Alismatales; family Araceae; genus Amorphophallus; species Amorphophallus konjac. Next base: position 457,943,585 of record CM040118.1, read on the forward strand.
AAACAAGTGACTAGCTGGGGTCATGCCCGTCGACGTGGGTCCAACCGCCCTCAACCACGTGTGCACACACAGACCGCGCGTCCTTGGTCTGGCCCTCTGACTTGTTTTCCCCTCAGCCGGACTCTGGCTGCAAGACGTGGGGCCCGACGGCAACCGGTCCACAAACCGCCTCTAAGGGTGAGCCCGTACACCACTCCCTGGTGCGACCAGCACCGCGTACTGGTAGGCTATGACTAGTGGAGGGTCACTGAAGGAGTAGACTCTCAAGTCACGGAAAATAACGTCCGCATCCGACGACAAACGGGGACCGTCCCACGTTCTAGCACCGTCGTACAGTGACCACAGTCGGAAAAGAAACGGGACTCACCGTCCGCGGGCCGCACACTCGGTCACGCAGAAATGTAAAAACATGGTTCCCAAGGAAGCCCACAGGGTGCCACACCAAATACCACTCTCAGGGAAAGGCGGGAACCCTCTAGCTCCAGGCTGGGCAACTAGACTCGCAGTCCAAGGCCACACACGTGGCCCACTCAGGAATCATCCTCCTGGGAAACTCATGGCATGCGGGGGAAACCCCACCGCACACACACCGACACACGGTGACTCGGTCTAGCTTAACACGGAAGCCCGACCCACGAGAAGTCACCCGGACTCTCAAACCCACGGGGACGCTAAACGAGGTAGCACTATTCTCCCGACACCCTCAAAACACGGATGCAGAATCCCACGGGTGTCTGGCACACTCACGAGACCGCGGGTCGACCACTGGGTCACAACCGGGCCGACCAGAAGTCCACACATCGCGAAACGATCGCGAAAAGCACGAAAACTCACCTCGGCGCAACCTAGGGCCTGACGGTCTAGCCCTAGACCGTCACAAAATGTAACGGTCTAAGTCCCGGCCGTCACAGCCCTCTAACACTCCAACGCTGGGGCGTTACACACAAGAAACAAAACTGGCTGTGACGCGCCTGCCCCGGGGCGTCACGGCCTCTAACGGATCCAGCCAGGCGCGTTAGAGACAGATTGTGACGCATACCCCTTGGGGCGTCACAACCCCTAACGGCCCTGGCCAGGCGCGTTAGAAGAGGGATACGTCAACTCTGACGCACCCTAGCAGGCTCGTCACAGCGCTCTGACGGACCAGACCTGGTGCGTCAGGGGCCGTGACCCCAAAGGTCCGAAAACCACGGCGACCACGCAACGGTCGGACCCAAGCGCATTACAGCTCTCTGACGGCATATCGTGGGACCGTCAGGCCCACGATTGCCAACACACCAAGCGAAGGGAGCGTAACGCACCTGCCCAGGCATGTTACAGCTCCCTGACGGCCCGTCGTGGGACTGTCAGGCCCACAAACGGCACACTCTTAAACAACGGGAGTGTAACGCACCTGCCCAGGCGCGTTACACACTGTGACGGTCATTGGAATGACCGTCACACCCTCCCGAGAACGCTACGGCGGGAAACGACCCAAAACTCCGATCCACGCCCCGATCACCCCCGGGTGATGGGAAAACAAAGGGGAATCCATCCCCAAGCCCCTAGGCATGCATCTAAACCCCCGGATCGGCCAAAAACGCCGTAAAATGAGAGATCCGGCTCACTCCCCAAAAATATGGATTTTCCCTAAAATGCGAAAATAAACCCGCTCGGCTCGCCACGGCCTAGAAAACTCGCGGGAAAGGGAATGCATGAGCTGGGGGTCCATCTCCCTACCTCCACCGAAGATTTCGCGCCCGAGCTCGCCGATCCACGAAGAAAACGCCGTGAAACCCTCGCCGCTCCACGAACCTGCGGCCGAGCTTCCACGAGCCACCGGCCCTCGATCCTCGACCCGTTCCCCGTTCCTCGCCTCCCGCCATCGCCGCCTCGCCCTCCTCTGCCACCGTCGGCCGCCCGGGGAGATGGGGAGAGAAAGAGATGAGAGAGAGTGAGAAAGAGAGAATGAGAGGGGGAGAGAGAAAAGGGTTAATATATAGAAAAATTCAAAAATTGCATAAATTTAAAAAATTACGAAAAATTACCTCCGCGATCCTCGGAAGTAACACAACGCAGTGGTACTTTCCCAGAGTCGAAGAATGCCACGGTTCGCCCTGCACAGAGTTCCGAAGACACATCAGGGAAAAACACGTGTAAAGCACAAAATACACTCCGAGACCCACTAAAAGATCCGAAAAAAAAACCTGGGACATTACAGTTACGCCCCCCCGGCATCGTCGCCCGTGCCGAGATTTAAATCTCGACACGCCGCAACGGGCGCACCCCGCCGCCGCCCTCCGCCCTGCAGGCCACCGCCAGCAGCCGCCCCCAATGCTCGCCCGCCGCAGCCCTCTGCCGCCTTCGCCCGGCGCATGCGCCAGCCCACCAGAAGGTCAAGGCGGTAGCGTGTGCGCTCGGCCCCGCGCCTGCGAGCGCCCAGTCCCGCCTGCGCCAACAGGCGCGCACTCCTCGGCCCCCGCTCGTACCCACCGCGCCCGAGCGTGGCCTCTGCCCGCACCCGGCCACCCTCCGCCGGCCCGGCCCGGCCTGCCAGCGCCCACCGCCCCTGCGACTGTCGCCGCTGCGACTTCCCCCCTGCTGCCGTGACCCGCCCGCGCCCCTGCCGCTGCGAACGGCCACCGCCGCCCCGCGCCAACCGGCAGCAGCCGCAGGGGGGAAGTCGCAGCGGCAGGCGCAGGGGCGCGCAGGCGCGGCGGTGGGGGCCCCAGCTCGCGCCCTCCCGTGCCCAGCTCGCCACCCGCTCGCGCCTGCGCGCCCCTGCGCCTGCGCCCGCCACCGCCGCGCCTGCCTGCGCTCCTCTCCACCTGGCCGCTCGCCCGCCCACCACGTGGCCCCGCTTGAGCTACCGCCTGCGAGCGCGCCCACCGGCCCAGCTGTGACCATGTAACGACCCGAGAATCCGATTACCGGGAAGGCCCGATAACCCGAGACTCGCACCGCCACCCACGAGTCCGAAGACTCGGAAGGGTTAGAAGGATGGTGTGGAAATTACACAAGTATCACAAGTAATTGCAGAAATTAAACAGTTATAATATGAAGTAGGAAATACATAAGCAATTTAGATGGTCCACAATTAAAAATGAATAACAACAACAGTAGTAGTCCACAACTAATACAGAGACAAGAAAGAAAAGTACAGCTACACGGGGCATACCCCGGCTCTGACCTCTGGCACTACCTTTGGGCACCCGCACCACGCTGCACCCCAGACGCGCTCCCCTGGGGCGGCGCCTCACCTGAAACACGGTGAAAATACGCAGGGAATGAGTCTCGGAACAAGACTCAGTAGGGATCACTCGAACCCTACCTCGAAAAATGGGAAACCACTACGCTAGCGGTAGGAGAGTACCTCGGAAAGGAAAGCCATGTACTCTACACAACAAAGACCCTACGGCATGCAAACCGGCACACGTGCCACGGTGAGACAACCGAAGCTTAACGGTCGACCCTGCCAAAACCCAAAGGTCAAAGCCACGAAACTGACAGTCTGACACTCCGTACTCGACAGGAGTACCTCCCACTAGAAGTACAGTCGGTAGCGTCCCCTGACGTCTTACACCGCACCGCAGGTGAATTGCCTGACGTGGTAGCGCCTATCAAAGGCACGAACACCGAACAAGTAACCACAAACAAGTGACTAGCTGGGGTCACGCCCGTCGACGTGGGTCCAACCGCCCCCAACCACGTGCACACACACAGACCGCGCGTCCCTGGTCTGGCTCTCTGACCGGTTTTCCCCTCAGCCGGACTCTGGCTGCAAGACGTGGGGCCCGACGGCAACTGGTCCACAAACCGCCTCTAAGGGTAAGCCCGTACACCACTACCTGGTGCGACCGGTACCGCGTACTGGTAGGCTACGACTAGTGGAGAGTCACTGAAGGAGTAGACTCTCAAGTCACGGAAAACGACGCCCGCATCCGACGACGCACGGGGACCACCCCACGCACCGGCCCCGTCGTACGGTGGCCACAGTCGGACTAAAAACGGGGTTGCAGCCCTCTCGGGGTAACTAGGCGCCTGACGGTCCACCCCGGGACTGTCACAAGGCTGTAACGGTCTAGGCAAGACCGTTACACACACACTTGGCGGTCTAACGCAGGCCGTTACACGGCCTGAGGAACGCAAGATGTAACGCGCCTGTCCCAGCGCGTTACACGAATGTAACGCGCCTGGCCCAGCGCGTTACGCGCCCCTCACACCTGGGGTAACCCAGGGAGTAACGCGCTCGCCCCAGCGCGTCACACGGATGTAACGCGCTCGCCCAGGCGCGTTACTCACGCAGACCCCCAACGGTCAAAAACCAACGGTCGGAAAGCCCCTGACGGCCCAGCCCAGGCGCGTCACATACAAGTGGCGGTCAATTGTGGGACCATCACAGTCTCTGACCCCCGAAGGCTAACCAAAGGGCATGTGACGGCCCCCCCGAGGCACGTCACATCATGTGACGGTCCCTGGAAGGACCGTCACACGCACCCGACGGCGAAAACGGCGGGAAAGCCCAAAAACTTCAACCACGCCCCCATGCCTCCACCGGAGAGGGGGAAATCAAAGGGGAAGACCCCTGGGGGCCGCTAGCATGATTCTACGCCATCAAAACGTGAAACCATGCATCAAATCCATAGATCGAGTGAGCTCTCCCCAAATCATGGAAAAAACCCCAACATGCTCAATCACACCCCTCTCGGCCTCCCCTCGGCCTATAAACCACGGAAATGAATGGCGGGGAGGTAGGGAATGTCACCCTACCTCAATGGAGCGAATGCTCCGCCGGATCGTCCGTGAATCGCGAAGAACGCTTTTAGAACCCCGCCCCCCCCACGCTTCCTACGCTTGCCGCACGCCCGCACGATCGTCTCGACGTCACCCACGTCCTTGCCACGTCGCACTGCCGCCGTCTGCAGTCGAAACGGTGGTCGCCGTTCTCGAACGGGAGAGAGGGAGAGGGAGAGGGTGGCCACGGTGGGGAGAAACGGAGGAGGAAGAAGAAGAGGAAAGAGAAGGTGGGGGAGAGAGAGAGAAAATAGGGGGGTATTTATAGGAAAATCCGGAAATTCCGAAAAATATCGAAAAATAGAAAATTACATTTCCGGAATCCTCGAGACGCACCGATCGCAATGGTACCACTCGTGCCCAGGTGAACGACCCAGTTCACCCGCAGCGAGGTTCCGAAGGAATTGTCGAAACACACACCGGAAATCAGAAAACACGCGCGGAAAAGTCACGGAACGCCTCCGGACCTCCGAAACAACTCCGGATCGTGCCGATCCGAACACGAAGAATGACCGAAACAAAATTTCAGACACAACGGAGCCGGACACTCCGAAAAATCAGATCCGGGACCCACGAAGAAGGATCCGAAAGGTCCGGGATATTACAGACCACGCCTCCCGCGTGGACCACGTCGCTGCCTTGGGCAACCCCTGGCAGCCGTAAATCTCGCAGGAAAAGAAGTGACAAAGTTTGAAAAAAGGAAAAGAAGTTCGAAAAGTCAGAAAGAGTAGGGAAAGGTTCGAAAGAAAGAAAGGAAGGTTGAAAAAAAAAGTTTGCAAAGGAAGTCAAAGAAAAAGAGTTGAAAGGAAAAAAATGTGTTAACTATATATAATATATATAGGATATACATAATGTTATATAGATATCTATATATATATTTATATATATTATTTGATTAAAACAAAAAAGAGGTTTTTGAAAAATAGTTAGATATATAATATATATATTTGAGATATATATAATCTTATATATATATATATATTTATCTATGTAACTTATTATTCCTTTGGCACCCGAGTCCATAATTCCGGCTCGATCAACGGTTGAGTCGCCCGATCGCCGACACACAGTCCATAATTCACGGAGTGTGGGTGCCCCTAAGTCTCCCTACGCGGAGAAAGTCTGGAGTGATTTATTCCCTTGCGTGGGAAAATTTTAAGTCACGTGGTTTTGTAATAATTGCGACCTCCCTGCGAGGAGAGAATTCTTTGTAACCGGTGAAGCTTCATCGACGCCGTGCGGACACGCACGTCCCCGCTCGCACTCGTCTCCGATCGGAGCTAGACTTTTCAGTCTAGCTAGGTGCGTGCTCCCCTCACTTACTCATTTAGTATCTTTTCAATTGCCGCGCGAAGTGAGAGAGAGCCCGATCCATGCAGCCAGTCTCCTGAGTGCATCACTGTGGACGGAAAGCGAGAGCTTGTATGTACCCATCCTTAGGCCCTAGACTGTCACATTAGGGCACCCTAATTGTCAGGAGATAGTTCCACAACTACTTCGCCTACGGGCGAGTAACTCTCCCTGACCGGTCCCTTCAAATTGGCCCTTTGCCAATTAGCCAACAAAATTTGGGTCTATAGCTTGCTAATTATCGGTCCCAGGACTGCATCATTTAGGTTCGATGTCGTGTAGCCCACGTTGGTCTAGGAATTCATCTGGTCGTCTAGAGCGCCCTTCAACGCTACCCATGGATCAAAAGAGCGTGAGTGCTATGTTGGCTCAGCTTGAGCATAATCTTCTGACCCATTTTGAGAAATTCATAGGCCAACTACGAGCCGAACTAGATGAGAGGATTCGAGCCTTAGAAGATCGACTAAAGGGAGAGAGAGGACGAGTGAATGGCCATGGCGATCCCGTAGCCAATCCTCGGGAGGAGAGAGAGCAAGCCCGCCCGAATCAGGCTCCCCAAGGTAGAGAGCAAGAGGCCCGTACGTCTCGAGAGAGAGACCATGATGATGAGGATATTATCCTACGGAACGTCAAGATTGACGCTCCAAGTTTTGATAGGTCTCTTAACCCCGCTACATATCTTGATTGGGAGACCGGGATGGATCAATATTTTGACTGGCATCGCCGTATGACCCCTGCTACAAGGGTGAGGTTTGCCAAAATGAAACTCCTGAGTCAAGCCAAAACTTACTGGTGTAACGTTGAATATCTCCTAGCCAGGAGACGGGAGGAGCCTATAGGCACGTGGGAAGAAATGAAGGAGAAATTGAGGGAGAAGTATCTGCCACCTTCCTATCATCAGCGTCTTTTACACCAATGGCAGAAACTCACCCAAGATGGAAAGTCCGTGGACGAGTACATCGCCAAATTTGATGACTTCTTCCTTCGGAGCCGAGTCATAGAGGATGCCTCTGTCACCCTCTCACGGTTTAGGACTGACCTACACGAGAGTATTCAGCGGGAATTATTCTTGCGGGAGGTTAACACCCTCGAGCACGCCTACCAGGTTGCACGAGATGTTGAGCAGTTTCAAAGGGTGGTCCCACCTCGGGTTCCCATCTACCGCCAACCCGAACCCCGAAACCCCATAGTCCGCTATACTGAGAGAGCTGGCCCCTCCACCTCCTACGTCCCTACTGCTACTCCACTTAGGGCCGTTGCGCCTACGGCTCCTTTCCCACGGAACCCCTTACCTACACCCGCAACTGTGCCTAGGCGGGAGTATACTCCACCAGTTGAGAGGAGAGATGACAAGGGAAAGGGAGTCGTCCCTAGCACCTCCCAACCAGCCCCTATCTCGGGAGTTCGATGCTTCAGGTGTCATAACCTAGGGCTTATTGCCACCAATTGTCTCACCCGAGCCTTGGTCATCACCGACCCCCAGTCCGTAGAACTTCCACCTCAGGAAGGAGAAACCCTTGAGAGATATGAGCCTGACCCTGATCTCGTTGCCCAATTTGAGGAATTAGATGCAGGGTATGATGGGACGCATGTCGAGTACATGCAAGTGAGGTAAATTGCCGAAAGTTCAAACCAAGGAAGACTAGGTGTAGTTCGCTGCATCCTCGCACACCCACAGGAGGACGACTGGCGTCGAACCTCCATCTTCCAGACCTACATCATGGTCAAAACTCAACCCTGCAAAGTGATCTTTGACAACGGAAGCTGTATCAATGCAGTCTCTTCAGACTTTGTATCCCGTCTAGGTCTACCTACCCATCCTCATCCGAGGCCATACAACGTGACTGGGGTTGACGACACGTCTATCACAGTCACCACTACATGTGTCATTCCCATCCAGTTCCAGTCCTACCAGGGACAAATCCTATGCGATGTAGTGCCTATGAAGGTCAGGAGCATCATCCTAGGACGGCCATGGATCTACGACGTAGACCTTACTATATTCGGTCGGTCCAATGAGTGTTCCTTCTCCCACAATGGGAAGATGATCCAGTTGCTCCCAACACCCCCAAAGGTGGCCACGGGAAAGAGTCCTACCTCCACACCCGCTGCATCCCCCAAAATTCAGGAGAATGCCCTAACCCCCACCAAAGGGAAGCTTCCCATTCCCTCCTCTCCTACACCTGTCATATCCATCTCTAAGGCCCCTAAGGTTGACCATGACCCGATTAGGCGCCTTAACTTCATAGGTGTTCGTGAGTTGAATAGAGAGGTTGCCAAGGGTGCCCCTGTTTGGGCTGTTGTCGTCACCATTACCCCTGAGGAGTCCTAGGTCTCCGTCCCACCTGAAGTCCAGGCAATTCTGCAGGACTTCCAAGACATCTTCCCGGAAGACCTGCCTTCAACACTCCCTCCCATGCGTGATGTTCAACACGCCATTGATCTTGTCCCAGGGTCCACCCTACCCAACCTCCTCCACTACATATTAAACCCTAGGGAGCATGCTGAGCTCCAACGAATTGTTGAGGACCTTATTCAAAAGGGCTTCCTCAGGGTGAGCAAGAGCCCATGTGCTGTTCCTGCCTTGCTCACACCAAAGAAAGATGGCACCTGGCGGATGTGTGTTGACAGCCGCGCCATCAACAAAATCACTGTCAAGTACATATTTCCCATTCCCCGTCTTGATGACATGCTTGACATGATGAGTGGAGCCACCATCTTTTCCAAGATTGACTTGAAAAGTGGCTACCACCAGGTCCGGATTCGACCAGGGGATGAGTGGAAGACAGCCTTCAAAATAAAAGAAGGTCTGTATGAGTGGCTTGTCATGTCTTTTGGGCTATCCAATACCCTAAGCACATTCATGAGGCTTATGACGGAAGCCCTTCGTCCCCTCATCGGTCGTTTTGTTGTCGTCTACTTCGACGACATTCTCATTTATAGCCACAACCCTCAGGACCACATTCATCATTTGAGGGAGGTCTGCGAGACCCTTAGGAAAGAAACCATGTTTGCCAACCTGACTAAGTGTGAATTCATGACAGACCGGGTCACTTTTCTCGGATTTGTGGTTTCAAGTCATGGAGTGTCTGTGGACTAATCCAAGATCCGAGCCATAGTAGACTGGCCAGAGCCCCAGAATGTCCATGACGTTCGAAGTTTCCACGGGCTAGCCACCTTCTACAGACGCTTCATCCAGGGATTTAGCACCATTATGGCACCCATTACGGATTGCATCTATAAGGAAAATTTTGAGTGGACCAAAGCCGCCTCCCAGGTTTTTCTTGCCATAAAGGAGCTTATGACCAAAGCCCCTATCCTCCGCCTACCAGACTTTTTCAAAGTCTTTGAGATTTCTTGTGATGCATCTGGCGTAGGAATAGGTGGAGTACTTAGCCAGGAAAGCCACCCTGTGGCTTATTTCAGCGAGAAACTTTCTGATGCAAAGCTTCGATACTCCAGCTATGATAAGGAGTTTTATGCCGTGGTCCAAGCTCTCAAACACTGGAGACACTATCTCTTACCACAAGAGTTCGTCTTATACTCGGACCACGAGGTTTTGAAATTCCTTAGCTCTCAGAAGGGTTTAAACCCTAGGCATGGTCGGTGGGTAGAATTTCTCCAATCTTTCACATTTGTCCTAAGGCATAAGGCTGGAAAGGACAATAAGGTGGCCGACGCCTTGAGTCGAAGGGTCTCCCTTCTTTCCACTGTTCGGGTAGAGGTCACGGGATTTGACCGCATGAAGGAACTCTATGGAGAGTGTCCTGATTTTGGCCCTGCCTACTCTGCTCTGTCTGCTGGACCCTCGATAACCTTTTCTGACTATCTACTCCAGGATGATTTTTTATTTCGAGGGCAGCAACTCTGTGTCCCGAGGGCTTCTGTTCGGGACTTCCTGATTTAGGAAAAGCATGCTGGAGGTCTTGCTGGTCACTTTGGCCGCAACAAGACCATCCATTCTAGGAGCACTTCTATTGGCCTGACCTGAAGAGAGATGTGGCCAAGATTGTAGCCCAGTGTAGGACATGCACGATGGCCAAGCAGGTCAAACAGAACACTGGTCTCTACACTCATCTCCCCGTTCCTGATCGACCAAGGGTTGATGTGAGCATGGATTTTATCCTTGGGTTACCACGCACTGCTCACAAGCATGATTCCATCTTTGTTGTCGTTGATAGGTTCTCTAAGATGACCCACTTCATTGTATGTTCCAAAACATCTGATGCATCTAGAGTAGCCCATTTATTCTTTGATGAAGTCGTGCGTTTGTATAGTCTCCCCCAAACCATCGTGTCTGACCGAGATGTCCGGTTCACTAGCTATTTTTGGAAGATACTTTGGCACCTAGTTGGCACCAAACTGAATTTTTCCACTGCCTATCACCCACAAACTGATGGGCAGACTGAGGTCGTCAATAGGAGTCTAGGGAATCTGTTGAGGTGTCTTGTAGGGGAACATTCTGGCACTTGGGATCTTCTTTTGCCCAAAGCCGAATTTGCATACAATAGTTCGGTCAATCGGTCCATAGGTATGAGTCCATTTGAGGTCGTGCATGGATACAATCCTAGGAAACCTGTGGATCTCATTCCCCTTCCCCTCGAGTCTAGGATATCTAAGTCAGCTAAGGAGTTTGCACAACATGTCAAGAGTCTGCATGAGTCGATTAGCAAGCAAATCAACCTCAGTAATGAGACTTATAAAAAATTGGCTGATTCGCATCGGCGTCACCATGAATTCCAATAAGGTGACATGGTTATGGTACGGGTTCGACCCGAACGACTCCCCTCGGGAGCCATTAAAAAGTTGCAAGCCCGTAGTGATGGACCCTTCCCAATTCTGCGGAAGGTTGGCTCCAATGCTTATGTTGTAGACTTTACCTCCCGAATATGGGATTAGCTCAACTTTTAATGTGGCAGACCTAGTGGCCTACCAGGAACCCATAGTGATTCCTAGTGACCCTTTTGAGCCTTCTCCCCCCATTGAGAGTGAGCCCACCCCTGTGCGTCCCACAGCCTCGAGAGTACTGCGTGAGCATATTGAGAGGATACTGGATGAGCAGGTGACCACTACACGGAGTAGGGTGTACCAGCGCTACCTTATCCGCTGGCGCGACCGTCCACCTTCTGATGATTCCTGGATCAGCCGGGAAGATCTCCAGCGCCTCGATCCAGATCTGCTGGAGCACTACCACAGCAGTGTCCCCCCTTACTCGACGGAGTCGAGTTCCAGCCGCCCCGGGGGGGTTGGTGGGGACATCACCGGGTCCACTACCGGACCCACTACTCGGAGCCGACACCGCACTGCCACTGCACCGAGCTTATGGCTCGGAGATCCTTCCTGAAGACTCGGCGTATTTGTATGTATTGAGTGATACACGTATTTTTATGTATTTTGTGTGTATTAGACTAGTCAAATAACGTGTGTGTATTTTATGTATTTTATTTGATTAAAACCCACAAAGTCTTTAGTGGGTTGGTGGCCTTGTTTTATTTGGCTAGGATATATAGGTAAATAAGTAAAAGTGTGAAGGTATGAATGTAATGGGCATTTCCTATAAATAGGAGGCCAATGCTTGTTACGAGACATGAACCATATGAATGAAAGAATTACTTTGCTATTGTGTTTTCTCCCTTCCCTCTTCTCTCCATTTGTGAGATTTGAGTGTGTCGCCCGGTGTGAGACCATCCGGCGTGAGGCCGAGCTGTGTGAGATAGCAGTTATCCGTTCCCATCCTGTTCGCGTCCCGGAGTGCCGTCGATCCATTCCCACGTCGCCGCCGCGTCAAATTGGTATCAGAGCCCAACAACGGCGTCTCCGATGATCCCGACGTCCCCGACGTCTCTTTCTCTCTCTAGATTGTTAGAGCAAAAAAAAAGAGGAAACAAAAAAAGAAGAAGAATAACAGAAAAAGATTTATAGAAAGAGTTTTGAACAGAAAAAAAAGGAGAGATAAAAAAAAGGAATAGCTTACAGTTGAAAGAAGCAGAAAAAAAAAAGAAGAAAAGAAGTTTTTTTTGACACCCTGTGTTAATCTCCCTCTCTCTCCTGGATTCTCTCTCTCTGTTTCCCTCTCTCTCTCTCTCTCTCTCTCTCTCGGTTACAGGGAAAATAGAAAAGAACAAAAAAAAGGGGTTACTGTAACGACCCGAGAATCCGATTACCGGGAAGGCCCGATAACCCGAGACTCGAACCGCCGCCCACGAGCCGGGAGGACTCGGAAGGGCTAAAAGGAGTGTGGAGACAAAAAGAAATAGGAAATAAAGCAGGACAACGATTAACAGAAATAAATAAACAACTACAGCTACAACAGAGTCCAATCCAACAGAAAGTACAGTCTAAAGCAGTAAAAACGTACCACATGCCGAGTGAACACTCGGCCCGACGAGCTGGCAGCTGAGAACCTCCGCACCGCGCCCTCGAACCTCGAGGAAGAAGAACTGCCTCACCTGTAAGTCACACGGAAACTGATAGTCTATCACTCCCGACTCGACAGGAGTACCTCCCACTAGAAGCACAGCCGGTAGCGTCCCCTGACGTCTTACATCGCACCGCAGGTGAACTGCCTGACGTGGTAGCGCCTACCAAAGGCACGAACACCGTAAAAGTACCACAAACAAGTGACTAGCTGGGGTCACGCCCGTCGACGTGGGTCCAACCGCCCCCAACCACGTGTGCACACACAGACTACGCGTCCCTGGTCTGGCCCTCTCACCGGTTTTCCCCTCAGCCGGACTCTGGCTGCAAGATGTGGGGCCCGACGGCAACCGGTCCACAAACCGCCTCTAAGGGTGAGCCCGTACACCACTCCCTGGTGCGATCAACACCGCGTACTGGTAGGCTACGACTAGTGGAGGGTCACTGAAGGAGTAGACTCTCAAGTCACGGAAAATAACGTCCGCATCCGACGACATACGGGGACCGTCCCACGTACCAGCACCGTCGCACGGTGACCACAGTCGGAAAAGAAACGGGACTCACCATCCGCGGGACGCACACTCGGTCACGCAGAAACGTAAAAGCATGGTTCCCAAGGCAGCCCACAGGGCGCCACACCAAATCCCACTCTCAGGGAAAGGCGGGAAACCTCCAGCTCCAGGCTGGGCAACTGGACTCGCAGTCCAAGGCCACACACGTGGCCCACTCAGGAATCATCATCCTGGGAAACTCATGGCATGCGGGGGAAACCCCACCGCACACACATCGACACACGGTGACTCAGTCTAGCGTAACACGGAAGCCCGACCCACGAGAAGTCACCCGGACTCTCAAACCCGATGTCGGCGAGGGCGAGTTAATGACTTATGCCAAATGGTCTGAAGACTCTTCTCTTGCCCAATATTACATGTTGACCTCTATGGCTCCAGAGCTGCAGAGGTAATTCGAAAAAGCTGATTGTAGAAGCATACTTTTTAATATACGCCAGCTCTTCGAGGAGCAAGGTAGGATTAAGAGGTATGACATCTCCAAGAAGCTTTTCAGGACACGGATGTCAGAGGATACTTCAGTACAGGCTCATGTACTGAAAATGATGGAGTGGATTGAGAGACTCAATGCACCGGGGTTCAAGTTGGATCTTGAACTGTGCATTGATCTTATACTCCAGTCATTGTTCGATTCCTTTTCTTCCTTCATCATAAACTTTAACATGAATAGAATTGATGCAACTCTCCCAGAGTTGCTCAACATGTTAAAGAGTGCTGAAGGAACTATGCAGAAAGATAAACCATCTTCTTCTGTAATGATTGTTGGCCGGGCCAACAAGAAAAGGAAGACCACCCAGATATCCACCAAAGGTGACATAGGGAAGGGAATGAAGAAGGCCATGGGTAAGCAACTCGCCAAAGTTGACAAAGGGAAGGGCAAGAAGAATGAAAAAGAAGACAAGTATTTTCGATGCGGGGAAACAGGGCATTGGAAAAGGAATTGTAAGACAATTCTAAATGAAGGTATTTTTATCATAGACCTTAATTTGTCATATACGAAATCCACATCATGGGTATTGGATACTGGATGTGCATCTCTTATCTGCAATTCTGTGCAGGTGCTGAAAAATAGAAGGCGGCTGGGCAAATAGGTGATTGAACTGAGGATGGACAATGGAGCTTTAGTTTCTGCCAAAGCTGTCGGGACTGCACGCCTCAGTTTACCTTCAGGAGTCATTCTAGAGCTGAATGAGTGTTATTATGTTCCTAATATTATTAAGAATATTATTTCAATCTCTAACTTGTATAACATTGGATATACATTGGCTTTTAATAGCACTGGGTGCTCTATAATGAATAATGGTTTGATTATAGCCAATGGTTCATTAGTCAATGGACTTTATGTATTAGATACACGTTCTAATGTTATGCAAGTTTCCAATACTGATGAAGTGAATTCTGCATATCTATGGCATTGCAGGCTTGGTCATGTAGGCGAGAAAAGAGTTTCTCACCTACACTCAAGTGAGTATTTGAATACATTCGAATACAAGCCATTTGATACCTATGAGTCGTGTCTCATGGGTAAGATGACCAAGGCACCCTTTAGTGGATATGGTGAGAGGGCTATTGACCTTCTCGAGCTTATACACTCGGATGTGTGTGGATCCACGTCCATGGAGGTAAACGGGGGTCATCTCTATTTCATTTCTTTTATTGATGACTTCTCGAGATATGGATATGTGTATTTAATGAGACATAAATCACAAGCCTTTGACAAGTTTAAGGAATACAAGAATGAAGTAGAGAAACAGAATGGCAAGAGTATTACGGCTCTTCGATCGGATCGAGGAGATGAATACCTTAGCCATGAATTCACTTCTTATCTTAAAGACAATGGAATTGTTTCTCAGTGGACTCCACCGTATACACCACAACACAATGGTGTATCCGAAAGGAGAAACATGACCTTGTTAGATATGGTTCGATCCACGATGTCTATGTCAGGACTACCTTTATCTGTGTGGGGCTATGCATCAGAGGCTGCGACTTATTTATTGAATAGGATCTCAAGTAAATATGTTCATTCTATACCATATGAGATATGGAAGGGTAAGAAATCAAATTTTAATCACATTAAAATTTGGGGGTGTTCTGCTCATGTAAAGAAGAACGATAGTGATAAGCTTGAGTCGAGAACCGATAAGTGTAGGTTTATGGGATATCCAAAGGAGACATTTGGATATTACTTCTATCACCCTTCTGAGCAAAGGGCCTTAGTGGCTAAGAGAGCTGTATTTCTAGAAAGAGAATATCTTCTCCAGAAAAATAGTGGGAGCCAAATAGAATTGGACGAGGTCCAAGAGCCACAACTCGTAGACACAAACTCATTAGATGAGACTGTATCGGTTGATCCTATTCAGAGTGAAACACAGACACTGCGGAAATCTGGTAAACTACCGAGAGAACCTGAGAGATATGTTGGACATGTCTCAGAGGGGTCCTCTAAGGTATGTATCGATGAGGATGATGATCCTTAATCGTATCAGGATGCAATCCGTAGTGCGGACTCTGAGAAATGGCAAGAGGCAATGGATTCAGAAATCCAGTCTATGTACACCAATAAAGTTTGGAACTTAGTTGATCTACCAGAAGGGAAAGTCCCTATCGGCTGCAAATGAATTTTCAAAAAGAAAATCGGAGCAAATGGACAGATTGACAAATACAAAGCTAGACTAGTGGCGAAAGGATATCGTCAAAGACAAGGCATTGACTATGACGAGACATTTTCACCAGTAGTCATGGTTAAGTCAATCAGAATCCTTCTCGCCATTGCTGCATACTTGGATTATGAGATCTGGCAAATAGATGTGAAGACAGCTTTTCTTAATAGAAATCTGTCAGAAGTG
Source organism: Amorphophallus konjac (assembly GCA_022559845.1). Taxonomy (NCBI): domain Eukaryota; kingdom Viridiplantae; phylum Streptophyta; class Magnoliopsida; order Alismatales; family Araceae; genus Amorphophallus; species Amorphophallus konjac. The sequence goes on from CM040118.1 coordinate 457,959,543, forward strand.
GTGTACATGTTACAGCCTGAAGGATTCACCTCCAAGCTACATCCTAATAAGGTATGCAAACTTCAAAGGTCCATTTATGGATTAAAGCAGGCATCTCGAAGCTGGAACTTAAGATTTGATGAGGCTGTCAAATCTTTCCACTTCATTCGGAATGAAGATGAACCCTATGTTTACAAGAAGGTCAGTGGGAGCTCTGTGACCTTCTTGGTCCTTTATGTTGATGACATCTTACTCATTGGGAATGATGTAGGGATATTGACATCAATTAAGTCTTGGTTATCCAAGACCTTCTCCATGAAGGTTTTGGGAGAAGCATCCTATGTGCTGGGCATAAGGATCTATCGAGATAGATCTAAAAGGATGTTAGGATTATCCCAATCCATGTACATAGACACTATCCTCAAAAGGTTTAGGATGGAAAATTTCAAGAGAGGTCTCATTCCCATGAGACATGGAATTTACCTATCCAAGGGGATGAGTCCTAAAACTTCTGAGGAGATGGCACACATGAATAAGGTACCCTATGCCTCGGTGATAGGGTCAATCATGTATGCAATGCTATGTACACGTCCTGATGTTGTCAATACTTTGAGCATTGTTAGTAGATATCAGATAAATCCAGGCGAAGAGCATTGGAAGACAGTAAAGGGCATCCTTAAGTACTTGCGAAGGGTTAAGGATCTTTTCTGCTTTATGGAGGAGAGGACGTACAGCTTAGAGCTTACATGGATTCTAGTTTCCAGTCAGATCCAAATGACTGCAAATCCATGTCAGGATTTGTATTCATGTTGAATGGAGGGGCAGTCAATTGGAGAAGCTCCAAGCAAGATAGGACTGCAGATTTGACGACGGAGGTAGAATATATTGCTGCAGCTGAAGCTGCTAAGGAAGCCGTCTGGATGAAGAAATTCATCTTGGAACTTGACGTAGTTCCCAAGATATCAACTCCCATCCCATCATTTTGTGATAATAATGGGGCCATCATCCAGGCGAAGGAACCATGATCTCACCAAAGGTCGAAGCATATTCTCAGGCGCTTCCACCTTATTCGGGAGATTATTGATCGTGGAGATGTGGCGGTAGAGCGTGTACCGTCAGAAGATAACATAGCAGATTCACTGACTAAGCCTTTGACACAGACTGTATTTGAGCGCCATCGGGATAAGATGGGCCTCAAGGTTGTGGGTAATTGGCTGTAGTTCAAGTGGGAGATTGTTAGTATTTGTGTGCTACATGCCAATTTTAGGTCGGGTAGGCCCGATAGATGTACGATCTTGTTCATTATTAATAAAGTGGTATTTGAGCATAGATATGTGATTATGTATTACTTTACGATGTCCCTAAGATATGTCGTATTAAAGTCAGCTCGAGATGAGATCTCGAACATGAGACTAACTTTACATGGACGCATACCTTAAACTGTTCCTGATTGGAGGGTAATCACTCGGGGACTTTGATTACCTATTAAACCAGTGTACATGATGTGTCAGTGACCAGTCTCATGGTCATTGGTGTGGGACACCAACACATATGTGTAGGTGTACGTCTTGGGAGGAAGTGCACTGAACTGATCCACTATTGGATCTTCAGATGGTTGATTATACGTAATGTCAACTGAAGATCCAACGGTCTCAGTAGCATCGTTGGTCCTTTGACCTGAGAGGTTGACCGGATCTTACACGAGGACTAGAATGGTTTAATTTTTTGGCTATGTGACTTTAACCATAAGTCATGAGTTTATGAGCCATTAACCACTCCAGGATACGTGCGAAGATCATCAATGGTCAAAAGGGGATCGTTCACTGTCGGGTATATATCAGACAGTTAATGGGTCATGACATTGACGCTCTGTTAAATCCCTGGCCAGGGTCGTGTGAGTTCGTTTAGAACGGACGTCATACACTTTAAGGAGGTCATGGTCAAATGGCACGATCATGGGGTTTGACAGAAATCATACCCTCGATCGTACCAGACTCATAGAAGGAGCGAGGGATTATATCGATGCAGTAACTGTAGACTTACAGGTACCAGACAGGCTGGTTTAAACCCGGCGTCCTCTAGGATCACGTGGATTTGCTTGACCCAACGTGATCAAAGGTTCGGAGTAAATTAAACTATTTTTCGACTCTAGTAGAAGCGAATAATAAATTTAATTTACTTCTAATTGGGAATTAGAAGTTAATGGACCTTAAAATAGAGTGACTAAGGGCCCAGAGGATCACACACAATGGATTCTTGGGTGACGGATTATTATTGTACAAATACATATATTAATTCCCTTTAATTCATTTTGAAAAGGAGTTTAAAAGATGGCTTAATATATATGTACAATAATAAAAGGATATATATACGATTTTGGTCCTTATGGGTTCTTTTCGAAATGGCCAAAATTCTATATATAGACATGTTATGAGAGCTTCTCTTCTCCTCTTGGCTAATCAAGCATTTAAGCTTAAGAGAGGAGGATTAGCTCCTCCCCTCTTTCCTCCCTCTTGCTCTCTCTCTCTCTCCAGAAGGTGAAAGGGTCGGGGAAGGTCGTGCCGGGGGGTACCGTTGCTGCGCAAGGATCCGTGTGGATCAGCTTTAGAGGTCGTGCATCTATGCGGCTCGGTATTCTGCATCGGGCACTGCGGACAGTGTCGTTCCGTGCAAGGTATAAATATGCAACCCGTATTTAAGGGTTAGGGCGATTAAAACGTCGATTAGAGCATGGATCTGCGATTCCATGAAGCCGGGTTCGGGCAAATAAAATTTTTGTTATCCGCTGCATTGTCCGAGGGTGTTGTGTGAAATCTTACAGTGGTATCAGAGCTAGGTTCGCGCTCTGGTCGGTGTTTTATCGCCGTACTGAACCATGTTTATAGGGGAATTAAAATCTTCAGTTATTATTTGAATAAAGGGATGCTGGACATCTTTGTTCTTCCTGGATGCGGGACATCAGGGTAGTAAATTTTTTTTAAAATAAAAAAAATAAAAAAAATTTTTAACCCGTTTTGGGCACACTACGCCCTGGGCGCAGCGTGCGGGCGCCCGCGTGGGGGCGCGGGCGCGGGCGTCGACCGCCCACGCATCCCGAGTGGGGCGGCCGCTCCCAGCCGACTTAAAATTTTTTTTAACTAATTTTTTTTTGCTTATTGGTTAATTTATTTGTGTAAATATATATACATTTATGATATATATATATATATATATATAAATGCATAGTAAATTTATCTAATTTTTTATCTCGTGTAATGATTGTGTTATCTCAATAGTAAATGTCAAATGTTAAATTTTATTTAACACTTTTGAATTTACTAAGGTGAGATAATTACTATTTACCTTGAGATAAAATGGTAATAATTGAAGTTACTTCAGTAAAATTGGTTTTTATAATTTTAATTATTAATAATTAGTAAATTCAGAATTTGAATTTTATTGAAGATTAAATGTCTAAAATTTAAATATTTAAAATTTTAATTATTAGATAATTATTAAATTCAAATTTTGAATTTTATAATATTGATAATTGAGGATAATTATATTATTTAAATTTACTTTCAAACAAAATTATTAGATAATTAGTTTGAATTTAAATTTAAATGATTGTTATGTTTAAATTCTCAAATTAAATTTGATTATTAGATAATTAAATTTAAATTTAAATTTAAATAATTATCTTAATTATCTAACTTATTTGAATTAGATTCAAATATGCATGCCCCTGTTATAAATAATGGTTCTTTACGTACTTTGCATTATTTACCTTGCGTTGGCTTGCTTATATATTTAATTTTAGTTAATCATGCTTCGATTTTTAAAATTAAACAAAGCTACCCTATTTTTGTTTGCACGTCCCATTTTTAAATCTCAAAGTAAGGATTATTTTCAGAAAATAACCCTTGATTGATTTTGAATGAATGGGTTGACAAGTGATCATGGACTTGGTTAATGTAATTAATTAGGGTCTGCGAACCTCCTTTCTCTCTCTGTTAAAATTCCAATGTACTTCTATCTCCCTTTACAGTTGTACTCGCCTTAAGGGCTTCTGAAATTTTATTGACATGTAATTTACATTTTTCCAGCCTGCGTGCCGTGTAAAAGTTATAATTAATGTGGCGTCGGAGTTTGAAAGCGCAGAGCACACCCGACGAGGACGATCCAGCTGCTTCGGAAGCGGGCCAGATGTCTTAGTTACATTAGGGTTAAAGTCCATGATCACTTGCGATTTAATTTTACATTGGATGTATTTATTTTATGCAAACTATTAGGTATGGTAAATATATTGGATATATTTATATTACCACTTAGGGTGAGATCAAGATAAAATTAAATTTCCTCGTGATTTTATTTTAGATCTGTAAGCGTGGCTCTAGGAGTCATCGTGGCCCTCCATCATTATGGAGTGAATGAACCTCTTCATTTCATGGATTTGCTGTACTTTCCACAAGGTCCATGAGTTTGTGGGCGGGATAAAACTCCAAGGCTCGGCCTCAATAGGGTGAGAAATTGAACTCGGCCCTGTTGTGCTTTCCACAAGGGTCGGGTCATGAACTCATTGCTATGTAGTAATGATGGTTAGATCTAACCGAGAATATCCTTTGTTATACTTTTCATAAGGGGATGATTTCTCGGGGGTCGAATATCGGATATTACATTAGATGCAAGTGCCTGTTGACTGCCCTTGAGATGGTGTATGGCTTGTTGTGCTATCCACAAGGTCGTACATCAGTCTCGTTGAGATTCCGACCCACTAGGTTGATCTCGCTGATCTCCCGTTCTATATACTGAGGGTTATATAGTTCGATCGAAAAATAGTGGGACTAACTAAGATAGAAAATCACATCTAAGTTAGAATTTGAACATATGCTAAGTTATCTTTTATTTCTTATCCAGATTACAATATCGTCGTCCAACCCCCTCTGCGGCATCTTGGATGCCAACAGATTGACTGGACCGAACTACTCGGATTGGTAGCGTAATCTACGCATAGTCCTCACCGCCGAAAAAATAGCTTACGTGTTGGACACGGTTCATTCTGAGCCAGCTCCCGATGCCGACGAGGGCGAGTTAATGACTTATGCCAAATGGTCTGAAGACTCTTCTCTTGCCCAATGTTACATGTTGACCTCTATGGCTCCCGAGCTGCAGAGGCAATTCGAAAAGACTGATTGTAGAAGTATATTTCTTAATCTACGTCAGCTCTTCGGGGAGCAGGGTAGGATTAAGAGGTATGACATCTCCAAGAAGCTTTTCAGGACACGGATGTCAGAGGGTGCTTCAGTACAGGCTCATGTACTGAAAATGATGGAGTAGATTGAGAGACTCAATGCACCGGGGTTCAAGTTGGATCTTGAACTGTGCATCGATCTTATACTCCAGTCATTGTCTGATTCCTTTTCTTTCTTCATCATAAACTTTAACATGAATAGAATTGATGCAACTCTCCCAGAGTTGCTCAACATGTTAAAGAGTGCTGAAGGAACTATGCAGAAAGATAAACCATCTTCTTCTGTAATGATTGTTGGCCGGGCCAATAAGAACAGGAAGGCCACCCAGATATCCACCAAAGGTGACAAAGGGAAGGGAAAGAGGAAGGCCATGGGTAAGCAACTCGCCAAAGTTGACAAAGGGAAGGGCAAGAAGAATGAAAAAGAAGACAAGTGTTTTCGATGCGGGGAAACAGGACATTGGAAAAGGAATTGTAAGGCAATTCTAAATGAAGGTATTTTTGTCATAGACCTTAATTTGCCATATATGGAATCCACATCATGGGTATTAGAAACTGGATGTGCATCTCATATCTGCAATTCTGTGCAGGTGCTGACAAATAGAAGGCGCTGGGCAAATAGGAGATTGAACTGAGGATGGGCAATGGAGCTTTAGTTTCTACCAAAGCTGTCGGGACTGCACGCCTCAGTTTACCTTCAGGAGTCATTCTAGAGCTGAATGACTGTTATTATGTTCCTAATATTATTAAGAACATTATTTCAATCTCTAGCTTATATAACATTGGATATACATTGGCTTTTAATAGCACTGGGTGCTCTATAATGAATAATGGTTTGATTACAGCCAATGGTTCATTAGTCAATGATCTTTATGTATTAGATACACGTTCTAATGTTATGCAAATTTGCAATGCTGATGAAGTGAATTCTACATATCTATGGCATTGCAGGCTTGGTCATGTAGGCGAGAAAAGAGTCTCTCACCTACACTCAAGTGAGTATTTGAATACATTCGAATACAAGTCATTTGATACCTGTGAGTCGTGTCTCATGGGGAAGATGACCAAGGCTCCCTTTAGTGGACATGGTGAGAGGGCTGTTGACCTTCTCGAGTTCATACATTCGGATGTGTATGGACCCATGTCCATGGAGGTAAAAGGGGGTCATCTCTATTTCATTTCTTTTATTGATGACTTCTCCAGATATGGCTATATGTATTTAATGAGAAATAAATCACAAGCCTTTGAGAAGTTTAAGGAATACAAGAATGAAGTAGAGAAACAGACTGGCAAGTGTATTAAGGCTCTTCGATCGGATCGAGGAGATGAATACCTTAGCCATGAATTCACTTCTTATCTTAAAGACAATGGAATTATTTCTCAGTGGACTCCACCGTATACACCACAACACAATGGTGTATCCGAAAGGAGAAACATGACCTTGTTAGATATGGTCCGATCCATGATGTCTATGTCAGGACTACCTTTATCTCTGTGGGGCTATGCATTAGAGACTACGGCTTATTTATTGAATAGGATCTCAAGTAAATCTGTTCCTTCTATACCATATGAGATATGGAAGGTTAAGAAACTAAATTTTAATCACATTAAAATTTGGGGGTGTCCTGCTCATGTAAAGAAGAACGATAGTGATAAGCTTGAGTCGAGAACCGATAAGTGTAGGTTTATGGGATATCCAAAGGAGACATTTGGATATTACTTCTATCACCCTTCTGAGTAAAGGGTCTTAGTGGCCAAGAGAGCTGTATTTCTAGAAAGAGAATATCTTCTCCAGAAAAACAGTGGGAGCCAGATAGAATTGGACGAGGTCCAAGAGCCACAACTCGTAGACACAAACTCATTAGATGAGACTGCATCGGTTGATACTATTCAGAGTGAAACACAGACACTGCGGAAATCTGGTACACTACTGAGATAACTTGAGAGATATGTTGGACATGTCTCAGAGGGGTCCTCTAAGGTCTGTATCGATGAGGATGATGATCCTTAATCGTACCAGGATGCAATCCGTAGTGCGGACTCTGAGAAATGGCAAGAGGCAATGGATTCAGAAATCCAGTCTCTGTACACCAACAAAGTTTGGAACTTAGTTGATCTACCAGAAGGGAAAGTCCCTATCGGCTACAAATGGATTTTTAAAAAGAAAATCGGAGTAGATGGACAGATTGACACATACAAGGCTAGACTAGTGGCGAAAGGATATCGTCAAAGGCAAGACATTGACTATGACGAGACATTTTCACCAGTAGTCATGGTTAAGTCAATCAGAATCCTTCTCGCCATTGCTGCATACCTGGATTATGAAATCTGGCAAATAGATGTGAAGACTGCTTTTCTTAATAGAAATTTGTCAGAAGAGGTGTACATGGTACAACCTGAAGGATTCACCTCCAAGCTACATCCTAATAAGGTATGCAAACTTCAAAGGTCCATTTATGGATTAAAGCAGGCATTTCGAAGCTGGAACTTAAGATTTGATGAGGCTGTCAAATCTTTCCACTTCATTCGGAATGAAGATGAACCCTGTGTTTACAAGAAGGTCAGTGGGAGCTCTGTGACCTTCTTGGTCCTTTATGTTGATGACATCTTACTCATTGGGAATGATGTAGAGATATTGACATCAATTATGTCTTGGTTATCCAAGGCCTTCTCCATGAAGGATTTGGGAGAAGTATCCTATGTGCTGGGCATAAGGATCTATCGAGATAGATCTAAAAGGATGCTAGGATTATCGCAATCCATGTACATAGACACTATCCTCAAAATATTTAGGATGAAAAATTTCAAGAGAGGTCTCATTCCCATGAGACATGGAATTTACCTATCCAAGGGGATGAGTCCTAAAACTTCTGAGGAGATGGCACACATGAATAAGGTACCCTATGCCTCGGTGATAGGGTCAATCATGTATGCAATGCTATGTACACGTCCTGATGTTGCCAATACTTTGAGCATTGTTAGTAGATATCAGGTAAATCCAGGCGAAGAGCACTGGAAGACAGTAAAGGACATCCTTAAGTACTTACGAAGGGCTAATGATCGTTTTCTACTTTATGGAGGAGAGGACCTACAGCTTAGAGCTTACACAGATTCTAATTTCTAGTCAGATCCAGATGACTGCAAATCCATGTCAGGATTTGTATTCATGTTGAATGGAGGGGCAGTCAATTGGAGAAGCTCCAAGCAAGATACGACTGCAGATTCGACGACGGAGGTAGAATATATTGCTGCAGCTGAAGTTGCTAAGGAAGCCGTCTGGATGAAGAAATTCATCTTGGAACTTGACGTAGTTCCCGAGATATCAGCTCCCATCCTATTATTTAGTGATAATAATGGGGCCATCGCCAAGGCAAAGGAACCAAGATCTCACCAAAGGTCGAAGCATATTCTCAGGCGCTTCCACCTTATTCGGGAGATTATTGATCGTGGAGATGTGGCGGTAGAGCGTGTACCGTCAGAAGACAACATAGCAGATCTACTGACTAAGCCTTTGACACAGACTGTATTTGAGCGCCATCGGGATAAGATGGGCCTCAAGGTTGTGGGCAATTGGCTGTAGTTCAAGTGGGAGATTGTTAATATTTGTGTGCTACATGCCAATTTTGGGTCGGGTAGGCCCGATAGATGTACGATCTTGTTCATTATTAATAAAGTGATATTTGAGCGTAAATATGCGATTGTGTATTACTTTACGATGTCCCTAGGATATGTGGTATTAAAGTCAGCTCGAGATGAGATCTCGAACATGAGACTGACTTTACATTGACCCATATATTAAACTGTTCCTGGTTGAAGGGTAATCACTCGGGGACTTTGATTACCTATTAAACTAGTACACATGATGTGTCAATGACCAGTCTCATGGTCATTGGTGCGGGGCACCAACACATATGTGTAGGTGTACGTCCTGGGAGGAAGTGCACTGAACTGATCCACTATTGGATCTTCAGATGGTTGATTATACCTGTTGTCAACTGAAGATCCAACGGTCTCAGTAGCATCGTTGGTCCTTTGACCTGAGATATTGATCGGATCTTACACGAGGACTGGAATGGTTTAATTACTTAGCTAAGTGACTTTAACCATAAGTCATGAGTTGCCGAGCCATTAACCACTTCAGGATACGTGTGAAGATCATCAATGGTAAAAAGGGGATCGCTCACTGTCGGGTATATATCAGACAGTTAATGGGTCATGACATTGACGCTCCGTTAAATCCCTGGCCAGGGTCGTGTGAGTTCATTTAGAACGGACGTCATATACTTTAAGGAGGTCATGGTCAAATGGTACGATCATGGGGTTTGACAGAAACCATACCCTCGATCGTACCAGACTCATAGAAGGAGCGAGGGATTATATCGATGCGGTAGCTGTAGACTTACAGGTACCAGACATGCTAGTTTAAACCCGGCGTCCTCTAGGATCACGCGGATTTGCTTGGCCCAACGTGATCAAAGGTTCAGAATAAATTAAACTATTATTCGACTCTAGTAGAAGCGAATAATAAGTTTAATTTACTTCTAATTAGGAATTAGAAGTTAATGGGCCTTAAACTAGTGTGACTAAGGGCCCAGAGGATGACACACAATGGATTCTTGGGTGAAGGATTATTATTGTATAAATGCATATATTAATTCCCTTTAATTCCTTTTGGAAAAGAGTTTAAAAGATGGCTTAATATATATGTACATTAATAAAAGGATATATATACGATTTTGGTCCTCATGGGTTCTTTTAGAAATGGCCAAAATCCTATAGATAGACATGTTACGAGAGCTTCTCCTCTCCTCTTGGTTAATCAAGCATTTTTTTTTAATAGAAAGCCCTGCCTAGTGGTGATTTAGAATGTGGATCCAATTCGGAACCCACAGTCTAAATCACAACCAGGGAGAATTTTATTGATCATAAAAAGAATAGAACTTACATCACTCTAATGCTAGGCATACCTAGCTTATCTAGTCTAGCAGCACCCTTAGTTACACTGGGAAGATCATGCTGCGAAGTAAAAAAAGAATTACAATGTGAGTGACAAGCAAAATTAGCTAAAGAATCCGCAGCTGAGTTGGCTTCTCTGAATATGTGGGAGAAATTCTTGGTTTGAGGAGGATAGCTCCAGATTTCTCTGATAAATGGTAGAATCTCCCAAGGACAATCTGTTTCCTTGTTAAGCACTTGAATTAGAAGAAGAGAGTCACTCTCAATCAAAGCAGGGTGAGAGGAGATCGCATGGAGGTATTTTATTCCATCAGCCATAGCCATAGCTTCAGCCACTAGGCTTGGACAATTCTCATAATAGTGGGAAAAGGTCAACAAAATATGGCCTTGGAAGTCCCTGATAATACCGCCACCACCAGAATGTCCTGCCTATTTGTGCGCACCATCAGTATTAAGCTTGAGGAAGGGCCAGGGCGGGCAAGACCATTTGACAATTTTCACTAAAGGAGACGCCTGAGTAGTAGCAGTAATGCCAAAGTTTGCAAGGATGGTGCGGTTGAGCTTCTGACCTTCCCAAAGCTTGCCAATGTTGATCACCTGTTTTACTTGAGAAACAACTTTGTGGAATAAGCCTTGAGGTGAGATGAATTTCCTGTCATACCTAGCAGCATTTCTGGCAAGCCATAGCTCCCACAGCCCATAGCCAATAGCAGCTAATTTGAATAGACCAAACAAGGAGTGAACATGGGAATTCTGGATAATATTGAGAATCATGGATTTTACAGTCTGGCCTCTGAAATCACAGCCATTTCTTTGAAAAGAAGACCAAAGATAGGTAGCCCAATCACTTTTAATAAAGAGATGATTAGAATCCTCCACTTTGTGTTGCTTGCAGCAGTGGCATTTCGAAGGGAGAGGGATGCCAATGGATTTCACCCTTGTGTTAGTAGGGATGCAGTTATGAAGAATCCTCCACAGGTGGATGGAAATTTTAGTAGGAACCCATTTGGTCCATAGCCGATCATAAGGTAGAATGTTCATATCAGAGTCTTGCCTGCAGGTAGCTTTATAAATGGAAGAAGTCAAGCAATTGCCTGAGGAAGCAAGGCTCCATACCTCCATATCTTGATAGTGATTTAAAGTGGTATGCCAGATAGCTATTTTGATACCAGGAGGAAGAGTTCGGTCAATTAAGGAAATGTCCTCCGGAGCTGGGTTCAATATAACCTCCCGGACAGTAGCCTTCGGGTGGTGAACTTGGGTAGTGGTGATGTAAGATATCAAAGGCTTGTTACCGAGCCAAGTGTCCTTCCAGAAATTGGTTGAGCAGCCATCACCCACAATGACTTTTTTGTATTGCAAGATCAGTTCCTTAGCCTTTGTCCAGCTCCGCTTAGAATGGCCCCTCATTTCCTTGAAATCAACCTCAGAGAGATGCCTGCCCCTTATGTATTTTGCCCTGAAATAAAGAGCCCATATGGAATTAGAGTGAATAGCCTTCCATAGCATTTTGACCCTAAACGCCAACTCCACCTGCCTCAAGGAGAGAATGCCAAGTCCACCCCAGTTAACAGGTTTGCATATAGTGTTCCAGGATAACCAGTGCCTTTTGTTTCCTTGATTAGAGGAGCCCCAGAAGAAATTAGCAAATGACCGGTCTAAAGTCTGGTGTATACCAGCATGCAGAGGAGAGGATGCTAGTGAATAAATGGGGATAGATGTAAGAATGTGTTTCAGCAGAACCACTCTAGCCCCTTGAGATAAATAGGTAGCATTCCAGCCTTCTATTCTCTTCTGAATGGAGGAAACAATGCCAGAGAAGTAAACTTTCTTGGATCTGCCATAAATAAGAGGAAAACCCAGGTATTTGTGAGGGAAGGAGTAGTGAGAGAAGCCGGTGATATCCCAAATCTTCTTAATAGTTGAGGCCTTTGCCTTTGGATGGGTGAAGAAACCACTCTTGCCCACATTAACTAACTGGCCGGAAGCTCTTTCATAGGATTTAATGATGCCCATCAGGTATCTAATAGAAGAAGCGTTGGCCCTGCTAAAAACTAATGTATCATCTGCAAACAATAAATGGGAAATGTTAGGGCAGCGTTGGGGTCCCGCATACCAGTCCACCCTTCCCTCAAACTGAGCTTTACGGATAGCTCTGCTGAGAGCTTCCTCTGCTATAATGAAAAGAGCTGGAGCCATCGGATCTCCTTGGCGAACACCCCTTGTAGAGTGAAAGAAGCCTGCTGAATCACCATTAAGAAGGATAGAAAACCAGCAATTGCCCATCATAGCTTTGATAAGTTTTATAAAATCAGACCTAAAACCAAACTTTGAGAGCACAGAGTTGATGAAATCCCACTCAATTCGGTCATAAGCCTTCGCCATGTCCAGTTTGAAAATTACATTGCCTCCTCTAGTCTTTCTTCCCAGCTCATGAATCATTTCTTGAGCAAGAGCAATGTTCTCCACAATAGATCTTCCTTTCACAAAAGCAGACTGTTCAAGTGAAATAATTTTGGGCAGAATAGTTGAAAGTCTATTGCTGATGATTTTAGACATAATCTTATACACAAAGTTACAGAGGCTGATCGGCCGGTATTCAGAAATATCAGTAGCATTGGTGACTTTGGGAATAAGAGCTATAAGTGTAGCAGTCAGAAATCTGGGCAGCGTGTTCTTAGCAGTGAAGAAGTCCTGAACAGCATTGATGATCACACCAGCAGTAATCTGCCAAGTTTTTTGGTAGAAGGCTCCCAAAAAACCATCCGGACCAGGTGAACTGTCAGGAGACATTTGGAAGACTGTATCTTTAATTTCAGATTCTGAAGGAACAGCACATAACCAGTCATTATCAGCAGGGGATACCACCTAAGTAATGTTACTAAGAAAATCCTCATCAATCTGGTGGTATTGAGAAGAAAAACCTTTTTTGAAATGATCAACAACAATACCCTTCATTTCTTCATGATCTGAGGTTAGAGTTCCAGCAGAGGTCCGCAAGAGAGGAATCAGGTTCTTCTTTCTGTTGGCAACAATAGTCATATAGAAAAACTTTGTGTTTTTGTCCCCCTCTGCTAGCCACTTAATCCTAGACTTTTGTCTCCAGTAACATTCTTGCTGAATCAGTTTGGAGGCCAAGTCAGATTTAGCAGCCTCAAGGTTGTCAAAGGTAATCTGAGAGGGGTGGGCATCGTAGTGAAACTCAGCCTTCAATACAGAATCTTCAGCAACCAATAGATTATTGTGAATATTTCCAAAAACCTGCTTATTCCAAGTCTGTAACATTTTCCTCATGGATTTAAGCTTCAAGTAAAGAGTAGACAGGGCAGAGGATGCCAGGGGGCTGTTACGCCAATCTGATTCTACATCCCTTAGGAATAAGTCATGAGAGGTCCACATTTGTTGGAAACAAAATCTAGATCTACGCTTGGTCAATGCTGCTAGCTGTACTAGTATGGGGGCATGATCTGAAGCTTCTCTGGATAAATGTTCAATAGTAATAGGGAGGGAGATTTGCCAAGGGCCATTAACTAGAATTCTATCTAATCTAGCCCAAATCGCTCTGTTACCACTTTGGTTATTATGCCAAGTGTACTTCGAGCCCATGAAACCAGCATCAGTTAGAGCACAGTCATTAAGGCAGTCCTTAAAATCAGACATAGCTGATAGAGAAGGTGGAAGGCCACCTAATTTCTCATCCGGATCAAGGATACAGTTGAAATCCCCAGCCACCATCCAGGGGCCCGAAATTTGCATATGAATATTGATTAGAGAGGCCCAGAGACCAAGCCTTTCCACAACAGTACATTTTGCATAAACCACAGTCATATGAAACTCTGACATTGCCATAGCATTCTGCTTGAGAGTAATTTGTTGATCATCTTTGCAAATAACAGACAGGTCCAAAGGATCTTTCCACATTACCCAAATATGAGCATTAACATCACCATTAGCCACTACTTTGTCCATACCCAACCTTTTGCAAGTCTTATCAAGCAAGTTTGTTTGGATTTTTGGTTCCAGAATAGCAAGACAATGAATATTGACTTTTGATTAGAAGCTTTAATCGAGCCACAGTCAAATCATTACCAATGCCTCTAACATTCCAGATAATAAAAGTCATTATAAAAGGGTATTGAGGGAGAGCTTACCCATGGAGTTAGCTCTGTTCATCGATCTAGTCAAGACACCTGGTTGTTCTTTAAGCAAAATCTGAGTATTGGTAATTGCAGCAGAAACAGTGATTTGCTGACATCGGGATTGCATCTCTTCCTCAGGTAGATTGTCAATACTTGTCGATTCTCTATGCTTGTCAGCAATGGCAAGTTCCGGAACAAGGGCTAAAACACTTGTGGTACTCATCTTTTGGGCTGAAGGGAGCTCTGGAAGAACATGGAGGACAAGGTCCGACTCTTCTACAGAGGGCAAAGGATCCCTGGGTAACGAGGCAGAGTCTTGGATTCCATTGACATGATCATGCTTCTTTGAGATATCAGTGTTCAAGACTACCGAAGAGGGGAAGTCCAAAGCTACCTCTGTAGGGACCTGAGGTGGGAGAGACTGCTCCATAGGAGAATTAGCCATGTCTGCTCTTTGAGAACTTTCACCAGGCACCATCGGTGCCGAACAAGAATGGGAATTGGATTTAATATGCCAACGAGGTTGAATAGAAATTGTTCCAATAGCTGACTCAGAAGCTTTACCCTTAGATGCACTAGTCAAACCTTTGGTGACATCGTCGTTCATGATCTGTGTTGGAGCAGTAGTGGGAAGTTGGGCCGGAGTTTTGCTGCGCAGACAGTTCTTCGCTTCATGACCAAGCTTTCTACAGGCTATGCAAAAAAATGGCACGAAGAGTGGAATCAGAGGCTGTTTCATTCCTTCATCACCAACACCGATCCATATCTCAGATGGAATAGGCTTCGAAACATCTGTTTCCACACAAATACGGGCTCCTTCCAATCACTGAAGAGACTTAGTACCTGGCCCAATCTTCAGGAGACGACCAACTGAGGAAGCAATCGATGAAAGAGCTCCAGTGCTGTAGAAACACGGTGGAAGCAGAGGAAGGTGAAACCAGACCGGCACCACCGGAGACTCCAGACCCGGCCGGAACCAAGGGGACCATCTGAAAATTTTAACCGATTGGCCAAGTAGCGACCAGCTCTCTCTCGTCTAGACCTGGAGAAAGTCCTCGTAGCAGAGGAATCTGATGAAGACATGGCGGCGATCAAATCTTGATACAGAAATACCACCCTGTATGTGCCATTTATCTTGAAGAGCTTTCGAAACCTCATCCAGTGGAAGATGGTCTCTGTAGAACTTGAATACAAGGCATAGCTTGAATGGTTCGGAAATGGCCGAGAGTTCCTCAGCCGAAAAGAAGACTGCCGGAAGTTCGGAGTTTGTCCCGGAGGAAACATGTGTGCTCGCTGCCCTGAACGGGATGTCCCTCGGAAGGTCCTCAAATGAAACCTTAGGCACGGAAACAGCAGCTGCGTAAGACTTGGGAGGCGTAGAAGAGAAGTCCTTGGTCAGGTTGAGAGGAGGAGGGGAGCCGGAGCGTCCCGGCCCCCCCGACGAGGAGGCCATGACAGAGCGGCGAGCCCTAGTTCAAACCCCTAAAGCAGAGCACCATCGCCACAAAATAGAATTGTCAAGTCTTTCTGGGGGGTGAATTCTCTTCATGTGCCCCCATACCTA
The DNA here is from genome assembly GCA_022559845.1 of Amorphophallus konjac. NCBI lineage: Eukaryota > Viridiplantae > Streptophyta > Magnoliopsida > Alismatales > Araceae > Amorphophallus > Amorphophallus konjac. The sequence continues at coordinate 457,975,411 of CM040118.1, forward strand.
ATCAAGCATTAAAGCTTAAGAGAGGAGGATTATCTCCTCCCCCCTTTCCTCCCTCTTGCTCTCTCTCTCTCCAGAAGTTGAAAGGGTCGGGGAAGGTCGTGCCGGGGGGGGGGGGGGGGTACCGTCGCTGCGCAAGGATCCGTGTGGATCAACTCTAGAGGCCGTGCATCTGTGCGGCTCGGTATTCTACATCGGGCACTGCGAACAACGTCGTTCCGCGCAAGGTATAAATACGCAACCCGTAGTTATGGGTTGGGGCGATTAAAACGTCGATCAGAGCATGGATCTGCGATTCCATGAAGCCGGGTTCGGGTAAATAAAATTTTTGTTATCCGCTACGTTACCCGAGGGTGTTGTGTGGAACCTTACAGGACAACGGTGTTAGATTGAGAGGGAGAGAGAGAGGGGGAGGGGAGATGCCAGACAGTGGTGATAGATTGAGAGGGAGAGGGAGAGGGGGGATGCCTGATGGCATGATTGAGAGAGAGAGGGAGAGGGAGAGGAAGAGGGAGAGGGAGAGGGGGGGGACACCATACGATGGTGACAGAGGGAGAGGAAGAGGGAGAGGGGGAGGGGGGACGTCGGAGAGAGCCGACAGTGAAGTGAGAGGGAGAGAGAGGAAGGGAGAAAGAGAGAGCATAGGGATGAAATTGCTCCATCTGGGAGCGATTTCATCTCACTCACAAAGGGAGAGAGTAAGCGAGTTGAAATCACTCCGTCTGGGAGTGATTTTAACTTGCTCACTCTCTCCCTTCATGAGTCCCCCTGCTCTCTCTCACTCCATTCCAGACGAAACGATTTCATCTCGCTCATGAAGGGAGAGAGTAAGCGAGTTGAAATCACTCCGTCTGGGAGTGATTTTAACTCGCTCACTCTCTCCCTTCATGAGCCCCCCTGCTCTCTCTCTCTCTCCATTCCTCTCTCTCTCTCTCCCTATTCCTCTCCCTTTGTCACCGCCGGCCTGCTCTCTCTCTCTCCCTCTCCCTCTCCTTCTGTCAGCGCTGGAGGGTCCCTTCCTCTCTCTCTCTCCCTCTCCCTCTCCTTCTGTCAACGCTGGAGCGTCCCTTCCTCGCTCTCTCTCTCCCTCTCCCTCTCCCTCTATCATCGTCAGAGCCGGAGGGGGAGACACTTCCGGTGTCCCCCCTCCATGCACACTCTCCCTCTCTCACCCCATACCCCTCCCCCTCTCTCTCTCTCTCACCCCATCCCCCCTCTCTCCCTACTACTCTCCCCCCACCCCCCAGATTCTGGCATCTATAAGAAGGCCCCGTCGGTTACACCATTAGGCTCCTAGACGCTAGATGTGCCCCATCGTCGTCCCCATCAGCACTGCCATCCGTCGTTGCCGGTGGGGGGAAGAGGCTGTTGAGAGAGAAAGCATAGGGGGAGAGAGAGAGAAGAGAGAGAGAGAGAGAGTCAATGAAAAGAGAGAGAGTGGGGGTATTTTCAACATTTCCCATGTCCTGTTAGTTTAGGATGGACTATTCTCCTATATATCCTCTTTTTCTAATGCCCATAAACTATAGGGACTAAAAATTAAGAATTAAAAGATTATAAGATATTTAAAAATAATAGTTGTATTTGAGGACTAAAACATAAATACGCTTATTTGTAAGGAATAAAAAGAAAAAAAACTCTATAGTAAATGGGCTTAAAGCATTAGATAAGATATACTCAAATTCTGATATTGTTCATAAAAGTCTTTGATCTTTACCATCTTCTTAGAATGCTAAAGCCACAGCTATTGAAGAAGCTAATGACCTATCCACCCTTGAATTGGATGCACTCATGACTTCTTTGATGACTTATCAAATAAATATGATAATAAATCAAGAGAAAAAAATTAAACAAGAAAAAGTAGAATGTGGCCTTCAAGTCTACATTTAAAAATATCTCTTCAAGTGAAGATGAGGTAAGTGATGGTTTAGATGAAGAAGAAGTAGCTTTCCTCTCAAGAAAAGTAAGAAAATTCTTCTACAATAAGATGACTCGTGATGGTAAACTAAAGGTGAGCAAATATTTTTTTTCTAAGGGGGAGACCTCTAGGACTGATGAAGTTATTTGTTATGAGTGTAAAAAGTCAGTACACATGAGGGGAGAATGTCCTAACATGAAGAAGAAACATAAGAAGTACAAGCTCAAGAAGAAAAAGAAGGCTTTGGTGGCTATTTGGAGTGAAGAGGAAATTTTAAACTCAAGTAAGGAATAAGATGAGGATGAATCTCAGATCTATTTCATAGCCAAACCCGAGGAAGATGATGAGGTAAATAATGACTCAATCACTATGAAACAACTTGACATTGTCTTTGAGGGCATCTATGATAGATATAAAAAATTTAATAAATAAAATAAACTCCTTAAGTAAGATTTAAAATCTCAACAGGACAATATTGACTTCATTGAACACGTGTGCTTGAACTAGAGAATGATAACTTAAAATAAGAGAATGAAACTATGGAGTTAGAAGTATCTAAATTTAAAGATGAAATTATTGAGCATGTAAGTCATGTGAGTAAATTTCAATAGGAAATTAAAGATCTAAAATTCACATTGTCTAAATTTGTGAAAGGTAGAGATAATCTTGATGCTATACTTGGTGTATCGGTGGATATTTTCAGAAAAGAGAGTATCGGATACATTCATGAAATTCCAAAAATGGTAAGACCGATTTTGTCAAAAATCTCTTTATCTAGTGCTTCTTTCAAAATTTGTAATTTTTGCGCTAAGAAAGGTCATATTTCTAGTGGTTGTTGGTTAAGGAAGAATATGCATAAAATCAAAACAATGTGGATTCTCAAATATGTGCTAGAGAGTTTCATTAACACCTCTAAACCCAAAACAATTGGATATTAAAAATTGTCATGTGAATTTCTTGTAGGGATATTTTGGTGCTATATGTAAAAAATGTACATTGGTAGCGACTATTCCTATGACGAGATTCATTGAGAAGATGAAAAATTATGTCCAGCCATCCAGCAGGTAACATTCTTGTGATCCATCAAAGGGACTTCTTACTAGGTTTTTTTTATCATAAACAGATGGTAGATGTTGATGTGCATGATAATTATCTCGAGACAAAATATTGTTAACATGAATATTTGAATATATTTCATAGACTACTTCACAAGAACCCGCATATTTTCTCATTTTTTCCTTAGTGAGTTTTTCTAGCTAACTCCATGCACGTCATGAGAGCTAGATCTTATTAGCTTGCAAATTATTTTCTATACTTTAATTCAAAATACTATCCTTTCTTATTCAAAATATTCTCACGACTTTTAAGTCCCTAAATGATGTCGCATTTGTGAAGTCAAAGTGGAAAAGTGAACTTAACTAAGAGATCCAGAAGAATCATTAGTGGAGACTTAACCCATTGAACTTTTAAGCCAGTCTATTTTAGAGAGTTAATATGTCAAGTCTTATTTTCTTTGACATCCAACATCAATTCATTGAGTAGTCTCATTATTCTTTGATTTGATTAAAAATTGAGAATATTTTCAAAAGATTGAGTCAAGATAATAGAATCTTCTTTGAAATTTATTCAAATCATGATTGAAGCCTTACAAATCCTAAAAAATGATAGTTTGAGTATTATCAACCTACCTAATATTCATTGTTTCACTGGTAATCATATTTGGCCTTTAGTAACCTCCTCTTTGTTTAAATCATTTAACGATACCCCATGATAATTAAGTTTGCACTTGTTAATCAATCTTTAATGGCATATCCATCACTTATTTTTCCGAGAATTTGGTAATTATGCATTGATTGAAGCTCGAAATAGAGAAATATCAAGATGTACTGTCAAAGTAAAAATAAAATAAAATAAAAAAGAAATAAAAGTTCTGAAAAAATTGAGAGAAGAGATATAAGGTCAAATATCTCCAACAACAAATGAGGTGTAAAATAAAGAAGAGAAAATATAAAAAACAAAACAAAAAAGGTCTTTGGAGACTCCCATGTATTCGTAAAAAAATTGAATATCCTTTATTATTCTTTCCATTGAGAGTCTTGTCCCAAGCTCCATTACAACCTAATGGAATCCTAAATGATTGTAGGAGGAATAAGATTCATAAGAGGAGAATAAACTAAAAGAAGTTATGATATCCAATTCAGTGATTTTCAATGATTAATATACTTCAATGAGACTACATGCATTCCATTCACAATGTGTCTATTTTTTTGACAAAATATTATATGTGAGACGTTTGTATTCATTATTACTTTACTCACATTTAAGTTGAGAGCATTACATACTTCTAAGTGATTTCATTTCTCAATGTATGTCTGATGAGATTTTGAAGTCAAAGCAAAATTCATTCTAAAAGTAAATGAGGCTTGAGTTTTGCTTGGAAATCGGGATTATATCTTTGTCGTTTGATTATTTACAATTGTAAACTTGAATTAATGGGATATGATAGTGTTTGGCCAGTATTTTTTAATTTTGAGTATAACTTTATTTAGCTTACTAAATTAGTTTCACAAGTTCTCATCCTTGAAGAGAATTACTAGACATACTTTTTTGATATGAAATTTTGTGGAATAAATCCAATTAGTGTGTAATGTGCCTTTCTTGATAAGTGGGAGAAATTTGGTGCCACTATGTTCTATGCACTTATACTTTCTTGATGGTCATTTGACACCGATTGAGTCACAACGATCCTCTGTTCCTCTTGCCTCCACTCAGGAGGAGTTTCTTGCTACTTTTCTTCGGCATGTCCAGTTCTTTCTTCTTCTTCTTCAGCTTTCGTTTACTTTCCCAACTGTATAGGTACTTTGTGAGTATGTCTCTTTTCAAAAAGGGGGAGAAACATAATATATTCCTATGGTTGCTCTTATTCTCATTTTTATCCTTACATATATCTCTTTTGCTGGTGGCAAAAAACGGGAGAAAATTATGCATTTATGAGATTTCGAGTATTCTCTTATAGAATATAATTTGACATTTATGATTCTTGCAATATGTGATAAATTTCTTGTAAAAATTTTGTAAGTTTTATATGCTTAATTTGCCAAGGGTTTTGTCATCGTCAAAATGTGAGAGATTGTTGTGATCTCTCAGTGTTTTGATAATAACAAAGTCTATTCATGTTAGACTAACCAAATTTCCAAGTGTATGTGTAGAGAATAAGTTATTCTTGAAAAATTGTCCAAGTGTCAAAATGCATAAAAGTTGATCTTTGATGAAGATTTAATTGGGTTTTATTGTGATTCAAGAAGAGGGTTTAATGTAATGTATTGTGGTAACTTAGCTCTTCATAACGACTCTGAGATCATGCCTTTTGGATGTGTGTGGTGGAAGTTATGGTGTCTTCAAGTTTGTAGGATCAAACAGGCAGAATGCTTGAGTAGATAGAGCACATGTTAAAAGATTTCAATTCAGGGTGTCAACACCCCTACGGGAACTTTGTGAATCAGTTGCAGATCTAGCTAGGTGAATCTGCGTGATTTCTTGGATGATCTCGAATCTCCCTTGGTCTAGAAGTTTCCCAAACTCTTCTAAGATAACCCTAAAGATATTTAAACATTCTATTGAGATGATTAAAGGTGACTAGGAGCTAAAAATTTATGGAGACTACTGTTGCTCTAGTTTTGCCTTGTTCTTCATCTCTTGGAGCCTTCCTCTTATGCTGGAACGTGAAAGATGACTCAGGAAGCTCTCTATCGGTGAACTACTATCAGATTTGCTCTCTTTACTTGATTTAAACCTAAACTTTTATATTGCATGTGTGCGGGAGAAAATTGGGTGTGTATGTTGGTGCGCCCTTTTCCAAGGGTGTGTGTGCTAAGACCTGTGTGTGTGAAAAGTGAGTCACCACCTTTATATACGACGTGTGTGTGATTTGCTAGAGTTTTTAGCAGTGGATACTCGAGAGTTTTTAGAGAGAGGACATAGTTCAACACCTTGATGTATCAAACCTCCATAAAAATTGCCTTGCATCATTGTGTGATTGACTTCATCTCTCCAACTTCTATTCTTTGTGTTTGTTAGATGTGTTTTGTATTGAACATTCAAAATTTATCAACACCTAATTTACCTCTTTCTCGTGTGTGTTTCATAACTTCGTAGAGATATTAGATTGTTGAAACAATCAAATAAACATTAGTTATCAACTGATGGGAGTGGAAAATATAAATCTATCGTAAAATAAAAAGTGTGAGTGTCAACAAAAATTGACAAGAGATCAGAAAATGAGACACGGTGTACGTTCGTAGAAAACAACAGGTAGACAGTAGGCATTGTCGCTATACAACATAAACGAGGGAGATAAACGCAAAGGACACGACACCGCCCCTACACTACTATTTTTCTCGTAAGCGTCTTTGAGAGAGAGAGAGAGAGCCCACAGGAAAGCTATAATCCCCCTTTGAGAGCACCCCGTTTCTCTTCACTTGGAAGAACAAGTCTCCCCCCGCCCCCTCCCCAACTGTCAGACCCTTTCTTCCACCTCCCTTTTATACCATTCTCTCTCCCCGACCGGATTACTCTCAACTGGAAGGCCAGGAAGGAAGAGCAGAACGCAAACGTGGGGCTGCTCTCCTTCTCAGGCGTCACAAAAGCCAAGATTTTAACATCAACAACTACACAGATTCCCACTTTTAAACGTTAGCTCCAGCCTCCCCCTGTCCCCCTATCCTCCCCTCGTCACCATCCTCTGTTTCAGTCCCCCCTTCCCCTGTTTCAGGTCCTGCCCGGAGGGTGGAACGTTGTCCCCCGCGTCCCTTGTCATCTGGGTCGGCCCTGCACAGGTCCACTGGGGTGAGAAGGCTTCTCCTTCATGAGCGTGGAACGCCGCTTGCTTGACGGGAAGGGGCGGGAGGACTCCGGGGGGGCCGGCAAGTCGTCGTCCAGGAACAACAAGAGGCGGCAGAGGAGGCCGCGCCCACCTGCGCAGACGCTGGTCCAGAGGCTGCTCGACACCTGCAGGGGGGTGTTCTCCCACGGCGAGGCCGGGGGCGTCCCCTCCCCGGCGGACGTCGAGCGCATCCGCTGTGTGCTCGGTGCGTCGGTCTGACCTGTGCGTTTGAAAGCCACTCATTCTGATCTGTGCCTTCTTTTGGTTTAATTCCACGGGTTCCTGCGATTCTTTGGGATCTGGTGCCGTCATCGGAGAGAATGGTGTTCTTGTTCATGATGAGTATGGTGAGTGGAGTTGGGGAGTTCCCTGTGCATGGAGGGGCCTCTGATGGCGATCACGTAGTACTACGTACATTTCCTGGGATGGAATTGAACGACTAATCGCGCGCTTTGCTGAGAGCTTATGATCTCTTTGCACGTTGTGTTGGATTGGAGGAACGGTAAGTAGAAATCTTGGAGGCGATGAAAGATAACCTTGTGAGGCGTATTCAGAAACTTCTTTAATTTTTAGCCATCTGCATTCCCTAGCTACTCGCTTTCTCAGAACAATACGTACTAAACTGAAAACAGTCCATTTTTAACAAAGACACCTACATACTTTGAGACATCGTTTACATCCTGCCGGTTTCAACATACACATATGAGGATCTCAGCCTACTACACATATGAGATCCCATTCCCACGCCCATCCTTAACATACTCGGGAGTTTCAAAACTGCTATTATACCGTGTTTAACATGCAAATGGCGCCATTCTTCCATTGTTGAGATTTACTCAAAAGACTACCTCTTCAGATGCTTCAATTGTTGTCCTATGGATCACTGACAGCTTAAAACTTACGGGCACAGCTTTTATCTTCCATGTGTAGTCACTTCAATCTGCTGCATTCACAGTGCATGGGTACAATGGAGGACTACTATGCCTCATGCTTGTGTCTTCTAGATATGAGATAACAATATATCCCTACCCATGGAGATTGTCTTCATTGTAACTTCTTGACATCCCATCCGGAATTGTCTTAATTGTCCATTATTACGAACACCGTATATATCAGTGAAGACGTACATGAGACATACTCTTTTAGCAAGATTGGAAGAGACTTGCTAAGGTGGTGTTAATTAATAACTAGATACGCATGCATTACATATCTTTGTATTACTGGGGGACAACCGTGTGATATATGGAGGAGAAAAATTTAGGATTAAACTCCTCCATTAATTGTGAGGCTTTCAAATTGGATCTAATGCTTTATGCAGATCAGATAGAAGGGAAGGACGTTGGCGTAACTGAGGACATGCCGTGTCTCGGGAATGTCGGGGACAATGGACGAAGACCTCCTGTCACATACTTATCCATCCGTGAATATGAAGATAAATTCTCGGTATAATGACTCGCCGATCATTCTTATCCTGATCCTTAACCTTAATTCCTTTCCATGCCTCTCTGGCTGCTTTACTTGAACGTACGCCCTGCAGATTTGCATCTTCTACTTGCCTCCATCTGCTGTTATCCCACTTCACGATCATCCGGGCATGACCGTTTTTAGCAGACTCCTCTTTGGCTGCATGCACGTCAAATCTTACGACTGGGTTGATGATAGTCCTCATGAGCAGGCAGATGGGTCAAATAATTCCCCACAAGGTAAGTCTTCAGACGAATCATATCTTCATGTTTCGAGATTTCCATCACTTCCCTCATCTCATGTCCTCTCTCTCTCTCTCTCTCTCTCTCTCCATATATATATATATATATATATATATATATATATATATATATATATATATATATATATAAATTGTTGCAACAGCCTGTCCTGCAGCTCGAAGGCGCTTGGCGAAGGTTAAGACCGACGCTATCTTGTCAGGTCCATGTAAAGCGTCCGTACTCTATCCAGCCTCAGGGGGCAACATGCACTGCTTCACTGCGTTGACACCTTGCGCTATTCTGGATGTGCTTGGACCTCCGTATTCGAAAGATGAAACCAGGCCTTGCACATACTACAGCGCCCACCCTTGCACAAGTTCATCGGGTATGATTTTGTCAACGCACCAGCTGGTTTTGAGAACTTTAATTAATAACAAACATGCACTCGTTCGTAGAAATGCATGTGGGGGCTCCGATTTTTTGTTTTGTTTTTGGAGATCTTGAGACCCGACATCTTTCATGTAGAAATGTCTTGCAAACTTACAGTTTTCGTCTACGGTTCGTATGAATTAGTGTCTCGCGCGGTGGGTACGTCTCTGCATGCAGAGGTGGCTTTTCCAGAACTTTGGGTTGGCTGCATCGTGCACATGCATGATCACCTCTTGTCTCTCTTTTGTTTCTCTCAGAACTTTTTGTTGGCTGCATCGTGCCCATTTCAGGTGACTCAGTTTCTCCGCCGGGGGATAATGGTCACGAGGGCTACGCATGGCTGGAAGAGAGGGAGGTGAACCCTGATGATTTCCCTGTCGTGCGTGGAGAATACACCGGTCCTGCCATTAATTATGTGGAGAACTGAATGCCAAGTCAGTCTGAATCTGCCTGGCGGAAAGTGAGGCGGCCAACCGGCCCGATCCACTGCTGCTTGGGGCGTAAATATATATACATAATTTGATAGAATGAAAGAAAGAAAATAACCAAAAATAAATAAATAATCAGCTCACGTACGTACGTTTTGGTCATCGATCGGCTATACATATATCCATTTGTCATGGTTTAGACCGCTGCCAATTCCATAGAAATTGTTCTTTTGTGGCCCGGCCCGGCCCCCATCATCAATATTATCATGTGAATTGAAGGGATCGATGTTCCAAACATCTGTTGATATGTGTGGGGAAGATTTAACGATGATTAAGCTGTTTCATTTCCTCATGTTAGTATATGTTTCTTCGATCTGCCCGTGGATTTTAATTTGGGACGTCCCTGAAAACCACCATGCATGCATGTATATATATATGGTATTGCGCCCATCGGATTCTGATGCCCTACCTAGCTTGGTGGACCATCCATGCAAGGACGCCATGCAAAATGGTTGCCCTCTCTACCCATCATCATCTGACCTCTTCTCAACATGATGTAGTATAGATCGAGGTAGCCTCGCCTCTGACAATAGCAACGGCGTTTGTGACATTGACGCTGACAGTGGCCTTCAATTCAGACCTTAACCAAAGAGTGAAAACCTCTTTTTAAAATCTAGATCGGCTTTAATTTAACGACGTTTGGTTAGCTTAATAGCACAAAAAATAATTAATATTTATGACAAACATATATAAATTGAGATGGTACATGAGGAGGGTAAAATCTGACTCGGCTCATATCGGGCCCATCTACAGTAAGTCCAATTCGACTTACGGTCCACGACGCGCCTAACAATTCACTACAACTCCGGGCCGCTACGGACAGCCCAAGATGAACGGTCCGTGGATTCGATAGCGTGAAGGGCTCTATCCCAGGCGCAATGACCGCCGGATGACTCTCCGACGACCGCCCGTTGCATCCCACGACGTTTGCTTGAACTCCACGAAGGGCGAGCACGCTCCACGGGTACCGTAAGACTCGTCTAGGGACCGACCGACTCCGGGGTAACCGTCCCTCAATTAGAAACTCCCGTCATAATCGCGGGAGACGTTACTCCACGATCTACGCCTTACCCTACTAAGGGATAGGCCTTCGACACCAGGACAACCCCCTATATAAATAGGACCTCAACAGAGGATCAGCACGGGGAATTCATCGACAACACGGTGAACTTCACCGAGAAACACTTAAAGAGAAACAAGCTAGAGAGCTACTCACCCTGCTACTAGAGAGGTCACGACTGTTCATTTCCTGAGAGAGAATCCCTCCCGCACGACCTTACCGCCCAGCGATCACTCTCCGGGTGAGCACTGGGGTCGGCGAACACTCGTCCGGAGGACCTACACTTCTCTCAGATCTCCTACTGCGACCTCCACTCTTCCCTCTCCCCTACTCTTCTCTGTTCTCCACTAGAACCATTGCTGACTTAAGCATCAGAGGGTTGTCCCCTGGGGTAACGTCCGGGCCTCCTTCTGACGCACTTTCTTCTGTTGTTTGTAGGCTTTTGCGGGTGTCCGACGATCTTCCACAACAAATAAATAGAGAAGTGTGATACGTGACATATGAACCAGATTCCTATCTCTACAGTGTATATGATATATATTTGACTTATATATAAAGATGATAGTTTAGATACTCTATAGGTAAAAACGATATATTTTCATGTGTCATACAAATATATTACTTTAGAGGATAATTATATATATGAATCTTTATAATAATCTTGCATATTAATCTACTGTACTATATCCCCGTAGTCTTGATATTGTCATGTATGCCCTTATATTATTTCAATTCACCGGGCAGTGACGTCTGAGACTGCAGGAGCCACACGTCTAATTAGGGGCCACCTACGCCATCCACAAGCTACTTTGTGAGATTTTTCGGTGCTCTTTGAAACTCGGGTAGGATACCGCGTTCAATTTTAGAGGGTCAAATATTTTAGAGGGTCAAATGCGATACTCAATCTAAGTTAAACATTATACGTGTGAGAGGAGCATGTGAGACCCACACGATTCTCTTTGATCGTATAATGAAATTTTGCTATCCTAACCCAATAACAAAGATGGGGAAAGAATCCTTCGTATAAATGTCGGCAGACGCAAGCACCTCCACACAGGTAGGGCTATCAATGGGTCGAGTCTGAGTTGGGTTTAGGTCGGCCCAGCTCGAGTCCGACTTATCAAGATTAAAGCCCAAGTCCGACCCAGGCCCGACTTATGTCGGGCCGGGCCGGGCCCGATATTATTTAAAAACTACAAAGCCCGACTAAAGTCCGGCCCGACCCGACAACTTAGATAAAAAAAATTAAAAATTAAAAATAATACATTTAATAATATATAACTTTTAATCTCACTAAATTATTTAAAATTTTATTATTAATTACATAATTTGTGTGAAAAGAGAGTTTTAAAAATTCTAATTAAGTAAAATAACATAATCTTAATTAAATAGTTTTTAAAATTTGAAGTGAGAATAAAAAAAGAGAACGGGCTGGGCCAGCCCGCGGGCCGAACTCAAAGTCCGAGCCTGGCCCGCGGGTCTAGTCGGGTCGGACTTTTAGGCCCAACTAAAAATTCGCGGGCCTAAAAAGTCTTTGCGACTCGACCCGAAATCAGACCAGTGCCACGGATTTATCGAGTCGACCCGATCCATTGATAACCCTACACACATGACGTGCGCACGGTATATGTGTGTGGATGGGGGGTTTCTAACACTACCTGTTGCCAAAAACATGAGGGGGTCGACAGTATGAATTGGTCGTCACAGTGATCAGTTTTAGATTCCATTTAACCGTCTGAAAATAAAAATAGAGTGAGATGGGAACAACCTTTTGATAGATGCAGATCATCTAACCTTGAATCCATATCCTTAGCACTCTGTTTACAGATATGGGAGGTTGTCTGCTTGCATATTTAAATACACGTGCTCGAGAGTCTAAGTGCATGCATATATGAGATTGGAGACGCCCTCGTGGTGTCCCATCTTTCACCTCATTCCTTCCCGCACTCGACCAGAAGTTAATTTGTGCACGAAAAGACTACGAGCTTGCTAGAATCAACGAGCCGGCCACGTTCTGCCGGAACGAAAGAAATCCCTCGTGCTGGACTTCCTTCGACCTTCGGTGCATCGAACAAAAGAAAAAAAGATGTCAAAACAAGAGACGAAAAATTTACAGCGAAAAATAAAAGGTAGAAGTAAATTAAGATTTAGGACGCGTTTGAGAACGCCCGTAACATCATTTTCGAGTCAAAAATCTATTGAGAGAGTTAAATTCTTACCAAATGAACATAGCATATCTTGACTTTTGAGAACGAGAGGATTTTATGGTGGAGAGAGAAGCAGGCACAAAAATGTCAAGTTTAAGCGATCCGTGGAAATAATCTGAGAGTTACTTTTCAGGATTCTAAATGATGAATAATATTCGGACAGAGTATGATACGGAGGATAGATTTTAGATAAAGAAACAGAAGTCATCTCTGTTCCAAATGTGACCTTATACTTTAAATATTAAAAGGTAAAACTAAAAGTGACCTTATATTAATATTAAATAATTTTTAATGTAGATGGAATATTAAATTATGTCTTATAAAATTTATTAAATAGAAGACACTAATAAAAGTATACAATTTATTCAATTTTGGAAACACCGCCGAACTCAATTTTAGATTTCCCTCTTCAACCAAATTTCTTTTCCTCTCCCTCCTCACCTCCCCGACCTCTCTCTCTCTCTCTCTCTCTCTCTCGCCTTCCTTGTTTCTCGAGCGTGGAAATCTTCCCACCAGTGCCGCTGCCGTTGCAGTTGTTGCTGCCCCTCCGATCACCTTCTCTCGTCGCTGGCACCCGAGTTGCCGCTATCGAGAACACATCGGATCGAGGGAGAACACCCAGCCACCATCGTCGCCGTCGCACGCGGGTGCTGTCGCCCTCGACGGTGCCGTTGCTTCCTTGTCTGGCCACTCGTAGCACCGACGGCCACTGCTTTCCCACCTGCCGGTAGCCGGTGCTTCCCCGCCTGCCCCATCTGCACCAACAGTGCCGTGATAACTAGTCGTCGTTGCCCACAGGTAGCAGCGACAGCCGCTACTTCCCTGCCCGCCAGTAGTCGCTATTCCAGCCCGTCCCGTCTGCACACGGTGCCGCCTTCACCAGTCGCCTCTACTTCCCCGCCCGCTGGTAGCAGCGCCAGTAGCCAAGGCTTCATCGTCCGTCGATAGCCACTGCTTCCCTGCCCGCCGATTGTCGCCGTCCACACCGACGTCATCACCGACGACCGCTTCTTCCACTCCTGATATGTCACGCCTCGAGATTATGCAGCGGAAACAATCAGGAATGTGAACAGTCGGCTAGTATGCCTCAAGCAAGCAATAAAATCAGAGCGCTAACACATTTACACATAAGAAATGAATGCACGATATTTAGACAAAAAATATAACTTTTATTGATATGATAATCAAATTACAAATGTATTTGACTCAATTCACTATACTCAAATAAAGGAAAATATATAGACTCGACTTGACTTAAGACTCTACTGGGTCTTCTCTCGATCTTTTTTTTTTAACTGAAGTTGATACTTGCAAGGGGGGGGGAGACGGGAGAGGGGGTTCATCCCTTCATTGCGGAAGAAGATGAACACACAATCCCGGCCACCAAGCAAGCCTTTTCATTAAGCAGTGCATAATAAAAGAGAAGTACATGAGGAGGAGGGAGAGGTGGCACCACACATAAAAGTAATGTGGTACAAATGACAAACATGGAAAGAAATGGTAGGGAGGCAGAGGAACAAGGCGCCAAAGGTGGCAAAGACCCTAGTAGCAGACATGAACAGTCCCTAGTGAAGCAAGTGGAATTGGATCTGTGGAGGGAGCTCCTAGTCACAACGCCGTCAGCCCTCGCAACCGGTCGCAAATGGTCATCACAGTGATCGCCTACGAAGATGGTGTGAGCACGAGTAAGATCAAACAGCTCATCCGGAATCGGCTCGACGCCCGGAATGTAGAGGCGCTAGAGAGGGGAGGTGCAGTTGATCTGGTGTTCATTGGCGTGAGGTTGCTCCTCAATCCCAGGGGCCCTAGAGGGGGGGTCGAGGGAGGGAGGCACGTGCTCGTCAGAGGATGACGCTCTGCGAGAAGAAGACCGAGTAGCACGCTTGACGGCCTCAGCTAAAGAGACACGTGTGGCTAGAGGAGGGGGACTAAGCGGTGCCGTTGAGGATTTAGCCTCCTCCAACTGCAGACTGCCAGCCAAGGCAGGAGGCACTGCTGGAACAGAAGACCCAACTGCGTCCGGAGGAGGGCCGGTAGCAGGGGACCAAGGTTGTTCAGTGGCGTTGAGACCCGAGCAAGGGGCAGCCGGAGGTGCGGACGGCTCGGCGGAGGGAGCAGCTAGGGCCAAGACCACAGAGGCAGGAGACCGGACTAGGGAGATCGCAGGAGGCCAGGCAGGAGCGGCAGCGGCGGGTGGACCCGGTGTTAGTATTGGTGTGCTCCTCAATCCCAGGGGCCCTATAGGGGGGGTCGAGGGAGGGAGGCACGTGCTCGTCAGAGGATGACGCTCTGCGAGAAGAAGACCGAGCAGCACGCTTGACGGCCTCGGCTAAAGAGACACGTGTGGCTAGAGGAGGGGGACTAAGCGGTGCCGTTGAGGATTTAGCCTCCTCCAACTGCGGACTGCCAGCCAAGGCAGGAGGCACTGCTGGAACAGAAGACCCAACTGCGTCCGGAGGAGGGCCGGTAGCAGGGGACCAAGGTTGTTCAGTGGCGTTGAGACCCGAGCAAGGGGCAGCCGGAGGTGCGGACGGCTCGGCGGAGGGAGCAGCTAGGGCCAAGACCACAGAGGCAGGAGACTGGACTAGGGAGATCGCAGGAGGCCAGGCAGGAGCGACAGCGGCGGGTAGACCCGATAGATGTACGATCTTGTTCATTATTAATAAAGTAGTATTTGAGCGTAAATATGCGATTGTGTATTAGTTTACGATGTCTCTAGGATATGTGGTTGTAAAGTCAGCTCGAGATGAGATCTCGAACATGAGACTGACTTTACATGGACGCATACCTTAAACTGTTCATGGTTGGAGGGTAATCACTCGGGGACATTGATTACCTATTAAACCAGTACACATGATGTGTTAGTGACCAGTCTCATGGTCATTGGTGCGGGCACCAACACATATGTGTAGGTGTACGTCCTGGGAGGAAGTGCACTGAACTGATCCGCTATTAGATCTTCAGATGGTTGATTATACCTAACGTCAACTGAAGATCCAACTGTCTCAGTAGCATCGTTGGTCCTTTGACCTGAGACATTGATCGGATCTTACACCAGGACTGGAATTATTTAATTACTTGGCTACGTGACTTTAACCATAAGTCATGAATTGTCGAGTCATTAACCATTTTAGGAGATGTGTGAAGATCATCAATGGTCAAGAGGGGATCGCTCACTGTCGGGTATATATCAGACAGTTAATGGGTCATGACATTGACGCTCTGTTAAATTCCTGGCCAGGATCGTGTGAGTTCGTTTAGAACGGACGTCATACACTTTAAGGAGGTCATAGTCAAATGGCACGATCATGGGGTTTGACAGATATCATACCCTCGATCGTACCAGACTCATAGAAGGAGCGAGGGATTATATCGATGTGGTAACTGTGGACTTATAGGTACCAGACCGACTGGTTTAAACCCGACGTCCTCTAGGATCATGCGGATTTGCTTGACCCAACGTGATCAAAGGTTCGAAATAAATTAAACTATTATTCGGCTCTAGTAGAAGCGAATAATAAGTTTAATTTACTTCTAATTGGGAATTAGAAGTTAATGGGCCTTAAACTAGAGTGACTAAGGGCCTAGAGGATCACACACAATAGATTCTTGGGTGACGGATTATTATTGTACAAATGCATATATTAATTCCCTTTAATTCCTTTTGGAAAGGAGTTTAAAAGATGGCTTAATATATATATATGTACAATAATAAAAGGATATATATACGATTTCGATCTTTATGGGTTCTTTTAGAAATGGCTAAAATCCTATATATAGACATGTCACGAGAGCTTCTCCTCCTCTCTTGCTAATCAAGTATTAAAGCTTAAGAGAGGAGGATTAGCTCCTCTCCCCCTTTCCTCCCTCTTGCTCTCTCTCTCTCTCTCTCAAGAAGGTGAAAGGGTCGGGGAAGGTCGTGCCGGGGGAGTACCGTCGCTGCGCAAGGACCCGTGTGGATCAGCTCTAGAGACCGTGCATCTGTGCGGCTCGGTATTCTGCATCGGGCTTTACGGACAGCGTCGTTCCGCGCAAGGTATAAATACGCAACCCGTGGTTAGGGGTTGGGGTGATTAAAACGTCGATTAGAGCATGGATCTGGGATTTTATGTAGCGGGGTTCGGGCATATGAAATTTTTGTAATCCACTGCGTTGCCCGATGGTGCTGTGTGGAAATTTACAGTGGTATCAGAGCAAGGTTCACGCTCTTGTCGGTGTTTTATCGCTGTATAGAACCATGTTTGTAGGGGAATTAAAAGCTTCAATTATTATTTGTAGAAGAGGATGCTGGGCATCTCTGGTCTTCCAGGATGCTGGGCATCTCTGGAATAATTTTTTTATATATATAAAAAAAAATTGGCCATGGGTGCACTGCGCCCACGCGGGTGCACCGGCGCCGCACGCAGATGCGCCGTGAGTTTATCGTTGACCATATTTTTTTATTTAAAAAAATTTACTTTTGGTTAATTTATTTATGTAAATATATATACATATGTGATATATATATATATATAAATACACAGTAAATTAATCAATTTTTATCTCATATTATTAATTGTGTTATCTCAATCGTAAATGTCAAATGTTAAATTTTATTTAACCTTTTTGAATTTACTGAGGTGAGATAATTACTATTTACCTTGAGATAAATTGGTAATAATTGAAGTTACTTCAGTAAAATTTAATTTTTGAATTTTTAATTATTAGATAATTAATAAATTCAGAATTTGAATTTTATTGAAGATTAAGTGTATAAAATTCAATTATTTTAATTTTTAATTATTAGATAAATTATATTCAAATTTTGAATTTTAGAATATTGATAATTGAGGATAATTACATTATTTAAATTTACTTTCAAACAAAATTATTGGATAATTAGTTTGAATTTAAATTTAAATGATTGTCATGTTTAAATTTAATTTAAATTTAATTATTAGATATTTAAATTTAAATTTAAATTTAAATAATTATCTTAATTATCTAACTTATTTGAATAAGATTCAAATATACATGCCCCTGTTATAAATAATGGTTCTTTACGTGATTTACTTTATTTACCTTGCACTGGCTTGCTTATATGTTTAATTTTAGTTAATCTTGCTTTGATTTTTAAAATTAAATAAAGCTAGCCTATTTTTGTTTGCACATCCCATTTTTAAATCCAAAAGTAAGGATTATTTTCAGAAAATAACCCTTGATTGTTTTTATATGAATGTGTTGGCAAGTGATCATGGACTTTGGTTAATGTAATTAATTGGGGTCTGCGAACCTCCTTTCTCTCTCTGTTAAAATTCTTATGTACTTCTATCTCCCATTAATATTGTCCTCGCCCTAAGGGCTGCTGGAATTTTATTGACATGTAATTTACATTTTCTCGACCTGCGTGCCGTGTAAAAGTTATAATTAATGCGGCGTCGGAGTTTGAAAGCGCGGAGCATACCCGACGAGGACGATCCAGCTGCTTCGGAAGCGGGTCGGATGTCTTAGTTACATTAGGAATAAAGTCCATGATCACTTGCGATTTAATTTTACATTGGATGCATTTACTTTGTGCAAACTACTAGGTACGGTAAATATATTGGATATATTTATATTACCACTTAGGATGAGATCAAAATAAAATCAAATTCTCTCACGATAAAATTTTAGATCTGGTAAGCGTGGCTTTAGGAGTCGTCGTGGCCCTCCATCATTATGGAGTGAATGAACGTCTTCATTTCATGAATTTGTTGTGCTTTCCACAAGGTCCATGAGTTTGGGGGCGGGATACAACTCCAAGGCTCGGCCTCAATGGGGTGAGGAATTGAACTCGGCCTTGTTGTGCTTTCCACAAGGGTCGAGTCATGAACACATTGCCATGTAGTAATGATAGTTAGATCTGACCGAGAATATCCTTTGTTGTGCTTTCCACAAGAGGATGATTTCTCGGGGGCCGAATATCGAATATTGCATTAGATGCAAGTGCCTGTTGACTGCCCTTGAGATGGTGTATGACTTGTTGTGCTTTCTACAAGGTCGTACCTCAGTCTCGTTGGGATTCCGACCCACTAGGATGATCTCGCTGATCTCCCGTTCTATATGCTGAGGGTTATATAGTTCGATCGAAAAATAGTGAGACTAACTAAGATAGAAAACTACATCTAAGTTAGAATTTGAACACATGCTAAGTTATCTTTTATTTCTTATCCAGATTACAATGTCGTCGTCCAACCCCCTCCGCGGCATCTTGGATTCCAACAGACTGACTGGATCGAACTACTCGGATTGGCTGCGTAATCTACGCATAGTACTCACCGACGAAAAAAATAGCTTACGTGTTGGACACGGTTCATTCTGAGCCAGCTCCCGATGTCGACGAGGGCGAGTTAATGGCTTATGCCAAATGGTCTGAAGACTCTTCCCTTGCCCAATGTAACATGTTGGCCTCTATGGCTCCCGAGCTGCAGAGGCAATTCGAAAAGACTGATTGTAGAAGCATACTTCTTAATCTACGCCAGTTCTTCGGGGAGCAGGGTAGGATTGAGAGGTATGACATCTCCAAGAAGCTTTTCAGGACACGGATGTCAGAGGGTGCTTCAGTACATGTTCATATACTGAAAATGATGGAGTGGATTGAGAGACTCAATGCACTGGGGTTCAAGTTGGATCTTGAACTGTGTGTTAATCTTATACTCCAGTCATTGTCCGATTCATTTTCTTCCTTCATCATAAACTTTAACATGAATAGAATTGATGCAACTCTCCCGGAGCTGCTCAACATGTTAAAGAGTGCTGAAGGAACTATGCAGAAAGATAAACTATCTTCTTCTGTAATGATTGTTGACCGGGCCAATAAGAAAAGGAAGGCCACCCAGATATCCACCAAAGGTGACAAAGGGAAGGGAAAGAAGAGGGCCATGGGTAAGCAACTCGCCAAAGTTGACAAAGGGAAGGGCAAGAAGAATGAAAAAGAAGACAAGTATTTTCGATGCAGGGAAACAGGGCATTGCAAAAGGAATTGTAAGGTAATTCTAAATGAAGGTATTTTTGTCATAGACCTTAATTTGTCATATATGGAATCCACATCATGGGTATTAGATACTGGATGTGCATCTCATATCTGTAACTCTGCGCAGGTGCTGCCAAATAGAAGGCGGCTGGGCAAAAAGGAGATTGAACTGAGGATGGGCAATGGAGCTTTAGTTTCTGCCAAAGCTGTCGGGACTGCACGTCTCAGTTTACCTTCAGGAGTCATTCTAGAGCTGAATGACTGTTATTATATTCCTAATATTATTAAGAACATTATTTCAATATCTGGTTTGCATAACATTGGATATACATTGGCTTTTAATAGCACTGGGTGCTCTATAATGAATAATGGTTTGGTTATAGCCAATGGTTCATTAGTCAATGATCTTTATGTATTAGATACACGTTCTAATGTTATGCAAGTTTCTAATGCTGATGAAGTGAATTCTGCATATCTATGGCATTGCAGGCTTAGTCATGTAGGTGAGAAAAGAGTCTCTCACCTACATTCAAATGGGTATTTGAATTCATTCGAATACAAGCCATTTGATACCTGTGAGTCGTGTCTCATGGGGAAAATAACCAAGGCTCCCTTTAGTGGACATGGTGAGAGGGCTGTTGACCTTCTCGAGCTCATACACTCGGATGTGTGTGGACCCATGTCCATGGAGGCAAAAGGGGGTCACCTCTATTTCATTTCTTTTATTGATGACTTCTCCAGATATGGCTATGTATATTTAATGAGACATAAATCATAAGCCTTTGAGAAGTTTAAGGAATACAAGAATGAAGTAGAGAAACAGACTGGCAAGAGTATTAAGGCTCTTCGATCGGATCGAGGAGGTGAATATCTTAGCCATGAATTCACTTCTTATCTTAAAGATAATGGAATTATTTCTCAGTGGACTCCACCGTATACACCACAACATAATGGTGTATCCGAAAGGAGAAACATGACCTTGTTAGATATGGTCCGATCCATGATGTCTATGTCAGGACTACCGTTATCTCTGTGGGGCTATGCATTAGAGACTGCGACTTATTTATTGAATAGGATCTCAAGTAAATCTGTTCCTTCTATACCATATGAGATATGGAAGGGTAGGAAATCAAATTTTAATCACATTAAAATTTGGGGGTGTCCTGCTCATGTAAAGAAGAACGATAGTGATAAGATTGAGTCGAAAACCGATTAGTGTAGGTTTGTGGGATATCCAAAGGAGACGTTTGGATATTACTTCTATCACCCTTCTGAGCAAAGGGTCTTAGTGGCTAAGAGAGCTGTATTTCTGAAAAGAGAATATCTACCTCATAAAAATAGTGGGAGCCAGAAAGAATTGGACGAGGTCCAAGAACCACAACCCGTAGACACAGACTCATTAGATGAGACTGTATCGGTTGATCCTATTCAAAGTGAAACACTGACACTGACGAGATCTGGTAAACTACCGAGAGAACCTGAGAGATATGTTGGACATATCTCAGAGGGGTCCTCTATAGTATGTATCGATGAGGATGAAGATCCCCAATCGTACCATGATGCAATCCGTAGTGCGGATTCCGAGAAATGGCAAGAGGTAATGGATTTTGATATCCAGTCCATGTACACCAACAAAATTTGGAACTTAGTTGATGTACCCGAAGGGAAAGTCCCTATCAGCTGCAAATGGATTTTCAAAAGGAAAATCGGAGCAAATGGACAGATTGACACATACAAGGTTAGACTAGTGGCAAAAGGATATCGTCAAAGGTAAGGCATTGACTATGACGAGACATTTTCACCAGTAGCCATGGTTAAGTCAATCAGAATCCTTCTCGCCATTGCTGCATACCTGGATTATGAGAACTGACAAATGGATGTGAAGACAGCTTTTCTTAATGGAAATCTGTCAGAAGAGGTGTACATGGTACAGCCCGAAGGATTCTCCTCCAAGCTACATCCTAATAAGATATGCAAACTTCAAAGGTCTATTTATGGATTAAATCAGACATCTCGAAGCTGGAACTTAAGATTTGATGATGCTGTCAAATCTTTCAACTTCATTCGGAATGAAGATGAACCCTGTATTTACAAGAAGGTCAGTGAGAGCTCTGTGACCTTCTTGGTCCTTTATGTTGATGACATCTTACTCATTGGGAATGATGTAGGGATGTTGACATCAACTAAGTCTTGGTTATCCAAGACCTTCTCCATGAAGGATTTGGGAGAAGCATCCTATGTGTTGGGCATAATGATCTATCGAGATAGATCTAAAAGGATGTTAGGATTATTCCAATCCATATACATAGACACTATCCTCAAAAGGTTTATAATGAAAAATTTCAAGAGAGGTCTCATTCCTATGAGACATGGAATTTGTCTATCTAAGGGGATGAACCCTAAAACATCCGAGGAGGTGACACACATGAATAAGGTACCCTATGCTTCGGCCATAGTGTCAATCATGTATGCAATGCTATGTACACGGCCTGATATTGCCAATACTTTGAGCATTGTTAGTAGATATCAGACAAATCCATACGAAGAGCACTGGAAGGTAGTAAAGAGCATCCTTAAGTACTTGCGAAGGGCTAAGGATCTTTTTCTGCTTTATGGAGGAGAGGACCTACAGCTTAGAGCTTACACAAATTCTAGTTTCCAGTCAGATCCAGATGACTGCAAATCTATGTCAGGGTTTGTATTCATGTTGAATGGAGGGGCAGTCAGTTGGAGAAGCTCCAAGCAAGATACGACTACAGATTCGACGACGGAGGTAGAATATATTGCTGCTGTTGAAGCTGCTAAGGAAGCAGTCTGGATGAAGAAATTCATCTTGGAACTTGGCGTAGTTCCCGAGATATCATCTCTCATCCCATTATTTTGTGATAATAATGGGACCATCGTCCAAGCGAAGGAACCGAGATCTCACCAAAGGTCGAAGCATATTCTCAGGCGCTTCCACCTTATTCGGGAGATTGTTGATCGTGGAGATGTGGCGGTAGAGCGTGTACCATCAGAAGACCACATAACAGATCCACTATGTGAGGTCCCGGACCCTTTCGGATCCTTCTTCTTGGGTCCCGGATATGTGCTTTCGGTGAATTTGGCTCCGTTGTGTCTGAAATTATGTTCTGGGCATCTTTCGTGTTTGGATCCGTGCGATTCGGGTCAGTTCGGAGGCTCGGAACGGGTTCCGCGGCCTTTCCGCGTGTTTTTCGATTCCCGCGCGTGTCTCGAAAACACATACGGAACCCTATAGCAGGTGAACCGGGTTGTTCATCTATCCGCGAGTGGTACCGTTGCGATCAGCGCGTCGAGAGGATCGAGGAGGTGTATTTTTCTATTTTTTGAGATTTTTTTGATTTTTTGGATTTTCTATAAATACCAGACCTTTTCCCTTTCTTTTTCACCTTTTTCTTCTTCTTCTTCCTCCTTCCAACCGTTGGAGAGCACCCTCCCCACCGTGCCATTCTTCTTCCCCGGGCGACTGAGACGCGGCCTCCTCCACTCCGGCAACGGTGTGGCGGCGGCGGCGGCGACGAGGCGGTCCCGGCGGTGCCCTTCTCGCGGCGGGAGGCGGGGCGTGCGGTGTGCAAAAGCTTCTTCCTTGATTTCGGTGATGATTCGGTGGAGCATTCGCTCCATTGAGGTAGGGGGACGAATCCCTATGCTCATCCCGTCATCCCCTGCGATTTGTAGGCCAAATGGGAGTCGGGAGGGGTGTATTTGAGCGGGTTAGGGCAAAATCATGCTTTGGGGAGAGTTCGCATGATCTATGGATTTGAGCCGCGATTCGGCATTTTGATGGCCTAGAATCATGCAAGGGGTCCCTTGGGGTCTTCCCCTTTGATTTCCCCCTCTCCTATGGAGGCATGGGGGCGTGGTTAGATTTTTGGACGTTTCCCGCCGTTTCACCCTCGGGCGGGTGTGATGGTCCTTCCAGTGACCGTCACACTGTGTAACGCGCCTGGATGGGTGCGTTACATCCCTGTGTGCAGCCAGTGGGGTCTGTGGGCTGTGACGGTCCCACGATAGATCGCCACAGTGCTGTGACGCGCCTAGGTTGGACGGTTAGGCTGCGTTTGACAGTTGGCTGCCGACCGTTAGTTTTTGACCGTTGGGGGGGGGGGGGGGTCAAGGCCTGTGACGCACCTGGCTTGGCGCGTCACAGCCTTGTGACGCCCCTGGGTGGGTGCGTCAGAGTAGACGAACCCAACCTCCCCTGACGCACCAGGGTTGGTCCGTCAGGCGCTGTGACGCCCCTAGGTGGGTGCGTCAGAGCCTGTTTTCGCCTTGGCTTGTGAAGCTCCAGGGCTGGACCGTCAGGGCCGTGTGACGCTCCAGTGTAGGCGCGTCACAGCCTGTGACGTGCCTAGGTGGGTGCGTCATGGTCGATTTCTGCTCTGGCTTGTGACGCTCCAGGGCTGGACCGTCAGAGCCATGTGACGCACTAGTGTAGGTGCGTCATAGCCTGTGACGGCCCAAGGGTGGACCGTCAGGCTCTGTGTTGCACCGTGCGTGTGCGGTCCCGTTTCTTTGGCGGCGGTTTCCGCGAGTTATTCCTTACTGTCAATGACCTGTCCACTAGTCGTAGCTTCCTGCGTATGCGTGTGCGGACCCACCTGGGAGTGGTGGAGAGCGAGACCCGGTGAGAGGCGGTTTTTAGGCTGGTCACCGTAGGGCCCCTTGCCTTTGCCACCAGAGTCCGGTGGGGGGAAAAACCATCTAGAGGACCCTACCTAGAGCAGATGGTATGTGTGTGCACACGTAGTTGGGGGCTTAGGACAGGCGCTGACGAGCGTGACCCCAGCTAGTCCTTGTTGTGGTACTTGTTGCGTGTCTGAGTCTCACGCCCGGGGCGTTGTAGCTAGACACTTGTGACGCGGTGTAAGACGTCAGGGGACGCTTCTGGTCGTTCTTCTAGTTGGTAGTGCTCCTGTTCGCTGGCAGGTGTGGACTCGAGTTTCGTTGGACCGAGGTTAGTAGTGCGCGCTGTTAGAGTGGATGGCTTTTCCGTTTATTTACTTCAGCTTGTTGGTTCTACCGTACTCCTGTTAGGTAGGGTTGCCTTCTGCTTTCTTGTTTTCTGTGCGGGGTGGGGATTCACGGGATCCCTACTGGGCCAATGAAATGAGGCTCACCCCTACTTTTCAGGTGAGGCGGGGTCTTCGAGAGGTGCGGCCGAGTTTCAGCGTGGTTCTTCTAGCCAGGGTTAGCCGCCAGTCTGCTAGAGCCGGGGGATGTCCCGTGTAGTTGTACGCCGGGGGATGCCCCGTGTAGTTGTACTTTCCTTTCTGTTGACCATACTTTTATTTGGACATGAGACTCTGTGGGCCTTGTAGCAGTTTATTTTATTTATATTATGCTGTGCATTTTATTTTAGATTATGGTGCTATCTCCGCGCTGTACTCCCACACCATCCCTTTCTACCCTTCCGAGTCTTCGGGCTCATGGGTTGGCGGGCCGAGATTCGAGACGCGCCGGTTCCTTTCCGGTACTCGGATCCTGGGGTCGTCACAGCTGGTATCAGAGCGTAGGTTGTGGAGGTATATCAGAACTTGAAACGAATTGCGGTGGTCTAGGAGGTCCATGAATGTCCTGTACAGTCGGCGACTGGCTTAGGGCCGTGTGTGTTTTATTGATTTGTGGTTGTTTTCCTTGATGCCAAGTGTGTTATGGTGCCACGGAGGAGGGCTCGTCCCCAGCAGGGAGAGTCTAGTGGTGGTCCGGAGGAGCAGAGCAGGGCTTCAGTTTCCGAGGGTGTAGCTGGAGATGTGAGAGCTCCGGGGATGGACGATTTCTTCCGAGGTATGTTTGAGTGTGTGCTTCAGCGGCAGCCGGGAGGTCAACAGCAGGGAGATCATCAGCAGTAGGGCGGTGATGCTGGTGAGGACCGGGCTCGTGGTGGTCATGGTCGTGTGCTGAAGGAGTTCTTGCTGTTCCAGCCTCCTTCCTTCAGTGGGCAGCCAGATCCTGAGGTGGCCAGAGAGTGGTTGGATGTTGTGCGACGGATTTTCAGTGCGATGGAGTGTCTCGAGGAGGAGCAGGTAGCGTTGGCTACTCATCGTCTTCAAGGAGCGGCCCGTACTTGGTGGACGTCAGAGTGGGGTTCAGTGTTCCAGTCCCGTCCTCTTCGGCAGATTGCGTGGCAGGAGTTCGTCACGGCTTTCGAGCGTGCTTTCTGTCCATCCTTTGTCAGGTCGTAGAGGTTGCGTGAGTTTATGGAGCTGACTCAGGGTGACATGACGGTGATGCAGTACCGTGCCAGGTTTATTGAGTTGGGCCGCTATGCTCCTCATATTGTGGCAGATGTGGAGGTTAAGACCGATCAGTTTGTGGGGGGTCTGAGGCTAGAGTTGAGGCATCTCTTCTTGCGTCAGGTTTGACCACTTTGGATGCGGCATGTAAGGCAGCAGCGGCGCTGGAGAGAGACTTGCAGAAGGTTCGAGGGCAGGGCAGTGCCAGTCAGGGGCAAGTAGATTTCAGCCAACCAGTGGGAATGCAGCAGCAGAGTACCGTCCAACTATCAGCAGGTGGATCAGTGGCGGCGCAGTCTGTGGCTCCTGCACCAGGGTCGTCATCCTTTAGATCAAAGCTTAAGAAGTTGCTTAAGGAAGCTGGTTTTGGTAAGAGGCGTCAGGATCGTAAGGAGTCGAAGCAGGAGTCGATGGACAGTGTTCAGCAGCCGGTGGCTTTTCAACGTCAGGGTTCGACGACTGGTTCGCGGGGCGGTTGTCCTAGGTGCGGTGGTTCTCATCCGGGTAGACCATGTTCAGTGCCCGTGATTTGCTTTAGGTGTGACCATCCAGGGCACATGGCACGTGACTGTCCGCAGAGACCGAGCCAGCCACACGAGTTTCGACAGCAGCAGCAGTATCAGCCCCAGCAGTTGTCATCACAGCCACAGCAGTACAAGCAGTAGGGACATTTTCCTCAGTTGTCACGGTCAGCTACTGTGGGGAGGTAGAGATCCCGAGGCAGAGTGACTCACATGACTAGGGCAGAGGCTGAGGCGTCACGTCTGGTGGAAGGTACTCCTTCGATTTTGGGTTATGCGGCTCGTGTTTTGTTTGATTCAGGTGCTTCTCATTCGTTCATCTCGGAGGATTTTGCTTAGAGTGTGGAGGACCCAGTGACCGAGGTGTCCTGTGACTTGGTGGTGGAGTTGCCTATCGGTGACTTCATGATCACCCCGTACTGCTTTGAGAAGGTACCTGTGTGGGTGGAAGGGCGGAACTTGCCGGTTAGACTCTACGCATTACCGCTCCAGGACTTCGATGTGATTTTGGGCATGGATTGGCTTGAGGCTCATCGTGCCTTGGTGGATTGCGGCTCGAAGAAGGTCTACTTCCGACAGCTTCATGGACCCACCTTCTGTTTTCAAGGTATTCGGTCTTCCTCTTCCTGCTTGCTTATTTCGCCTATCCGTGCGCATCGCTTGCTTGATGCGGGTTGTCAATGCTTTCTCGCATCTGTGATTTTGAGTGATCAACAGTGTCCTGAGGTGGAGGACATTCTTGTCGTGTGCGAGTTTCTCGATATTTTTCCTAAGGAGCTACCAGGGTTGCCACCACAGCGAGAGATTGATTTCGTGATTGAGGTGGTGCCGGGTACGGTGCCTATGTCGAAGGCCCCTTATCGGATGGCGCCTGCAGAGTTGCGAGAGCTGAAGGCGCAGTTGCAGGAGTTGCTGGCCAAGGGGTATATTCGTCCTAGTTATTCCCCGTGGGGAGCGCCGGTGTTATTTGTGAAGAAGAAGGATGGTAGTTTGAGGCTGTGCATCGACTACCGCCAGTTGAACCAGGCGACTGTTAAGAATAAGTATCCGTTGTCCCGGATTAATGACTTGTTCGATCAGCTTCAGTCGGCCCGGGTGTTTTCGAGGATCGATTTGAGATCGGGCTATTACCAGCTGCGGATTTGAGAGTCAGACGTGGAGAAGATGGCGTTTTGATCGAGGTATGGGCATTATGAGTTCTTGGTGATGCCGTTTGGGCTCACCAATGCCCCCGCGGCATTTATGGATTTGATGCATAGGGTGTTCCGTCCATATCTAGACTAGTTCGTGGTCGTGTTTGTGGACGACATCCTTGTGTATTCGCGGTCTGCCGAGGAGCATGTGCATCATTTGAGAGTGGTGTTGCAGACCCTTCGTGATCACCAGTTGTATGCCAAGCTTAGCAAGTGTGAGTTTTGGCTACGTGAGGTGCACTTTTTGGGGCACGTGATTTCTGGTGATGGCGTTTCCGTGGACCCAGCTAAGGTCGAGATTGTGGTACAGTGGCCGAAGCCGAGTTCTGTAACGGAGATTCTGAGCTTTTTGGGGCTTGTAGGCTATTATCAGAGGTTCATTCAGCATTTTTCTCGTATTGCGGCCCAGATGACCAGGCTTACGCGGAAGGATGTGCCGTTCGTCTGGACGGAGGAGTGTGAGCAGAGCTTCATGGAGCTGAAGAGATTGCTCACGACTGCTCTGGTGTTGGTGTTGCCTTCGGGATCGGGAGGCTTTGTGGTGTGTACAGATGCTTCCGGGGTAGGTCTCGGTGCTGTGTTGATGCAGCATGGGAGAGTTGTGGCATATGCGTCCTGACAGTTGAAGCCACATGAGGAGAACTACCCTACTCATGATCTTGAGTTGGCGGCGGTGATTTTCACTCTGAAGATCTGGAGGCACTATCTGTATGGTGAGAGGTTCGAGATGTTCACTGACCATCAGAGTTTGAGGTACGTGTTTACCCAGAAGGATCTTAACCTCAGGCAGAGGAGGTGGATGGAGTACATGAAGGATTATGATTTCACTCTGTCTTATCAGCCTGTCAGGATGAAAGTCGTGGCTGATGCTCTGAGTAGAAGAGTAACGGTCAGTCAGATGTTGTTGAGGAAGTGGAGGCTTTGAGAGCAGGTTCCGGCCATGACTTTTAGACTCAAGGTCCCTCGGGACGAGGGTTCGGCTATCCTTGCGAGTCTGACTGTCACGCCCGCGGTGCGTCGACAGGTGACTGAGGCTCAGCGAGCGGACCCCGAGCTACCTCGTATTCTGTCGATGGCCGAGGTGGAGTTTGGTGAGGATGGAGCTGTGAGGTTCAGAGGTAGGTTGTACGTGCCAGCCGAGGAGCAGGTGCGGCGTACGGTATTGCGCGAGGCTCATGGGAGTCGGTATGCCGTGCACCCCGGATCGGCTAAGATGTACCAGAACCTGAAGAGGCAGTTTTGGTGGCCTGGCATGAAGAGAGACGTGGCGGAATTTGTGGCCAGGTGTCTGACCTGTCAGCAGGTGAAGGCTGAGCACCAGCGACCAGGAGGCACACTTCAGCCCTTGGATGTTCCTGCATGGAAGTGGGACCATGTGACCACTGATTTCATGGTTGGGTTACCGAGGACTTCCAGTGGGGAGGATAGTATCTGGTTGCTAGTGGATAGACTGACGAAGACGGCGCGGGTGCTGCCGGTCAAGGTCAGTTGGAGCGTGCATCGTTTGGCTCGTTTGTACGTGGATCGAATTGTTCTGTTGCATGGAATTCCCATCTCCATTGTGTCCGATCGTGATCCCTGTTTCACTTCTGGATTCTGGAGGAGCTTCCAGAAGGCTCTAGGCACCGAGTTGGCATTCAGCTCAGCCTATCATCCTCAGTCAGACGGTCAGTCTGAGCGGACCATCCAGACTTTGGAGGACATGTTGCGAGCGTGTTGCTTAGAATGGCAGGGGAGTTGGACCCACCATCTACCATTAGTGAAGTTTTCCTATAACAACAGCTA
Organism: Amorphophallus konjac; assembly: GCA_022559845.1. NCBI lineage: Eukaryota > Viridiplantae > Streptophyta > Magnoliopsida > Alismatales > Araceae > Amorphophallus > Amorphophallus konjac. Next base: position 458,004,845 of record CM040118.1, read on the forward strand.
TCATTCGAGCATTGGTGATGCGGGACAGACCACGGACTCGACTCCAAAATGATATGCGATCCTCGGACTCTAGGTGAGCTCGTGATTGTCCCTTAGCGAGGGAAGCGTCGGACGTGCGCGGTTGAGAAACCGGCAGTGAGCTAGGGTGGTCAACTCTCTCTTGTGACCGGATCAGGCACGGGATGGTATCGCTCTCTCTCGCAGCAGCGGTGATACAAAAATATAGCGAGCTAGATATCCCTACACATGCTCTCTAGCAGCGGCATAAAGATGTATATACGAAAGAAAGCAAATGTCGAATAAGGGAGCGAAAACGATACCTCCACGCTCTCGGCGTGGGGACGACGGACCCGGCCGAACTCGTACTCCCGAGACAGTTAATACACGAATATTACAGTAATGAATTATGGCCCACTCCATGCAGGGAGGTAAAGGGTGACACAATGGGGTCTGGGAGGACCGATTTCGGGTTGATGGGCGGCTTCTCGCGTAGCTTCGGTAGCACCCGAACTCGTGACTGTGGGGCCCACGTGCTGTCCGGAGGGACCGTGTGGGACCGGAGCGGCACCACTGCGGTGGGGACACCTGGAGGGGTGCTCCCAAGGATGGAGGCGCGCTGGTTCGCCGGCCGGAGGCCGGGCGACTCCGATCGGCACCGGTCGGAAAAGCCGGCCATGGATCTGTTGTTTCTATTTTTCAGCGCGCGACCTGACGAAATCGCTCGCTGCGACCAACACCGATGTCAAAATGCGACAAAACGGGCGCCGTTGGAAAGCTGCTTCAAAATCCTTCAAGATAGGACTAGATAGAGATGCTTGATCTTCACGGATCTGGGCCTTAACTAGTTTTGAAACTGCTGTTGTACAGTACCCGAATTCTCAGATCAGCAGAGAACTTTCCTGTGGATCACCTTTGACCGCGAGGTAGACGTCCGAATCTGAAGTTGGGTCCTTCAGAAAATTGTAGATCTTCAAGAGAGAAAATCAGGGGTATTTTTTGATCTTGAAAATATGGTGATTTGGATTTTCTAGATTGTTTACACTGGACTGGGGTCGGATCTGGACTGATGCAGACAGAACTGTAGATGAGTTGGAAAAGGAATTTCAAAAAATATGAGATGAACTTTAGAAATTCCAAGAAAATTTGGAGAGGTAGAGGAAGGTGGACAGAACTCCCAGTAAAATTCGGGGCTCCAAGAAAAATCAAAAGTGGTCAAGAAATGGAAAACTCAGGGAAAGTATCACTGTAGACAGAGATCTGGCAGAACTAGAATGACAGTTTGTAAGAAAATTGAAAAATATCAAATGAAGGAAATATGACTTGAAATTTTTTGTGAAGATAAGGGTTCGAGAGGTGAACCACTCCTGAAAATGTTAGCTCCAGAGGAGGAGGGAGGTGGGAGCAAAAATTCGTGGAAGTTGCCTCTATCCTGGATGGACAGATTACCGAAGACGGCTTCGCGGCGGCTCGATGGCGGCACAAACGGCGGCGGCGGCGGCACCGATGAACTCAGATATTGCGGGGGATGAGATATCACTCTAGAATGGGGGTTGGGGATGAAGAAACCAAAGGAAGAGAGAGGGGAGGTCGAAATTCACTCAAGGGGGGACTCTTGCACAATGCTTTTTCTCATTTCATTAATTCTAGAATAATAGAAATACATGACTTATATAATAAATAAAAAAAGACCATGAATACCCTTAGATCTAGGATCTGGAGGGGCATTTAAGGGACTTCATATTTGATCCAAATAAAATAAAAAATGAAATTCTTAGTTAATTCTAATGGGGGGACAATGTAGGTGAGGTAGGTAGCGTACCTTTAAAATTTTAATCCACTTGTCTCCCATGTGGTCAATTGACATTCAAATCTTCTAGATGGCCACCTACGATGGTTTGACCAGCCCCACATGGCCTAGGTGGACCAATGGGAAAGGGCTGTGGGCCCCCTAGCTGGACCTACTACACAATTGTATAAAAACCCACACAATCCAAGGGAATGGCGCATTGGCTTACAAAGCCTTACAATTGCGCATATACTTTCCCATGGATATAAAAATAAACTAAAGGACATAGATACAAAATAAAATATACATGCTCGGCGTCGATTCCCATCAACTCTCCCCGGGTGGGAGGAACTCGACCTCGTCGAGTAACGGATGTGGCTGCTCGAGTACTCCGACGGATCCGTCACCATGCCAAGTAACGCGGATATGCTCCACTCCAAGTGACTATCACCTGCTCATTCCAATATACTCGATATGCACAAGCTGCTATGGGCTAGAGGTGGACACTTCGAGTGGGGCACTCTCAAAAGGGGATGTGGCGGCTTGAAGACTCACTAGGAATCACCGCTGAGTCCCTGTAGGTGACTAGATCCGGGTGTAGATATAGAACTGATCCCATACTCATCAAGTGAGTCTACTCGCTTCACACTCATAAGGGACTGACATCGATGAGCTTGCATAAGACACATGCAGACAGACAGACCACACAAAGAAAAAGCACACCGACTCATCTATGACCCTAGACACACCTAATGTTAGTCCGACCCATACAGGGGTGACGGTGGACCAGGACACCCGAACGTATGCCATGAATGCATCTGACGTAACCGGTGGTTGACATCATGTAAAAATCCTAGACCTCCTAAGGTGGGCCATGCATGCATATGGGATGTGGATGTGGGAGGGCCAAGAGTATATCCCCTAGATGATGGTGTATCTTGTAAGTGTACGGGCATGGTGGGCATAGACGACCCGGCCCGTGGGGAAGGGGTGTGGTAGCGGACTCCCTCGAAGAAGTGAAGTGAATATGAAGGGTCTAAGGATCCACTAGGGAATGGGTCAAAGGGATCAAAGAAGGTATGACCCCTTGTGGTGGGTTCCCACAAGTCACGGTCCCACATGTAGAAGTTTTGAAAGTGTGGATAGTCACCTTCTTGAATTGTGATGGGTGAGACGGGGATCGTAGGCAAGAAGTATGATTCCTCCCTCGGACAAAAGGGTATGAATTCGGGCTCGTCCGGTAGCGGGAGAAGTAGAAGAACCTCTGTGGTGACAAAACCCACGGTGCACTCAGAGGTAATGGACCCGAAGGCCGGATGGATGAAGCTAAGACTAGCGGGTTGGTCAAAGCCTCGGGCCAAAAGATGTGTCAACTTCCATTGTGAATCTAATCCCATGACAAGATCGTCCAACGTATCAAACTGGTGACTAGATCGAAATGTGTTATGGAATGAGTTGACCGGCACTAAAGGTAAGGTGGGGTTCATGGAGGGGTAAGGAAGTGGGACCAAGCCATCTTTGAGCCATCTAAGAAGTGGCTCGGCTATGTGTAGCATCCCCGTAAGAAACACGGGTGGCTCGGGGTGAGGTGACTCCCAATATGATGGCTCCGGATGTGGATCGTAAGGTAAGGGTGGTAACGGAGCACGCACGGGTGGTGAAGGCAGTGGGGTAGGCAGTCCGATCGGCTCGGGACTCGGTTGGGAGTTAGATGTTTGCCGAAGGGCAGCCAGGGCAGCATCGGCTCACTGTAGGTCGTCATTAAATGGAGACTCAAATGGCTCGACCTCCAGAGCGACCTTATAGGACTGCGCTAGAGAGAATGCATCGCGGACAAGACATTGGATTCGAAAGTAAAGCCGCAAACCTCTCCGAAACTGAAAGGCAGTCATGGTGCTCTCTTCTCCCAAGCCATGTTATAAGTGCTATATTTTGCATCATAATTTACATCACATCCATCATCTTTGAGCATTATTTGAGTATATTTGTGCAACATGAGCATTAATTACATTCTCACACATTATTTGAATCTTCATGTATTTTATCATCTTTTTGAGCTTAAAAGACCATGTGAGAAATATTTAAATATTTGCACAATTATTTTGGAGCTAAATAGTTGATATTTTAATTTTCAGGAAAAAGCGACCTAGATCAAGGCGCTATTTAAATAACGACAGATTCAAGAGCGCGTCTTCAGCAAGAAGCGACAGCTCCAAGGGCGTCAATTCAGTTGATAAAAGAAAGTGGAAAAAGAATAAAAAAAGAAAAAAAAGAATTAGCGCCCGAGATGAGGTCGCTACTCATAGAAAGGACGCCCATGGTGGAGGTCGTCAAATTCCTATTTTACGAAAAATGTGGAAATAGCAAAATGAGGAATTAAGGAAACTGACGCCCGAGATGCAGTCGCTACTTCAAGAAAGGACGCCCTAGATTAAGGCATCATTTAAAGAAAAGACGCCCCAATATAAGTCGCTATTCAAAGTTGAACCAGAAAAGGCAACTGCAGTTCCCGATCGAGCTATTCTTCCTTGTTTTGATTTATCTACGAAGAAACAGTGGAAAGGAGGACTCTATTATGAGTAAGGACTCTATTGGGGTAATGATCCATTGCTGGAAATAAGGATATGCATCAAGATTGGAGTCCACGGTCGAAGGAAACTGCCGAATGCCATTAAAAGGATGCCATGGTCGCAGGGTTACGAGGAGGACAGTTTGGAGATCTGCCTTAGGGATTAATTTCGAAGCCTTTCCTTTCGTCTTTTGCAGTTGAGTTCTTCATCAAAGTTCTTCGTTTTCCAGTCTTCTACAAATTCTTCTTCTTGCTCATCTTCTAATTCTTGCACGTTTTTATGCTATAATTAGTTTTTCAAAGTTCTATCTACGGATTTTACTGTTCACCCGATTTTCACACCTTCTGTTCTTCATCATTTTTCTCCCCCTTCTGGTCCGTATCTCTCTCTGTGTTCTTCATGAAAGTTGTGCGTTTTTGAAAGTTCTTCAACTTCTTATTTTACCACTTCGTCCAAATCTTCACCGTTTTCAAGCTACAGTCAATTTTCTAAAGTTCATATTTTTAGAGTTCTGCACTGTTCATCCGCGACCACCTCCTGTTCATCCTCCATTTTCTCCACCTTCCTCTCGTTTTTAAACTCTGAAGTCTTCACCAATCTTCTTCCCCTTCCCATCTTCTACAACTTTCATGTTTATCATTTTCCCTAAATCCTTCTTATTTTAAAGTTATTCTTCCTCCAATCTCCCTCTATTTTTACCAAAATTTTGTTTACTGCACGTTTCCATCTTTTCCCACGAACCTCCTTTCTTCTCTCTGTTTACAGCACACTCTCACACACATCATACGTGATTTTTAAACTTTTCTTTCCACCTTCCTCTCTTCATCTCCCATATTTCATCCATATATCCCTTTGGCGGATTTTCATCTCTTGATCCTCTCACGACGTCGGCATCCTAGGCGGGGCGACATCCAAGGCTTGGCAAGGAGGCGGCGTTGCTCTTCATCCATTGGCTCTCAAGCTCTTTTCTTTTTCATGTTCTAAGTTGTACTTTTTTTATTTACATTGTACTTGCCACCTCCTAAGGTAATAAAACTCATTTTTCGCATATTATGGTTGTCTTAATTTTCTCTCTCTATCTCCTCCAATTTCTCTTCTTAAACCCTCTCAACTTCTTTAATTAAGTTTTCCTTGTAATTTATTTTCTTTAGTCTTAATCACACTCAAAACTTGGTTTTCAAAAGCACAAAGTGATTTTTCCAACTTGTTCAATAAAGATTATTTCTCCTCGTGGGATCGACTCCGCTTACCACTATATTCTTAATTTTCTACCTTTTAAAGTGAGTGAGTGTGAATATTTAAATTGTGGCACGGCTTTCTTAACGACACTAGTCGGTGCGCATCAATTTTTGGCACCGTTGCCGGGGAGAAAATTAATTTTTATGTTGGGAAATTCCTTGTGCTTGATTTGTATATAGTTTTCTTATTTTTCTATTTTTATTTTGCAGGAAAAATCAAAAAAAATCAAAAATCAGAAAATTACAGAAAATCGGATCTGCAAATTCCCAGGAAATAATCTGTCGCAGAAAGTTGGAAATCAGGAATTCTGGGATATTCAAACGTCACTAAAGGTTGGTATACGTAGGAAAAGGTCCATTTCTTGTAAAATTCTAGAAAAATTCTAAAAAAATCTGAAAATTCTGAAAAAAAATCTAAAAAAATCATAAATCCAGAAAACATCAAAAATATGATTGTTGGCTTTATTTTTCATTAGTTTGCATGTTAATTATTATTTTTAGTTAGTTTATTGATTTTATTTAACCTCTTTCATAAAAAAAATTCCATAAAAATAAAATAAAAATCAGAAAAATAAAAAAAAACAGAAATAGAAAAAAAATTCATTATGTTAGCATATCTTCATCTTAGTTGCATTTTGTTCATGCATCATGTATTTTAGTTGATTTTATATTTGCTTGCATTCTTATTTTAAAAAAAAGTTTTCTTTTCTCATCTATTTCTCCTCTTAAGGGCATTAGGATCCACACACCTTTCTTGGATTTGGAAGGACACTACATTGAACACTCCGTATCTTTAGACTTGAAATTCCATTTCTAAGACCTCCATAAGTCTCCGCACCCGTGGATTCCCTCACGGACGCCGGGCCGGTTGTACCACGAAGTACCTTGGAGTTAGAGCGCCCTTAGAAGGTTTTCCTAAAATAAAAAAAAATTCATCATCATTCTCGTTGCATAAATCATTCATATAGGAATTAATTCCTTGTATTTAAAAAAAAAATTATAAAAAAATGCATTCATATAGGAGATAGTTGATTGCATCCTTTATTGCATTTGAAAAAAAAAGAGAAATAAAAATAAAAAAAATTATCATTCATATTGGGCCCTTTGCATTGCATGCAAGGTAGGAGATCTCTCCACCCACAGTTGTTAGGACCCATTAGTGAGATTGAAAGGTTAGTGCATTTCAAAGCCCAATCCCAACCTAACCTTATGGAGAACCAAAATCAGATCCAAGCTCCTAAACAAATGAAGGATTATTTCATTCCAAATCAATATCAGCCATCCTTCTATGTGCAAGCACCACAGAATCAAGCTGCTCAGTATGAAATTAAATCCAGCACCATTCAGATGTTGCCATCCTTCTATGGCAATACTAATGAAGATCCATATAAACATCTAGATGAGTTTCTCCAAATATGTTCCACTGTCAAAATTCAAAACTTTTCAGATGATGCCCTTAAGCTCACTCTTTTCCCATTCTCCCTTAAGGATAAAGCTAAATACTGGCTAGGCTCCTTGGGTAGAACGATCAGTACTTGGGAAGAGATGCAAAAGGAGTTTTTGAAGAAATTTTATCCCATTGGTAGAACTAACACCATGAGAAGGGCCATCACTGGGTTTACACAAAATCCTGGAGAACAAATTCATGAGGCCTGGGATAGATTGAAAGATCTATTAAGGAAATGTCCCCATCATGGCCTATCTAGATGGCAAATTGTTCAAGCTTTTTATGAGGGATTAACTGAAAATTACAGACAGATGGTGGATGCTTCTTGTGGGGGAGCCTTTATGAGCAAAAGTGAAGATGAAGCTTATGATTTATTTGAGATGTTAAGTGAAAATTCTATTAGTCATGCTTCACTTTCTTCATATGAGAGAATGATTGGACCGTCTAAGAAGGGTGGGCTATATGAAGTTAAAACACAAGGAGATTGTGAGAATAGGTTTGATGTTAATGCGCTTGCCCAGAAATTGAATAAAGTTGATTTATTGGCGCAGAAAATTGAGAAGGTGGATTTAGTGGCCCAAAAGTTAGATCAACTTTTGTCTATGAATAGACAGGAGCCCTCTCTTCCTTCTTCTCAGCCTAGCTCAAATTCAAACATGTAAGAACTGTGTGCCTTGTGTTCAAGCCCAAATCATGTTGTCATAGATTGTCCTACAGCGGCCCAACTACCCCCTTTTATTCAAGAACAAGTTTTTGCTGCTCAGGGAGTCTCCAAGCCCAGTTATGATCCATATTCTAATTCCTACAATCCAGGCTGGAGAAATCACCCTAATTTCTCTTGGAAATCTCAGGCAGGTCCATCCAATCAAGTCAATCCCTCAGTTCCCTCAGTCCCTAAGCAATCTTTTCCAGTTCCAAATCAATCTCATCAAAATTTTCATCTCCTTTTCAACAAAATCACCAACAACTTCCATTTCAACAGTCATCATTCCATCAAGCTCAGGCCCAATTTCAACAAACTCCACCATATCAAGGCCAGTTCAATCAGTTTCCATCACATCGCTACTCACAGGGAGCCCAATTTCAAGTTCCTTATCAGCCACCGCCTCAATTTCACCAGCCTAATTTTGAAGATAAGTTTGACCAACTTCAGCAACTTATTCTTTCTCAACAACAATCAATTGCCAAGTTAGAAGGTCAAATAGGTCAGCTGGCTGCGAGTAATGTGAGGAGAGATGTTGGGCAACTACCTAGTCAACCCGTTGCTAATCCCCGTAATCAACAACCTCCAGGTTTCCAACAAAGAGCTCCTATTCTTCCTCCTCCAAATCAACCCAATCAACCCCAGCCTCCTCTTCCTAATGCTCCTCAATTCGAAAATGCCAAAGCTATTTCTACTCTTAGGAGCGGGAAGATTCTAAGTGATCCTTATCACACTAAGGATGAGGGTTGTAGCAAGGGCCGAGACATTCAAGAGGAGAGTGAGGAAGAGGAAGAAGAGCCAATAATTGTTCAAGAGAAAAAGCAGTCGGATGGGGGGGAAAAGACAATGGATAAAGGAAAGGGTAAGGTTGATGAAGGTGTTGAAAGATATGTTCCTAAGGTTCCTTTTCCAGATGCATTAAAGCCGAAAGCTCAAAAGAAGCCGGTCCAACAAGAAGAGATGTTGGAACTATTCAAGCAAGTTAATATCAATATTCCGCTCTTGGATGCCATTAAGCATGTACCGGCTTATGCCAAGTTTTTGAAAGAGCTTTGTACCCCAAGAAGGGAGCCGAAGGCAACCACACAAAGGATCCGTCTTTCTGAAGATGTCAGTGCTGTTCTGATGAATTCTTTGCCAAAGAAGTTGAAGATCCAGGTGCTCCACTAATTTCATGTGATATAGGTGGGGTAACATTTGATAAAGCTTTGTTAGATCTTGGAGCGAGTGTTAATTTGTTACCCACCTGCATATATGAGCAATTTGATCTAGGAGAATTGAAGCCCACTTCTATTATCCTTCAACTGGCGGATCGGTCTGTGAAAACACCTAAGGGCTTGTTAGAAGATGTGATTGTAAAAATTCATGAGTGTTATTTCCCAGTGGACTTTTTGATCTTGGATATGGCCCCATCCCAAGAGTTAAAGCATACACCAATTATTTTGGGACGCCCATTTTTGGCTACGGCAAAGGCAAACATTAATTGTGCAACTGGGATGATGGATATTACTTTTGGAGGAGAAAAGGTTTCTTTGAATGTTTTCAAAGCCTCAAAGTACCCGGACAATGAGGAAGAATGCAATATTGTTGATATTTTTGAGGAAATAATTGAGGAATGTCCGGACGAAAATGATATTGTGTTAGAAGAGGGTAGTTTGCTTCAGGATTCACCCCTTCTTTCATCTAGAGTAGAACCTCTGCCTCCTTTAAGATCTGAACCAATCCTTCCATCTTTGGCTCAGCCACCTGTTTTAGAACTCAAACCTTTGCCGGATTCATTGAAATATGCTTATTTAGGCCCAGATCATACTTTGCCAGTTATCATTGCTTCTAATCTTACCTCTGCTCAGGAATCCAAACTTTTAGAAGTTCTTAAGGAGCATAGGGGGGCAATAGGGTGGTCTGTGGCAGATTTGAAGGGAATAAGTCCTGATGTTTGCATGCATTACATTTATTTAGAGGACAATGCCAAACCCAGCAGAGAAATGCAGCGGAGGCTGAATCCGAATATGAAAGAGGTGGTGAAAAATGAAGTTGTAAAGTGGCTAGATGCTGGGATAATTTATCCCATTTCTGACAGTAAATGGGTGAGCCCGACACAAGTGGTTCCTAAGAAGTCGGGACTCACTGTGGTGACGAATGAGAAAGGAGAGGAGGTACCTATGCGATTGCAGACGGGGTGGAGAGTTTGTATTGATTATAGAAAGCTCAATTCTGTGACAAAGAAGGATCATTTCCCACTTCCGTTTGTTGATCAGATTCTGGAGAGATTGGCTGGACAGAATTATTTTTGTTTCTTGGATGGTTATTCCGGATACAATCAGGTTGCTATTTATCCGGAGGATCAGGAAAAGACCACCTTTACGTGCCCCTTTGGCACGTTTGCTTTTAGAAGGATGCCATTCGGTCTGTGCAATGCTCCTGCTACTTTTCAGCGGTGTATGATGTCAATATTTTCTGACATGGTAGGGGAGACTTTGGAAGTTTTTATGGATGATTTTTCAGTTTTTGGATCTTCATTTGAAGGATGTTTGGATAATCTATCAAAAGTTTTGAAGCGGTGCATGGAAGCTAATATAGTATTAAGTTGGGAGAAGAGCCACTTCATGGTGCGAGAAGGCATAGTTCTAGGCCATGTGATTTCAGAAAGGGGGATAGAAGTCGATAGAGCCAAGGTTGACTTAATTTCCAATCTTCCTCCTCCTACTTCTGTTAAGCAGATCAGATCTTTCCTTGGCCATGCCGGGTTTTATCGCAGATTCATTCAGAACTTCTCCACCATTGCTCGTCCCCTCACGCAATTGCTTGCTAAAGATATTCCATTCCAGTTTGATGATGCTTGTCTTAAAGCATTCAATTCTCTGAAAACAGCCCTTACTCAAGCTCCAATTCTTCAATCTCCAGATTGGTCGCTTCCTTTTGAGATTATGTGCGACGCTTCTGATTATGCTATTGGAGCTGTCCTAGGTCAAAGGATAGATAAGAAGCCCGTGGTAATCTACTATGCGAGTCGCACCCTTGCTGATGCACAACTGAATTACACTACCACGGAGAAGGAGCTGTTAGCTGTTGTTTTCGCCCTGGAAAAATTTTGATCATATCTTCTAGGGGCCAAAGTTATTGTTTACTCCGATCATTCAGCTTTGAAATACTTACTCTCCAAGAAGGATGCTAAGCCCCGTCTCATTAGATGGATTTTGTTGTTGCAAGAATTTGATTTGGAGATTCGAGATAAGAAGGGGTTAGCTAATGTTGTTGCTGATCATTTGTCCAGGATAGTGATTCCTAAAAGTACTCCAATGACAGATTCTTTCCCTGATGAACAAATTCTTTCCATTTCTCATTCATCCACTCCTTGGTATGCTAATATTGTTAACTACCTGGCGGTAGGACAAATTCCGGGAGGTTGGACTAGACAGGAAAAGGATCACTTCTTTTCTAAGGTAAAACACTATTGCTGGGAGGACCCTGAGTTGTTTCATGTGGGTCCCGATCAGATTATAAGAAGATGTGTCCCAGAAGAAGAACAACAATCGGTATTGAATTTTTGTCATAATCTTGCTTGTGGGGGACACTTCTCTGGAAAGAAGACAGCGGCAAAAGTGCTACAAAGTGGATTTTACTGGCCCACTTTATTCAAGGATGCATATGAATTTTCTAAATCTTGTTTGAGGTGTCAAGCTGTGGGCAATAATTCAAAGAAAGATATGATGCCGCTAAATCCCATTCTGGTAGTTGAAATTTTTGATGTTTGGGGAATAGATTTCATGGGACCGTTTCCATCTTCATTTGGTAATGAATATATATTGGTGGCGGTCGATTATGTTTCCAAATGGATTGAAGCCATTGCTACTAGGACAAATGACCATAAGGTGGTGATGAAATTTGTGAAGAAGAATATCTTTTCTAGGTTTGGCTGTCCTAGGGCTTTGATTAGTGATGGGGGTTCTCATTTCACTCATTCTCAATTCGAGCTTTGCTTCGTAAGTATGGAATCACTCACAAGCTTGCTACCCCCTATCATCCCCAAACTAGTGGTCAGGTTGAAGTATCCAATAGGGAGATTAAAAACATTCTGCATAAAACTGTTAGGCCGGATAGAAAAGACTGGTCTGAAAGACTAGATGATGCATTATGGGCCTATAGAACTGCATACAAAACTCCCATTGGTATGTCACCATATCGCTTGATCTTTGGTAAAGCCTGCCACTTGCCCGTAGAATTGGAACATAGAGCTTATTGGGCTATTAAGCAAGTTAATTTTGATCTTAATCAAGCTGGTGCCCAAAGAGCTCTACAAATTAATGAACTGGAGGAATTAAGAAACGAAGCCTATGAAAATGCAAGGATTTACAAAGCTAAAACCAAAGCATTTCATGATAAACACATTCACAGAAAGAGTTTTCAAGAAAATCAAAAGGTTTGGCTATTTAATTCAAGGCTGCGTTTGTTCCCCGGTAAGCTAAAATCCAGATGGGATGGCCATTTGTTGTTGTTAAAGTATTTGATCATGGTGCTGTTAAGATTTTGGATCCTAAAAATGGCCACATTTTCACTGTCAATGGCCAAAGGTTAAAACCTTACTTGGAGAATGAACAGTTAACTGCAAAAGAATCAATTGCTTTGTGTGATTTGGAGTAATTATTTGTGAGCCTTAATGCGTCTGGCTGAAGACGGAAAACTTAGCGCTTCTGGGAGGCAACCCAAGGTTTTTGTTATTTGATGCTTTTTGTTTCAGTGTGTTTTAGTTGTTAGATTCAAGCCAAGGAGAAGAAGTTGTTGCCGTCTATTGATGGAGTTCTGCCCGCACACCAGGTTGTCTCTTTCCTACTCAGCAAACTTCATTGTTACATTGTTCTTGCATTTCAACTGTACATGCCATTGAGGACAATGTCATTCAAGTTGGGGGGAGAGGGCAGAAAATTTTCATTGCATATAGTACAATCTGGTAGGGATTTGGCATGAATTCTTGCATAAACATTTTTTGTATGAAAGAGAAAAGATGAAATTCCCGACTGAGTTTTATTGTTTCATGCTTGAATTGAAAGTAATTCTAGATTAGAAAAGGCTAGGAGAAGGTTGAAGGAAAATTAAGTTCAATCTAGCCATGGAAAATTGATATAAGAATCTTTTTAAAGTTCATGCGCACTATTAGAAAAAAAATTTTTATTCACTATGCACTCTGATGAAGCAAAATAAGACAAGCCCTCTGTTATTTTGGGTACTGTATCTGATACTCTGTATTTCTTGAGGAGGAGATCTATTTCAAGAAAAAGCTTTCTGTCAAGTTTTATAGAAAAAAAAAAGAAGAAGAAAGAAATGATGAAATAGAAAGATCACGCCATGAAAAATACCCCTGATCTGAGTAACCGGGCCTACTTCACTTAAGACGTGTTGAGGTTCGCGCAAAAAAAGAAAAGGGAACCTGAATCTGCGATAGCCGGGCCTGCTTCTCCTAAGACAAGAGTTGAGGTTTGTGTGAAACAGAGAAAGGTAGTGCATCATCATGTGTGTACAAATAGAAAGTAAGATCCCAAAGGGACAGAAGAAAAAGGCAGACAAAAGCTAGTATGCTTAAATGCTCCGATCTAAGAGGTGCAGGGTTGAAAGGTACTTACTTAGAATAACAACTGGGGGATGCAATTGTCTTAACTGCAGATTTGGAATTACACATGCACAAGTGCTATTGAACTTTGATTTGTATTCTTAAGTCATGTGCTTTAATTTCCAATCTAAGCTAGTATGAGCATTAATGATTCTAGATTCCTAATCTTTGGTTGATTCTATGAAAGGAGAGCTGGATATAAGAGTATGATCTTTGTGAACTCTTGTTGGTCCTTAATTTTGATTTAATTGTATTGCTAAGGGTCTAGCAATGAGTAAGTTGGGGGGTGTGATAAGTGCTATATTTTGCATCATAATTTACATCACATCCATCATCTTTGAGCATTATTTGAGTATATTTGTGCAACATGAGCATTAATTACATTCTCACACATTATTTGAGTCTTCATGCATTTTATCATCTTTTTGAGCTTAAAAGACCATGTGAGAAATATTTAAATATTTGCACAATTATTTTGGAGCTAAATAGGTTGATATTTTAATTTTCAGGAAAAGCGACCTAGATCAAGGCGCTATTTAAATAACGACAGATTCAAGAGCGCGTCTTCAGCAAGAAGCGACAGCTCCAAGGGCGTCAATTCAGTTGATAAAAGAAAGTGGAAAAATAATAAAAAAGAAAAAAAGAATTAGCGCCCGAGATGAGGTCGCTACTCATTGAAAGGACGCCCATGGTGGAGGTCGTCAAATTCCTATTTTACGAAAAATGTGGAAATAGTAAAATGAGGAATTAAGGAAACTGACGCCCGAGATGTAGTCGCTACTTCAGAAAGGACGTCCTAGATTAAGGCATCATTTAAAGAAAAGACGCCCCAATATAAGTCGCTATTCAAAGTTGAACCAGAAAAGGCAACTGCAGTTCCCGATCGAGCTATTCTTCCTTGTTTTGATTTATCTACGAAGAAACAGTGGAAAGGAGGACTCTATTATGAGTAAGGACTCTATTGGGGTAATGATCCATTGCTGGAAATAAGGATATGCATCAAGATTGGAGTCCACGGTCGAAGGAAACTGCCGAATGCCATTAAAAGGATGCCATGGTCGCAGGGTTACGAGGAGGACAGTTTGGAGATCTGCCTTAGGGATTAATTTCGAAGCCTTTCCTTTCATCTTTTGCAGTTGAGTTCTTCATCAAAGTTCTTCGTTTTCCAGTCTTCTACAAATTCTTCTTCTTGCTCATCTTCTAATTCTTGCACGTTTTTATGCTATAATTAGTTTTTCAAAGTTCTATCTACGGATTTTACTGTTCACCCGATTTTCACACCTTCTGTTCTTCATCATTTTTCTCCCCCTTCTGGTCCGTATCTCTCTCTGTGTTTTTCATGAAAGTTGTGCGTTTTTGAAAGTTCTTCAACTTCTTATTTTACCACTTCGTCCAAATCTTCACCGTTTTCAAGCTACAGTCAATTTTCTAAAGTTCATATTTTTAGAGTTCTGCACTGTTCATCCGCGACCACCTCCTGTTCATCCTCCATTTTCTCCACCTTCCTCTCGTTTTTAAACTCTGAAGTCTTCACCAATCTTCTTCCCCTTCTCATCTTCTACAACTTTCATGTTTATCATTTTCCCTAATTCCTTCTTATTTTAAAGTTATTCTTCCTCCAATCTCCCTCTATTTTTACCAAAATTTTGTTTACTGCACGTTTCCATCTTTTCCCACGAACCTCCTTTCTTCTCTCTGTTTACAGCACACTCTCACACACATCATACGTGTTTTTAACTTTTCTTCCACCTTCCTCTCTTCATCTCCCATATTTCATCCATATATCCCTTTGGCGGATTTTCATCTCTTGATCCTCTCACGGCGTCGGCATCCTAAGCGGGGCGACATCCAAGGCTTGGCAAGGAGGCGGCGTTGCTCTTCATCCATTGGCTCTCAAGCTCTTTTCTTTTTCATGTTCTAAGTTGTACTTTTTTTATTTACATTGTACTTGCCACCTCCTAAGATAATAAAACTCATTTTTCGCATATTATGGTTGGCTTAATTTTCTCTCTCTTATCTCCTCCAATTTCTCTTCTTAAACCCTCTCAACTTCTTTAATTAAGTTTTCCTTGTAATTTATTTTTTTTAGTCTTAATCACACTCAAAACTCGATTTTCAAAAGCACAAAGTGATTTTGCCAACTTGTTCAATAAAGATTATTTCTCCTCGTGGGATCGACTCTACTTACCACTATATAATTTGATTTTTCAATCTTTTAAAGTAAGTGAGTGTGAATATTTTAAAATTATGGCACGGCTTTCTTAACGACACTAGTTGGTGCGCATCAATATTCCAACCAATACTTATGATAGTCCCGAATGTACTCGGACACGGACCTATTGCCTTGGACGGGTCGGCATGGGTTGGCCATATTTGCCAAAATGTGGGAATGGATCCCTAGGAATGGATAGGGAAGGCCATTTGGACATGACACTAGACCGACTATGCATGGTTGGAATGCATGTACACTAAGGATAAGACACCAAGACTCGGTACGGGGCGGAGTTAATCGATCCGAAGATCACTCGCGCAAGTGTGCGACCTTCCCGATAGGCATAGCCTAATGTTCGGACAGCACCTTTTTATATACCGACTAATGGTATGTAAATGCGACCCAAAAGATACTTTTTTTGTTTTAAAACAATGATGACCCTAAACATGACTTAGACAATGACTAAAGACTAGACGTAAATGACACTCTTTTTTTTTGATACCCTAGACTCAAACTCGCTCTGATACCAAATTGATGCGGGACGGACCATGGACTCGACTCCGAAATGATATGCGATCCTCGGACTCTAGGTGAGCTCGTGATTGTCCCTTAGCGAGGGAAGCGTCGGACGTGCACGGTTGAGAAATCGGTAGTGAGCTAGGGTGGTCAACTCTCTCTTGTGCCCGGATTGGGTCATGGGACGGTATCGCTCTCTCTCGCAGCAGCAGTGATACAAAAATATAGCGAGCTAGATATCCCTACACATGCTCTCTAGCAGCGGCATAAAGATGTATATACGAAAGAAAGCAAATGCCGAATAAGGGAGCGAAAATGATACCTCCACGCTCTCGGCGTGGGGACGACGGACCTGGCCGAAGTCATACTCCCGAGACAGTTAATACACGAATATTACAGCAATGAATTATGGCCCACTCCACGCAGGGAGGTAAAGGGCGACACAATGGGGTCCGGGATGACTGATTTCGGGTTGACGGGCGGCTTCTCGCGTAGCTTCGGAAGCACCCGAACTCGTGATTGTGGGGCCCACGTGCTGTCCAAAGGGACCGTATGGGACCGGGGTGGTACCACTGTGGTGGGGACACCTGGAGGGGTGCTCCCAAGGATGGAGGCGTGCTGGTTTGCCGGCCGGAGGCCGGGCGACTCCGATCGGCACCGGTCGGAAAAGTCGGCCACGGATCTGTTGTTTCTATTTTTCAGCGTGCGAGCCGACGAAATCGCTCGCTGCGACCAGCACCAATGTCGGAATGCGACGAAACTGGTGCCGTTGGAAAGCTGCTTCGAAATCCTTCAAGATAGGACTAGAGAGAGATGCTTGATCTTCGCAGATCTGGGCCTTAACTAGTTTTAAAGCTGCTGTTGTACAGTACCGGAATTCTCAGATCAGTAGAGAACTTTCCTGTGGATTGCCTTTGACCACGAGGTAGACGTCAGAATCTGAAGTTGGGTCCTTCAAAAAAATTGTAGATCTTCAAGAGAGGAAATCAGGGGTATTTTTAGATCTGGAAAATATGGTGATTTGGATTTTCTAGAGTGTTTACACTAGACTGGGGTCGGATCTGGACTGATGCAGACAGAACTGTAGATGAGTTGGAAAAGGAATTTCAAAAAATATGATATGAACTTTAAAAATTCCAAAAAAATTTGGAGAGGTAGAGGAAGGGAGACAGAACTCTCAGTAAAATTGGGGGCTCCAAGAAAAATCAAAAAGTGGTCGGGAAATGGAAAACTCAGGGAAACTATCACTGTAGATAGAGATCTGGCAGAACTAGAATGACAGTTTGAACGAAAATTGAAAAATATCAAATGAAGGAAATATGACTTGAAATTTTTTGTGAAGATAAAGGTTTGAGAGTTGAACCACTCCTAAAAATTTTAGCTCCAGAGGAGGAGGGAGGTGGGAGCAGAAATTCATAGAAGTTGCCTCTATCCTGGATGGACAGATTACCGAAGATGGCTTCGCGGCGGCTCAATGGCGGCACGAACGGCGGCGGCGGCGGCACCGATGAGATTGCGGGGGATGAGATATCACTCTAGAATGGGGGTTGGGGATGAAGAAACCAGAGGGAGAGAGAGGGGAGGTCGAAATTCACTCAAGGGGGGGGGGGGGCTCTTGCACAATGCTTTTTCTCATTTCATTAATTCTAGAATAATAGAAATACATGACTTATATAATAAATAAAAAAAGACCATGAATACTCTTAGATCTAGGATCTGGAGGGACATTTAAGGGACTTCATATTTGATCCAAATAAAATAAAAAAATAAAATTCCTAATTAATTCTAATGGGGGGACAAGGTAGGTGAGGTAGGTACCCTACCTTTAAATTTTTAATCCACTTGTCTCCCATGTGGTCAATTGACATTCAAACCTTCTAGATGGCCACCTAGGATGGTTTGACCAACCCCACATGGCCTAGGTGGATCAATGGGAAAGGGCTGTGGGCCCCCTAGCTGGACCTACTACACAATTGCATAAAAACCCACACAATCTAAGGGAATGACGCATTGGCTTACAAAGCCTTACAATTACGCATATACTTTCCCATGGATATAAAAATAACCTAAAGGACATAAATATAAAATAAAATATACATGCTCGGTGTCGATTCCCATCAATTGGTATGGCTCCCTATGAGGCGTTGTACGGGCGACCTTGTCAGACTCCGCTTGATTGGTTCGAGGTGGGCGAGCGTGCCTTGACCGGGCCAGATTTGGTGCAGCAATGTGTTGAGGTGGTGCAGCTCGTTCGGCAGAGGATGTTGACAGCTCAGAGCCGGTAAAAGAGTTATGTCGATCGGAGAAGGCGACCTCTCAGCTTTGTTGTGGGAGACTGAGTTTTCTTGAGAGTTTCTCCCATGAAGGGTGTGATGCATTTTGGTAGGCGTAGGAAGCTGAGTCCCCGCTACATTGGTCCCTTTCCCATCGTCGAGCGTGTTGGGGAAGTTGCTTATCGGTTGCAGCTACCTCCAGAGCTTTCCGCCGTGCATGATGTGTTCCACGTGTCGATGCTTCAGAAGTATATGCCCGATGATTCCCATGTTCTCGAGGATGCCGTTTGGCCTGAAGTGACCCCAGATCTGTCCCTTCCAGAGTTCCCTGTTCGCATTGAGGATCGACGAGAGCAGCGCCTGCGGAACAAGGTCATTCCTCTAGTTAAGGTTGTCTGGCAGCGTCATTCTGGCGGCGACGCGTCTTGGGAGCATGAGGATGAGATGCGAGAGCTATATCCTTATTTGTTTGTGTGAGTCTTTCCCCCGTTCTTGGGCCTTATTCTTGAAATTCGAGGATGAAATTTGTTTAAGGGGGGAGGGCTATGAGGTCCCGGACCCTTTCAGATCCTTCTTCTTGGGTCCCGGATCTGTGCTTTCGGTGAATTTGGCTCCGTTGTGTCCGGAATTATGTTCTGGGCATCTTTCGTGTTTGGATCCGTGCGATTCGGGTCAGTTCGGAGGCTCGGAACGGGTTCCGCGGCCTTTCCTCGTGTTTTCCGATTCCCGCGCGTGTGTCTCGGAAACACCTACGGAACCCTGTAGCGGGTGAACCGGGTTGTTCATCTACCCACGAGTGGTACCGTTGCGATCAGCGCGTCGAGAGGATCGAGGAGGTGTATTTTTCTATTTTTTGGGATTTTTCTAATTTTTTAGATTTTCTATAAATACCAACCCTTTTTCTTTTTCTTTTCACCTTTTTCTTCTTCTTCTTCCTCCTTCTTCCAACCGTTGGAGAGCGCCCTCCCCACCGCGCCATTCTTCTTCCCCGGGCGACCGAGACGCGGCCTCCTCCACTCCGGCAACGGCGTGGCGGCGGCAACGAGGCGTTCCCGGCGGTGCCCTTCTCGCGGCGGGAGGCGGGGCGTGCGGTGTGCAAAACCTTCTTCCTTGATTTCGGTGACGATTCGGCGGAGCATTCACTCCATTGAGGTAGGGGGACGAATCTCTATGCTCATCCCGTCATCCCCCGCGATTTGTAGGCCGAATGGGAGCCGAGAGGGGTGTATTTGAGCGGGTTAGGGCAAAATCATGCTTTGGGGAGAGTTCGCCCGATCTATGGATTTGAGCAGCGATTCGGCGTTTTGATGGCCTAGAATAATGCCAGGGGTCCCCTGGGGTCTTCCCCTTTGATTTCCCCCTCTCCTATTGAGGCATGGGGGCGTGGTTAGATTTTTGGACGCTTCCCGCCGTTTCGCCCTCGGGCGGGTGTGACGGTCCTTCCAGTGACCGTCACACTGTGTAACGCGCCTGGATGGGTGCGTTACAGCCCTGTGTGTACCCAGTGGGGTCTGTGGGCTGTGACGGTCCCATGATAGACCGCCACAGTGCTGTGACGCGCCTAGGTTGGACCGTCAGGCTGCGTTCGACTGTTGGCTGCCGACCGTTGGTTTTTGACCGTTGGGGGGGGGGTCAAGGCCTGTGACGCACCTGGCTTGGCGTGTCACAGCCTTGTGACGCCCCTGGGTGGGTGCGTCAGAGCAGACGAACCCAACCTCCCCTGACGCACCAGGGTTGGTCCGTCAGGCCCTGTGACGCCCCTAGGTGGGTGCGTCAGAGCCTGTTTTCACCTTGTCTTGTGACGCTCTAGGGCTGGACCATCAGGGCCGTGTGACGCTCCGGTGTAGGCGCGTCACAGGCTGTGACGCGCCTAGGTGGGTGCGTCAGGGCCGGTTTCCGCTTTGGCTTGTGACGCTCTAGGGCTGGACCGTCAGAGCCATGTGGCGCACTAGTGTAGGTGCGTCACAGCCTATGACGGCCCAAGGGTGGACCGTCAGGCTCTATGCTGCACCGTGCGTGTGCGGTCCCGTTTCTTTGGTGGCAGTTTCCGCGAGTTAGTCCTTACTGTCAGTGACCTATCCACTAGTCGTACCTTCCTGCGCACGCGGGTGCGGACCCACCTGGGAGTGGTGGAGAGCGAGACCCAGTGAGAGGCGATTTTTAGGCTGGTCACCGTAGGGCCCCTTGCCTTTGCCACCAGAGTCCGGTGGGGGGGAAAACAAGCTAGAGGACCCGACCTAGAGCAGATGGTATGTGTGTGCACACGTAGTTGGGGGCTTAGGACACGCGCTGACGAGCGTGACCCCAGCTAGTCCTTGTTATGGTACTTGTTGCGTGTCTGAGTCTCACGCCCGGGGCGTTGTAGCTAGACACTTGTGACGCGGTGTAAGACGTCAGGGGACGCTTCCGGTCGTTCTTCTAGTTGGTAGTGCTCCTGTTCGTTGGCAGGTGTTGACTCGAGTTTCGTTGGACCGAGGTTAGTAGTGCGTGCTGTTAGAGTAGATGGCTTTTCCATTTATTTACTTCAACTTGTTGGTTCTACCGTACTCCTGTTAGGTAGGGTTGCCTTCTGCTTTCTCATTTTTTATGCGGGGTGGGGATTCACGGGATCCCTACTGGGCCAATGAAGGCTCACCCCTGCTTTTCAGGTGAGGCGGGGTCTTCGAGAGGTGCGGTTGAGTTTCAGCGTGGTTCTTCTAGCTAGGGTTAGCCGCCAGTCTGCTAGAGCCGGGGGATGCCCCGTGTAGTTGTACGCCGGGGGATGCCCCGTGTACTTGTACTTTCCTTTCTGTTGACTGTACTTTTATTTGGACATGAGACTCTGTGGACCTTGTAGCAATTTATTTTATTTATATTATGCTGTGTATTTTATTTTAGATTATGGTGCTATCTCCGTGGTTGTTTCAGCTTCTCTTGTTCTCCCACACCATCCCTTTCTACCCTTCCGAGTCTTTGGGCTCGTGGGTTGGCGGGCCGAGATTCGAGACGCGCCGGTTCCTTTCTGGTACTCGGATCCCGGGGTCGTCACACACTGACTAAGTCTTTGACACAGACTGTATTTGAGCGCCATTGGGATAAGATGGGCCTCAAAGTTGTGGGCAATTGGCTGTAGTTCAAGTGGGAGATTGTTAGTATTGGTGTGCTACAGGCCAATTTAGGGTCGGGTAGACCCGATAGATGTACGATCTTGTTCATTATTAATAAAGTGGTATTTGAGCATAAATATGCGATTATGTATTACTTTACGATGTCCCTAGGATATGTGGTTGTAAAGTCAGCTCGAGATGGGATCTCGAACATGAGACTGACTTTACATAGACGCATACCTTAAATCCTGGTTGGAGGGTAATCACTCGGGGACTTTAATTACCTATTAAACCAGTACACATGATGTGTTAGTGACCAGTCTCATTGTCATTGGTGCGGGGCACCAACACATATGTGTAGGTGTACATCCTGGGAGGAAGTGCACTGAACTGATCCGCTATTGGATCTTCAGATGGTTGATTATACCTAACGTCAACTGAAGATCCAACTGTCTCAGTAGCATCATTGGTCCTTTGACCTGAGACATTGACCGGATCTTACACGAGGACTGGAATGGTTTAATTACCTGGCTTAGTGACTTTAACCATAAGTCATGAATTGCCGAGTCATTAACCATTTCAGGAGATGTGTGAAGATCATCAATAGTCAAGAGGGGATCGCTCACTGTCAGGTGTATATCAGACAATTAATAGGTCATGACATTGACGCTCCGTTAAATCCCTGGCCAGGGTCATGTAAGTTCGTTTAGAACGGACGTCATACACTTTAAGGAGGTCATAGTCAAATGGCACGATCATGGGGTTTGACAGAAACCATACCCTCGATCGTACCAGACTCATAGAAGGAGCGAGGGATTATATCAATGCGGTAACTGTGGACTTACAGGTACCAGACCGGCTGGTTTAAACCTGGCCTCCTCTAGGATCACGCGGATTTACTTGACCCAACGTGATCAAAGGTTCGGAATAAATTAAACTATTATTCGGCTCTAGTAGAAGCGAATAATAAGTTTAATTTACTTCTAATTGGGAATTAGAAGTTAATGGGCCTTAAACTAGAGTGACTAAGGGCCTAGAGGATCACACACAATGGATTCTTGGGTGACTGATTATTATTGTACAAATGCATATATTAATTCCCTTTAATTCCATTTGGAAAGGAGTTTAAAAGAGGGCTTAATATATATGTACAATAATAAAAGGATATATATATATACGATTTCGGTCCTTATGGATTCTTTTAGAAATGGTCAAAATCGTATATATAGACATGTTACGAGAGCTTCTCCTCCTCTCTTGCTAATCAAGCATTAAAGCTTAAGAGAGGAGGATTAGCTCCTCCCCCCCTTTCCTCCCTCTTGCTCTCTCTCTCTCTCTCTCCAGAAGGTGAAAGGGTCAGGGAAGGTCGTGCCGGGGGGTACCGTCTCTACGTAAGGATCCGTGTGGATCAGCTCTAGAGGTCGTGCATCTGTGCGGCTCGGTATTCTGCATCGGACTTTGCGGACAGTGTCGTTCCGCGCAAGGTATAAATACGCAACCCGTAGTTAGGGGTTGGGGTGATTAAAACGTCGATCAGAGCATGGATCTGGGATTCCATGTAGCGGGGTTCGGGCATATGAATTTTTTTTTTCCGCTGCATTGCCCGATGGTGCTGTGTGGAAACTTACACCCGGCACCATAGACGCTGGGTCCGGAGGCTTGACCGGCAACGGGCCGCAGCCGGCTACAATCTGAGAGACCGAGGCGGCCCACTCTGCCTTTGTAGCAGCAGCAAGGGGGGAGGGCTGCAAGGTAGGTGGCTGCCCACCCCTGTATCAGAATCGACTGTGGCCTGGAGGACGGGCTTGGGAAGGACCATAGTAACGGAGGTCCCGATAGAGACCAGTTCTAAACCGGGCACCGCCAGGACTTGGATTATATGGGGTTCGGTGGGGGAAGATTGCAAAGCCATATCAGATGGGGGGAGACCTTCCACAGCCGCAGGTGAAGCTAAGGCAGGACTGGCCGCAGCCTCGGAGGCGCTACCACCCCCACGAGCCAATTGGGCAGAGCAAGCGGCCGGTGGAAGAGACGCCTTGGCCACCAGAGCGGCGGGGGCGGCCACTCTAGAGGAAGCAGCGTCGAACGTGCCCTCATCACCCAAACCTAGCGGAGAAGACGTATCAGTAGAAACCAGCTCGGCTGCACACTGGCCAACAGCCAAAACAAGGGGGAGCTCCGAGCTTGACAGGACGGGGGGTGGCGAGACAGCTCGCGTGCGAACGAAGACAGCAAGGGCAGCAACAAGCGCCACCTCGCCATGAGCAGCGGCCTGGTCAAAGGAAGTTGGCGGATGGTTGACCGCATGGGAGGATGTGGAACCGCCAACAGCTTCGACGGGAACCGAAGGGCAGGGGGCGCCATGGAAGAGGCCAGCACCAATCCCGTTGAGGGCTCCCTGTGGACAGGGGGAGAAGCAGAGGGGTTGGAGGTCCAGGCGACCGACGTAGGCACCAAGGCTTCCTCCCTGGGAGCGACAGCCGCAGCGAGAGGCGCGACGGCATAGCCTGATGGTGCACCTGGCAGGACGGGCTGGCCAAGAGGCAGATGGGCTTCACGGGCGAGCTTGGAAGGACCAAAAGTAGACGGGCCGGCAGGGCGACCTTTGCACAGGGCCGGGGTGTGCCCCAACCGCCGGCAAGAGTAACAAAACTGGGGGATGCTCGGGTAGTGGAATGGCTGCCAGAAGCTCCACCCGCCATAGTTGATCCAAACCCGGGCAGGTGGCTTCTTGGATATGTCCATCTGGACACACACCCGGGCGGCGGCCGATCGGGTGAGGCAGAGGGAGTCGCGGTCGACCTTGAGAGGTTTGCCGACGGTTCCAGCGATGGAGAGGAGCATAGGCTCATTGTAGAAGTTCGTCGGGATGGACGGCATCTCCAGCCAAACAGGAGCGACGGGTGAATTCTCCTCAGGAGAGAACCTCACATGCCACCTGGAGAAGAAGAAGGGCCTGCCCTTGACAAAGAGGAGTTCTTTGAGCAGGACTAGCAGGAAGTCTTCCTCATTCTAAAAACGCAGGAGAAGGTGTCGGTTGTCCAAGGCAATGAGGTAGAAGTCTTGGCGGAACTGAAACCTCTGGGCGAGGTGAGCTCGGATCTCCTAGAACGGTGGCCGGCCTTTGGGGGTCCGGGCAACGATCGCAAAGGCCAGAGGCTGGAAGGAGATGAGGATGTCCTCCGGGGTGAAGAAAATGGCTGGTTCTCTTGATCTTTCAATCACTCCCGGATCCATCACTTGAATAGTCTGAATCTGACCCGCTAGAATTTTATGAAAAAGATTAGAAAAGTAGGGAATGAGCACACATGTCCAGTATGTATCTTCGTATCAATATGAAGGCAATATTTAAGTAATTAACATTTTAGCTCTAGAGTAAAGATTTATGAAATACGATAAAATATGCGGTGTAAAACTAAAGTAACACAAGTAACATGATACGCTTAAAAATGAGAATTGAGAACATGATTGAGCAAGTGTATATCAATAATGTAAGTTTGGCCTTTCATGAACAAGAGTGTACTTTTTCATAACCATAAAGGTTATGTACTAGAAAGTCATGTAACGAGAATGTACTAGCAAGCATGTAATTTCACAAGAATGTCTTGTGAGTATTCGTGGATTATTCGTGGATTTCACCAGTTTATAAAAAAGTACTCACAGCGCAATGCGACGCCAATGTTCATCATACTCCATGGTTTATAGTATGTTTCTGACTATCTGCCGAGGGGATAAGAGTGGAGCCCTTGGACACTGTCCGTGCCTGCTCTTGCATCTTCAAGTTATAAATCAAGCTACTTCCACAAGAATATAAATATGGCCAATAATGTAACAAGTTCAAACTATGGTTCCATGATAACAATATCAAGCTAAGATTGTTCCAAATTAATAAGGATATGAGAGTTCAAAGATTGATTTAGAACAAGGTTATGCCATGAAGAAAAATCGGAAGCATAACAGCACATTCTTTACTTTCCATAAGTTAAAAATTCGGCAGCATAACAACACATTCTTTACTTTTCATAAGTTATTAATATCTTATTTGACAAGTGTTTAAGTTCCAAGCAATCATTAGACCATCTAGGAATTTGGAAAACCCAACCCAAAGGTCAAACCTTGGGTTAGACAGAGTCAGGGATAAAGTGGTCCTTTACTGGACCGTTTACATACTCAAGCGGTCTAGATAGAACCGTTTAAGATAGTAATGCGGTCATGTCCAGACCATTTGATGGACAGAGTCGAGGCATGAAGAAAGAAAGTGTCGACGTAGTGAAACCTTATGGAGCCTTGCGGTCATGTCAGGGCCGCTTGGGATCTTTAGCAGTCAGATAAAGGGCCGCTAAGTGCCTTTGGCGGTCGTCCACAGGCCGCTAAGGTCCAGAACAAAAAACACCGGTTAAGTGATTTCTAACAATTGGGTTTTAAGGGTACAACTAATTCGGCGTCCTAGTGGGAATCCCATGCTCGCGGAGTCTTACAGAGGCTTTGAAACAAGATCACCTAGTCCGGCAGAAGGAATATCTAACGGAGATGATCACAAGTCCAAGAAATATGCCTATAAGTGCAAAGTGTATCTAATAGTCGCATACCGGAGTATACACCATGTACTTAAGAAAAATGACTCAAGAGATGAGAGTGAAACAGTGAAACATACGGAGAAAAACACCACTATAACATAGAAATCATTTAATTATAAAATTATAATATTTTGACATGAAATTACATAATAGCCAAAAATAAAATCTTAACCATGCTCATGCTAAATCTAGGTATTTAACATGAAAAATAAGACATAATTTGAGTGAAGAATAATGTAATTATAGGGTTACTAATATGTGGAATTCAAATAGGCTCAGACTAGCTCTCAGAACCAGAAACGGTCAGGGACTAGCTGTTATAAAGAATGAAACGGTCTTGTGATAGGCCGCCCCGAAGGGATAAAAACGGTCATTCATTAGGCCGCAAATGTTCCTTGCGGTCCCTTTAAGGCCGCCTTCTGTCTGGCTGACAGAAGTTATAAAATAAAGAATAAATACTAAATTTGGATAAGTTATGCATGGAAATCAACCATAACATGCTGTAAAACATGCTAGAAAGAGAATAGAATAAGAACATGCATGGGTTTGTGTGAAATAAACAAAAAATCTTTATATTAATTGCATTAAGGCTAAGTTCATACATGGAAAATAAACTAGATGCGCAGTCCCAATAAAATAGTAAATACTCTAAGTACAATGCATGAAATCGACTGTAACTTGAGGGTTTTTACTCCTAAGATCATATTTAAGTCATTCATGAGATAACCTACCTCTGGTTTGGCTTTAGATTTTGAATTTAGGGCTGGAAGTCAACCCTAGTTTCTGCTCGTTCAGAATCGAACTAGCAACTTCTTACCTTTCTAACTCTTGATTCCCTTCACCTATGATAACGAAAATTGGAGGGTAGAAAGAGGGTACTAAGGTGAACAAATAAGTCTAAAGAACCATCTTCTAATTACCTCGTTTAGGACTTCTAAATTGCTGATCTTCCTGGGTTGTTTGCACAAGTTCCTGGGTTACTTGCACCGAACCAGCATCTTTGCAGGCCTCTAACTTCTTGTAGACTTGATCTCCTAGAACGAAATTTTGAGAGAAGTTAGACCTTACTATAATGAACGAAATCTTCTAAAGAACTTACCCCAAATAATACTTCCTTATCTTAGTTCCGCGTGAGCCAAAAGTAAGGGTCGCACATGTGAAACTTGGGATCTATTTATAGGGTTAGCTAAGGTTTCGAGGATTTGAACGAACCTCGAGTCCTAAATTAGAGTAGAGTTTATCCTTAGAGAGTTCTAGAAAGTCATCCATGCTAGATAACTTCGATCCAAGGGGATTTGATCGCCAAAAATCCCAGCTTTTCATCTTTTCTCTCATTCACGGAATTTGGTTGCTTAGCGGTCATGGGAGCACCGCTACGGTGAGGCTGGCGGTCACGCGATAGGCCGCCAAGCTTCATAAATCTTGAAATTTTCAGATTTTTGTATTATCCCTCTTTTATCCCCTAAATTGATGTATATATCTCATTTAAATCTGTAAATTTATTAATTTACGTTTCTATTAATGGGCTTAGGTCTAAAAGCGTTGGAATTGGGTCTTTGGACCTATTTAAGTTGGGCTTAACCCTTAGATAAATATAGAGCCTTTAAATAGATTAAATAAATCCTTAATTCTTCTTACTAATTCGTTAAGTCTTTAAAAATACCTAATAATTATATTTTAAATCCAGAAAATCCCTAAAAAATTCTCGGGCGTTACATGATAAGTATCAGATATCAGAGATGTCCTTCTATTCCTAAATACAAGAAGAAAGTATTCTTCCGTTCAAAATCTTCTAATTAATACGTCTGATACTCTTAATAATTACTAACAATAAAGATCCATACTTTCTTTTTTCTTCTTCTGTTCTCCCTATGTAACTTTCAGTCTCGTATTCTTCCTGAGAACACTTAGGAAATAATATATACAACTCATATATGCATATATATATAACTGGAACTATCAATTGTTTGCCCTATTATTGTCATAGAAACTATTTCCCATCTATATCGTAGAAATAATATAATTCCAATTCCCTTTTCCGTAGTCAATGTAATAGTCTTCCTCCTTAGTCAATGTAATAGTTTTCTCAGTCACCACTATCCAAGGAGAATAAAATATTATTTTTTTATGTATGATAATCACAATAAGGGTACTTTTTTAGTTTATATAAATTCCTCAATTTCAATGCATAAGTTCGAATGATAAGAGATAAGTCCTCCACGCTAGATAGTTTTCTTGAATCTTCGAGAATAATCACGTGTTAACATATACTAGATATCTCTTTATTTACACTATTGAGCGGTAAAATTAATCATAATTTTATTCACTATCTAATTTTATTTTTCTCATTTTTAATTTAATAAATGACATAATTTATAAAAGTACTTAATATGAGATTTAAAAATAATTAGATTATTTTTTCAAAAAATATAATATCGACTCATTCTGATATTTCTATGTTTAAATAACATTAATAATGATAATTTAGTCATTTACATAACTTCTTAATCTCATTCTGACAATTAAATTTATTTTTTTGGATCGTCTAAATTCTAATGTTCATCATTTGACTTTCACTTTTTTGATCGTCCTAATTTTGCTTTTAGAATCATCCTAATTTCATTTTTAGCATCGTGCACTATTACATCATCCTGGTTTTACTTTTAAGACAATCTTAATTATACTTTTAAGATCATGCATTATTACATCATCTTGATTTTGCTCTTGAGATCATCGAAGTTTCACTTTTAGAATCATGCACTATTATATCATTCTGATTTTACTTTTAAAATAATCATAATTTCACTTTTAGGATCGCACGACACTAGTATATCATCTTGGTTTCAGTTTTAAGATCATCCTATTTTTTAATCATCTTACTTTTGTAGTTTAGATCATCTTATTTTTGCATCATCCAACGTGCACTCTGTTATTGGGTAATTCTAACCTATTAAATGATAAAATCTCAAAAAATACTTGACATAAAAATTGTAGACAGTCGACTTATCTTTCTAATGAGTTTAATTTTTTATCATTTGAATATTTCTATGAAAAAATTATGTTATAAATAACAGAACGCTCACTTAAAATTAAAAATTACTCTTAACGAACTCAATTCCACTAAGCGAGCCTACTTATTATTTTTATCATAAGAAATTCAACACTCCTAACAGGTTTCCTAAAATCTGGGAGTTACAAAACCGTGACCTATACCGACGTAATAAGGTGAGAATGTGTGCGCACAGTCTCTCACCTCACAATTGTGAGATTGATGTGTTATATGTGTGAATCCGAGTTACAATCATACAGAGAGCACTATCGTATTACAACAACAAAGACTCTACGTAGGAGTATAATTAACTGCCACAGGCTAATTAACAAGAGTTCATCGATCGGCATATCAGTAAAGAATTATCTCGAACAATTATCCTCAAGCTAATTAAGAGAGTCCTGGTCGCGAACTGGGAGCATGTAATCTGGTGCAGGGGGAGGCCGGTCTCTATAGGGGTCGCAGGTGTTTATCAATAATGAAGAAGAAATAGAAGAAGAGAAGCCTTGGCGGCAGTAGCGACCTCTCTTGTGACCTCGTCTTGTCCATCCCCTCCTGCATCTACAATAGCACAGATGACGGCACCACCACCTTGTATCGAGAGAGAGAGAGAGAGAGAGAGAGAGAGAGAGAGAGAGAGAGTTAGTTTTAACTAAGAATAAGTTAGAGATTTTCACCTCCGTCGCCTACTTTCAATTAACTAGGATAACCGTCAGGTAACGATAGGGATATAATGGTTCTGTCTTAATTAATATATGAGAGATGTTACAGTAAATATGATAAAGACGAAGATATGAAGGTAATTTAAAAAGATTCTAAAGATATATTGATATTTTTCTACTTAATACCAGGGTTTGTCGACCCGTCCGACCCGCCCGACCCGGTCTCGGCGCGGGACGGGTCGGGTCGGGCTGGTCGCACAGCGACCCGGTCCGCCCCATTGGGCTCGCGACGCGTAATTTTTTTATTTTTTTTTAAAATTTGTAATAAATTTATTTTGAAAGATTAAATGTTATATATATTTAAAAATATTAGAATGTAGAGTTTATTTAAGATAATAGATCCATACTAAATTATACATAATTAATTATATAAAAATTACATATTACACCGCTTAATTAAACATCATATTATATATAATACATAAAAATTTATTTCAATTACTAAATATGTAAAAGTAAACAGTGACATAATAATGACATTCATTCATGAAGTATAAAATACAAAAACTCACTAATCCTCGTCCATCTGTGAAACCCGAATCCCAAAACTCACTCATCCTCATCATCAGTGAAGCTCGAATCCCAAAACTCATCATCAGATACATGAGACTGATCACCCGTATAATCTAACTCTATCCTAGTGGGTGGAGGTACATGTGGGTGGGACTGAAAATATGTAACCATCTGCAAAAATGATGGGTCGTGTGCTGCGGTGGAGGGTACATGAAAATCTGTAAAAAAAGTCCTCACTACATCTATAGCTTCAATTCTATCATGTGCGACTGGTGCTGGTGCTGGTGCTGGTGCTGGTGCTGCTCGAACTCTGGACGTGGAGGAAGATCCTGCTCCGCCCTGTGCTCGTGGTGGAGATACTCGGGAGGTAGAAGAAGATGTCCTCGGTGTGCTACGAGAACCGTATCTATCCTGTAACTGTGTCCGGAATGAATGTCTGACATCTCCCGGAACTCGGTCGCATGCACGAACATCGCGTCCCACTCCCGCAAGGTGCTCCGCAAACCTGTGTATGCCGGTGACGCGATGTTCGCAGTATCTACAGTGCACATGTCCATCACCCTCAACATAGTATCTATGCTCCCACGCAGGGTGACGCCGTCCGTCCATGATGACCTGTAAATGATGTAAAAGTTTACATTAGTAATTTCAATGACAAGTACAGAACTCTATATATGAAGAAATCTACAATTAATTATTAGTTAGTTATAAATGTAACCAAATGATACATACTAATAAAGACTATGGACCCAAACTGGGTCAGTGCCCATCTCCAAACAATCTGACATTAAATGTGGTCCGCAGATAGGACAGATAGTCTTCATAGCGCATTGAACCTGAATAGTTCTCCCAGTACATGCGTACGTAGTATTCATACTGCTGCGAACCTTGTGCGTACACGACCTCTACTGACGTAACTGTGGCATAATGATATGGATACGATGGGAAAAATGAACTACTGTTATCTGAGTCGCCATGATACATCGGCTGTTGCGGCCATGATCGTCCATACGAGCTTCCAGATCCCTGGGAGTCATGTGTGCTCATGCTCTCAAAATCAGACAACATGCCTTGATAGCTGGTACTATCTGCAACCGAACTTCCATAGTAGGGATCCCAATGATCAACTGCCCGTCTCGTCCCTGCCGGTGGAGCACCGTGGTCCTCATCTTGCGTGGCATGTGTGAAGTGCTGCTCCTCTATCCATGCGCCATATTGACGGCCCCCACGACCTCTACTATGACCACTGCTGTATTCTCTGCCACCAGCACTAGTATTATGACGAGGACTCCGTTGGTCACCTTGAGAACCACCACCTCCATGGGATGAAGACCCTGTCGGTGTACTCTCAGCATCGGAGTCATGACTCCCACTAATGCGGGGCTCAACAGAAGGCTCGGGAGTGTCGTCATCTGCATTGAGATCTAATGTCTCCATGTCTGCAAAATCTATCGGATTTAATGGTGGTCCCTTATCCTTCTTGCTGGTGAATAATGTGGTCCATGATGATTTTTTCTTCTGTGGAGCAGGGGGCGGCTTACATGCTGCATGTTGTGTCCCTCTAGATGCCTGAGAAGCAGAAGCCTGCTTAGATAATTTTTCAATTTACTTTCTATTGTGTAAGTCTGTACGTATACCTGAGAAGACTGGTTGGGTGCCTTAGCCTTAGATGTTGAGCGTCGGGGCGCAGCAGACTGAGATGGTTGTTTCGATGCTACCGAAGACTACACAATTGAAAGAAGAATATATTCAATTACCAATGAATTATATATTAACAAATGTAGAAATGACAATATAATTTCACGTCTCTAAATGAGGAACTCCCCCTAGCCTCTCTTGAAGTGGATAACCTTCTTGGTTCCGCAGATATTGAATGCCGTGGTACAGCAACTCGGGACCACTGTTCTCCCGCAATGTTGTCATTTGTCGGATCGACCTGCAATATATTGCTATCATACATCAATATATCACTATGCTATTTAATGAAATTTGCGATTCGATTTTCATGTATTAATTCACCTGAGGTGGCTCTTGACGCTCAATTAATGGGGGTTGGATCAATCGCTCCCATGCTGTATCATCGTACGCATACGATGTGTCTCCACCCCCAATGACGAGGTCTTCATCTAAATTAATTTCATCATCACGTCCCGTTGCTGAGTCGTCACCACCCAAATACACATGGGTGTCATCTCCCTCCCCGACTGCCTCTTGTACAGCTGATGCGAGAAAAGTATTAGACCGTGGTGTCTCGCCAGGTTCTTCAGCCTCCTCGTCCAATTCTGCCTCACCACGCTCGGTTGTGGCTCTTGCAACCCATGCTACCATAGGGTCATCATCGTCTCGCAAGTACACAGCATCCGTTGGGTCGTAATTTCCCTCTTCTCTCCTTGTATCCATTTGTACATGCCGGACCTTTAGCCTCATGTTGTAATGAACATACACCATTTTGTCTAGCCTGCGGTGTGTTAGCCTATTCCTCAGCTTAGTATGCAAGAAGGAGAACGTCGACCAATTCCGCTCACACCCACTCGACGAGGATGTTTGCGATAGAACTCTCATTGCGATCTTCCTTAATACGGGTGCGCTTGTACAGTAATTTAGCCACCACTCAGCTGTGTTTAAGACATATCACGTACAATATAATAATTAGATGTAAAAATTACTTCTCGAGACATAGAAGGTATATTGTGAAGACACCTTACCTGGGTCGAGTCTATCACGACTGGCCATGGCATTAGGTGTCGCAAATGAACCAATTCCCTCTCTAAATGTTTTCATCTGCATTATCAAAAAATATGAAGTGTATATTTCATTTAATATTGTCAATGTTAAAATATCCAAGTATACCTCATTCAACGCATCAGCAGCATCTGTTGGGGTGAAAGACAATCGGTCTACCACAATGTTGACCGATTCTATCAACGTATCGTCATAAGTAAGGGCCCGAGCATATTGGAAGGCCGGATGTAGATAGTACGCTGCAATCGTAAGACAATGAATTACATGTTAATATCAACTGAAAATCACAGCTCATTGATTGGACGAGAATGTAAGTGTTTACCTGCCATGTGAAGATCGCGGCTCATTTGTCTGTCCCATATGTCCTCCACAATCTCTAGAATGATGTGTCCATATTTTTTGGACGTTGTAAGGATCTTCCGCTTGGCTGCTTCTATTTTGCTATACACCAACCCCATGGTTGGTACTCTATCCCCATCCACGCATCGTAGAACCTCATACAGTGGCTCTATCAATGACACTAATACCTTCACTCGTTCCCAAAAATTCGAGGTGTTGATAATCCCCTCGACCTCCGCCCCTTCACGTGAAGCAGCAAAAGAGGAACTCAGCCAGGTCTCACCTCTAAACATTTGCTTCAACCCATCCTTGTGCTTCAATAGGCTCTGCAATGCGATGTAGTTGGTGGCAAATCGTGTGATGCCAGGCCTCAACAGTTCGCCGCCACAATGCTCCCTCATCCATGCCAATACAAGTGTGTGGTTGTAGATATATTTCGTGATTTTTTGTGCCACCTCGACCACAGATTTTATCATACGAAGCTGCCCAATCTCCTTCAGCATCAGATCTACACAATGCGCTGCACATGGGGTCCAGAAAATGTGCCGTTTTTTCTTCATTAGCTCCTCTCCGACCTTCTTATAGTTAGACCCATTGTCAGTCACCACTTGCACAATGTACTCCTCCCCAATCTCAGCCACCACTTGCTCCATCAATGACAAAATATATTGATGACTATGAATTTGACTAGACGCATCCACTGATTTGTGAAAGAATACCTGTCTGTCACAATAAATAAGGAAGTTGATCAGGCTAGATTTTGTGGTACCTGACCATCCATCACACATCAGTGTGACTCCGTACTTTGTCCATTTCTGCTTGAATGAGTCAATGTAACTCTTGATCTCAGCAACATGTTCATTAAGGTATACGCCAGCCAATTCTCTCGCTGTAGGTGGCTGCACGTGTAGCCCAAGGACCTGTGCTTCCTGAAACATTGGCTTGTAGTAAGGGCTATTGGCTGCATTGAAAGGCAGACCCGCGTGGTGCCACCATTTTGCAACAGCCTGACCAAGTTTCCATTTAGGTCCCTTCTGGTCATACGCATCGTCCATCCTCGTTTGCTTGCCATGCTCTCGGGATAGTGCACCGGACTCCAAATCTTCAATGTTGATCGATTGTGTCCTTTTTCTTTGTGTCCCCGAGTCACCAGTCAATAAACTCCTTATGCCTCGTGGTTGTCGAGTCGTAGATGAACCACCACTCCCTGATGCTCCGGTCCTCGCCGCCTTGCGGCTACGGATTGTAGTCTCCTCGGGATGTCTTGACTCTTCCATGCTCTGACGTACTGCCTCACGAAACTCGGCTTCGTATGGATCGTTCACAGTGACATACACATTAGCCTGCTCAGTACGTGCTTGTTCGTCTTCGTCACTGGGTGTCCATGCACATTCCTCCTCGTTGCTGCCGCTTGCTATTCCGCTCACTGCCGCTTGATCCCTTTTCTTCTTTTTTTTCTTTTCTTGCATCTCAGCTCTCTTCTCCCGCAGGTGCCTAGCCATTGCAAGTTTCACATCTCTAGGCACATGGGTACACCCAGAAACCTCAGAGTATCCTGCCCCGGCTCCTCCTGCCAAATGCTTCTTCAACCGAGACACCCCTCCTCCCCGGTGTTCTATTTTACAATAGTTACAACGCCAACACCTACGGTTTCCATCCAACAAAACTCCGTGTGACCACCCAATATCACTTGTTCGTTCCTTAGGAGCCATAGAGTGCTAAGGCCTAAAATTAAGAAATTCAAATTATGAAAATATATTATTTGCCATCTACAATTAACATTGAACATAATTTCATTATTTGCGTACCATGCAAGACTAAATTCAATATTTAATACATGTTAATATAATTTAGTTCAAAATAATATCATTATTTCTATAACAAACATATAAGGTTAATATTTATAATTCATACATATACATTAACTTTAAAATTATTTATCACTAATTAGATATTTAAAATTACATCTCTAATTAAATTACATGACACATATAAATTATAAACATATCTAAATAATTTACATTATACATATAAATTAACTTTAAAATTATTTGTAAAATATTTATCACTATTTATATATTTAAATTATAAACATCTCTAATTAAATTACATTATAGATCTAAAGTAACTTTAAAATTATTTATAAAATATTTAAGAGAGTTTACATTAAAAACATCTCTATTTAAATTATATTATAGATCTAAATTAACTTTAAAATTATTTATAAAATATTCAACACTATTTACATTAAAAACATCTCTACTTAAATTACATTATACATCTTAATTACATTTAAAATTATTTGTAAAATATTTATCAATAAATTTATATTTAAATTCAAAACATCTCTACTTAATTTAAATTATAAATATTACCTTTAATTTTTTGTAAAATATTTCTCACTATAGATATATTTAAATGAAAAACATCTTTAAATTTTTTAAAATTAATTATTATATTATTTTACGTCTACAACTAATAATGAAAATAATATCATTAATTCTACAAAATTAAATTTTAAATTTAATACATCTCAATTAAATCTAATATTTAAACATGAATTAAGTAATATATCAAACATAAATATATTTCTACAACATGAATTAAACGCTATTTATATTATTTCTACAACACGAATTAAATAATATATCAATATATTTAATTCTACAACATGAATTAAATAAAAATTATATTTTTTCTACAACATGAATTCAACAATACATCAAAAATAATATTAAACAATGACAATCAAACAAATTTTATTCTTATACTTTTTTAAATTAAAAAAGATATAAAATTTTTTTTAAAAAAAATTTTCCTCTCCCCCCCCCAAACCGCCCTTGGCCCAACCCCCCCCCCCCCCCCACGGTCGCAGACGCCCACCCCCCCCCCCCACGGTGGCAGACGCCCAGCCCACCCCCCCGCCGTCCCCCCACCGCCTGCCGGTGGCAGACGCCCAGACCCCCCCCCCCCCCCCCGCCGTCCCCCACAGTGGCAGACGTCCCCCCGCCCCCCCCCCCCACGGCCTGCCGGTGGCAGACGCCCAGCCCCCCCCCCCCCGTCCCCCCACGGCACGGCCTGCCGGTGGCAGACGCCCACCCCCCCCCCCCCCCCGCCGTCCCCCACCCCCACCTCCGTCCACCTCTGGCCAAATCCGGCTGGCAGACGGCCTCCTCCCCCACCCCCACCTCCGGCCACATCCAGCGGTCGACGCCCCCCCTTCCCCACCCCCGATCATTTAAAAAAAAATTTCACCTACCTACCTCCGATCGCCGCCCTGAGCCGCCCAAAGCCGCCGGCCGCCGCTCTGATCGCCGTCCGCCGCCGCTGCACCGCCGTTCGCCGGTGGGAGGGATGGAGGGAGCCTCCCCCTTCGGCCAGTTAAATGGGCGAACCGCACGTACCGAGCCGGGTCCCGCCGCGCACCGGAGCGGTACCTGGCGGGACGCACGGGACCTTGCGGTCCAGTGCGTCCCGTCCACGACCCCCAGCCCGTGCGACCCGGTGCCTGCCTGGGTCGGGTCGGGTCGTGCGGGTCGGTGCGGGTCGGGGCGGGACGGCAAACCATACTTAATACTGGGAAAGTGACGGGCCCCTGCTCCTGGGCTTCTGCGAAGTGACGAGTGAGGAAAACCTTTGGCTCGGCAACGATGGCTGACATACGTACGTACAGAGAAGAAAAATATTCCAAGTCCTCCGACTGGTTTTTGTTTTTATAGAAATGCCACCAGGCGTTAACACAGGTGCCGTGCGCGGGCTGCTCTATCCCTCTCTCGTTAATTAGTGTGTTCATTTGTGGGTCCTATTTTTTAATTTTAAAATTTATAAAATACAATAAAAATATGAATTTCACGTTATCTCTTTTTAGGTAAGTACTTTTTAAGAAAAAATAATAAGAGAATAATAAGATTTAAATCTAAGATTTCTTTCTAATAGGAGAGGGTGACGAATCAATTACAGTGACCTTCTGATCCTAGAACTCACATTCTCTATTTTTCTTAAAATCAAAAAAAAAATGAGGCCCACATTCATTGTTTCTTTTTCAAAACTAATTTCTTTTCTCTTAATCTCAAGTGGGACTCACGATTAAATACGTCAATTGAAGAGGCGTGGCAGGGACTCATGGTACCCTAGCTAGTCACCGTGCACCTTAACAAAATCTCTCTTCCTTTCATGACTTCTGCCCTTTTTCTCTTTCAACTTGAACGATAAAAAAAAAGAAAGGAAGGAAGGAAGAAAAAGAGAGCTCAGGACAAAGTTAGGTCATGAATCCTGCTTTCTATCCACGATGTCCTCTCCAAACGTGCCCGGCAGGGCAATATTGATTCCAAAACTTGTCATTGTTCTGGCTGCCACTCAAACTCCCACTTCCTTTTTAATTAATTTGTTCGTGTTATACCTCAAAAGCATCCAAACCCACGCGTGCGTTTGAAAGCCTTCAAAGTTAACCAGCATGCATGCATGGTGTTGCGCCCATCGATTTCGGACAGCAATTAATCCCACTTGATGGATCACACTAAGTCAGATAATTATTCGTTTAGAATTTAAATTGAATTCAAATATATATTTATTTAATAAGATAATTAATTAAATAAAATATTTAATAAATAAATTAATTAGATATCGGATATCTGATTATTAATCAGATACGAATTCGGATATTGAGATATCTATATCGAGTATTATTCAACCGAATATGAATCCTTAGATTGATACACATATTCTACGTGTAATTAACTCAAATCTTAATATGTTGTTTGATCGTTCTTTTTTTCTTTTTTCTTATCTCAAAATATAATTTAAAAATAAGAATTTCACTTACACCTATTTAGTAAGCTATCTCCTATTTTTAGGATGAAATCTAATCTTTTGATAATATCTCTCTAAATAAAAATAACTTTCACTCTTTTTTTGAGAAAATAACATACGACGCTCTCACGTGGCTCACACGACTCATCTCTAATTAAGTAGGCTCAGTAATTACCTGTTTAAAATTGGAATGGAATTTGAATTCGTATTAATCAGATAATTATCTGAATAGAATATTCGATAAATAATTAAATTATTATTAATCAGATAATTCGAATATTAATCTGATATAAATTTAGATATCACACTATCCGCTCCATTTCCGATTTGTTTACGGGTCTAGACCAACCCATGCAAAAAAAGACACATTAATTAATACACATGTCATCATTGATTAGATCATCTTTGGCAGAATCGATCGTTAAGGATTAATCCACAATCTGTAGTCACATTGAAAACCATTTAGATCATCTCTTCGGTCAAACCAGACTCCATCCTTTTCCATTGTTGAGAAATTAAAAGTTCTGCGCGTTCATTAATAGTACTAATTTTGGACATGTGTTTCAGAATTACACACACACAATATATATATATATATATATATATATATATATAGTGCGTTGAATGTAAACTTCTTTTATGTTTTGTCTCTTCATCTGAGGTCGATCGAGTAGAAATATTGTAGCCGCTGAGATTTTAAGCACACCGCATTAAACACATGGCTAGATGATTTTATCTATCATAATGTACATCATCACACACCCGCAGGTTAATTACACACGAATTACCTACAGTGGAGCTACAACTTATATATATATATATATATATATATATATATATATATATATATATATATATATATTTCCAACCCAAATATGTGCATTCAAAACAACGGGTCACTTTATCCGTTGGGGTATGGTTTTTGGGTCTCTTTGATTAATATGTATATATAAAAAAGAAGATAAAAGGGAGAACCACACTTTCTCCCCGGTGGCTCTCGGATATCCGACACCTTTAGATCTGTTTGCCACTCCTAGAATTACAACCGTATTTATATAAGACCTCCAATAATATCTCTTAAACTCGTGAAGACTGCCTGCCTCCTAATCGTATCCAGAGTCCCAACCAGACTCAACCCATAGTTCTAGATCAAAAGAAGACAGGACAAGCTGGGGACGATGCAAACCTGAAGTCACCTACCACCAATTAATTCAGGGTCCGATTGAACGAGGAATTTTAGCAGCATGCATTGCGTTCCATTGATTGAGCAATGGGCATTATTAGGGATGTAAATGGATCGGATTCGGCTCGGGTAGATCAATACCATACCTTATCCGTGAAAATTTTATAAATACCACACCCGGATAATACCCTATTATTTTGGCGGGTATGGATACGGGTATATCCGTCACGGGTATGGATATATCCGCGGATATTCGTATCCGTCCATAAAGCACGAGTCTACATCAACCTCCAAGAAAATGTGTGATTTATGAGACTTAGAAAAATAGAAATTCGGTCAATTCTTTCCTTTCTAAAGTAATTTTTATGCTTAATAAAAACGTCTTTACAATTTAGCAAGAAGTCCAAACTCACAAACTCAACATGACGAACAACGAGTTAAGTTCATATCAAAATCATAGGCCTAACATGCACGATAAGTTATTAAGAGCGGGTTCGGATTGAGTATGGATTCGGGTGTACTAAATCCATACCCTATCCGAATATGAAACGGGTATTTTAAACATATCCGAACCCGAATCCATATCTGTTTATTCGGGTATTACCCTACCCATCACGGGTCGGGTGATGCAGGTAATCGGGCTTGCGAATATTTTTGACATCCCTAGACATTATAACGCTTCCTTTGTACGACAACTCCGGTTCTGTCAGTGTCTTCCAAGAGGAAAGAATAAATAGACTCGTTAGACATGACTCCGTCTTTGTGCCAGTATTCTGTATCATATTGATACGTAGGATCCTCTCGTACTGATCTTCATGCTATTTCTTGAAATTTGAAGTACTCTATATTAGCTCTTGAACCCTTCTATATCTTGTCCTCCATATTTGTCAGTTTGATCCTCTATCCTTATTGGTTGTGTCCACTTGTCTTATCTGATTATTATCTCTTAGATTTGATTTATATATTCGCACTGCTTCGGCATTCAGTGACTCCACATTATTATCAAGATATTAATCACTTATATTTACTTGGTTCAAAAGATATAATTCTCACTGAATTTTTCAGTTATCTAGTGTTATTTTATTGTTTTTTAGGTAATGATGAAGATAAGTGTTGATATAAGAGGTAGGGGGAGAAAATATTTTTGGGGCTCCGATGGTAAGCTCTTTTCTCATGTGTACATTCTCCTCAGATGAACATTCTATTTATAGAGGCTCACCGCCAGCCACCTCCGCCCCATGGGAACCGCCTCCTTCGGAATCACGGAGATATTCTCTCCGTTAGTTAGGGATAGCCTTTGACGAGTTCAAAACTATTTGAACTCCTTTCCCTCCGTGATATTTGGGTTTGTTCGGCGATATCGCAAGATCTCCCACTTGTCCAACAAAGACCAAATGAATTATAAAATAATTTCAACCATCCGTGAGATTATCCTCGTGTACTCCCACTATTCGTGAGATACATAACATTCTCTTTAATTATTCCGATGCTCTCCCACCATCCGTGAGATGTATCGTCACTTTCATTATTCACGAAAGTTTTCTTAATTTGACTTATACGTTTCTAAGTCCCATCAAACCAACATGTTTGATGAAGTTCTCTGCCGGAATACTTTTTGTCAAAGGATCAACAATCATATCACTTGTGGAAATATAAGTTACTTTTATTTCCCCTTTTTGTATAATATCATAGATGTAGTGATATTATATTTCTATATATTTTCCTCTGGAGCTATTCGCTCCACTGTTGATCAGACTTATTGATGCCTGATTATGACAGTACATCTCAATTGGTTCATCTACCAAATTGAGATCTATATCTTTTAGAAACCGTCTTATCTAGACTGCGTGAGTAGTAGCCATACTGACAGCAATATACTCAACTTCTTGTGTGTATCTTACAACACATCATTGTTTCTTTCCACCCAAGAAACATCACCACCACTAAAGATGAATAAGTGTCCCGAAGTGGACTTTCCGTCATCTTTATCACCTCTGAAATCAGCATCAGAGTAACCAAGTACCTCAAGCGTATCAGCTTGATAAACTAACTTGTGGTGCAAAGTTGCTTTTAAATATTTCATAATCCTTTTAACAGCTTCCCAATGTGCTGGACCAGGATTACTTTGATATCTACTGACTAAGCTTACTGTGTTTGCTATGTCAGGCCTGGTACATAGCATAGCATACATCAAGCTTCCTACTGTTTGTACATATAGTACATCAAGCACGCTTTGTCCTTCTCCAGGACATTGTTCTTTGTACAACCGTTTGCCATGGACGAACGGTGTAGGTGCTGGATTATAATTTTACATCCCAAATCTTCTGAGTACTGAGTGTAAATACTTTTATTGATTTATACTCAACATTCTAGATTTTTTATCCCTCTAGATTTGTACACCAAGAACATATGATGCCTCACCCATGTCCTTCATCTCAAATTTCCCACTGAGCTCAGCTTTGATTTTATTCAACATTTTCATGTCATTTTCGGCGAGCAAAATATCATCCACATACAAGGATAATATTATATACTTGCTCCCACTCTTCATGACATCCATGCTGGTGGAGTTCTAAGTCTCTTGTTGCCAATTACAGGTTGTATATTTAATATTTCATTCATAGGTACTAAT
Source organism: Amorphophallus konjac (assembly GCA_022559845.1). Lineage (NCBI taxonomy): Eukaryota > Viridiplantae > Streptophyta > Magnoliopsida > Alismatales > Araceae > Amorphophallus > Amorphophallus konjac. The sequence continues at coordinate 458,046,847 of CM040118.1, forward strand.
TCATTTTTCATATTATGAGGTTCTTCCTCAATTTTTGGACCATTTCTAGTGATATCATCGTAATAGTCATCATCTATTACATGTAGAGGTTCCTTCTCATGTTCATGAGATTCCTCTTCCTCTAGATTTTCTAGAAATGTTGCATCCCTATACTCAATGATCATTTTTTCTTTCAATTGATCCCCACTTCTTGAGATGACTCAAATCAGGTTTCCTCCCATTTCATAATTCCTAAGGTGTACATTCTATAGACTTGGTGGGTATTCTATTCAGAGTATAATTTACCGTGAGCAATACCTCTCCCAAAATTTTTTTAGGGAGACATGAATGTGATAGCATACATCTAACAACATTCACCAATGTTCTATTCTTTCTTTCTGCCACACTATTCTGTTGTGGCGTATAAGGCATAGTAACATGCCTCTTAATTCCATGCTCTTGACAATATAACTCAAATTCTTTTGAATTGTATTCTCCACCTCTATCAGTTCTTAACACCTTAATGTTTCTACCCAGTTACCTTTCTACTTCTGCTTTATATTTCTTAAAGCAACTAAGTGCTTCTGATTTAGCAGAAATAAGATATACAAAGGCATATCTGGAAAAATCATCTATGAATGTTAGAAGATATTCCTTATTATCATAAGTTTTCATACTTAGTGGGCCACAAATATCTGAGTGGACAAACTCTAATAATTCTTTTGATCTGTGTCCTACTGCAAAAGGTTTCTTAGTCATTTTTTCGACTAAACAATGTTCACAAGGTGACATTTCTTTCTTTGAAATGGACAGTAGATTCAATTTTATCATTTGTTCCATTTTAGATTTACTAGGATGACCTAATCTAAAATGCCATAGATCACATTCAGATATGTAAGACAAGGAATAATCTGAAACAATCTCATTGTTATTCATTTCATTGTCTATGACAGGAATACAGAAAAGATCATGTTCAGGTACAAATTTTTCCATTGCAAGGACTTTCTTATCCTTTCCAATGGACACATGCTTATTATAAAAGCAAACTTCAAAACCATTCTTCATCAATACAGGAACAGATATCAAATTACGCCTAATGCCTGGCGCATAAAACACATCTTTGAGGACCATAATGTTGTCCCCAACATCCAGCCGATAAGTGCCAACACCTTCCACGTCCAGGTAGGTGTTATTGCCCATGTAGATCATTTTTTCTCCAAGTTTTAACTTGCTCAGCGACACAAGCCCTTTCTTTATCTTTGTAATATGACGAGTTGCTCCAGAATCAACCCACCATTCATTGGTGTCTGCCAACACAGCACTGCACTAGGTCACGCCGATGAATTACTTTTTACTTGTTCCTCTTTGTTGTAGGTATTTACCCTTATTTCCATGCTTCCCTTGTGTGCAATTAGTCTTGAAATGACTAAAATTGCCACAAGTGTAACAAGCACCCGGAGGAACCTTTTTGCCTTTGTGTTGTGCCTTGTTCTTGAACTGTGCCCTATTCGGTCCAACAGTCCGATTCTGAAATTTGTGGGCTTCATGTTTGGGCTTCTGGTGGATGGCATTAGCTTCTTGCAAGTTCAGCTCTAATTCTTTCCTTCTAGCTAGAATATCATGCTCTATCGCTAACCTAGCTGGCAAATCAATGACACGAAGAACGATACTACTTTATCTAAGAGTTGTGGCAGCCATATCTAGAGAAGGTGGCAAACTATTTAAAATAGTAGCAACTTGCATCCTTTCGAGAATTTCAGATCTGCTACTAGCTAGGTCTTTGGCCATGACTATCATTTTGTTCACATGTTCAATCACGCTATCTCCCTCTTGCATGAGACAAGGGTTATATCAGTGTAACAAGAGTTGAGTATTCACCTCTATAGTGGTGTCATACTTCTCATTGATAGCATTCCATAATTTTTGGACAGTCTCATAAGTCTCAAAATACTTGTTGAGATTGTCCTCCATGAACATTAACATTAAGCTCTTAGCTTTTCTATCATCAGATAGCCATTGCTCCTTTTTTTCTTCTATCCCCTTCCGAGGGATTCTCACTAAGTTCTAGGACAATACTATTAATAACATATTCTATATTATCATGGATCAGGCTAAATCTAATCTCCCTATATCACATATCATAATTAGTACCGTTCAACTTGTCCAACTTAACCAGTTCAGAAGCGATGAGTTTACTAGTCATTTAGGATTTTAGAGTTAGATATTGAAATTGAACTAAGTTTCAGTAAAATAGTAATTTAAATTTCTTTGGAAGTAAATTTAATGTCAATTGTTATAATTTTTTTAATGTACATATAACAAATAAGGTTGTATCTTGCTAAATTTAAACAAAGTTAAATAATATTTAGGTAGTCAAAAGTTTATATGAAATGACATGTAACAGTGAACATGAAATTATTTAATAGAATTAATGTGACAATATTATGTGATGACTTTTAAATTTAAAATATCATATCGGTGCAACAAAATAAATTTATTAATTGAACAGGGATATAACAGACATGTTGCAAATGATGTTGATGAGCATGAACAAAAAATCCCTACTCAGGATAGAAATATTATTAGCGCAGAAATCAACAGATCAATTTTCAGATACAATATAAATGTGGTTCGTATGCTAGATTGTCAGGTTCGTATGCTAATTAGACTTTAGGCTTGTCAGATTCGCATGCTATAAAGACCTTCAATCCTCCTCTTGTACACAGGAAACAAGAAATCCCAGTAAGATTTCTTTTAAGTTTCTTTTATCTGAGTCTTTAGTTTATTTCATGCATAAGATATCGTACATAGACCAGTCAACCGTTCAAAGAATTCAAGTTAAACAGACCCTCCCATCCTCTTACAAGTTCTCAGCGACAGTGCACAGGGATAGCCTATGGTTTTATATGCACATTATATATCACCCTCGACTTTCCCAAATGCCCAAAGAGTCGGCAACCTACCTGCAGGTTGAAGATGTAGCGGCAGCGAAAGGCTCGCAGCGAGGCAGAGATGGTCACCGGCAAATAGAAGCGGCAGCAGTGGCAGCAGCGGCAGCTGTAGGCTCGCGAAGATGCAACACCGGCAGCGACAGTGACAGGCTCGCAGTGAGGCAGAGACAGCAAAGGCGTCTCTACGAGCAGGACGGGACACGGCAGAGCAGCAACGGTGAACGGCAGCAACGGCAACACAAATGTTGCTGCTGTGGACGTGTCGCGACGGCGAGAGATTGGAAACAACACGCTCTGATACTAGTGTTGATATAAGAGGTAGGGGGAGAAAATGTTTTTGGGGCTCCGATGGTAAGCTCTTTTCTCATGTGTACATTCTCCTCGTAGTAATTTAAATTTCTTTGGAAGTAAATTTAATGACAATTGTTGTAATTTTTTTAATGTACATGTAACAAATAAGGTTGTATCTTGCTAAATTTAAACAAAGTTAAATAATATTTAGGTAGTCAAAAGTTTATATGAAATGACATCTAACAGTGAACATGAAATTATTTAATAAAATTAATGTGACAATATTATGTGATGACTTTTAAATTTAAAATATCATATGGGTGCAACAAAATAAATTTATTAATTGAACAGGGATATAACAGACCTGTTACACATGATGTTGATGAGCATGAACAAAAAATCCCTACTCAGGATAGAAATATTATTAGCGCAGAAATCAACAGATCAATTTTCAGATATAATATAAATGCGGTTCGTATGCTAGACTGTCAGGTTCGTATGCTAATTAGACTTTAGGCTTGTCAGATTCACATGCTATAAAGGCCTTCAATCTTCCTCTTGTACACAGGAAACAAGAAATCCCAGTAAGATTTCTTTTAAGTTTCTTTTATTTGAGTCTTTAGTTTATTTCATGCATAAGATATCGTACATAGACCAGTCAATCGTTCAAAGAATTCAAGTTAAACAGACCCTCCCATCCTCTTACAAGTTCTCAGCGACGGTGCACAGGGATAGCCTATGGTTTTATATGCACATTATATCTCACCCTCGACTTTCCCAAATGCCCAAAGAGTCGGCAACCTACCTGCAGGTTGAAGATGCAGCGGCAGCGAAAGGCTCGTAGCGAGGCAGAGATGGTCTTCGGCAAAGAGAAGGTGCAGCAGCGACAGCGGTAGGCTCGCGAAGATGCAGCACCGGCAGCGGCAGTGACAGGCTCGCAGTGAGGCAGAGACAGAAAAGGCGTCTCTACGAGCAGGACGGGACACAGTAGAGTAGCAACGGCGACACAAATGTTGCTGCTGTGGACGTGTCGCGACGGCGAGAGATTGGAAACAACACGCTCTGATACCAGTGTTGATATAAGAGGTAGGGGGAGAAAATGTTTTTGGGGCTCCGATGGCAAGCTCTTTTCTCATGTGTACATTCTCCTCAAATGAATATTCTATTTATAGAGGCTCACCTCCAGCCACCTCCGTCCCATGGGAACCGCCTCCTTTGGAATCACGGAGATATTCTCTCCGTTAGTTAGGGATAGCCTTTGACGAATTCAAAACTATTTGAACTTCTTTCCCTCCGCGATATTTGGGTTTGTTCGGTCATATCCGAACAAAATTCACTCAGATGAGAAAGAACAAGAGTGATCGAGTGCACCGACAACTCTAGAAATGTGTATGTTTAGTAGTCTTGTCTAGAACGAGAGAGTCTATGTATTTTCCATTTCTTTTGAATGACTTAGAGTTTGAGTCTTCATATGAGGTTGATTATAATAGACTGGGTGATTTATCAATAAAATTATATTTTTTTTATCTATTTTGATCTTATTTTTAGAGTTATTTTTTGTGATTTGTTATCTCATAGTTCTTATTCTAATTGACATGATTGATATATAAATCGTCACATTCCGAGTTCTTTTCTACGCTAGGGACATGACATATACAATACGGGCGTCTAATGTACTGGTGACAGCATAGTCTCCAATCATATATAAGAGATTGTGGAACCTGAGCTCCATTTATTGTGCCAAAGTTACACCGGCGCATCTGGCAGCTCCACCGGCCCTTCTGCTGCTGGTTCCAAGCAGCCTTCTCCTTCCACTGTTGTCCCTAGCATGTCTCAGCATGCTGCTGCCTTGCCAGTGGAACGGGAGGGAGGGAGCACACTAGATGCCATCCCCGCCCCAGTCGGAGCTTGCACTCCTCTTCCTGCTGCTCCAGCCCTCCCGGCTGCTTCGGCGGGCCCTGCTACCGTCGACCTCTAGAAGGAAGAGGCGTGCTTGGCCAGATTGGCCGCTTTGCGCGCTCTGAGGGATGATGTCAATGCCCTTCCAACTTTCTCAAGGGCCAGAGCTACTGGCCTTCCTCAGTCCTGCGCTACTGTTGCCCCACTGGCACCCCCCTTACCGATTTTGAAGCCAAACGATGTGATCTTGGCTTTGCGCAATGACCTAGGCGACGACGTCCCTCCAGCCCCTGCTACCCCTCCTCTAGCTGCTGGTGGCTCTGCTTGCGACGCCTGTTAGCGCAGCGAAGAGTGATATAGAAGGGGGGGATGAATAGATCACTCCCAATTTGCAAAACTTCAGCGGAAACTCACTACTTCGAAATACAGCCCTTCAGATATAGCTAAACAATGCAGCTAACGCAGTGAGAAACTAAGACATGATAATAAGGTGCGATTGGAAGAGGCCGTCCACACACAAACACAATGCCAAATAGAAGGAAAGCACAAACGATAATAGCAAGCCACAGAGGAGACAAGAGATTTTAAGGTGGTTCGATTGTAGTCCACAATCTACATCCACCCCTCATTCCAACTAGAGTGAGGATTCCACTAGCCACTGCTAGAAAACTGCAGACTTAGTCTGCGAATAATATGCTGCCATACAGCTTGAACAACCAAGGGAAACAAATCCCTTAACCAAACTCTGCTACCCACAGAGCTTGACACCTGGACCTGCTACCAGCAAGACCAGAACCGGAGATGGCTCTCCCTTCCTCCAACCCGGAGGGAACCTGCTAATGACAACCCGTCACTGGAAAAACCAGATATCACAGATCTCTCTTCCTCTGTAGCCCAGAGGGGAACCGGAGTAACTCTCCCTTCCTCCAAACACTAGAGGGTAACAACTCGAAATCAGAGATATGAAGAAATGAAAGGAAAAACTGAAATGTAAACAAGACCACCGATGAACCACAATCGTTTCAGAAAAACCAAAATCAAATGTAGCTTCCAAAGAAGCAAATTGGACTCTTCTCTCTCACTCAGACTTTTCTCTCACAACAATACTCTCAAATCTTCTCTCTATCTTCTTTCTGGAACGTGGAGGCTCTCTCTCTTTTCTTCTTCTGCTCAGGGATTTTACTCTTCAGCTTTTTTCTCTAGTTCTGTCCATCTAATCGCAGAAGGCACCTTTTATATGGCATTCGACCTGAGTTTCAGGCCTTCACACGAGTGAGTCTCGTTCCCTCCTTTTCCAGAGCATTCTCGGATCACGTGCCAGGTATCATCCTCGGTTCACGTGCCTAATTATTAACCTGAATCATCTGCAGGCAGAAACAAGGAAATGCGATTAGTTAGTTCAGTCAGATATCAACGAATGTATATACTTTAGAATAGCAAATGAGTAAGTGTGTACACTAATGGAGTGTATAGATTTGTGAGTCCTCATGCGACCTCAGTGTATAGACTAGCTGAATAATGCATTAGCACACCAGGGGGAATGTGTGGACTTCTGTGAAATGTATAAAGCCATCGAGTGTATAGACTTAGAGATGTCAATTAGGTAAGTGTGTCAAGTGTGAGAGTGTGTAGAGTTGAAGTTCCTCATGCGAGCTCAGTGTATGGACTTGTAAGTGTTCATGTGACCTCAGTGTGTAGACTTGTGAAGCACAACTGTATGCAATGTATAGACTTCAATGTATAGATGTCGATGTATAGACTTCGATGAGAACAATGCATGAAGGCATCAAATGTGTAGACTTAGAAATAGCAATTAAGCAAGTGTGTCAAATGAGAAAGTGTATGCACTTGAAAATAGCATATAGGCAAGTATGAACAACTTGAGAGTGTATACACTTGAAGGTGATATCGAGTGTATAGGGTTGAAGGATAACTGAGTGTATAGACTTAGAGATGTGTAGACTTGCCAAAGAGTTGGACGATGTACAGACTTGAACAAGTAAAGTCTGTACAGACTTGAAGGTTCACAGTGTGTAGACTTTGGCAATGCAACGTCAGTAAAGTTCCCAGTGTACAGACTTACTGAACTGAGCGTGGGTAAAAGATATGAGGAATGTATAGACTTACTCAATTCAGTTCAGAACGTAGGTAAAAGTCCCAATGTATAGACTTTACCTGAGAATGCAACCGCTCTACAGACTTGCTCAACCAGTCCGATGTACAGACTTGGAATTTCAACAGAAGGATGTACAGACTTGGAAAACTAATGCCAATGTACAGACTTCACCTCGTGCAAGCTACAGTGAATGAGTGTATAGACTTAATGGTCTCCCTGGCTATACAAACTTGATCACAGGCTGAACAGTCGAATGTATAGACTTGCTTCCACCGACCAGTGTATAGACTTTGTAATTGTGAGATGCTGAATGAGACGGTGGCTGAGACGATGCACAGACTTAAGGTGAAACGATGCAGCTATAGTGCAGTGTAGACTGCCAGACTCTGTACAGACTTGCAGCTTGAGACGCTTACAGAGACGGACCAATGTATAGACTTCAAGTCCAAGTGAGACAGTGGTTGTACAGACTTGGGAGGCTTGACACAGTGATGTACAGACATGGAATCAATGAAGGCGTTGGCTGTACAAACTTTGATGAACGCCGCTCGCTGTACAGACTTCGAATCAAGGCATGAATAGTGAATCAATGTCTAGACTTGGATGCCCAAGCCAATGTATAGACTTGTGCAGTGCAGCTAGTGTATGGACTTGTACAGTGACTAGAGGCTGTACAGACTTTGGGTCATGATGTGTGAGACAAGGGACAGTGTATTGACTTTGAAATGGCAGACGATGTATAGACTTGGGGTTCAACTGAGGGTGTATAGACTTGGAGTTCAACTAGATGTATAGACTTGGAAGATGAAGGGCGATGTGTAGACTTTGGGGTTCAACTGGATGTACAGACTTGGAAGATGAAGGGCGATGTGTAGACTTTGAAATGAACGGGAGAATGTATAGACTTGACCCCTTGAAAGGATGTATAGACTTCAGATGCAAGCTTCAGTGTCGTTGTATGGACTTGAAAAGCAAAGGGGGCGTCGACCCATCAGAAGGGGGGCGTCGACCCATCACTGTCCAGACTATGCAGACAGTGTGTAGACATGATCAAGTAGTGCATATCTGTAACGACCCGAGAATCCGATTACCGGGAAGGCCCGATAACCCGAGACTCGCACCGCCGCCCACGAGCCGGGAGGGCTCGGAAGGGCTAGAAGGAGTGTGGAGGCACAAAGAAATAGGAAATAAAGCAGGACAACTCAACAATTAACAGAAATAAATAAACAACTACAACAGAGTCCAGTCCAACAGAAAGTACAGTCCAAAGCAGTAAAGCGTACCACATGCCAAGTGAACACTCGGCCCGGCAAGCTGGAAACTGAGAACCTCCGCTCCGCACCCTCGAACCACGAGGAAGAACCGCTACACCTGAAAAGCAGGGAATGAGTCTCCAAAACAGAGACTCAGCAGGGATCCCGCGGAACCCCAACCGGAAACAACGGCGGTAGCGGAAAGGAAGCTACAACTACAGCAGGAACAGCAAACCGGTGGCCGGTCAAAAACTCGGCACTACAGCTACTCCTACTGTACCAGAAGGCACACCTCGATCACGCAGTCGAAGCTACCGAACCACACTAGTACCACCTACCGAAGCAAGAACACACGGCAACCACGCCGTAGAGGCCTGTCCCTCGGACACAGCCGACCTGGACACGCTGTCCAAGGTGCAACCCCGACCATCCGATCGCGGGTACCGCACAACAAGACCCAACCTCGGTAAAGCCACTAGCATTAGACCCTTGGCGCGAAAACCAACACACGCGCCATGGCGAAACAACCGAACTCAACGGTCAACACGACCGAAAACCCGAAGGTCGAAATCACGGAAACTGATAGTCTGTCACTCCGTACTCGACAGGAGTACCACCCACTAGAAGCACAGCCGGTAGCGTCCCCTGACGTCTTATACTCAGCCGACTGCTGGCTGCGACCTGACACAGACTGCCCCTGGCTGATCGGTCCTCGAGTCCTCTGCATATCCATCTCCAAGGAAATCGCAACAGGGTTTCTTTCAGTCCGCGATCGGATGGTCGGGGTTGCACCTTGGACAGCGTGTCCAGGTCGGCTGTGTCCGAGGGACAGGCCTCTACGGCGTGGTTGCCGTGTGTTCTTGCTTCGGTAGGTGGTACTAGTGTGGTTCGGTAGCTTCGACTGCGTGATCGAGGTGTGCCTTCTGGTACAGTAGGAGTAGCTGTAGTGCCGAGTTTTTGACCGGCCACCGGTTTGCTGTTCCTGCTGTAGTTGTAGCTTCCTTTCCGCTACCGCCGTTGTTTCCGGTTGGGGTTCCGCGGGATCCCTGCTGAGTCTCTGTTTTGGAGACTCATTCCCTGCTTTTCAGGTGTAGCGGTTCTTCCTCGTGGTTCGAGGGTGCGGAGCGGAGGTTCTCAGTTTCCAGCTTGCCGGGCCGAGTGTTCACTTGGCATGTGGTACGCTTTACTGCTTTGGACTGTACTTTCTGTTGGACTGGACTCTGTTGTAGTTGTTTATTTATTTCTGTTAATTGTTGAGTTGTCCTGCTTTATTTCCTATTTCTTTGTGCCTCCACACTCCTTCTAGCCCTTCCGAGCCCTCCCGGCTCGTGGGCGGCGGTGCGAGTCTCGGGTTATCGGGCCTTCCCGGTAATCGGATTCTCGGGTCGTTACAATATCTATCTGACAATCATATGAACTGCACAATTATTCTAGAGATAGAAGATTTATTTATAGTGTGAGACATCATCAAAACCGTGGGGATGCAACAATCTCCCCCTTTTTGATGATGGCAACACTATGAATCAAGCAATATCAAAGCTTAACAAGAAATTAACTGCAGTTTCAACAATCAAAGTAAATTCAAAGCAAGTGAAAGCACAGTCAAATTAAACACTACTGCAGAAGCACTTCTTTCTCCAAAATCACTCCCTCTCAGCTCCCCTACAACCCATTCTCAGATAAAGCCATCACATGACTAGGTAATCTCCCCCTTATCTCATGAACAATACTCCCCCAAAACTCATGATAATACATGATCTACTGATATTGCAAAACCTCTCTCCCCCTTTGACATCAGCAAAAGGAAATGCAGAATATATGAAAGTGCTGGAGACATGAAGAAGAAGTACAGTAACTTCTTAGTGCAGAAAGACACAAGCAAGTCTTAAGAAAATAAGTGAGGTGCTAAACTCAAGTGAAGATTCTTGAACTCCAGTACACACTAGAGAAATAGAATGATAGAAAAGTTTATCAGCATACATAGAGTATGATTTAGAGTAGGTGTTAACAAGTATGGCCAGATATAGCTGAACTGTCAACAATCCAAAAAAGACAACAAGAGACAAAGTCAGAGAGGTGTTCTCAAGGTATTGAGGACAAGCAATCCATTAGTTGCAAAACAACAAGGAATTTTTGAGATGATTTTCAAGAAGATCAATGAGTAAGTTGGTGATTCACTCTTTTGACATTAGGGAGACACCTTGATTAGAGGCCTGAATCCCCAGTTACTCAGAGTGAGTACCTCATTACTTCCTCCCCTTTTTTTTATTAAAGGAACAGAGTTAGTAACTGTGGCTTTTGACATGAGGAAACACCTTGATTAGAGGCTAGAGTCCCCAGTTACTCACCAGCTAGCCACCATTGCTCTGTCATGTCTTTTTCATTCATTTTAAGCATTTGACACCTCATGACATAGGAGAAATATTCATTTCATTGATGAAGCTCCCAGTTTCTCAGTGAACAAAACAAGACATGTTTGTTTAGTTAAGCCCTTGTGTTGAAGAGATGGAATGATTGAAAATAATACCAGAAGGACTATTACTTGAAGTGAATCTTGAAGTCTAGATTTCAAGCTGATTGGGTCAGATATCAAGACATACAGGTTTTGGCCTGAACCAGAATCATTGACAATGTAGGAAGATATACTTTTTACAATTAATCCAGATCTCTGAAGGAATACCAGAGGAAAGATTCTAACTGGACTTTAGTATCACTGACTTATAGACTTAAGAATTAAGTGACATTCTACTGTCTGAGAGAACCACACTAGATCTGTCATGAAAACCAGCAAAGACACACATCTGGTCAATCTTTTTGAATCTGTCAAAGAACACTTCCTCTCACAGCTCAACTAGCTCCCCCTCAGTCACAGCATTTTTGAAAGCTAACCAACTGTCATACAGAGCTCCCCCTCACAAAAAGAACAGACTACACAATTAAGACAATTTGTATAAGCCTAATTCTCTTCTCAGTGTTGTGAATTTTTCATTATCTAGAGGTTTAGTGAAGATGTCAGCAATCTGATTATCTGTGCCTACATGAATCAGTTCAAAATTACTTTTAGAAACCTCATCTCTTATGAAATGATGCCTTATCTCTATGTGTTTGGTGCGTGAATGCAAAACAAGATTTTTGGCAAGATTAATGGCACTGGTATTATCACAATAGATAGGTGTGCACCCCAGGTCTACTTGGTAGTCCTGAAGCTGGTGTTTAATCCAAATGACTTGTGTTCCACAACTCACTGTAGCCACATATTCAGCTTCTGTAGTGGAGAGGGCCACCGAATGTTGTTTCTTGGAACCCCAAGACACTAAACACCCACCCAAAAATTCACAATGACCACTAGTGCTTTTCCTGTCTAGTTTACATCCTGCATAATCAGCATATGTGTATGCAACTAAGTTAAATGTATGTGATGCAGGAAACCATAAACCAAGAGAATGAGTAGCTGACAAATATCTGAAAATTCCTTTCACTGCAGCTAAATGTAATTCAGTAGGTCTAGACTGATACCTTGCACACATTTCTACACTGAATTGTATATCAGGTCTGGAAGCTGTCAAGTAAAGAAGAGATCCAATCATACCTCGATAGAGCTTGACATTTACTTCTTTACCTGTCTCATCTGCATCCAGTGAGGTATTGGTACCCATGGGTGTTGTAATGTGCTTCAGGTTTTCCATACCAAACCTCTTGAACAGTTCCATTGTGTATTTGGTCTGGTTGATGAAGCACCCATCCTCTAGCTGTTGTACCTGCAAGCCAAGGAAGTACTTTAGTTCACCAACCAAACTCATCTCAAATTCAGCAGACATCATTTTAGAGAATTCAACACATAGTTCATGCTTAGTTGATCCAAACACAATGTCATCTACATATACCTGAACTATGAGGAGATCTTTATTTGTACCCTTGGTAAATAAGGTTTGATCTACTTTACCTCTTTTGTAGCCCTTGCTGATCAGAAATTCAGTCAATCTTTCATACCATGCTCTTGGAGCCTGCTTTAGACCATACAAGACTTTGTTTAACCTGAAAACTTGGTTAGGTTGAGGAGAGAATTGAAATCCGGGGGGTTGCTCAACAAAAACCTCTTCTTTAATGACTCCATTTAAACAGGAACTTTTAACATCCATTTGTTGGAGTTTTATGTTCTTTGAACATGCAAAAGTAAGCAACAATCTTATAGCTTCCATCCTAGAAACATGTGCATAGGATTCATCGAAATCTACACCAAATTCCTGACAGTAGCCCTTGGCTACTAATCTGGCCTTATTCCTAGAAATGATTCCATCTTCATTCATTTTATTTTTGAACACCCACTTAGTTCCTATGATATTAACATTATCTGGTCTTGGAAAAAGTTCCCAGACATTATTTCTTTCGAACTGGCCCAATTCCTCACTCATGGCATTGACCCAAGCTTGATCAGCCAAGGCCTCTTCTATTGATTTGGGTTCAATTTCTGAGACTAAAGCAATTAAGTTGATGCGGGACGGATGACTCGACCGGGCTAGGACGTACGACGGACACAAGTGCGGCCAGCACTAGCACGTTAAGGCAAGCCAGGCGGCTAGCCACTGTGGTATTCTCCGGGTGGAGACGCCTCTCAACAGCGCTCTCTCTTTAGCCCAGCGATCGTCCCTTGCGAGGGAAACGCGGGGATCGCGGCGATTAAGAAACCACCGTCGCCTAGGGTACCGATTCGCGTTCGGTGCTCGATCAGAGCTACGGAACGGGCACTCTCAACTCACTAGCACGGTGATTTAGATACAAGCTAACGGCCCTAATCTCACAAACGCAGCAATATAGAATGTATACTAAATTAGGAATGTGAGAATGGAATGAACGCGTACCACCACGTCTAGGCGTGGGGAAGAATTCCCGGCCGTTTTCCGAACAACCCCGATATACAAATAATTTAATTTTACAATTTCAGATCTGGAAACCCACTCCACACAGGGAGGTAAAGGGTTACAAAATGGCGTTTGGGGGTTGCTGGGTCCCGGGTTGACGGGCAGCAAGCAACGGAGCCGAGGAAGGTGAGCTGGAGCCGAACGAGCGCACCGAGGGCGAGTCGACTTGGTTCTGCCCACGCCAGGCACCCTGCGCAGCGATCTTCCGACGACTGTAACTCCTAGCCACGACGTCTGATTGGAGTACCGTTTGTTGGAGAATGACGGTGACTGGACGTAGTTTCTTCACTCCAGAGGGCGCATTCAGATCCTTTCAGATCTGGGTGCAGCAATGATTTCTTTCAGCATCTGATTTGGTGTTCACAGAACTGCACAGATAGACAAATAAATGGTGGAAAAAGGGTTGCCGATGTCGAAATGGAACTCCGTCTGTGGGAGGTTGTTGGTGACGTCCATAGGAACAAATCCTTTGAAGACCTCTCTCTCAGATATTAGCTGGATGAGTCGGGACAGATGTGGGAAGTCGCCTCTGGATCTGGACTGAGTCTGTTCAGATCTTCTTGCGCGACCTCACGAGAATTGACGCCACGGACAGCACAGACCTTGAAATGCAACGAAACCAGAGGCAACGTGAAGATGACTTGCAATACTTTAATTGATCTTCAGACACCAGCTCCTGATCACGTCGTGGTTGGGCTGCATAAACCGAAACACAGTCACCCTCAGATCTGGACTGCACTCTGGGACAGATCTGCGCGCCGCCACGAGAAAAATCACCGCCGGTGCTCCCGAACTCCAAACGGCATCAAACCAGCGCTGAATTCTTGAAATCTTGTAGTAGTATCAAGGATAAATCGGAGGGAACAAGATGATAAGAGGGGGATGGGAAGAGAAGGTCGAGTCCATGACCATATTTCTGGAAAATTCACACCAAGGGAAAGAGCAAGAGAAAGAGGGAGAATCACTCTCTTAACAATTTTCTTTCAACAAAATATCATTAGCCTCTGCACACACAATGTACAAGCCCTTAAATAGACAATTACAAGAGGTATAAGGGGTGGGGAGGTCGTGGGTTTCAAGGGGAGGGGAAGGGGGATGCGCCCATGGCCATGAAAGGGAGAGGGCGGGGACAAAGAGACATGTTGGCTGCCTACCTTTGACATTCAAGGTAAAAGGGGGGTAGGTTGGCAGCCAATTAACCTTGACCAGCAGCCATTTAATACCACATGTTGTGAATGGAGAGAAGAAAGAAGAAAAAAGACAATTTCCTAGCCTAATAGGACAAGAAAGGGGGCGCCCCCCATTTTGGGCCTTGAATGGGCCATTTTGGTCATGGCAGCCCACTCATCCTTCTAGGAATCCAATATGGCTCAAGGCCATTCTCCTCTAGTTGGCCCATGTATGAAGAGCCCATATATGGCCTATGGATCCATCCAAATGGACCAAGGCCTCTCCCTTTCTTAATGAAGTCTTAAGGGCCTTAACCAGTTGGCCCATTTAGAGCCTTACAACCAACCCAATATGAAAACCCACATATAATGTGACATTACAAGCCCAATTTAATGCTAAAAAGAGTCCAAATAGAAGCCAAAGTGTCCCCATTTGGAAGAGAAGTCGATGTAGTCAACTTGGTGCTCCGCGTATGGCACCGTCGGTTCGCCGACGTGTCACGTGATCGCCCTGGTGTCCGCACCATAAGTCTTCATTATTCACATTCCTAAAATGAGACCTAGTCCGAAGAGGATCTTCAGGATTGCCTATGACATTATCTATCGGATGATCTTTAAGAAATCTAACATTTATTGAAGACTCACCTGCTTCTCTTGGCTCTTCCTGGTTGGGAGGATTTGCTGTTCCACTTGGCTGAGTGTTCTCTTCTTCTTGGTCTTCTAGGAATTCCCCATCATGATTGGAATCCCTGTCAAAATTTTCATTGTTAGAAATACCTTTCTTTTCACTAAAAATAATGTGTGGGGACTCTTCAACCTTTTTGTCTGTTATGTTGAAGACCTTATATGCCATAGACACTTCTGAATATCCCAAAAATATTCCAGGGGAGCTTTTAGCTTCAAACTTGTCTAAATCTTTCTTGTCATTGTTATGAATAAAACATTTTGCTCCAAAGATTCTGAAATGAAACAAGTTTGGTTTCTTACCTTTTAGAATCTCATAGGGTGTTTTCTTGTGAATGGGTCTTACCATGGCCCTGTGATTATGTAAGTTGCTGTATTGGCCGCCTCTGCCCAAAACCTCCTTGGTAATTGACTTTCAATTAACATGGTTCGGGCCATCTCCACCACAGTTCTATTTCTTCTCTTCACAATTCCATTCTGTTCAGGTGTCCTGGGAGAAGAAAATCTGTGTGTTAGTCCCTCTCTTTCACAAAGATCAGAAAATATGGAGTTTTCAAACTCACCTCCATGGTCAGATTGAATAGAACAGATCTTATGTTTTCCTTCTTGTTTGACCTTATTGAAAAACAGATTAAACTTTTGAAATGCATCGCTTTTATTTGCTAAGAAAAAGATCCATGAATATCTAGAGAAGTCATCTATGATGACATAGCCAAACCTGTTCCCATTAAGACTCTGAGTTCTAGTTGGACCGAAGAGGTCCATATGGAGGAGTTCCATTGTTCTAGTAGACAATGGCTCAGATCTTAATTTGAAAGAATTCCTGGTCTGTTTGCCTAGAGCACATGCATCACATGATTTTGAAATAGAATTGAATTTAATTCTAGGCATGCCTCTCACTAAATCATGCTTGACCAATTTATTTAAAGTAGTAAAGCTAGCATGACCTAGACGTCTATGCCATTCAAAAGCATCATTTTCAGAATTGGCAGATAAATAAATATTAGATTCAGATTCCTCATCTAGGTCTATCATGTAGACATTATTAATCCTGTTGGCTACAAATTTAACCACATCAGAATTTATTTCAAAGATTTTGCATGAGTTATCATCAAACACAACCCTGTGACCCTTGTCACATAACTGACTAATGCTAATCAGGTTGTGTTGAAGACCTTCCACAAGTAGAACTTTTTCAATGGAGTTTGTGGAAGACTTATCTACTGTACCAACTCCAATAATCTTACCTTTGTTCTTTCCTCCAAACTTGACCAGACCCCCTACCTTCATCTCTATCTTGCTGAACTTGGATCGGTCACCTGTCATGTGACTGGAGCAGCCACTGTCGAGGTACCACTTGTTGTCTTCAGCTGCCAGGCCGACCTACACAAACAACATCAAGCAGAGTGATTTGGAACCCAAGATGAGTTGGGTCCAAGGACATTATTCAAATCTCTAATCAAGTGTTTAGGAATCCAAATTTACTTCAGCATGGATTTCCCTGGCACCTTTACTTCTGGTTTATTGAAATTAAGTCCAGCTGGTATGGAGAAGTAAGTTCTATTCCATTCATTAGGCTTGCCACTCCTAGGATATCTCCTGTAAGTTTGTTGATCAACAGATTTTTGAAGATGATGATCATTTCCCCAGTAGGTCCTCTTTGGACCCATCTGATTGTAGTAATTCCAGCTTTTCTTCTGATCCACTTGCTTGGTCCATTTACCATTTATGTTCTGATTGGTAGGCTTAGTGAAATTCTTCACAGAATTCATTCCCATTTTAAATGGTTGACCAGCACTGTTTTTAGAACTTTCCTTCTGACCTTGAGTTCCCTTACTGCTGTTTGAGTTGGATGGTGTGTCCAGCTTTTCTTTTCCCTTCTCTGGGTAGAAGGTAATAGTTTTGAATTGTAAGGGTCTTTTGTTAGTTGGGTCATAGCCTAGACCCTCCTTATTGAACTTAACCCTAGCCCCCAGTATAGCATCCAGACTAGATTTTCCTTGGACAAATTTTTCCAAAACTTTCTGTTTGTCTTCCAGCTCCTTTTGAAGGTTGACTTTCTTAACAGCTTCATATTTTTCTGAGTTCACTCTACTTTCATTCAAGCTTTCTTCAATTCTTATTTTGAGTTCATTGAGCTGATTTTGACTTTCTTGATTTTCTCCCTTGAGCTTATCATTTTCTTTTCTTAGTGAGGTCATTTCTTCTAGTTGCTCTTTTAGTTTCTGATTTTCCTCACAGACCTGGGTTTGTTCTTCAACATTAGTATTAAATTTCCTTTTCAGAACCCTATGCTCTTTACTAAGAGAATTGAACTTATCTAATAACTCAGCATAAGCATCTTCCCAGTCATCAATCGTAAAATTTTCAAAAACATTGGTTACCTCCTCTTCACTGTTTGCCATTAGGCAAATTCCTTCTTCATGCTCCTCTGAGGAAGTGTCTTCGGGATCTTCTTCCTCCTCCCTCCATGTGCAGACCATCGCCTGTGGCTTCTTCTTCTTCTGCACGTTTGTGTTCTTCTTCTGGAAGTAGGGACCCTTCTTCTGAAGATCTGGGCATTCGCCTTTCATGTGTCCCTATTTGTTACAATGATAACAGGTCAGTCTATTAGGATTTCTATCCCTATGATTGGTAGATTCAACATTCTTGTTAAAGGAGTATGGCTTTTTCCTCCTAAAGGTCTTCCCCTTTCTCCTTAAAAATTTACTGAACTGACGAGTGAGCATTGCCTGCTCATTCTGGTCGAGATCTGAGAAGCCATCAGACTCACCGCTATTGCTGCTGCTGCTGCTACTGCTACTCTTGTTGCGGGATGCCTTGAGAGCTACATTCTTAGCCTTCCTATCACTTCCTTCACCACCTCCTTTGAAATTCATCTCATAGGTCATGAGGGATCCTATGAGTTCATTCACAGTCAAGGTCGTCAGATCTTTTGACTCTTCAATCACGATGGCCTTAGTGTGTCATGCTGGGGATAAAGATCTAAGAATTTTCCTGACTATATCTGCCTCAGCTAGATCCTTCCCGAGCCCCTTAAGTGTGTTTGTGATCAAGGACAACCTGGCATACATTTCAGTAATATTCTCCTCTACATTCATCCTAAACAGTTCATACTTAGAGGTGTAGAGGTTTACCTTCGAGGCTTTCACTTGAGCTGTACCTTCATAGATTAATTGCAGCTCATCCCACATTCGCTTGGCAGTCCTGTAGGCAGATATACGGGCATATTCCTCTGGGTGAACAGCACACTGGATGATGTTCAGCGCCGTCCAGTTGAGTGAAGATAGCTTGACATGGTCATCTGTCCACGCGTCCTCGCTCGGTGGCAGATCATACGGGCCAACAGTGATTACCCTCCACAGCTTGTGGCTCTGTGCTCTGATAAACACTTCCATCCTGTACTTCCAAAAGAGATAATTATTACCATCAAAAAATGGAGGGTGACTAATGGATTGACCTTCAGCCATGAAGCTTCTAGGACCATTAGCATTTCCCTGACCGTTCGTCCACATGACGCAAACCAGCTCTGATACCAAATGTTAGCGCAACGAAGAGTGATATAGAAGGGGGGGGGGGATGAATAGATCACTCCAAATTTGCAAAACTTCAGCAGAAACTCACTACTTCGAAATACAACCCTTCAGATATAGCTAAACAATGCAGCTAACGCAGTGAGAAACTAAGACAGGATAATAAGGTGCGATTGGAAGAGGCCGTCCACACACAAACACAATGCCAAACAGAAGGAAAGCACAAACGATAATAGCAAGCCACAGAGGAGACAAGAGATTTTAAGGTGGTTCGATTGTAGTCCACAATCTACATCCACCCCTCACTCCAACTAGAGTGAGGATTCCACTAGCCACTGCTAGAAAATTGCAGACTCAGTCTGCGAACAATATGCTGCCACACAGCTTGAACAACCAAGGGAAACAAATCCCTTAACCAAACTCTGCTACCCACAGAGCTTGACACTTGGACCTGCTACCAGCAAGACCAGAACCGGAGATGGCTCTCCCTTCCTCCAACCCGGAGGGAACCTACTAATGACAACCCGTCACTGGCAAAATCAGAGATCACAGATCTCTCTTCCTCTGCAGCCCAGAGGGGAACCGGAGTAACTCTCCCTTCCTCCAAACACTGGAGGGTAACAACTCGAAATCAGAGATATGAAGAAATGAAAGGAAAAACTGAAATGTAAACAAGACCACTGATGAACCACAATCGTTTCAGAAAAACCAAAATCAAATGTAGCTTCCGAAGAAGCAAATTGGACTCTTCTCTCTCACTCAGACTTTTCTCTCACAACAATACTCTCAAATCTTTTCTCTCTATCTTCTTTCTGGAACGTGGAGGCTCTCTCTCTTTTCTTCTTCTGCTCAGGGACTTTGCTCTTCAGCTTTTTTCTCTAATTCTGTCCATCTAATCGCAGAAGGCACCTTTTATATGGCATTCGACCTGAGTTTCAGGCCTTCACACGAGTGAGTCTCGTTCCCTCCTTTTTCAGAGCATTTTCGGATCACGTGCCAAGTATCATCCTCGGTTCACGTGCCCAATCATTAACCTGAATCATCTGTAGGCAGAAACAAGGAAATGTGATTAGTTAGTTCAGTCAGATATCAACGAATGTATATACTTTAGAATAGCAAATGAGTAAGTGTGTACACTAAGGGAGTGTATAGACTTGTGAGTCCTCATGCGACCTCAGTGTATAGACTAGCTGAATAATGCATTAGCACAACAGGGGGAATGTGTGGACTTCTGTGAAATGTATAAAGCCATCGAGTGTATAGACTTAGAGATGTCAATTAGGCAAGTGTGTCAAGTGTGAGAGTGTGTAGAGTTGAAGTTCTTCATGCGAGCTCAGTGTATGGACTTGTAAGTGTTCATGCGACCTCAATGTGTAAACTTGTGAAGCACAACTGTATGCAATGTATATACTTCAATGTATAGATGTCGATGTATAGACTTCGATGAGAACAATGCATGAAGGCATCGAATGTGTAGACTTAGAAATAGCAATTAAGCAAGTGTGTCAAATGAGAGAGTGTATACACTTGAAAACAGCATATAGGCAAGTATGAACAACTTGAGAGTGTATACACTTGAAGGTGATATCGAGTGTATAGGGTTGAAGGATAACTGAGTGTATAGACTTAGAGATGTGTAGACTTGCCAAAGAGCTGGACGATGTACAGACTTGAACAAGTCTGTATAGACTTGAAGGTTCACAGTGTGTAGACTTTGGCAAGGCAACGTCAGTAAAGTTCCCAGTGTATAGACTTACTGAACTGAGCGTAAGTAAAAGATATGAGGAATGTATAGACTTACTCAGTTCAGTTCAGAACGTAGGTAAAAGTGCCAATGTATA
Organism: Amorphophallus konjac; assembly: GCA_022559845.1. Lineage (NCBI taxonomy): Eukaryota > Viridiplantae > Streptophyta > Magnoliopsida > Alismatales > Araceae > Amorphophallus > Amorphophallus konjac. Next base: position 458,067,482 of record CM040118.1, read on the forward strand.
GACTTTACCTAAGAATGCAACCGCTGTACAGACTTGCTCAACCAGTCCGATGTACAGACTTAGAATTTCAACAGAAGGATGTACAGACTTGGAAAATTAATGCCAATGTACAGACTTTACCTCGTGCAAGCTACAGTGAATGAGTGTATAGACTTAATGGTCTCCCTGGCTGTACAGACTTGATCACAGGCTGAACAGTCGAATGTATAGACTTGCTTCCACCAACCAGTGTATAGACTTTGTAAGCGTGAGAGGCTGAATGAGACGGTGGCTGAGACGATGCACAGACTTCAGGTGAAACGATGCAGCTACAGTGCAGTGTAGACTGCCAGACTCTGTACAGACTTGCAACTTGAGACGCTTACAGAGACGGACCAATGTAAAGACTTCAAGTCCAAGTGAGACAGTGGTTGTACAGACTTGGGAGGCTTGACACAGTGATGTACAGACATGGAATCAATGAAGGCGTTGGCTGTACAGACTTTGATGAACGCCGCTCGCTGTACAGACTTCGAATCAAGGCATGAATAGTGAATCAATGTCTAGACCTGGATGCCCAAGCCAATGTATAGACTTGTGCAGTGCAGCCAGTGTATAGACTTGTACAGTGACTAGAGGCTGTACAGACTTTGGGTCATGATGTGTGAGACGAGGGACAGTGTATTGACCTTGAAATGGCAGACGATGTATAGACTTGGGGTTCAACTGAGGGTGTATAGACTTGGAGTTCAAGTAGATGTATAGACTTGGAAGATGAAGGGCGATGTGTAGACTTTAGGGTTCAACTGGATGTACAGACTTGGAAGATGAAGGGCGATGTGTAGACTTTGAAATGAACGGGAGAATGTATAGACTTGACCCCTTGAAAGGATGTATAGACTCCAGATGCAAGCTTCAGTGTCGTTGTATGGACTTGAAAAGCAAAGGGGGCGTCGACCCATCAGAAGGGGGGCGTCGACCCATCACTGTCCAGACTATGCAGACAGTGTGTAGACATGATCAAGTAGTGCATATCTATCTGACAACCATATGAACTGCACAATTATTCTAGAGATAGAAGATTGATTTATAGTGTGAGACATCATCAAAACCGTAGGGATGCAACAACGCCTCGCATGATGCTTCCCACGTTCAAGCGATGCCACAGGATGGCCATCCTTCAGATTGTGCCCCCGGCGACTTTGATGGTTCGGTGGATGACCGGGGCATAGAGTTTGACGATTCCTTCCAGTCTGTAACGACCTAAGATCCGAACACCGGGAAGGCCTGATAACCCGAATCTCGAACCGTCACCTACGAGCCCGAAGACTCGGAAGGGTTAAAGGGATGGTGTGGAGATACACAAGAATCTAAAATAATTACAGAACTACACAGTTAAAATTACACTACAAGAAAAAGCGGGATTTGGGACGGAAATTTGGGACGGAATTTCCGTCCCAAAATTGGGACGGAATATTTTCCGTCTGAAATTCCGTCTCAAATATGGAACTACACACGGAATTTGGGACGGAATTTAGGACGGAAAATATTCCGTCCTAAATTTGGGACGGAATTTATGACGGATTTTTAGAACTGTCTGAAATTTATGACCAAGATAATGTGACGGACCGACTCCGTCAGAAATCTGTCTCAAAATCCGCCGCAAAACACCTTTGCAACGGATTTCAATATGAATTTAGACTTCGACTGAATTTGTGACGATACTAGATTAAAACAATATTCTTAGTATAAATTAAATACTTGATAGATGCCTAATATATACACATATATGTACATCAATATCTTCTACTACCTATTTGCCTTTATTTTCCTGTATCTCAAGCTCACTATTGGCCAAACTCTAGACGCACAACTAAACATGATTAAAACAAATGTACAGCGGGTTTTATTATCAAGAAAAGTTAATGCCATGCATGAGAGGGTAATGAAGCCTTCCTGTGCTTGCTCTTGTTCTGAGGTTTGAAATCTGTATCTTGTACGTACGAGGGGCACCCGAGTGCGTCCCCAGAGAGTCCCCCCTACTGTACGGCAGTACTGGACATTTGAGTCCACAGACTCGTGAACAACATATGAAGGAAATTTTGCTACGGTAGCTAGAGACTAACTAGGATTCTGCATAAGAAGCCTGCACTCTTAAATTGAATTAGGTCTGGGTGTTTGTTCGAGATGTCATGTCACGAGGTGATTCATGTCTTCCTTGGCAGAAAACATGCCACTGTTTGAACTCTACCGCTGAGATCAATTCCCTCTGCTCTGCGGTACGTCCACCGAGAGGATTTCTGCACCTCCCACTTATAGCCCAGTTGCAAGTCGCGGCATCATTGTATATGTGGACCGACGGGCGTTGCAGCACTCTAACAATGTGGGCCTGTTACAATCAAGTATATAGCTCGGACGACTTTTGGGCCCATTCATTCATAGTGGGCGGCTGCTGGAAAATCTGCCGAATGAGTCGATCCTCATCGCGGGCATCTAATCCAGCGCGTTTAGAAGAACTAGGATATATTTGCTTGACATCATGGGACACAATAATTAAATTCCCCGTCATTTTACAAATTCATCCGCAATTCTTTGCACATGATATAATGAGACCTTGGGATTATGAAAGTTCTCAATCATTAACGAAATCAAAGAGATGGAAGTAGCTAGACTCATCAGTGATACAACTTTAATTACTGGTCAGTCATATAAGAATGAATATTCACCCCCCCCCCCCCTCCTTTTGAAACGGGCCGGTGACGATCCCATAAGTGCGTGCTTTCTGCTCTCAAAATTTTTTTTGTTCTTCTTCTTAGATGTTTAAGGCATTTGTTTATATATTCGCATATTCCTGCTTAATTAGGAAGCTGTGTCATTTTATGTTAGTTGTTAATTATATTTATGAATTTTAATTGGACAGTACGTCCGATAGTTGCAGATGGAGTAAACATGGATGCAATTTGGACTCAACAGTGTTTACGACAGCGTTAAATTTCCAAGAAAAACCAAATGGTTCATATATAATTAATGTTAAATCGTAAATCCCAGATTAAATTGAATTAATTATTTCATGCGCCCAATTCTGATTACAGTGGTTATATATATATATATATTATATCGAACTGAAATAAAATGACCTCGATCTAATGGAATCTAATTTCATGTCATACAGCGTTGCATGGGTCTCTTATATATTGACAATTCTATTTATTTATTGATCATCAGGTTAAGTAGCTAGGGAGAACAAAACGCCTACTGGCTTTTTATAGGAGCAAGGTCGATCGGGAAATGATCGATCCTGGTGTGCACTTTTCTTCTATGTGTGTGTGGTGTGTGTGTGTAGCCTGCTTCTAAGTACTCGTCGGCACGCCAATATTGTAGGTGATCATTATTAACTATAACAAAATGGGACTCTAGAATTGGTTCAACGTTCCAATTTCAAATGTAGCTTTAAAGTGTCAATATTAATTGCTAGTAATTATATCAAAGTTCCACATTTAATTATAAAAATGCTACCTGATCCTCTCTCTCTCTCTCTCTGTATCTCTTTATGAGTATATCTTAATTATTTGGACTAGTAATTAATAATATCAATCCAATAGAACAAGTAGATTTCTAATTCTCAATTTCTATGCTTGATTAAAGCGTTGACCTCTGGCACATATATATATATATATATAACACCAACAGGCACGGTACATCATTATGCCTCTATACATCTCAAGTACCAGCGTTGACCTATCGAGCTATGTGAATCTCCTTGCCATTGAGATCGAGGTTAGTCTTTTGTCCCAAGTTATTTTATGCATCTCCATCTGAAATAATTAATCATATTCTTTGTTTGATCTGATATATATATAAAGAGAGAGTTGCCCAAGTCATATGGACATAGATTCAACGAGACCGTACTAGATAATTATGAATTTATCTCTCGTTCGAGACTCCAACATCTTATATAACTAGTCCTCAAGGTGGAATGATTTCAGAGAGAGAGAGAGAGAGAGAGAGATGGTTTTCATCCTTGGTTGTCATTGAAGTTCAAAAACTTTTATTGCATGTCACTCTAATTCTGACACCCAATTAACCATGCGCATGTACATATCTAGCCGCAAGTTTTGAGATGATGTCATTGAAGACTCCGTCGATCGGCATAAGCTTGTCGAAATGAAGACCCTCGTGATGCTGTTATATATATAAATCCATTTAATGTAGCCAGCTTGTCGAAATGAAGACTCTCGTGATGCTGTTATATATATAAATCCATTTAATGTAGCCACGCATGGGAACTTGTTATTGCTACTAAACTTCTTATGCATGTGCCCTGGCCTCCCGATCGAGGAACAAAATTATTGCTGACCAATTGGTCATTGCGACTACAAATAAAACACCTGTAATTGTCCATGGTTGATCTCAAGCCATAAATGATCTTTTAAGTCTTATAATGATCTTTTAAGTCCTATATTCACATGCTCAGGGTCATATACACATCAACTTCACGATCAAAATAAGACGTGAAAATTAATTGAGTGTCGGTAAAAATATATGAAATTCGACTCAAAATTATATCCTGATATTATGTTGAAATCTCAAAATCACAATGTTAAGATTCACACATCCAGAGTCATATGCAAACTAATGACAAAAGTTTCACACAGAGCTCGCATGCATCTGATCTCCAGTTCTATAATTTGCATTTCAGTCAACTAGATGGCCGTAGAATTCCCCTCAGACCGATCAACCACCACTCACTCTTCGACACATTTATTTATGCGCTCAAGATCAAACATCGATCGAGTGCTCGAACTCAAGAATTTATTGGGCAAAGCAAGCCAGGAGAAACGAACACACCGCATGCCCACAACTAACCTGAAGCTTCCATGATGTAGCTAGTGAACTCTCCTGTTACAAATAGTCAAAGTCGTCGGATCAGAAGCCTCCTTAAATGAAAGGGCCCGGGTCACCGAAATATTAATTATTTTAAGTACAAACTAATTAAGAAGAAGACACGCCAATATTGTCTCTTTTGGATTGCGAGAGAGATACCATTAATTAAATTCCTCGAGTGTAACGTCAACCTGGAAGGCTCATCATCATCCAATGGGGACTAACGGGGTTGTCAAATTACTTAAGCTTTCCTCAAGAAATCTCGGATGAGAACCTTGGAGAAATTTCATAACCGGCAATTCGAACCGCGGGGGTAAACGTGAAAAATTAAGGAGGAATTAAGTTTGATTAGGCCCTACCGTGTTTGTGCACTCAACGAGGCAGCAAATAGAATTTCTATGTCTGATGATTAGCATTAATCAATTCAAAGCTAGTTTAGACATCGTACAAAAGTTCTTTTTCTTTTCTTAATAAATTTGTGGCTTATTAGCATGTATATAGTTGATGTGAATTTTTAACACTTCTCCTCACGTTTAATTAATATAAAGTCTTAAAAGACATGACATGCGAAAGACAAAGGATATGGTTAGAATAATGACTTATTAATGACATATATTGTTGAAAATAAACAGTGTGCAGGGACAACATCATGGCAATAAACGGACCACAGTAGATGCAATGCAAACCATAGTAAAATTACATAGGAGGTTGATTCAAATAAGGACAACTAAGAAGAATCAAACATAAGCATGATTGTTGAACAATTAAGTATGAAGGAATAATTAATTATATCTATCTAAACAACTGGATTAGTAGAAGCGCCTCAAAGAGACTCCCCTTAGAGAAGATATCCCCCCCACAAACATGGTGCGATAGATATAGCGATCTTCCCCCAAGATACGACTACTAACACAAGAAACTTAAGCGCACTCTTAAGAATCTTGTAATAATTACTACATGAAAAATCTAAATCGCTTCTTTTAAAAAGGTTAGAAAGCATGCACCGAACACCGAAGAACAAGGGCTGCAAGTGTCCGCGAGCGTGCACAGCGACGAAGACGGTGGCGAACGCACGGGACGAAGACAGCAGCGATATCCGCGGGATGGCGCAAGGAGGAGCCGGAGACGAGAGCAAGAGAGCGACGCTGCGAGCGGTTCCTCTTTGAAGTCGAACAGGCACGAAAAAGAGTAGCAGTAATTAGGGTAATCCTAATTACTCTCCTTATGTGCCCCACGCCCGCGACGGTTCGTATCCGAAACGATAAGTTCGGAAACCCCTCTTTCTCTCCAAGGAAAGGATAGAATAGCAAAAAGAATTCTAAAAAGGTGCCAAGGCAAGCCGGCTGGACCCACACCTCACACACGCGCGCCCGCCCAGCCCTGCCCGGCCCGGCGCGTGCGTGCGTGTGATTGGATCTAGCTTACCTCCACTATGTCTATAAGACATAGTCCATGGGGTCCTAGGAACTATAAGGTCCCCTCACCTCTTTGTGTTTTCCAATGTGGGACTAATATCCCCATACAAAACACAACACTTGAGGTAGCACCCTTATGGAAAACCTTTGAGTTTCCCTTCCTTAGATATACTCCCAACCCCCCTTCAACCTAACATTCCCCCACAAACTCAAGGTTTGATAAAAGGGAACAAACAGAAGAGATATGAACAAATCATGCTTTCAGTAAAGGTACCTTTCGGGTTTGAACCTTCACCTAAGTGTTCTAATTTTCACCCCCCCACAGAATCGAAGTGAATTAAATCTTGAACTTGATCCTTTATGTGAAGGGCTACTTATTAGAAAACAACATGAAATAAGGTTCTATTGGTAGCAAAAAGTAACTGGCACTTTAAAGGCCATGTGCCCAATCCTGTTTCATGAGTACTTTCAAGAATAACCCAATTCTTTAACTGCGGCCTCACAGTTATACTCATATAGGTGGGCTTCTCCAAGGATGCACTGCAAACATCCTGCCTTACCAAGCTTGAACCCATTAAAAGTATACAACTTAACCTTAACTTGCAGTAACAGGCACTAGATTGTTTAGGATTACAGGGGAGAAACTCAGATACAAAGTATCTATTTAAACAAGTGCCTTCCAGTCCTCTCAACAGCTTGTTATTACCACATTGAACCTTCTTTGTAGGATCTCTACTCAGATAGGTTGGGTTGCCACTGCAGGAGAACAACTGATGGGTTTCAGTCCCATCCCCATCCTAAATTTTTGGACTTGACTCTTGTTAAGTCCTTTAGTCAGAGGATCAGCTATGTTGTCCTTGGTACCAACAAAATCCACAGCTATCACTCCCTGAGACACTAATTCTCTTACAGACTTAAGTCTGAGTTGAATATGTCTCCTTTCTTTTTGGTTGTACTTTGAACTTTTAATCTTGGCAATTGTAGTCATATTATCACAATGCACAGATATCGCAGGTATAGACTTACTCATCAGAGGGAGTTCAGAAAGAAGACCCCTGATCCATTCAGCCTCCATACCAGTAGTATCCAAAGCACACAACTCAGCCTCAAAAGTAGACCGAGACAAGATGGTTTGTTTAGTTGACCTCCAGGCAACTACACCACCTCCCAGGGTAAAGATATACCCTGTGACACCATTGCTCCCTGAGTTTTCAGCTATCCAGCTTGCATCACTATATCCCTCAAGTACAGCAGGGAATTTCTGAAAATGCAAGCTTAGGGTCATGGTACCCTTTAGGTACCTCAGCACCCTATCTAAGCCTTCCCAGTGAGTATGGTCAGGACAGCTTGTGTATCTACTGAGTTTAGACACAGCATATGAAATGTCTGGTCTAGTACAGTTTGCAAGATACATTAAGCTTCCTATAACCTGAGAATACCGCAATTGAGACACAGGATCACCACTCTTATTCTTGCAGAAAATTCTAGAAGGATCATAGGGTGTACAGACATCTTTACAATTCTGATAGCCAAATTTCTCTAAAACCTTCTCAACATAGTGAGATTGAGAAATTGCTATTCCTTCAGCTGATCTAATAAGAGTCAGCCCCAGAATCACATTTGCCTCACCCATATCTTTCATTTCAAATCTGCTACTTAAGAATGATTTGGTCTCAGTTATGATTCCCAAACTGCTTCCAAACAACAAGATATCATCTACATATAGGCACAAGATTACAAATTCACTACCCTTAACTTTGTGATAGATACACTTATCAAACTCATTGACTATAAAACCAAATGATATGATAGTCATATCAAATTTTTCATGCCATTGCTTAGGAGCTTGTTTCAAACCATACAGAGACTTTACAAGTCTACAAACTTTATTCTCACTATCCGGAGCCACAAATCCTTCAGGCTGATCCATATAAATCTCTTCATCAAGATCACCATTAAGAAAAGCAGTCTTGACATCCATCTGATGGATAAAGAGATTATGTAAGGAAGCCAGTGCTACAAGCACCCTGATTGTGGTTATCCTAGTGACCGGGGAATAGGTATCAAAATAATCTATTCCCTCCATTTGTTTGAAACCCTTAGCAACTAGCCTAGCTTTATACTTGTCAACGGTTCCATCTGGTTTTAGTTTCTTCTTAAAGACCCATTTGCATCCAATGGTCTTTGAACCAGGAGGAGGATCAACTAACACCCAAGTGCCATTAGCAAGAATGGAATCCATCTCACTCTTAATGGCATCCTTCCAATGCCTAGCTTCAGCTGAAGCCATGGCATCTCGAAAGGTGAGAGGATCACCCGTGATCTGGAAAGTGACAAAATCACTACCATAATCCTTGGCAACCCTTAGTCTTTTACTCCTTCTAGGTTCAACCTCTTCTTGATCATCAGCATCAAGATTAGGTCCGGATGCATCAGCCCCCACATTAGTCATTCTTTCCACATGTTCTGGAATAGAATCAGATGTAGAGGCAACAGTCTCAGAAGACAAATGTTGAGTCAAACCAGTCTTCATGGGAAAAACATTTTCGAAGAACGTGGCATCACGAAACTCGACTATGGTGTTAATATCTATGCCAGGAATTTCTGATTTGACAACCAGAAACCTATACGCATAGCTATTTTCAGCATAGCCTAAGAAGACTGCGTCAACTGTCTTAGGTCCTAGTTTCTTTCTCTTGTGCTCAGGAACAAGTACCTTTGCAAGGCACCCCCACACTTTGAGAAATTTCAAACTAGGTTTCCTATGTCTCCAAAGTTCAATTGGACTACTATCTCTATGTTTCAGGGGAATATGATTCAGAATAAGGCAAGCCGTATTCAAAGCTTCCCCCCACATATACTTTGGTAGTCCTGAGCTCTGCAGGAGAGAGTTGACCATGTCAATGAATACCCTGTTCTTCCTTTCTGCTATCCCATTAGACTGAGGAGAGTATGGGGCAGTTGTTTCATGAATAATGCCATAATCTTGGCAATATTCCACAAACAAACTTGAAGTATACTCTCCTCCTCTATCAGACCTCAACCTTTTAAGAACTTTGCCAGATTGTGTTTCTGCTTCTTTCTTAAAGATGATAAACTTTTGCAAAGCCTCATCCTTAGATCTAAGCAAATACACATAACAGTATCTACTACAGTCATCAATAAAGGTAATGAAATACTTTTTATGATCCCTAGTCAACACACCATTAAACTCACAAATATCTGAGTGCACCAGATCCAGAATTTCTGAATCTCTAACCACAGAATGAAAGGGTTTTCTGGGTTGTTTAGCCTGTACACAGATATCACATTTCTTGGTTTTATCAACAGTATGTTCAGGAATCAATTTCAGGTTCATCATACGTTTCAAGGAATTGAAATTAAGATGACCTAAACGAGCATGCCACAATTCAGATGAATCTATAACATTATAAGCAACAGGAACAGAAGTAGAAACGGAAGCATTAACATCCACATTTCTGTTCATCACATGATCCACAAAGATTTTAAACAAACCATCAGAAAGATAACCTTTTGCAATAAAAGTCTTCAAATAGAGTATGACAACCTTATTACATTTAAAGTTCAGTTCATAACCCTCTCTTACTAATACAGAACCAGATAAAATGTTCCTCTTGACACTAGGAACATGGTACACTAAGGAAAGAGTAAGAACACGCCCTGAAGTAAACTTCAGGCTCACACGTCCAACTTCTAGCACCCTAGCTGTACTCCCATTTTCCATTGTCACGGAGCGATCATGGATTTCCTGATAAGACACAAAATTAGCCTTGTCAGCACATAAATGCACATTGGCTCCAGTGTCTACCAGCCATTCATTTGGTTCATAAATAGTAAACAACTGAGGATTAAGAGAAACATACTCCATACCAGAAGAAGATCCACCGGTCACTACATTGACCTGTGCTGGGACATCATGGATCAACAGGGCCCTGTTCAGCACATTTTCTTTCTTTTTGGGACATTCATTGCGCATATGACCCTTATCACCACATGTCCAGCACTGTCCTAGCACCTTCTTCTTCTTTATCTTTCATTTGGGTTTCATCTGCACAGTGGAATCAACCTTGGCCTTTCCTTTTAAATCTTTACCCTTCTGTTTCATTACTAAGTTTGCACTTGCATCTATAGGCATTTTGGGCTTTTCCTTTCTATGTTCCTCCTCAATAGCTATTGCCCTCATCAAATCATCAAGAGAAATGGCCCCTTTTCGATGCTTTAGGCCCATGCCAAAATCCTCCCAGGATCTAGGCAACTTCTCTATGATGCACATGACTTGGAGCTTTTCAGGCATTTTCATTTCTGCCTCAGCCAAACCATGGAACATAAGAAGAAGCTCATGTGCCTGCTCCCCTATAGATTTATTCTCGACCATTTGGAATTTAAGGAACTTGCCAACGGAGTACTTTTCCAGACCTTGGTCCTCGGTATTGTACTTCCGATCAAGTTCATTTCACAGAGCTTTAGTAGTGTTGAAGGTGGAGGTACTATAGACATCAAACAGGACATCTGACAGTGCAGTTAGAATACACACATGTCCTAACCTGTCTCTATTAGTCCACTCTTCAACCCTCCTAGTACTCTCGGGGTCGTTTTCATCTATCACAGGGGGGTCCGATTCTATCAATGAGATTAGGCCAACCATGGTGAACCACATCTTCATGCGTTGTTGCCAACGCTTAAAGTGTTGCCCGGAAAACTTCGCGGGCATCCCAGACATGTCCACCCTGTTTCCAAAACTCATCGAAGACGACGATGCCATGAAGGATATCTTCTCTAAGACTGTTGAAAATAAACAGTGTGCAGGGACAACATCATGGCAATAAACGGACCACAATAGATGCAATGCAAACCATAGTAAAATTACATAGGAGGTTGATTCAAATAAGGACAACCAAGAAGAATCAAACATAAGCATGATTGTTGAACAATTAAGTATGAAGGAATAATCAATTATATCTATCTAAACAACTGGATTAGTAGAAGCGTCTCAAAGAGACTCCCCTTAGAGAAGATATCCCCCCCACAAACACGGTGCGATAGATATAGCGATCTTCCCCCAGGATACGACTACTAACACAAGAAACTTAAGCGCACTCTTAAGAATCTTGTAATAATTACTACACGAAAAACCTAAATCGCTTCTTTTAAAAAGGTTAGAAAGCATGCACCGAACACCGAAGAACAAGGGCTGCAAGTGTCCGCGAGCGTGCACAGCGACGAAGACGGTGGCGAACGCACGGGACGAAGACAGCAGCGATATCCGCGGGATGGCGCAAGGAGGAGCTGGAGACGAGAGCAAGAGAGCGACGCTGCGAGCGGTTCCTCTTTGAAGTCGAACAGGCACGAAAAAGAGTAGCAGTAATTAGGGTAATCCTAATTACTCTCCTTATGTGCCCCACGCCCAGCCCGGCCCGACGCGTGCATGTGATTGGATCTAGCTTACCTCCACTATGTCTATAAGACATAGTCCATGGGGTCCTAGAAACTATAAGGTCCCCTCACCTCTTTGTGTTTTCCAATGTGGGACTAATATCCCCATACAAAACACAACACTTGAGGTAGCACCCTTATGAAAAACCTTTGAGTTTCCCTTCCTTAGATATACTCCCAACCCCCCTTCAACCTAACATATATACGGGGAGGGACGAATTAAGATTTTGTCGGGGTCACTTGACTTGTTGCATAATTTGTGTTAATCATCTCGTCGGGGATCGATGATATCACTTGGCTCATCCTTACCATTTAAAAATGTGAATTGAATTCTCATCGTCTAGAGTGGGAGTTCCATTCTTTCTTCTCTTATTCTTCTTATTTCTGTTAAAAGAAAAGTCCGTTCATCACCTCATGAGCTCATCACTCAGAGAAAAAAATGTAATTACTTAATTATAGTCGAAGTTAATTAGCGTTGGACGAAAAACTCAAAACTCACATAAAACCCAATCTTTGACAAGGAGGAATACTTGTATCTACACTCCCATGGATTCTGCGTTCTACACAGTAGAAGTCTATCACATCAATTTTAGTTCCAATCTCCAGCTCATGTTTTTTCTAAACTGTCGTTTGGTGTGATGTAAAATATCATACACTTATTTGGTGTTTGATATGCTGTTAATACTTGAATTCCAAAATATAATCAATCCATATGTCATTCATTTTCCTATAATTTCTCTCTCTATATATTGATATATATATATAGATGAAATAGACATAAAATATATCTTCAAGTGCGCACGCGCGCGCCCGCGCACAGAGAGAGAGAGAGAGAGAGAGAGAGAGAGAGAGAGAGAGATGTAACAATAAATACGACTACACCGGGGAGAAGAAGATTGAAGGAGAAGACATATATATGAATTAATTAATATTTAACTGTCGCTGTCCGACCGGTCGCCCTCGCCGGAATACCGTCACGACCAGCATTTCACTAACCCCTGCAACCCCTCTACCTCTTCTCTCTCTCACAGCCAATTGCATTATTTATCAGGCTAGGCAATCGGTGGCCCTAAAGGGTTCCAACTTGATTTGGATCACGTAACTGTATATGGTGCAGACACGTCGGTGACCGAAGAGATAGCCGGACGTGTCCGCCGGAGGACCATGCCGATGAGGACGCTAATTTGACCGGAATCCATGGCCACGTGATGTTATTTCATGTGCAGGGGGGGATGGGACTTGAAGTGAAGATGAGGAGTGCGGCTGGGAGAGCCCCCAGTTGACCCAAAGATAATTAAGCTGCCAATTGCATGCCTCCACGGTGAAATCTTATTTATTTTTTTTCTCTCGACCCTGTTGCTTGTTGACATTGTCAATGTTCATGGCCTAAATGTCAATGTTTCTGGCCGAAGCAGATAACGATTAGTCGAGTATTACCTTGAGCTTACGGGTCAAAGAAAAGAGGTCCTTCTCTCTATGAAAGAAAAGAAAAGAAAAGAAAAACGGGAGTTCGAAGGCAAAAGGGAATTGAGGAGGAGGACGAAGAGGAACCACTCAGTTCTCCATGGAGGTACTGATGATGACATGGAATCGGCCAGTTGTCAAAGAGGAGAAAGATGCCGAAAGTTTGGACGGTGAAGGGGATGGTGGGTGTATTGAGAAGGTGAGTCTCTCTCTCTTCTCTCTCTCTCTCTCTCTCTCTCTCTCTCTCTCTCCACACACACACACACACACACACACAGAGAGAGAGAGAGAGAGAGAGAGAGAGAGAGAGAGAGAGAGAGAGAGAGAGAGAGAGAGAGAGAGAGAGAGAGAGAGAGATGTATGGTTGATCCCTTTCTGCTTTCTGGTCGTTCACTTCCTCTTTGTAGATGCTTTGACAGATTGCCTGATGAGTACTCTTGAGCTTTCCTGAAGTCTCTTTCTTCTTTTCCGTTGTTGAGGAGGATTTTGTCTTGAAAGTTTTATAGCGTCCGAATGTCTTCCAAATCACGGAATGTCTAACGCTTTTCGTTACTCTTGAGCAGAACCGGCCAGTGAATGATCATTTAGTGTAAATAGCTTAGTCGTTAAGGTTTGGATTACAAGAATTAATTAATTGCATCAATGGAGGAGATGCCGTCTACGCTCATGACAGAAAACCATACAACATGTGCAGACATTCTTATGGTAATCTTTCTTGATAGAAGGTCAGACTTCTGTGCGATTCAATTCTCCACTTATTCTGTTGTTCACACAAGCAATTCTTGTGATCTTAGCAGTTTGGAAATAAAGCAACCAAGTTGGATAGGCATCAGCCGGATTCATCTTCACCAGGACAAAAGGATTCAAGCTTCTGTAAACAGGTACGCACTCTAGGAAGTAGCTGGCTAGAAAACGTCGACTGTTCTTCTGCGGATGCCGCTATGAGCATCACGAAAGAACTAATTATTTTTAAATCATGTATTATACTAAAAGAAACAAATTAAACAGATATAGTTCCTTTTAAAAGGAATCTTTTAATTATTTGATATACCGATTCGCCGTTTTTCGATCCGCGTTTTCTAACTTTAGAGCTCATCAACTGGAGATATTTCGATACAGCTTCCACCCCCCCTCAAAACCTGTCATAGCTTTGCTGATAATGAGGACCATCCTAGAACATGTATCCATTACTCCGAGTTTCCGAATTAATTAATACACGTATTAATTAATTAGTTGTAAGCCGAGAATGGTAATCACGCCAAGCGTTGTTCTTAGTTTGCATTAAAATTTGATGTTTTAGTTGCATCGTCAGCATATTTTTGTCACCTGTTTTAATTCCCCAAATCACATCCTTTCAACAGTTTAAGGCAACCGTCAAATTAACAGGTTCTGAGCATGGGACGACGGCGAAAAAAATTTCCATCCAAAATACATTAAACCCTTAAGCCCCGAAGGGTTGATATATAGCACAGAAACGAATTTCAACTCCTCCTCACAACAACGCCTTCACAAAAAATGATGTATCTTAATTTCCAGATCTTTTCCTCGTTTCCCTTTTGATCACATTCGCATGCACTCTATGCCCCAAAATTCACTTTGCCTATACGGCCAAATTATAAAGGCCGTTGAGTGTTATTATGTACTCTCTAAGCTCCAATTAATTGTAAACATACATAAGAGGCTCGATAATTAAACTAGTTATCCATTAATGGTGGGTCTGCATATTTGATAATCACAGGTCTAGATTTGCCGGGCATGGTTTGAAGCACCCCCGGAACATTTGCCATGATCACCTTCCCTCACCCTGTCAATCGAGATTGTACAAATGCTGTTGGAATATTTGGACATTGTCTCTCGGGCAATAGTCCTACATTAATTAAATGAGTTGTGGTTCATGTGTTTATGACCCTGAGCCTTTGTATCTCAATACAGAGCATGGTCTTGGCCCAACTCTATATATTTGTTAGTGAGGTTGTTGGCAGTACTGAGATACAAAGTCTCAGTATCATGAACCACAACTCATTTAATCAATACGGAACTATTATCCAAGAGACTATGTCCAAATATTCCAAACGTAAAATGCAGAGAAGGGGGGGGGGGTACGTTGATTCACATATGTGCCAAAAATGTCTGGACAAGCTGCGAAAAGCTTGCAAAAAGGAGCTCTCGCAGATTCAGGGAAACGGGCACCCATGCGTCTGGTTATATCTCTTGTCAAAAATCAAATGCGTGCGAAAATCGCGACAACTGTGACTTGTTTGATTACCGCTGAACTCCTGTCGAGAGATTTGAAAGATTAGAGGTGACGTGAAAATCGGACTTAAAAATCAGAAGTACTGTAGATTACGTACGTACGTAGATGTCACGTCCGTGCAAATGAAAGACGAGGAGGTATCTCCAGCAAAGTGAAGACATCCTTTTGAAACGTCGCCTTTTGTGCTTTGACCAAGCTAACTACAAATAATCAAGAGAAAAGCAGGAAACCACTATTTTAATTTGCAAAGCCTTCTCTTCTCCACTGTGATTTCCTTAACAGGACGAAAAGCTGGAGTCCACCAGAGTTGAAATGGGCGAGGTGAAACGAGAGAACGAGAGGCTGAAGGCTATCTTGGCCCGGATTATGAAGAATTACCAGTCTCTTCAGACGCAACTCTCTAGTATAGTTCCACAAGAACTTCACAAGAAACCTGATCTGGAGAACACAGGCATCCCTCCAGGAGCTGAAGAATCCGACCTCGTCTCGCTTAGCCTCGGAACAAGTCCACGGAGGAACAAGGAGGTGGAAAAGACTGCCACGAGCGGCAAAACCGAAGAGGATGCACAGATGAATGAAGGCCTCTCGCTTGGTCTGGATTGCAGATTTGACAGAGGCAGTGGCGCTTCCAGCGAAGATGATCAGTGGAAGTACTGGAGCCATGAAAAAAGTCCTGATCAGGAGCCGAAGGAAGAAGATGCAGGGGAGCTGCCATGGCCACCAAGCCATGCGCTGAAGACAACATCGCGACCAGGGGATGGTGAAGTTCCCCAGCAGACACAGGTGATCAAGAAAGCCAGGGTCTCTCTGAGAGCACGATGCGATACCCCCACGGTTGGCACTAATCTCCCGTTCCCCTTCAGATCCATCTGACAATGTGGTCTCCAGCTCTTCCTCATCTTCTTACTTTCGTCCATGCATTCTGGCTCTCCGGCTGCATGCATGCATCCATGCATGTCCAGAGCCAAGCAAATTTTTTTTCCTGTAGTCATTGGGCAAAGACATATCGTCTAGAACTCTATGATGGACTAATTTTTACTTCTCTTGTGTCAACAGATGAACGATGGATGCCAGTGGAGGAAGTACGGCCAGAAGATTGCAAAAGGGAATCCATGCCCACGGGCTTACTACCGCTGTACAGTCGCACCGGGATGCCCTGTAAGAAAGCAGGTACCATATATAGTTCCTTCCATACACAGTCCCGGCAACTCTTTGTATCTGCATCTTTTATTTTCTCTCGTTTACGAGCTTATCGTAGCAAATCCATGCTTCGACTGCTCTCCTGAGCGTAACACTAGCTAGGTTAATGAAGATTTTTTATTGTCGCTTCATACGCATGCATGCTGGGATAATTTGTTACTCAATTAGGTCATCTGTATTGATTTGTAATATTTCTGTGAATTGCATCTTCAAAGAGTTCATCCTCCCAAAACTACGAGAACATTGAGTCGGTGAGAATTCTGAACTAAAAGAAAAGAAAAACTTGAGACATAAACTAGAGTCTTGCTGAATAGAAGCATAATTTTAGTTCCTTAGGATCAATTAACAAGGAATTAAAAAGTAGAATATATATAATAGGAAGTAGATCATCCTATTAATTTCATTTGTAAGATTGATGAATGTCTTGTCTTCTATATATCACACAAATTTGATATTATTTTATTACTATTTTATGTCAAACCAAGCATCTCTTATAATCAAGCAAAGTTGCTCCCAAATTCTCTCAATTCTGTGACAGGTGATTATTTGTAGTCCCCAATCAAAAGGAGTACGTACAACACATATATATATAACATGCCTTCCGTTTTAATTGGAGAGTGAGAGGATCCTCACACACGTATTGATGTGTAGTTAATATATAGGAGTGTTAATGCTACACCTACGGACATCCTTAGCGCCGCTTTGTTTGGGGTTTAACATAAGAATAAGTTACTTTTTGATATAACTTATCCCTCTTTGATTTGGCGGGAGCTTTTTTAGATAATCTACTTAAAAAGTAGATTAAATAGACTTAAGTCATGTTAAACTATCCCACCTCCACAGGTGAGATAATTTAACCCAATCCCATACCAAAGCAAAAAGGTATAAGTGAGGAACCCATAAATATAACCGGGATATGTTTAATCCTGAAACAAAGTGGCGCTTAGAGACACAACTGATCACGTCAGTACAACCTTGTTCTCACATTGCATCAATCATCTGATTTTTTTAAAAAAATATTGAAAAGTAATTATACATCCATCTTTTACTTGAGACATATAAAGAAAAAAATAATACTATCATTTATTAATTAGATGTCCGACTTATTATAACAAGAAAAAGTACTATTGACATTTTTAAAATATATTACAAAAGGTGTCAAATTAAAAAGTTTTGTTACAGACGTCATTTTCCTTTCCTTCGTACGTAGTCCGACTTAATTACCTCACATGCTTTCCCATGTCCAAATCTTCAGGTGCAAAGATGTGCAGACGACATGTCCATCCTTACCACCACCTACGAAGGCACGCATAACCATCCACTTCCAATGTCGGCCACCGCCATGGCTTCCACCACCTCCGCTGCAGCCTGCATGTTGATGTCTGGGTCGTCGGCCTCTCGACCAGAAATCCGAGCTCCGGCCATGGCTGATTCCACCGCCGACGCTGCCAGCCTTGGCGACCTACACTTCGGTCTCCACGACGTTTCAAGACAGAGGCGGTTCTGCTTGCCAAGCCGGCCATCGATCTCTTCCTCTCCATCTCACACTACAATCACGTTAGATCTCACTTCTCCTCCCACGTCCTCCTCCCATTCTACACAAATCAGCAGGATCCTTTCAAACTTCCCCTTCTCCACGGGGTACTCCTCCACGAACTTCACCTTTGCGTCCTTAGATGCCAACCCCATCTCAACACCTTCTGGCAGTAGGCACCTAAGCTTTGGGACACAGAAATATGATAACCATAACCAAGTAATTGCAAGCTTCTTTGGTCTTGGAAAGCAACCTCAGGAGCCATTCTACCAATCCTACTTGCAGAAGAATATTACAAGCCCAGCTGCTCCGGTCCATAACCAGACACAGAATCCCCTCACAGACACCGTCGCCGCAGCAACCAAGGCGATTGCGTCGGACCCGAGGTTCCAATCGGCATTGGCGGAGGCGATCACGTCGGTCATGGGAGGGCAAGGAAGCCGAGGCGCGGTGGAGACGATGCTGCAGAACCTCAGGTGGGGAGATCAGTTCTCACCGGTCTCAACTTTCACGTCCTCTCTCGGTGCAGACGGATGTGGTTCTAGCTACCTAACCAGGTCGACCTCTACGAACACGAATCCACAACAAGGAGACTTGAGGTCCCTTCAGACATCGTCAGCCTTCTGCGGTCCCAAGAGCGGCTCTGCTTCTCCCGTGGACAATACGGAGCATAAGAAGTGATTTTGTACAGGTTACAACAGTTGTACGTATGTACTCAAATTATGTCAAATACTTTGTATGGTCTTGGACGCTATGATATATATTGAAGGTACGTATATGCGATTATTATGTATATGATCCTGGTAGTTAGATGGATATGACCCTGAGCCCGTTAACATATGACTTAAGATCATTTATGGCTTGAGATCAACCATTGACAACAATTACAGGTGTTTTATTTGTAGTCGCAATGACCAATCGGTCAGCAATAATTTTGTTCCCAGGCGTGGCTACATTAAATGGATATAAATATATATATATATGTAACAGCATCACGAGAGTCTTCATTTCCACAAGTTTATGCCGATCGACTGAGAGAAAATTTCTTCTCCATATATAGATCAAAATGCATCTAACCTTGTCTTCGATGACAGCATCTCAAAATTAACTTGCGGCTAGATGTGTACATGCGCATGGTTGATTGGGTGTCAGAATTATAGTGACATGTATAAAAGCTTTTGAACTTCATTGACACCCAAGGATGAAAACCATCTCTCTCTCTCTCTCTCTCTCTCTCTCTCTCTCTCTCTGAAATCATCTCACCATGAGGACTGGTCATACAAGGCGCTGTGCTTTATATATCCTGCCCTCTAAATCATAATTATCTAGTACGGTCTCGTTGAATCTATGTCCATATGACTTGGGCAACTCTCTCTTTATATATATATCAGATCAAACAAAGAATATGATTAATTATTTCAGATGGAGATGCATAAAATAACTTGGGACAAAAGACTAACCTCGATCTCAATGGCAAGGAGATTCACATAGCTCGATAGGTCAACGCTGGTACTTGAGATGTATAGAGGCATAATGATGTACCGTGCCTGTTGGTGTTATATATATATATATATGTGCCAGAGGTCAACGCTTTAATCAAGCATAGAAATTGAGAATTAGAAATCTACTTGTTCTATTGGATTGATATTATTAATTACTAGTCCAAATAATTAAGATATACTCATAAAGAGATACAGAGAGAGAGAGAGAGAGGATCAGGTAGCATTTTTATAATTAAATGTGGAACTTTGATATAATTACTAGCAATTAATATTGACACTTTAAAGCTACATTTGAAATTGGAACGTTGAACCAATTCTAGAGTCCCATTTTGTTATAGTTAATAATGATCACCTACAATATTGGCGTGCCGACGAGTACTTAGAAGCAGGCTACACACACACACCACACACACATAGAAGAAAAGTGCACACCAGGATCGATCATTTCCCGATCGACCTTGCTCCTATAAAAAGCCAGTAGGCGTTTTGTTCTCCCTAGCTACTTAACCTGATGATCAATAAATAAATAGAATTGTCAATATATAAGAGACCCATGCAACGCTGTATGACATGAAATTAGATTCCATTAGATCGAGGTCATTTTATTTCAGTTCGATATAATATATATATATATATAACCACTGTAATCAGAATTGGGCGCATGAAATAATTAATTCAATTTAATCTGGGATTTACGATTTAACATTAATTATATATGAACCATTTGGTTTTTCTTGGAAATTTAACGCTGTCGTAAACACTGTTGAGTCCAAATTGCATCCATGTTTACTCCATCTGCAACTATCGGACGTACTGTCCAATTAAAATTCATAAATATAATTAACAACTAACATAAAATGACACAGCTTCCTAATTAAGCAGGAATATGCGAATATATAAACAAATGCCTTAAACATCTAAGAAGAAGAACAAAAAAAATTTTGAGAGCAGAAAGCACGCACTTATGGGATCGTCACCGGCCCGTTTCAAAAGGAGGGGGGGGGGGGGGTGAATATTCATTCTTATATGACTGACCAGTAATTAAAGTTGTATCACTGATGAGTCTAGCTACTTCCATCTCTTTGATTTCGTTAATGATTGAGAACTTTCATAATCCCAAGGTCTCATTATATCATGTGCAAAGAATTGCGGATGAATTTGTAAAATGACGGGGAATTTAATTATTGTGTCCCATGATGTCAAGCAAATATATCCTAGTTCTTCTAAACGCGCTGGATTAGATGCCCGCGATGAGGATCGACTCATTCGGCAGATTTTCCAGCAGCCGCCCACTATGAATGAATGGGCCCAAAAGTCGTCCGAGCTATATACTTGATTGTAACAGGCCCACATTGTTAGAGTGCTGCAACGCCCGTCGGTCCACATATACAATGATGCCGCGACTTGCAACTGGGCTATAAGTGGGAGGTGCAGAAATCCTCTCGGTGGACGTACCGCAGAGCAGAGGGAATTGATCTCAGCGGTAGAGTTCAAACAGTGGCATGTTTTCTGCCAAGGAAGACATGAATCACCTCGTGACATGACATCTCGAACAAACACCCAGACCTAATTCAATTTAAGAGTGCAGGCTTCTTATGCAGAATCCTAGTTAGTCTCTAGCTACCGTAGCAAAATTTCCTTCATATGTTGTTCACGAGTCTGTGGACTCAAATGTCCAGTACTGCCGTACAGTAGGGGGGACTCTCTGGGGACGCACTCGGGTGCCCCTCGTACGTACAAGATACAGATTTCAAACCTCAGAACAAGAGCAAGCACAGGAAGGCTTCATTACCCTCTCATGCATGGCATTAACTTTTCTTGATAATAAAACCCGCTGTACATTTGTTTTAATCATGTTTAGTTGTGCGTCTAGAGTTTGGCCAATAGTGAGCTTGAGATACAGGAAAATAAAGGCAAATAGGTAGTAGAAGATATTGATGTACATATATGTGTATATATTAGGCATCTATCAAGTATTTAATTTATACTAAGAATATTGTTTTAATCTAGTATCGTCACAAATTCAGTCGAAGTCTAAATTCATATTGAAATCCGTTGCAAAGGTGTTTTGCGGCGGATTTTGAGACAGATTTCTGACGGAGTCGGTCCGTCACATTATCTTGGTCATAAATTTCAGACAGTTCTAAAAATCCGTCATAAATTCCGTCCCAAATTTAGGACGGAATATTTTCCGTCCTAAATTCCGTCCCAAATTCCGTGTGTAGTTCCATATTTGAGACGGAATTTCAGACGGAAAATATTCCGTCCCAATTTTGGGACGGAAATTCCGTCCCAAATTTCCGTCCCAAATCCCGCTTTTTCTTGTAGTGTAATTTTAACTGTGTAGTTCTGTAATTATTTTAGATTCTTGTGTATCTCCACACCATCCCTTTAACCCTTCCGAGTCTTCGGGCTCGTAGGTGACGGTTCGAGATTCGGGTTATCAGGCCTTCCCGGTGTTCGGATCTTAGGTCGTTACAGACTGGAAGGAATCGTCAAACTCTATGCCCCGGTCATCCACCGAACCATCAAAGTCGCCGGGGGCACAATCTGAAGGATGGCCATCCTGTGGCATCGCTTGAACGTGGGAAGCATCATGCGAGGCGTTGTTGCATCCCTACGGTTTTGATGATGTCTCACACTATAAATCAATCTTCTATCTCTAGAATAATTGTGCAGTTCATATGGTTGTCAGATAGATATGCACTACTTGATCATGTCTACACACTGTCTGCATAGTCTGGACAGTGATGGGTCGACGCCCCCCTTCTGATGGGTCGACGCCCCCTTTGCTTTTCAAGTCCATACAACGACACTGAAGCTTGCATCTGGAGTCTATACATCCTTTCAAGGGGTCAAGTCTATACATTCTCACGTTCATTTCAAAGTCTACACATCGCCCTTCATCTTCCAAGTCTGTACATCCAGTTGAACCCCAAAGTCTACACATCGCCCTTCATCTTCCAAGTCTATACATCCAGTTGAACTCCAAGTCTATACACCCTCAGTTGAACCCCAAGTCTATACATCGTCTGCCATTTCAAGGTCAATACACTGTCCCTCGTCTCACACATCATGACCCAAAGTCTGTACAACCTCTAGTCACTGTACAAGTCTATACACTGGATGCACTGCACAAGTCTATACATTGGGTTGGGCATCCAAGTCTAGACATTGATTCACTATTCATGCCTTGATTCGAAGTCTGTACAGCGAGCGGCGTTCATCAAAGTCTGTACAGCCAACGCCTTCATTGATTCCATGTCTGTACATCACTGTGTCAAGCCTCCCAAGTCTGTACAACCACTGTCTCACTTGGACTTGAAGTCTTTACATTGGTCCGTCTCTGTAAGCGTCTCAAGCTGCAAGTCTCTACAGAGTCTGGCAGTCTACACTGCACTGTAGCTGCATCGTTTCACCTTAAGTCTGTGCATCGTCTCAGCCACCGTCTCATTCAGCGTCTCACGCTTACAAAGTCTATACACTGGTTGGTGGAAGCAAGTCTATACATTCGACTGTTCAGCCTGTGATCAAGTCTGTACAGCCAGGGAGACCATTAAGTCTATACACTCATTCACTGTAGCTTGCACGAGGTGAAGTCTGTACATTGACATTAATTTTCCAAGTCTGTACATCCTTCTGTTGAAATTCCAAGTCTGTACATCGGACTGGTTGAGCAAGTCTGTACAGCGGTTGCATTCTTAGGTAAAGTCTATACATTGGGACTTTTACCTACGTTCTGAACTGAACTGAGTAAGTCTATACATTCCTCATATCCTTTACCTACGATCAGTTCAGTAAGTCTGTACACTGGGAACTTTACTGACGTTGCCTTGCCAAAGTCTACACACTGTGAACCTTCAAGTCTGTACATCGTCCAGCTCTTTGGCAAGTCTACACATCTCTAAGTCTATACACTCAGTTATCCTTCAACCCTATACACTCGATATCACCTTCAAGTGTATACACTCTCAAGTTGTTCATACTTGCCTATATGCTGTTTTCAAGTGTATACACTCTCTCATTTGACACACTTGCTTAATTGTTGTTTCTAAGTCTACACATTCGATGCCTTCATGCATTGTTCTCATCGAAGTCTATACATCGACGTCTATACATTGAAGTCTATACATTGCATACAGTTGTGCTTCACAAGTCTACACACTGAGGTCGCATGAACACTTACAAGTCCATACACTGAGCTCGCATGAAGAACTTCAACTCTACACACTCTCACACTTGACACACTTGCCTAATTGACATCTTTAAGTCTATACACTCGATGGCTTTATACATTTCACAGAAGTCCACACATTCCCCCTGTTGTGCCAATGCATTATTTAGCTAGTCTATACACTGAGGTCCCATGAGGACTCACAAGTCTATACACTCCCCCAGTGTACACACTTACTCATTTGCTATTCTAAAGTATATACATTCGTTGATATCTGACTGAACTAACTAATCACATTTCCTTGTTTCTGCCTACAGATGATTCAGGTTAATGATTGGGCACGTGAACCGAGGATGATACTTGGCACGTGATCCGAGAATGCTCTGGAAAAGGAGGGAACGAGACTCACTCGTGTGAAGGCCTGAAACTCAGGTCGAATGCCAGATAAAAGGTGCCTTCTGCGATTAGATGGACAGAACTAGAGAAAAAAGCTGAAGAGCAAAATCCCTGAGCAGAAGAAGAAAAGAGAGAGAGCCTCCACGTTCCAGAAAGAAGATAGAGAGAAAAGATTTGAGAGTATTGTTGTGAGAGAAAAGTCTGAGTGAGAGAGAAGAGTCCAATTTGCTTCTTCGGAAGCTACATTTGATTTTGGTTTTTCTGAAACGATTGTGGTTCATCGGTGGTCTTGTTTACATTTCAGTTTTTCCTTTCATTTCTTCATATCTCTGATTTCGAGTTGTTACCCTCCAGTGTTTGGAGGAAGGGAGAGTTACTCCGGTTCCCCTCTGGGCTGCAGAGGAAGAGAGATCTGTGATCTCTGGTTTTGCCAGTGACGGGTTGTCATTAGCAGGTTCCCTCCGGGTTGGAGGAAGGGAGAGCCATCTCCGGTTCTGGTCTTGCTGGTAGCAGGTCCAGGTGTCAAGCTCTGTGGGTAGCAGAGTTTGGTTAAGGGATTTGTTTCCCTTGGTTGTTCAAGCTGTGTGGCAGCATATTGTTCGCAGACTGAGTCTGCAGTTTTCTAGCAGTGGCTAGTGGAATCCTCACTCTAGTTGGAGTGAGGGGTGGATGTAGATTGTGGACTATAATCGAACCACCTTAAAATCTCTTGTCTCCTCTGTGGCTTGCTATTATCGTTTGTGCTTTCCTTCTGTTTGGCATTGTGTTTGTGTGTGGACGGCCTCTTCCAATCGCACCTTATTATCCTGTCTTAGTTTCTCACTGCGTTAGCTGCATTGTTTAGCTATATCTGAAGGGTTGTATTTCGAAGTAGTGAGTTTCTGCTGAAGTTTTGCAAATTGGGAGTGATCTATTCATCCCCCCTTCTATATCACTCTTCGCTGCGCTAACATTTGGTATCAGAGCAGGTTTGCGTCATGTGGGCGAACGGTCAAGGAAATGCTAATGGTCCTAGAAGCTTCATGGCTGAAGGTCAATCCATTAGTCGCCCTCCATTTTTTGATGGTAATAATTATCTCTTTTGGAAGTACAGGATGGAAGTGTTTATCAGAGCACAGAGCCACAAGCTGTGGAGGGTAATCACTGTTGGCCCGTATGATCTGCCACCGAACGAGGACGCGTGGACAGATGACCATGTCAAGCTATCTTCACTCAACTGGACGGCGCTGAACATCATCTAGTGTGCTGTTCACCCAGAGGAATATGCCCGTATATCTGCCTATAGGACTGCCAAGCGAATGTGGGATGAGCTGCAATTAATCTACGAAGGTACAGCTCAAGTGAAAGCCTCGAAGGTAAACCTCTACACCTCTAAGTATGAACTGTTTAGGATGAATGTAGAGGAGAATATTACTGAAATGTATGCCGGGTTGTCCTTGATCACAAACACACTTAAGGGGCTAGGGAAGGATCTAGCTGAGGCAGATATAGTCAGGAAAATTCTTAGATCTTTATCCCCAGCATGGCACACTAAGGCCATCGTGATTGAAGAGTCAAAAGATCTGACGACCTTCACTGTGAATGAACTCATAGGATCCCTCATGACCTATGAGATGAATTTCAAAGGAGGTGGTGAAGGAAGTGATAGGAAGGCTAAGAATGTAGCTCTCAAGGCATCCCGCCACAAGAGTAGCAGTAGCAGCAGCAGCAGCAGCAGCAATAACGGTGAGTCTGATGGCTTCTCAGATCTCGACCAGAAGGAGCAGGCAATGCTCACTCGTCAGTTCAGTAAATTTTTAAGGAGAAAGGGGAAGACCTTTAGGAGGAAAAAGCCATACTCCTTTAACAAGAATGTTGAATCTACCAATCATAGGGATAGAAATCCTAAGAGACTGACATGTTATCATTGTAACAAACAGGGACACATGAAAGGCGAATGCCCAGATCTTCAGAAGAAGGGTCCCTACTTCCAGAAGAAGAACACAAAAGTGCAGAAGAAGAAGAAGCCACAGGCGATGGTCTACACATGGAGCGAGGAGGAAGAAGATCCCGAAGACACTTCCTCAGAGGAGCATGAAGAAGGAATTTGCCTAATGGCAAACAGTGAAGAGGAGGTAACCAATGTTTTTGAAAATTTTACGATTGATGACTGGGAAGATGCTTATGCTGAGTTATTAGATAAGTTCAATTCTCTTAGTAAAGAGCATAGGGTTCTGAAAAGGAAATTTAATACTAATGTTGAAGAACAAACCTAGGTCTGTGAGGAAAATCAGAAACTAAAAGAGCAACTAGAAGAAATGACCTCACTAAGAAAAGAAAATGATAAGCTCAAGGGAGAAAACCAAGAAAGTCAAAATCAGCTCAATGAACTCAAAATAAGAATTGAAGAAAGCTTGAATGAAAGTAGAGTGAACTCAGAAAAATATGAAGCTGTTAAGAAAGTCAATGGTGAACTTCTAAAAAATTCTGAGTCCCTTCAAAAGGAGCTGGAAGACAAACAGAAAGTTTTGGAAAAATTTATCCAAGGAAAATCTAGTCTGGATGCTATACTGGGGGCTAGGGTTAAGTTCAATAAGGAGGGTCTAGGCTATGACCCAACTAACAAAAGACCCTTACAATTCAAAACCATTACCTTCTGCCCAGAGAAGGGAAAAGAAAAGCTGGACACACCATCCAGCTCAAACAGCAGTAAGGGAACTCAAGGTCAGAATGAAAGTTCTAAAAACAGTGCTGGTCAACCATTTAAAATGGGAATGAATTCTGTGAAAAATTTCACTAAGCCTACCAATCAGAACATAAATGGTAAATGGACCAAGCAAGTGGATCAGAAGAAAAGCTGGAATTACTACAATCAGATGGGTCCAAAGAGGACCTACTGGAGAAATGATCATCATCTTCAAAAATCTGTTGATCAACAAACTTACAGGAGATATCCTAGGAGTGGCAAGCCTAATGAATGGAATAGAACTTACTTCTCCAGACCAGCTGGACTTAATTTCAATAAACCAGAAGTAAAGGTGCCAGGGAAATCCATGCTGAAGTAAATTTGGATTCCTAAACACTTGATTAGAGATTTGAATAATGTCCTTGGACCCAACTCATCTTGGGTTCCAAATCACTCTGCTTGATGTTATTTGTGTAGGTCGGCCTGGCAGCTGAAGACAACAAGTGGTATCTCGACAGTGGCTGCTCCAGGCACATGACAGGTGACCGATCTAAGTTCAGCAAGATAGAGATGAAGGTAGGGGGTCTGGTCAAGTTTGGAGGAAAGAACAAAGGTAAGATTATTGGAGTTGGTACAGTAGGTAAGTCTTCCACAAACTCCATTGAAAAAGTTCTACTTGTGGAAGGTCTTCAACACAACCTGATTAGCATTAGTCAGTTATGTGACAAGGGTCACATGGTTGTGTTTGATGATAACTCATGCAAAATTTTTGAAATAAATTCTGATGTGGTTAAATTTGTAGCCAACAGGATTAATAATGTCTACATGGTAGACCTAGATGAGGAATCTGAATCTAATATTTGTTTATCTGCCAATTCTGAAAATGATGCTTTTGAATGGCATAGACGTCTAGGTCATGCTAGCTTTACTACTTTAAATAAATTGATCAAGCATGATTTAGTGAGAGGCATGCCTAGAATTAAATTCAATTCTATTTCAAAATCATGTGATGCATGTGCTTTAGGCAAACAGACCAGGAATTCTTTCAAATTAAGATCTGAGCCATTATCCACTAGACCAATGGAACTCCTCCATATGGACCTCTTCGGTCCTACTAGAACTTAGAGTCTTAATGGGAACATGTTTGACTATGTCATCATAGATGACTTCTCTAGATATTCATGGATCTTTTTCTTAGCAAATAAAAGTGATGCATTTCAAAAGTTTAATCTGTTTTTCAATAAGGTCAAACAAGAAGGAAAACACAAGATCTATTCTATTCAATCTGACCATGGAGGTGAGTTTGAAAACTCCATGTTTTCTGATCTTTGTGAAAGAGAGGGACTAACACACAGATTTTCTTCTCCCAGGACACCTGAACAGAATGGAATTGTGGAGAGAAGAAATAGAACTGTGGTGGAGATGGCCCGAACCATGCTAATTGAAAGTCAATTACCAAGGAGGTTTTGGGCAGAGGCGGCCAATACAGCAACTTACATAATCACAGGGCCATGGTAAGACCCATTCACAAGAAAACACCCTATGAGCTTCTAAAAGGTAAGAAACCAAACTTGTTTCATTTCAGAATCTTTGGAGCAAAATATTTTATTCATAACAATGACAAGAAATATTTAGACAAGTTTGAAGCTAAAAGCTCCCCTGGAATATTTTTGGGATATTCAGAAGTGTCTAGGGCATATAGGGTCTTCAACATAACAGACAAAAAGGTTGAAGAGTCCCCACACATTATTTTTAGTGAAAAGAAAGATGTTTCTAACAATAAAAATTTTGACAGGGATTCCAATCATGATGGGGAATTCCTAGAAGACCAAGAAGAAGAGAACACTCAGCCAAGTGGAACAGCAAATCCTCCTAACCAGGAAGAGCCAAGAGAAGCAGGCGAGTCTTCAATAAATGTTAGATTTCTTAAAGATCATCCGATAGATAATGTCATAGGCAATCCTGAAGATCCTCTTCGGACTAGGTCTCATTTTAGGAATGTGAATAATGAAGACTTAATTACTTTAGTCTCACAAATTGAACCCAAATCAATAGAAGAGGCCTTGGTTGATCAAGCTTGGGTCAATGCCATGAGTGAGGAATTGGGCCAGTTCGAAAGAAATAATATCTGGGAACTTTTTCCAAGACCAGATAATGTTAATATCATAGGAACTAAGTGGGTGTTCAACAATAAAATGAATGAAGATGGAATCATTTCTAGGAATAAGGCCAGATTAGTAGCCAAGGGCTACTATCAGGAATTTGGTGTAGATTTTGATGAATCCCATGCACATGTTGCTAGGATGGAAGCTATAAGATTGTTGCTTACTTTTGCATGTTCAAAGAACATAAAACTCCAATAAATGGATGTTAAAAGTGCCTTTTTAAATGGAGTTATTAAAGAAGAGGTTTTTGTTGAGCAACCCTCCGGATTTCAATTCTCTCCTCAACCTAACCAAGTTTTCAAGTTAAACAAAGCCTTGTATGGTTTAAAGCAGGCTCCAAGAGCATGGTATGAAGGATTGACTGAATTTCTGATCAGCAAGGGCTACAAAAAAGGTAAAGTAGATCAAACCTTATTTACCAAGGGTACAAATAAAGATCTCCTCATAGTTCAGGTATATGTAGATGACATTGTGTTTGGATCAACTAAGCATGAACTATGTGTTGAATTCTCTAAAATGATGTCTGCTGAATTTGAGATGAGTTTGGTTGGTGAACTAAAGTACTTCCTTGGCTTGCAGGTACAACAGCTAGAGGATGGGTGCTTCATCAACCAGACCAAATACACAATGGAACTGTTCAAGAGGTTTGGTATGGAAAACCTGAAGCACATTACAACACCCATGGGTACCAATACCTCACTGGATGCAGATGAGACAGGTAAAGAAGTAAATGCCAAGCTCTATCGAGGTATGATTGGATCTCTTCTTTACTTGACAGCTTCCAGACCTGATATACAATTCAGTGTAAGAATGTGTGTAAGGTATCAGTCTAGACCTACTGAATTACATTTAGCTGCAGTGAAAAGAATTTTCAGATATTTGTCAGCTACTCATTCTCTTGGTTTATGGTTTCCTGCATCACATACATTTAACTTAGTTGCATACACAGATGCTGATTATGCAGGATGTAAACTAGACAGGAAAAGCACTAGTGGTCATTGTGAATTTTTTGGTGGGTGTTTAGTGCCTTGGGGTTCCAAGAAACAACATTCTGTGGCCCTCTCCACTGCAGAAGCTGAATATGTGGCTGTAGGGAGTTGTGGAACACAAGTCATTTGGATTAAACACCAGCTTCAGGACTACCAAGTAGACCTGGGGTGCACACCTATCTATTGTGATAATACCATTGCCATTAATCTTGCCAAAAATCATGTTTTGCATTCACGCACCAAACACATAGAGATAAGGTATCATTTCATAAGAGATGAGGTTTCTAAAAGCAATTTTGAACTGATTCATGTAGGCACAGATAATCAGATTGCTGACATCTTCACTAAACCTCTGGATAATGAAAAATTCACAACACTGAGAAGAGAATTAGGCTTATACAAATTGTCTTAATTGTGTAGTCTGTTCTTTTTGTGAGGGGGAGTTCTGTATGACAGTTGGTTAGCTTTCAGAAATGCTGTGACTGAGGGGGAGCTGGTTGAGCTGTGAGAGGAAGTGTTCTTTGACAGATTCAAAAAGATTGACCAGATGTGTGTCTTTGCTGGTTTTCATGACAGATCTAGTGTGGTTCTCTCAGACAGTAGAATGTCACTTAATTCTTAAGTCTATAAGTCAGTGATACTAAAATCCAGTTAGAATATTTCCTCTGGTATTCCTTCAGAGATCTGGATTAATTGTAAAAAGCATATCTTCCTACATTGTCAATGATTCTGGTTCAGGCCAAAACCTGTATGTCTTGATATCTGACCCAATCAGCTTGAAATCTAGACTTCAAGATTCACTTCAAGTAATAGTCCTTCTGGTATTATTTTCAATCATTCCATCTCTTCAACACAAGAGCTTAACTAAACAAACATGTCTTGTTTTGTTCACTGAGAAACTGGGAGCTTCATCAATGAAATGAATATTTCTCCTATGTCATGAGGTGTCAAATGCTTAAAATGAATGAAAAAGACATGACAGAGCAATGGTGGCTAGCTGGTGAGTAACTGGGGACTCTAGCCTCTAATCAAGGTGTTTCCTCATGTCAAAAGCCACAGTTACTAATTCTGTTCCTTTAATAAAAAAAAGGGGAGGAAGTAATGAGGTACTCACTCTGAGTAACTGGGGATTCAGGCCTCTAATCAAGGTGTCTCCCTAATGTCAAAAGAGTGAATCACCAACTTACTCATTGATCTTCTTGAAAATCATCTCAAAAATTCATTGTTGTTTTGCAACTAATGGATTACTTGTCCTCAATACCTTGAGAACACCTCTCTGACTTTGTCTCTTGTTGTCTTTTTTGGATTGTTGACAGTTCAGCTATATCTGGCCATACTTGTTAACACCTGCTCTAAATCATACTCTATGTATGCTGATAAACTTTTCTGTCATTCTATTTCTCTAGTGTGTACTGGAGTTCAAGAATCTTCACTTGAGTTTAGCACCTCACTTATTTTCTTAAGACTTGCTTGTGTCTTTCTGCACTAAGAAGTTACTGTACTTCTTCTTCATGTCTCCAGCACTTTCATATATTCTGCATTTCCTTTTGCTGATGTCAAAGGGGGAGAGAGGTTTTGTAATATCAGTAGATCATGTATTGTCATGAGTTTTGGGGGAGTATTGTTCATGAGCTAAGGGGGAGATTACCTAGTCATGTGATGGCTTTATCTGAGAATGAGTTGTAGGGGAGCTGAGAGGGAGTGGTTTTGGAGAAAGAAGTGCTTCTGCAGTAGTGTTTAATTTGGCTGTGCTTTCACTTGCTTTGAATTTACTTTGATTGTTGAAACTGTAGTTAATTTCTTGTTAAGCTTTGATATTGCTTGATTCATAGTGTTGCCATCATCAAAAAGGGGGAGATTGTTACATCCCTACAGTTTTGATGATGTCTCACACTATAAATCAATCTTCTATCTCTAGAATAATTGTGCAGTTCATATGGTTGTCAGATAGATATGCACTACTTGATCATGTCTACACACTATCTGCATAGTCTGGACAGTGATGGGTCGACGTCCCCCTTCTGATGGGTCGACGCCCCCTTTGCTTTTCAAATCCATACAACGACACTGAAGCTTGCATCTGAAGTTCATACATCCTTTCAAGGGGTCAAGTCTATACATTCTACCGTACATTTCAAAGTCTACACATCGCCCTTCATCTTCCAAGTCTGTACATCCAGTTGAACCCCAAAGTCTACACATCACCCTTCATCTTCCAAGTCTATACATACAGTTGAACTCCAAGTCTATACACCCTCAGTTGAACCCCAAGTCTATACATCGTCTGCCATTTCAAAGTCAATACACTATCCCTCGTCTCACACATCATGACCCAAAGTCTGTACAGCCTCTAGTCACTGTACAAGTCCATACACTGGCTGCACTGCACAAGTCTATACATTGGCTTGGGCATCTAAGTCTAGACATTGATTCACTATTCATGCCTTGATTCGAAGTCTGTACAGCGAGCGACGTTCATCAAAGTCTGTACAGCCAACGCCTTCATTGATTCCATGTCTGTACATCACTGTGTCAAGCCTCCCAAGTCTGTACAACCACTGTCTCACTTGGACTTGAAGTCTATACATTGGTCCGTCTCTGTAAGCGTCTCAAGCTGCAAGTCTGTACAGAGTCTGGCAGTCTACACTGCACTATAGCTGCATCGTTTCACCTTAAGTCTGTGCATCGTCTCAGCCACCGTCTCATTCAGCATCTCACGCTTACAAAGTCTATACACTGGTCGGTGGAAGCAAGTCTATACATTCGACTGTTCAGCCTGTGATCAAGTTTGTATAGCCAGGGAGACCATTAAGTCTATACACTCATTCACTGTAGCTTGCACGAGGTGAAGTCTGTACATTGGCATTAGTTTTCCAAGTCTGTACATCCTTCTGTTGAAATTCCAAGTCTGTACATCGGACTGGTTGAGCAAGTCTGTACAGCGGTTGCATTCTCAGGTAAAGTCTATACATTGGGACTTTTACCTACGTTCTGAACTGAACTGAGTAAGTCTATACATTCCTCATATATTTTACCTACGCTCAGTTCAGTAAGTCTGTACACTGGGAACTTTACTGACGTTGCCTTGCCAAAGTCTACACACTGTGAACCTTCAAGTCTGTACAGACTTTACTTGTTCAAGTCTGTACATCGTCCAGCTCTTTGGCAAGTCTACACATCTCTAAGTCTATACACTCAGTTATCCTTCAACCCTATACACTCGATATCACCTTCAAGTGTATACACTCTCAAGTTGTTCATACTTGCCTATATGCTGTTTTCAAGTGTATACACTTTCTCATTTGACACACTTGCTTAATTGCTGTTTCTAAGTCTACACATTTGATGCCTTCATGCATTGTTCTCATCGAAGTCTATACATCGACATCTATACATTGAAGTCTATACATTGCATACAGTTGTGCTTAACAAGTCTACACACTGAGGTCACATGAACACTTACAAGTCCATACACTGAGCTCGCATGAAGAACTTCAACTCTACACACTCTCACACTTGACACACTTGCCTAATTGACATCTCTAAGTCTATACACTCAATGGCTTTATACATTTCACAGAAGTCCACACATTCCCCCTGTTGTGCTAATGCATTATTCAGCTAGTCTATACACTGAGGTCGCATGAGGACTCACAAGTCTATACACTCCCTTAGTGTACACACTTACTCATTTTCTATTCTAAAGTATATACATTCGTTGATATCTGACTGAACTAACTAATCACATTTCCTTGTTTCTGCCTGCAGATGATTCAGGTTAATGATTGGGCACGTGAACCGAGGATGATACCTGGCACGTGATCCGAGAATGCTCTGGAAAAGGAGGGAACGAGACTCACTCGTGTGAAGGCCTAAAACTCAGGTCGAATGTCATATAAAAGGTGCCTTCTGCGATTAGATGGACAGAACTAGAGAAAAAAGCTGAAGAGCAAAATCCCTGAGCAGAAGAAGAAAAGAGAGAGAGAGCCTCCACGTTCTAGAAAGAAGATAGAGAGAAAAGATTTGAGAGTATTGTTGTGAGAGAAAAGTCTGAGTGAGAGAGAAGAGTCCAATTTGTTTCTTCGGAAGCTACATTTGATTTTGGTTTTTCTGAAACGATTGTGGTTCATCGGTGGTCTTGTTTACATTTCAGTTTTTCCTTTCATTTCTTCATATCTCTGATTTCGAGTTGTTACCCTCCAGTGTTTGGAGGAAGGGAGAGTTACTCCGGTTCCCCTCTGGGCTGCAGAGGAAGAGAGATCTGTGATCTCTGGTTTTGCCAGTGACGGGTTGTCATTAGCAGGTTCCCTCCGGGTTGGAGGAAGGGAGAGCCATCTTCGGTTCTGGTCTTGCTGGTAGCAGGTCCAGGTGTCAAGCTCTGTGGGTAGCAGAGTTTGGTTA
Organism: Amorphophallus konjac; assembly: GCA_022559845.1. Classification (NCBI taxonomy): domain Eukaryota; kingdom Viridiplantae; phylum Streptophyta; class Magnoliopsida; order Alismatales; family Araceae; genus Amorphophallus; species Amorphophallus konjac. The sequence goes on from CM040118.1 coordinate 458,101,958, forward strand.
AGGGATTTGTTTCCCTTGGTTGTTCAAGCTGTGTGGCAGCATATTATTTGCAGACTGAGTCTGCAGTTTTCTAGCATTGGCAAGTTGAATCCTCACTCTAGTTGGAATGAGGGGTGGATGTAGATTGTGGACTACAATCAAACCACCTTAAAATCGCTTGTCTCCTCTGTGACTTGCTATTATCGTTTGTGCTTTCCTTCTGTTTGGCATTGTGTTTGTGTGTGGATGGCCTCTTCCAATCGCACCTTATTATCCTGTCTTAGTTTCTCACTGCGTTAGCTGCATTGTTTAGCTATATCGAAAGGGTTGTATTTCGAAGTAGTGAGTTTCCGCTGAAGTTTTGCAAATTGGGAGTGATCTATTCATCCCCCCTTCTATATCACTCTTCGCTGCGCTAACAGGCATCGCAAGCAGAGCCACCAGCAGCTAGAGAGGGGCAGCAGGGGCTGGAGGGATGTCGTCGCCTAGGTCATTGTGCAAAGCCAAGATCACATCGTTTGGCTTCAAAATCGGTAAGGGGGATGCCAGTGGGGCAGCAGTAGCGCAGGACTGAGGAAGGCCAGTAGCTCTGGCCCTTGAGAAAGTTGGAAGGGCATTGACATCATCCCTCAGAGCGCGCAAAGCGGCCAATCTGGCCAAGCACGCCTCTTCCTTCTGGAGGTCGACGGCAGCAGGGCCCGCCGGAGCAGCCGGGAGGGCTGGAGCAGCAGGAAGAGGAGTGCAAGCTCCGACTGGGGCGGGGATGGCATCTAGTGTGCTCCCTCCCTCCCGTTCCACTGGCAAGGCAGCAGCAGGCTGAGACATGCTAGGGACAACAGTGGAAGGAGAAGGCTGCTTGGAACCAGCAGCAGAAGGGCCGGTGGAGCTGCCAGATGCGCCGGTGTAACTTTGGCACAATAAATGGAGCTCAGGTTCCACAATCTCATATATATGATTGGAGACTATGCTGTCACCAGTACATTAGACGCCCGTATTGTATATGTCATGTCCCTAGCGTAGAAAAGAACTCGGAATGTGACGATTTATATATCAATCATGTCAATTAGAATAAGAACTATGAGATAACAAATCACAAAAAATAACTCTAAAAATAAGATCAAAATAGATAAAAAAAAATATAATTTTATTGATAAATCACCCAGTCTATTATAATCAACCTCATATGAAGACTCAAACTCTAAGTCATTCAAAAGAAATGGAAAATACATAGACTCTCTCGTTCTAGACAAGACTACTAAACATACACATTTCTAGAGTTGTCGGTGCACTCGATCACTCTTGTTCTTTCTCATCTGAGTGAATTTTGTTCGGATATGACCGAACAAACTCAAATATCACGGAGGGAAAGAAGTTCAAATAGTTTTGAATTCGTCAAAGGCTATCCCTAACTAACGGAGAGAATATCTCCGTGATTCCAAAGGAGGCGGTTCCCATGGGACGGAGGTGGCTGGAGGTGAGCCTCTATAAATAGAATGTTCATTTGAGGAGAATGTACACATGAGAAAAGAGCTTGCCATCGGAGCCCCAAAAACATTTTCTCCCCCTACCTATTATATCAACACTGGTATCAGAGCGTGTTGTTTCCAATCTCTCGCCGTCGCGACACGTCCACAGCAGCAACATTTGTGTTGCCGTTGCTACTCTACTGTGTCCCGTCCTGCTCGTAGAGACGCCTTTGCTGTCTCTGCCTCACTGCGATACTGTCACTGCCGCTGCCGGTGCTGCATCTTCGCGAGCCTACCGCTGTCGCTGCTGCACCTTCTCTTTGCCGAAGACCATCTCTGCCTCGCTGCGAGCCTTTCGCTGCCGCTGCATCTTCAACCTGCAGGTAGGTTGCCGACTCTTTGGGCATTTGGGAAAGTCGAGGGTGAGATATAATGTGCATATAAAACCATAGGCTATCCCTGTGCACCGTCGCTGAGAACTTGTAAGAGGATGGGAGGGTCTGTTTAACTTGAATTCTTTGAACGATTGACTGGTCTATGTACGATATCTTATGCATGAAATAAACTAAAGATTCAAATAAAAGAAACTTAAAAGAAATCTTACTGGGATTTCTTGTTTCCTGTGTACAAGAGGAAGATTGAAGGCCTTTATAGCATGTGAATCTGACAAGCCTAAAGTCTAATTAGCATACGAACCTGACAGTCTAGCATACGAACCGCATTTATATTATATCTGAAAATTGATCTGTTGATTTCTACGCTAATAATATTTCTATCCTGAGTAGGGATTTTTTGTTCATGCTCATCAACATCATGTGTAACAGGTCTGTTATATCCCTATTCAATTAATAAATTTATTTTGTTGCACCCATATGTTATTTTAAATTTAAAAGTCATCACATAATATTGTCACATTAATTTTATTAAATAATTTCATGTTCACTGTTAGATGTCATTTCATATAAACTTTTGACTACCTAAATATTATTTAACTTTGTTTAAATTTAGCAAGATACAACCTTATTTGTTACATGTACATTAAAAAAATTACAACAATTGACATTAAATTTACTTCCAAAGAAATTTAAATTACTACGAGGAGAATGTACACATGAGAAAAGAGCTTACCATCAGAGCCCCAAAAACATTTTCTCCCCCTACCTCTTATATCAACACTAGTATCAGAGCGTGTTGTTTCCAATCTCTCGCCGTCGCGACACGTCCACAGCAGCAACATTTGTGTTGCCGTTGCTGCCGTTCGCCGTTGCTGCTCTGCCGTGTCCCGTCCTGCTCGTAGAGACGCCTTTGCTGTCTCTGCCTCACTGCGAGCCTGTCACTGTCGCTGCCGGTGCTGCATCTTCGCGAGCCTACCGCTGCCGCTGCTGCCGCTTCTCTTTGCCGGCGACCATCTCTGCCTCGCTACGAGCCTTTCGCTGCCGCTGCATCTTCAACCTGCGGGTAGGTTGCCGACTCTTTGGGCATTTGGGAAAGTCGAGGGTGATATATAATGTGCATATAAAACCATAGGCTATCCCTGTGCACTGTCGCTGAGAACTTGTAAGAGGATGGGAGGGTCTGTTTAACTTGAATTCTTTGAACGGTTGATTGGTCTATGTACGATATCTTATGCATGAAATAAACTAAAGACTCAGATAAAAGAAACTTAAAAGAAATCTTACTGGGATTTCTTGTTTCCTGTGTACAAGAGGAGGATTGAAGGTCTTTATAGCATGCGAATCTGACAAGCCTAAAGTCTAATTAGCATACGAACCTGACAGTCTAGCATATGAACCACATTTATATTGTATCTGAAAATTGATCTGTTGATTTCTGCGCTAATAATATTTCTATCCTGAGTAGGGATTTTTTGTTCATGCTCATCAACATCATTTGCAACAGGTCTGTTATATCCCTGTTCAATTACTAAATTTATTTTGTTGCACCGATATGATATTTTAAATTTAAAAGTCATCACATAATATTGTCACATTAATTTTATTAAATAATTTCATGTTCACTGTTACATGTCATTTCATATAAACTTTTGACTACCTAAATATTATTTAACTTTGTTTAAATTTAGCAAGATACAACCTTATTTGTTATATGTACATTAAAAAAATTATAACAATTGGCATTAAATTTACTTCCAAAGAAATTTAAATTACTATTTTACTGAAACTTAGTTCAATTTCAATATCTAACTCTAAAATCCTAAATGACTAGTAAACTCATCGCTTCTGAACTGGCTAAGTTGGACAAGTTGAACGGTACTAATTATGATATGTGATATAGGGAGATTAGATTTAGCCTGATCCATGATAATATAGAATATGTTATTGATAGTATTATCCTAGAACTTAGTGAGAATCCCTCGGAAGGGGATAGAAGAAAAAAAGGAGCAATGGCTATCTGATGATAGAAAAGCTAAGAGCTTAATGTTAATGTTCATGGAGGACAATCTCATCAAGTATTTTGAGACTTATGAGACTGTCCAAAAATTATGGAATGCTATCAATGAGAAGTATGACACCACTATAGAGGTGAATACTCAACTCCTGTTACACTGATATAACCCTTGTCTCATGCAAGAGGGAGATAGCGTGATTGAACATGTGAACAAAATGATAGTCATGGCCAAAGACCTAGCTAGTAGCAGATCTGAAATTCCCGAAAGGATGCAAGTTGCTACTATTTTAAATAGTTTGCCACCTTCTCTAGATATGGCTACCACAACTCTTAGATAAAGTAGTATCGTTCTTCGTGTCATTGATTTGCCAGCTAGGTTAGCGATAGAGCATGATATTCTAGCTAGAAGGAAAGAATTAGAGCTGAACTTGCACGAAGCTAATGCCATCCACCAGAAGCCCAAACATGAAGCCCACAGATTTCAGAATCGGACTGTTGGACCGAATAGGACACAGTTCAAGAACAAGGCACAACACAAAGGCAAAAAGGTTCCTCCGGGTGCTTGTTACACTTGTGGCAATTTTAGTCATTTCAAGACTAATTGCACACAAGGGAAGCATGGAAATAAAGGTAAATACCCACAACAAAGAGGAACAAGCAAAAATTAATTCATCGGCGTGACCGAGTGCAGTGCTGTGTTGGCAGACACCAATGAATGGTGGGTTGATTCTGGAGCAACTCGTCATATTACAAAGATAAAGAAAGGGCTTGTGTCACTGAGCAAGTTAAAACCTAGAGAAAAAAGGATCTACATGGGCAATAACACCTACCTGGACGTGGAAGGTGTTGGCACTTATTGGCTGGATGTTGGGGACAACATTATGGTCCTCAAAGATGTGTTTTATGCGCCAGGCATTAGGCGCAATTTGATATCTGTTCCTGTATTGATGAAGAATGGTTTTGAAGTTCACTTTTATAATAAGCATGTGTCCATTGGAAAGGATAAGAAAGTCCTTGCAATGGAAAAATTTGTACCTGAACATGATCTTTTCTGTATTCCTGTCATAGAAAATGAAATGAATAACAATGAGATTGTTTCAGATTATTCCTTGTCTTACATATCTGAATGTGATCTATGGCATTTTAGATTAGGTCATCCTAGTAAATCTAAAATGGAACAAATGATAAAATTGAATCTACTGTCTATTTCAAAGAAAGAAATGTCACCTTGTGAATATTGTTTAGTCGAAAAAATGACTAAGAAACCTTTTGCAGTAGGACATAGATCAAAAGAATTATTAGAGTTTGTCCACTCAGATATTTGTGGCCCACTAAGTATGAAAACTTATGATAATAAGGAATATCTTATAACATTCATAGATGATTTTTCCAGATATGCCTTTGTATATCTTATTTCTGCTAAATCAGAAGCACTTAGTTGCTTTAAGAAATATAGAGCAGAAGTAGAAAGGTAACTGGGTAGAAACATTAAGGTGTTAAGAACTGATAGAGGTGGAGAATACAATTCAAAAGAATTTGAGTTATATTGTCAAGAGCATGGAATTAAGAGGCATGTTACTATGCCTTATACGCCACAACAGAATGGTGTGGCAGAAAGAAAGAATAGAACATTGATGAATGCTGTTAGATGTATGCTATCACATTCATGTCTCCCTAGAAAATTTTTGGGAGAGGTATTGCTCACGGTAAATTATACTCTGAATAGAATGCCCACCAAGTCTATAGAATGTACACCTTATGAATTATGAAATGGGAGGAAACCTGATTTGAGTCATCTCAAGAAGTGGGGATCAATTGAAAGAAAAAAATGATCATTGAGTATAGGGATGCAATATTTCTAGAAAATCTAGAGGAAGAGGAATCTCATGAATATGAGAAGGAACCTCTACATGTAATAGATGATGACTATTACGATGATATCACTAGAAATGGTCCGAAAATTGAGGAAGAATCTCATAATATGAAAAATGAATTAGTACCTATGAATGAAATATTAAATATACAACCTGTAATTGGCAACAAGAGACTTAGAACTCCACCAGCATGGATGTCATGAAGAGTGGGAGCAAGTATATAATATTATCCTTGTATGTGGATGATATTTTGCTCGCCGAAAATGACATGAAAATGTTGAATAAAATCAAAGCTGAGCTCAGTGGGAAATTTGAGATGAAGGACATGGGTGAGGCATCATATGTCCTTGGTGTACAAATCTAGAGGGATAAAAAATCTAGAATGTTGAGTATAAATCAATAAAAGTATTTACACTCAGTACTCAGAAGATTTGGGATGCAAAATTACAATCCAGCACCTACACCGTTCGTCCATGGCAAACGGTTGTACAAAGAACAATGTCCTGGAGAAGGACAAAGCGTGCTTGATGTACTATATGCACAAACAGTAGGAAGCTTGATGTATGCTATGCTATGTACCAGGCCTGACATAGCAAACACAGTAAGCTTAGTCAGTAGATATCAAAGTAATCCTGATCCAGCACATTGGGAAGCTGTTAAAATGATTATGAAATATTTAAAAGCAACTTTGTACCACAAGTTAGTTTATCAAGCTGATACACTTGAGGTACTTGGTTACTATGATGCTGATTCAGAGGTGATAAAGATGACGGAAAGTCCACTTCGGGACACTTATTCATCTTTGGTGGTGGTGATGTTTCTTGGATAGAAAGAAACAAGGATGTGTTGCAAGATACACACAAGAAGTTGAGTATATTGCTGTCAGTATGACTACTACTCACGCAGTCTAGATAAGACGGTTTCTAAAAGATATATATCTCAATTTGGTAGATGAACCAATTGAGATGTACTATCATAATCAGGCATCAATAAGTCTGATCAACAGTGGAGCGAATAGCTCCAGAGGAAAACATATAGAAATATAATATCACTACATCTGTGATATTGTACAAAAAGGGGAAATAAAAGTAACTTATATTTCCACAAGTGATATGATTGTCGATCCTTTGACAAAAAGTATTCCGACAGAGAACTTCATCAAACATGTTGGTTTGATGGGACTTAGAAACGTATAAGTCAAATTAAGAAAACTTTCGTGAATAATGAAAGTGACGATACATCTCACGGATGGTGGGAGTGCATCGGAATAATTAAAGAGAATGTTATGTATCTCACGAATAGTGGGAGTACACGAGGATAATCTCACGGATGGTTGAAATTATTTTATAATTCATTTGGTCTTTGTTGGCCAAGTGGGAGATCTTGCGATATGGCCGAACAAACCCAAATATCGCGGAGGGAAAGGAGTTCAAATAGTTTTGAACTCGTCAAAGGCTATCCCTAACTAACGGAGAGAATATCTCCGTGATTCCGAAGGAGGCGGTTCCCATGGGGCGGAGGTGGCTGGCGGTGAGCCTCTATAAATAGAATGTTTATCTGAGGAGAATGTACACATGAGAAAAGAGCTTACCATCGGAGCCCCATAAACATTTTCTCCCCCTACCTCTTATATCAACACTTATCTTCATTATTACCTAAAAAACAATAAAATAACACTAGATAACTGAAAAATTTAGTGAGAATTACATCTTTTGAACCAAGTAAATATAAGTGATTAATATCTTGATAATAATGTGGAGTCACTGAATGCCGAAGCAGTGCGAATATATAAATCAAATCTAAGAGATAATAATCAGAGAAGACAAGTGGACACAATCAATAAGGATAGAGGATCAAACTGACAAATATGGAGGACAAGATATAGAAGGGTTCAAGAGCTAATATAGAGTACTTCAAATTTCAAGAAATAGCATGAAGATCAGTACGAGAGGATCCTACGTAACAATATGATACAGAATACTGGCACAAAGACGGAGTCATGTCTAACGAGTCTATTTATTCTTTCCTCTTGGAAGACACTGACAGAACCGGAGTTGTCGTACAAAGGAAGCGTTATAATGCCTAGGGATGTCAAAAATATCTGCAAACCCGATTACCCGCATCACCCGTGTAATATCCCGGACCTTTCGGATCCTTCTTCGTGGGTCCCGGATCTGGTTCTCGGAGCGTCCGGCTCTGTTGTGTCTGAAATTTCGTTTCGGACATCTTTCGTGTTCGGATCGGCGCGATCCGGAGTCGTTTCGGAGGCTCGGAGGCGTTCCGCGGCTTTTCCGCGTGTGTTTTCCGATTCCCGGCGTGTGTTTCGACTTTTCCTTCGGACGCTCGCTGCGGGTTAACTGGGCCGTTCACCCGGGCACGAGTGGTACCGTTGCGATCGGTGCGTTCCGAGGATTCCAGAAATATATTTTTCTATTTTTCGATATTTTTTCAAAAATTCGGATTTTCTATAAATCCTAATCCTTTTTCTTTTCTTTTTCCCTTTTCTCTTTCTTCTTCCTCTCCCTCTCTCTCGCGACCGTGAGCCCCCTCTCTCTCCCTCTCTCCCATTCGGACGCGGCGAGCCCCTCTCCGGCTACGGACGGCGGCGGGGCGACGGCGCGGACGCGTGGGCGACGGTGAGGCGATCTCGTGGGCGTGCGGCGAGCGTGGGAAGCGTGGGGAGTTCGTGAAGCTTCGAGCATTCTTCGTGATTCGTGATCGATTCGGCGGAGCATTCGCTCCATTGAGGTAGGGTGACGTTCCTTAGCCTCATGCCGTTCTTTTCCGTGATTTATAGGCCGCGGGGAGGCCGAGAGGGGATCATTCGAGCGTTTTTGGGTTTTTCCATGATTTGGGGAGAGCTCGCCCGATCTATGGATTCAATGCATGGATTCGTGTTTTGAGGGCCTAGAATCATGCTAGGGGTCCCCAGGGGTCTTCCCCTTTGTTTTCCCCCTCTCCTATGGAGGTATGGGGGCGTGGTTAGAATTTTTGGGCGTTCTTACCGTTTTCGACCGTGGACTGAGAACGCGCTATACTCCAGTAGCGCGTTCTTGGAGGTCGCGCTGCCCCGACCGAGCGCGTTCATCGGAGAAGATGAACAGGAGGCGGTTCCTGTCGCGCTAGGAAGACCTAGCGCGATGGTCGTTGTCGCGCTAGGGTTCCCTAGCGCGATGGTCCCTGTCGCGCTAGAGAGACCTAGCGCGATCTTCGCAGTTGGGCTAGGGTTCCCTAGCGCGATGGTCCCTGTCGCGCTGGGTATCCCTAGCGCGATCAGGTCGTTGTTGGGTGTTCCCCTTGGGCCGTGCGTGCGTCCCGGGCACCCCGTGGAGTTCCGTGACCGTGTTTTTGGTGTTCGGAAGTCCCGTTTGCCTCGGTCAGGCGTTTGACCGTGGGCCGTGCGTCTGTTTCTTTTCCGACCGTGGTCACCGTGCGACGGGGCTGGTGTGTGGGGTGATTCCCACCTGTTGTCGGGTTCGGACGCCGTTTTCCGTTGACTTGAGAGTCTACTCCTTCAGTGACCCTCCACTAGTCGTAGCCTACTAGTACGCGGGTGCTAGTCGCACCAGGGAGTGGTGTACGGGCCGACCTTTCGAGACGGTTTGTGGACCGGTTACCGTTGGGCCCCACGTCTTGCAGCCAGAGTCCGGCTGAGGGGAAAACCGGTCAGAGGGCCAGACCTGGGACGCGTGGTCTGTGTGTGCACACGTGCTTGGGGGCGGTTGGACCCACGTCGACGGGTGTGACCCCAGCTAGTCACTTGTTTGTGGTTACTTGTACGGTGTTTGCGCCTCGGGTAGGACCTACCACGTCAGGCGGCTCACCTGCGGTACGGTGTAAGACGTCAGGGGACGCTACCGGCTGTGCTTCTAGTGGGTGGTACTCCTGTCGAGTACGGAGTGTCAGACTGTCAGTCGTGTGTTTCCGACCTTCGGGTTTTACGGTTCGACCGTTGATTTCGGTCTTCTCGTACCGTGGCACGTGTGTCGGTTTACGTGCCGTAGGGTCTAGTTCTGTAGAGTACAGGGCTTTCCTTTCCGAGGTACTTTCCTACCGCTAGAGTAGTGGTTTCTCGTTTTTCGAGGTAGGGTTCGAGTGATCCCTACTGAGTCTTGTTCCGAGACTCATTCCCTGCGTATTTTCACCGTGTTTCAGGTGAGGCGCCACCTTCGGGGAGCGCGTCAGGAGCGCAGCGTGGTGCGGGTGCCCAGAGATAGTGCCAGAGGTCAGAGCCGGGGTATGCCCCGTGTAGCTGTACTTTTCTTTCTTGTCACTGTACTAGTCGTGGACTACTGTTGCTGTTGTTGTTATTTTATTGTGGACCATGTAAATTGTTAATTTATTTCCTGCTTAATATTATAACTGTTTAATTTCTGCAATTATTTGTGATACTTGTGTAGTTTCCACACCATCCTTTTAACCCTTCCGAGTCTTCAGGCTCGTGGGTGGCGGTGCGAGTCTCGGGTTATCGGGCCTTCCCGGTAATCGGATTCTCGGGTCGTTACAGCTGGTATCAGAGCGCGGTTGTGGAATTACATGAGAATCATAGGTAATTGTAGTGGTCCACTAGTCCACAACGATGATGTACAGGTGACGCTGGCATTGGGCACTGCGTGTTTTATTCTGACATTGCCGTTTCTGTGTTTTCTGTCTTGTGCTTCAGGAGCGAGGATGGCGCCGAGGAGGAGTTCTCGCTCTCAGCAGGGGCAGTCGGCTGGAGGTCAGGAGATCCAGCAGGGGGTCCAGAGGGACCAGGAGGAGCATAGCAGAGTTCCGGGAGCTACCGAGGCCGCGGATGCTGCGAGGGCTCCGGGGGCCGAGGATTTCTTCCGTGGCATGTACCATCTCATGTCTCAGCAGTTTGGCGGAGAGGCTGCTGAGGGCTCGTCAGTCAGGGGTGGGCCAGGCCGAGCAGTGAGGGACTTCATGCAGTTCCATCCACCTTACTTTAGCGGCCAGGCAGACCCTGATGCGGCTCGTGATTGGCTCGATGAGATGGAGCGGGTGTTCAGTTCTGCGAAGAGTACTGCCGAGGACAGAGTGGTGTTGGCCTACAACCAGTTGCAGGGTACGGCTCGGAGGTGGTGGTCTTCCGAGTGGAAGACGTCCTTTCAGCTTCGTCCACTTGAGCAGGTCGAGTGGGGTGACTTTGTCAGTGCTTTCGAGCGTACGTACTGTGTAGCAACCCTGATAAATGAATATTTGAAATAAATTAAAATATATATATATTACAGTAGTAATACAGATAATAAGAATAGGGTTAATTAGATGAAGTAAAATAAAATTAAAATAACGCCTCTTATTAGGGCGTTAATTCAAAAAGAAACGCCTCTATTAAAGGCGTGACTAAAGAAAGGACGCCCACACGTGCGGTCGTCAACTCTCACGACCAAATAGGCAAGTAAGAGAAACGCCCATGTATGGGGCGTGTTTCAAAAACAAGGAACGCCCTTATCCAAGACGTTTCTTAAGAAACGACCTGAACTAGGCCGTTAATTAAAGAATCGACGCCCTTACCTAAGGCGTTAATTCAGTTCGTGAACCGTTCGAACCCAGAACTTATCCAGGGTGAGTGATAAGCATTAGAAAGAGTTCAAACGTGGTAATGACTCTATCATAGAAGTATTGCTTCCACACAATCACTAACCCTAATAGGACACCCAAAATCCTATAAAAACTCTCGTTCGGTCAACCCTAAAACTATTTGGACGAACTTCTGCTGCAGGTACGTGAAGAACATATGTTCTTCTATTTTTTCTTCTTCTTCTGTTTACAGTCGCATGAAGAATATTGATTATTCTTCTTCTCTTATTAACAGGTTAAGAGGCTCGAGCGTTTGAGGAACAAGAGTTCTTCATCCGTGTGTAAGTACCCCTTCCTCTACCTACAGTCCATGGATTTCAAGGAAACTAATATCTTCAATCTATCCTCTGTAGGATTCATCCAACGTCTGCAGCATCATTGATTCTTACAAATCCCTCACGGTCATCTCCAAATCAACTCTTAAGGTAGGATTTTCTCAAGTCACTGTAGCCCAAACTAAATTGATACAGTACAATAATTATCATGCATATACATGGTTTGGTTTACTATAGTTTCTGAACGACTTTCTGTTAATTTCTTGAAAGAAACGTCCTTAGCAAGGGCGTGACTATGAAATACACGCCCCAAACTAGGGCGCTAATTTACAAGACACGACCCTGCCCCGGTCGTCAATTTCACATTTGACGCCCTGTACACAGGCGTTAATTTAATGTAAATCTTAAGAACTGATTATACATGTAATTACATGAAATCAAATCAATAATTGTTAACGGTTAAAAGTCAATAAACATGAAACATCAAATCTAATATACTGCATCTGAATTTCCTGCCAATTTTCTTGTCATGACTATCTGATTGTTATCCTTGATTATCGTGCAAATCTTGCTGATCATGTAAATTCCTGATATTTCTTGAATTCACGACCTAGACTAGGTCGTTTTCCATCTGGTAACGCCCCATCACAGGGTGTGAATTAAAAATAAACGCCCCTTACTAGGGCGCGTATCTGTTAAAATCCTGGAATATATATTCTGTGAAAATAAGAATTTAATGATTAACGCCCCTGCCAAGGGCGCGGTTTTGATAATTTCTGAAAATAAATATGTTCTGAAAAATATTGTAAATAAAAAGACGCCTGCTACTGTAGTCGTCAACTCTTGAAGAAACGCCCCTGCCAAAGGCGCGTTTTAGATAAATTATTGAATTATTGAAAATTCTGCAAAATGGACCATATGTAAACGCCCTTCTGTTAGGCGTTAATTACTTAAGAAACGACTTGACCTAAGTCGTTATTTTACTGTAAACTGATTTTTCCTCTGATTTGCTAACCGATGGTTTTATATATCATAATATATATATATATCGGCACTATTCTCCACTCCGTGAGTATAGTCCCACGTTTCATGTTGATTTATCGATCACACTCAACTCTTATTGACATACAAGCTCTCCATTGGACATTCCGTTCCTTTGGACTAGCGAGTTAGTCATAGAGACCTCCGTAAGACTCCTCGTAGCCTTGGATTCCCTCAAGGCCGACTGAGCTGGTTGTACCCTAAAAACCCATTACACTATTGATGCCATGTCACTCTAAAGAAACATGGTATACCGGCCCTTATGATTATACAAAGAGTATATCATAAGAAATTCTTAATGGGATGATGATATCATGCCATATCATGTCGTTCTTGTAAACCTCAATTCTATGATAAGAATGAGGGTATCTTACCTTTGATATACTGTTCATGTGGACCTCAATTCTATATAAAGAATGTCCATACTGATTTGTCATGGTACCCAAGATAAGGGAATCATATTCTACCTAGTTTTATCGATATCGTGATTATACCGTTATTATCGCCATTCTATGTCCTTTGTCATATTTTGGACTCTATTCTATCAAAGTTGTCATACGTGTCTACAAGCTTGATTATTGAAATTCTATGTTGGCTATAAACAAGAGTGGATGTCAAAACACATGATAAATGCCTGCGCATATAGGGCCCGATCTGGTCCTGGGAGGAGCACCCGAAAGTACTTGTGCCCATGGGAGTTAAAATGATAAGGTATCTGGCATTATACCGAGTACTTGACTTGCTTGATTGGACATTCCACACACATCTTGTACTTGAATCGTACTTGACTTTACATGAAATGCGTGGCCCGAAAAAGGGTAATTTACTTGCTTGATACATGATAGCCAAAGTTCTTGACATGACTTGTTAAACGTGCTTGCTTGAATATCTTGAATAACTTGTATCTTGTTGGAAGTTCATGACTAAGTTCATCTTATTTTCTTGATATTACATTCTCTCTATCTTGTCGTTTTATGCGAGCATGCATAGCTTTATTGCATTCATGAAAATGTAATTACTTAAACCCTTGCTAGTACTTGAGATATAATTTCCTACTGAGCGTTCGCTCATTCCGTTTGTCCCCTTTTACTTTTCAGGTAAGTCCGACGACGATGGAAGTCAATCGGATGGGAATGATCAAGAGTGAAAGAGATAGAGATTCTCCAAGTGTCATCTAGTCTTTTCTATAGTTTTTTTGAGTCAAATATGTATTCTTTTCCTTTTTGTTAAACAGAGTATTGGATTTGTAATAGTCTATCCATTATGAAATAAAGGATTGGGTTATCTTGCTATTTTGCGCATCTCTGTCTTTGTGTCGAATACACGACCACTCTGATTGACATAATTGATATAGACACGTCGCGCATCTCCGGGTATCTTCCGCGCTCGGGGCGTGACAGTCTTTGTGGTATCAGAGCCTAAGGTATTCAATTCCTAGGAAACCCAAGTCCAAGGATAGGTTTCAAAACCTTTAACCAAGTGAGAGTGGGTAGAACCAAGGGTTAAATGATCAATGAGTCCTTTATAAGATCATAGTGATATAATACTAACATAGCTATTGTAATTGTAGGATAATGGCTGCCGAACGTGCTCAATGGCGCAACATGCAGCGTACCCTTCAAGGGATGACCCAAGTGCTACAACAGGTAGCACAAGGTGGTGCTCCACGAGCTGGAAGCTTACACCAAGCATTCAAGAATATGAATCCCCCGAAGTTCATGGGATCGACCGATCCAGACGATGCCGAGCATTGGGTTCGGGAGATTGAACGTATATTCCGTGTTATGCAATGCACGGATCAGGATAAAGTCTTATTAGCTACTTTCCAGTTAGAAAAGGATGCTAGATGCTGGTGGGAGTCGATTGAAGCTACTATTGACCCAACTCAAGTTACATGGGGTGAATTCGTTGAATATTTCAACGCCAAATATTTCTCTGATAGGGTCCAGGAAAAGAAGGCCGCCGAATTTGCCGCATTAAAGCAAAGATCTTTATCGGTGGCTGATTATGAAGCACAGTTCTCTAGACTATCTAGATATGCTAAGCATTTAATTAGCACGGAAAAGATGAAAGCCCGTAGATTTCTTAATGGGCTTAGGCCCCACTGCATTACTCAACTGGCGCCTATGGATATTCAAGTTTATACTGAAATAGTGCGCCGAGCTCAGTTGCTTGAAGATGCCACGGAACTATCTGATAGGATCCGTGGGAAAGACAAAAAGAGCAAGTCACAAGTTCGGGTTCTTTTAAGCCCAACTTTAAGAAGAGGCCCAATAATGGAGGTTCTTCCTCTCAAGATCAGAAGTACAAGAAATCCAAGCCTTTCTCTATCACCACTACCCCTTCGAATACAGTCTGCAAGCATTGTGACAAGGCTGGTCACAAAACAGAAGAATGCTGGAGGAAGTTAGGAGCATGTCTCCGTTGTGGGAGTCGTGAACATCGGATTCCCGATTGTCCATTAATGAATGACCAAGACGGTGAGGGTAAACGCCCAGTGACAAGGAACGCGCGTCTTCATGCAATCTAAGAGACCGAACCAGAAGAAGAAGGCGGATTGGTGGAAGGTACATTAAAAATTTGTTCCAAATATGCACATGTCTTATTTGATACGGGTGCATCGCATTCCATTATTTCCAAGAAGTTTGCTGACCCATTGCCTCTAGAACCGGAATGGATGAAATTAGTATTGTCTACTCCTCTCGGAAACGAGACGGATATCACACATCATTACCAAAACTGTGAGGTATTGGTTCGAGGAAAGAATTTTCCTATTGATCTTATCTGCTTAGATCTAAAAGAGTATGATGTTATACTAGGAGCAGATTGGTTATCCAAATACCAGGCAACGGTTGATTGCCGTGATAGCAAGATTGTTTTCAAGGAATTTCCGGAACTGACTTATACTAGTCCTAAGAGTCGAAGCAAATCCCCTCTTATCTCGGCTCTTCGAGCAAGCAAGCTCGTCAAGAAAGGATGTGTATCCTTCCTTGCTTTTGTCACTATTAAAGAAGCTAAGGAAACCAAGATAGAAGACGTTCAAGTAGTACGAGAATTCCCAGACGTATTTCCGGAAGAATTGCCGGGATTACCCCCGCAAAGAGATGTGGCCTTTACCATCGACTTAGTCCCTGGTGCTGGTCCCGTTTCAAAGGCACCATATAGAATGTCCCCTGCTGAACTCAAGGAGTTGAAGGAGCAGTTGATGGAACTAATCCGAAAAGGGTTTATTAGACCAAGTACTTCCCCGTGGGGAGCACCAGTCTTATTTGTAAAGAAGAAGGATGGATCCATGAGATTGTGTATCGACTATCGACAATTGAATCATCTTACTATCAAGAACAAGTATCCACTGCCGAGAATCGATGAATTATTTGATCAGATTTCAGGATCCAAATATTTTTCCAAGATTGATCTCAGGTCGGGATACCATCAATTAAGAATCAAGGACGATGACATTCACAAGACCGCATTCAGAAGCAGGTATGGCCATTACGAATTTGTTGTTATGCCTTTTGGACTAACAAATGCCCCTGCTGCCTTTATGCAGTTAATGAATAGCATATTCAGGCCTTACTTGGATCAATTCATAGTAGTCTTCATTGATGATATATTGATATATTCTAAGACTAAGGAAGAACATGAAGAGCATTTGAGGATTGCATTGCAAGTCTTGAGGACAAATCAATTATATGCTAAACTCAGCAAATGCGAGTTCTGGCTTGAAGAAGTGGCTTTTCTCGGGCATGTCATATCAAAGGACGGATTATCTGTGGATCCGTCAAAAGTTGAAGCTGTGAGAAACTAGGAAAGACCCACTAATGCAAGCGAGATCAGAAGTTTCTTAGGTCTTGCAGGCTATTATCGGCGATTCATCAAAGATTTCTCTAAGATCGTCGTGCCCCTTACAAGGTTAACTCGTAAGGAGATCCGATATGAATAGAGTGAGGAATGTGAAAGCAGTTTCCAAACTCTCAAGGATCATCTCACTACAGCTCCGGTCTTAGCCCTACCAATTGAAGGAGAGAAATTCGAGGTCTACACTGATGCTTCTGGCATTGGCCTCGGATGTGTTCTAATGCAACAAGGGAAGGTCATAGCATACTCTTCTCGTCAACTGAAGAAGCATGAGGAGAATTACCCCGTCCATGACTTAGAACTGGCCGCGGTAGTATTTGCCCTAAAGATATGGAGACACTACTTATATGGAGCACAGTTTACTGTATACTCCGATCACAAAAGTCTCAAATATCTATTTTCACAAAAGGAGCTGAACATGAGACAAAGACGCTGGCTAGAATATCTCAAAGACTTCGACTTCAATATACAATACCATCCCGGAAAGGGTAATTATGTTGCTGACGCCCTTAGTCGAAAGCCGAGAGCAATGATAGCAAATTGTATGATGCAAGAATGGAGGTTACTTGAACAATTCTCCGAGCTCAATATAAGCTTGGACACGGAATCTAAATTTGTCACACTATCTCATGTAAGCATACAGTCAGATTTATTATCTGAGATACAAACACTTCAGGATGATGATCCTATGTTAGTAGAAATCAAAGGCAGATTAGAAGGACAATCTGATTTTCAACTAACTTCTGATGGAAGATTATCGTTCAAAGATAGAACTTGTATACCTGATTGTCCGGAATTAAAGAAGAAGATCTTAGATGAAGCTCACCGATCAAGGTACACTATTCATCCAGGATCAACCAAAATGTACCAAGATGTAAAGAGGAACTTTTGGTGGCCTAATATGAAAAGAGAAATAGCGGACTATGTATCACGCTGTCTCACATGCCAACAGGTCAAGGCGGAACACCAAAAGCCTGCGGGAAAACTACATCCTCTAGATATTCCTAAGTGGAAATGGGAGGATATTGGTATGGACTTCATCATGGGTTTGTCTAAATCTAAAGGAGGACATGATGGAATCTGGGTTATCATTGACCGATTGACTAAATCGGCACATTTCTTGCCAATCAAAAGCCGATGGTCAATTGATGTGCTAGCTGCACTATACATCAAAGAAATAGTCAGGATACATGGAATTCCTGTCTCAATCGTGTCTGATAGAGATCCCCGTTTTACTTCTCATTTTTGGAAGGGATTACAACATTCGTTGGGGACAAGGCTCAACTTTAGTACTGCTTTTCACCCACAAACGGATGGTCAGACCGAGCGAACTAATCAAGTTGTTGAAGATATGCTGAGAGCATGTATTATTGACTTTGGAGGAAGCTGGCATGACCACTTACCTTTAGTTGAATTTGCATATAATAATAGCTACCAAGCTAGTATCCAAATGGCACCTTTCGAAGCCTTATACAGAAGGAGTTGCCGATCTCCCATATGTTGGAACGAAGTTGGAGAGAGACAACTATTAGGTCCAGACATGGTAAGGGATACAACCGAGAAGATACAAGTAATCAGGGAAAGATTACAAGTTGCTCAGACCAGACAAAAGATTTATGCAGATACAAGAAGAAGAGATCTTGAATTCTAAATCGGAGATCATGTATTTCTCAAGATATCGCCTGGACGTGGCATAC
The DNA here is from genome assembly GCA_022559845.1 of Amorphophallus konjac. Classification (NCBI taxonomy): domain Eukaryota; kingdom Viridiplantae; phylum Streptophyta; class Magnoliopsida; order Alismatales; family Araceae; genus Amorphophallus; species Amorphophallus konjac. The sequence continues at coordinate 458,120,140 of CM040118.1, forward strand.
GAAGATTTGGTGTTAAGGGCAAGCTTACGCCAAGATTCATCGGACCATTTGAGATACTCGAAAGAGTTGGCGAGGTTGCTTATCGCATCGCGTTGCCTCCTCAGTTGTCCGAGGTACACAATGTATTTCACATATCTATGTTGAAGAAGTATGTGCACGATCCCTCTCATATTATTGAACATGGAGATCTGGTGATCCAGAAAGATCTCACATATGAACAGAAGCCTATGAAGATATTAGATCGAGAAATACGAGCTCTAAGGAATAAGGTTATTCCCATGCTCAAGGTGCAATGGAATAAGAATCCTGAACGCGAAGCGACATGGGAGACCGAAGAATCTATGAAGAAACGATTTCCCGAGTTATTCTAAGAGGTATATGTTCTACGCTCTCCACATGTATAATTATATATATATTGAATTTGGGGACCAAATTCTTTTTAAGTGGGGGAGGGTGTAGCAACCCTGATAAATGAATATTTGAAATAAATTAAAACATATATATATTACAGTAGTAATACAGATAATAAGAATAGGGTTAATTAGATGAAGTAAAACAAAATTAAAATAACGCCTCTTATTAGGGCGTTAACTCAAAAAGAAACGCCTCTATTAAAGGCGTGACTAAAGAAAGGACGCCCACACGTGCGGTCGTCAACTCTCACGACCAAATAGGCAAGTAAGAGAAACGCCCATGTATGGGGCGTGTTTCAAAAACAAGGAACGCCCTTATCCAAGACGTTTCTTAAGAAACGACCTGAACTAGGCCGTTAATTAAAGAATCGACGCCCTTACCTAAGGCGTTAATTCAGTTCGTGAACCGTTCGAACCCAGAACTTATCCAGGGTGAGTGATAAGCATTAGAAAGAGTTCAAACGTGGTAATGACTCTATCATAGAAGTATTGCTTCCACACAATCACTAACCCTAATAGGACACCCAAAATCCTATAAAAACTCTTGTTCGGTCAACCCTAAAACTATTTGGACGAACTTCTGCTGCAGGTACGTGAAGAACATATGTTCTTCTATTATTTTTTCTTCTTCTGTTTACAGTTGCATGAAGAATATTGATTATTCTTCTTCTCTTATTAACAGGTTAAGAGGCTCGAGCGTTTGAGGAACAAGAGTTCTTCATCCGTGTGTAAGTACCCCTTCCTCTACCTACAGTCCATGGATTTCAAGGAAACTAATATCTTCAATCTATCCTCTGTAGGATTCATCCAACGTCTGCAGCATCATTGATTCTTACAAATCCCTCACGGTCATCTCCAAATCAACTCTTAAGGTAGGATTTTCTCAAGTCACTGTAGCCCAAACTAAATTGATACAGTACAATAATTATCATGCATATACATGGTTTGGTTTACTATAGTTTCTGAACGACTTTCTGTTAATTTCTTGAAAGAAACGTCCTTAGCAAGGGCGTGACTATGAAATACACGCCCCAAACTAGGGCGCTAATTTACAAGACACGACCCTGCCCCGGTCGTCAATTTCACATTTGACGCCCTGTACACAGGCGTTAATTTCATGTAAATCTTAAGAACTGATTATCCATGTAATTACATGAAATCAAATCAATAATTGTTAACGGTTAAAAGTCAATAAACATGAAACATCAAATCTAATATACTGCATCTGAATTTCCTGCCAATTTTCCTGTCATGACTATCTGATTGTTATCCTTGATTATCGTGCAAATCTTGCTGATCATGTAAATTCCTGATATTTCTTGAATTCACGACCTAGACTAGGTCGTTTTCCATCTGGTAACGCCCCATCACAGGGCGTGAATTAAAAATAAACGCCCCTTACTAGGGCGCGTATCTGTTAAAATCCTGGAATATATATTCTGTGAAAATAAGAATTTAATGATTAACGCCCCTGCCAAGGGCGCGGTTTTGATAATTTCTGAAAATAAATATGTTCTGAAAAATATTGTAAATAAAAAGACGCCTGCTACTGTAGTCGTCAACTCTTGAAGAAACGCCCCTGCCAAAGGCGCGTTTTAGATAAATTATTGAATTATTGAAAATTCTGCAAAACGGACCATATGTAAACGCCCTTCTGTTAGGCGTTAATTACTTAAGAAACGACTTGACCTAAGTCGTTATTTTACTGTAAACTGATTTTTCCTCTGATTTGCTAACCGATGGTTTTATATATCATAATATATATATATATCGGCACTATTCTCCACTCCGTGAGTATAGTCCCACGTTTCATGTTGATTTATCGATCACACTCAACTCTTATTGACATACAAGCTCTCCATTGGACATTCCGTTCCTTTGGACTAGCGAGTTAGTCATAGAGACCTCCGTAAGACTCCTCGTAGCCTTGGATTCCCTCAAGGCCGACTGAGCTGGTTGTACCCTAAAAACCCATTACACTATTGATGCCATGTCACTCTAAAGAAACATGATATACCGGCCCTTATGATTATACAAAGAGTATATCATAAGAAATTCTTAATGGGATGATGATATCATGCCATATCATGTCGTTCTTGTAAACCTCAATTCTATGATAAGAATGAGGGTATCTTACCTTTGATATACTGTTCATGTGGACCTCAATCCTATATAAATAATGTCCATACTGATTTGTCATGGTACCCAAGATAAGGGAATCATATTCTATCTAGTTTTATCGATATCATGATTATACCGTTATTATCGCCATTCTATGTCCTTTGTCATATTTTGGACTCTATTCTATCAAAGTTGTCATACGTGTCTACAAGCTTGATTATTGAAATTCTATGTTGGCTATAAACAAGAGTGGATGTCAAAACACATGATAAATGCCTGCGCATATAGGGCCCGATCTGGTCCTGGGAGGAGCACCCGAAAGTACTTGTGCCCATGGGAGTTAAAATGATAAGGTATCTGGCATTATACCGAGTACTTGACTTGCTTGATTGGACATTCCACACACATCTTGTACTTGAATCGTACTTGACTTTACATGAAATGCGTGGCCCGAAAAAGGGTAATTTACTTGCTTGATACATGATAGCCAAAGTTCTTGACATGACTTGTTAAACGTGCTTGCTTGAATATCTTGAATAACTTGTATCTTGTTGGAAGTTCATGACTAAGTTCATCTTATTTTCTTGATATTACATTCTCTCTATCTTGTCGTTTTATGCGAGCATGCATAGCTTTATTGCATTCATGAAAATGTAATTACTTAAACCCTTGCTAGTACTTGAGATATAATTTCCTACTGAGCGTTCGCTCATTCCGTTTGTCCCCTTTTACTTTTCAGGTAAGTCCGACGACGATGGAAGTCAATCGGATGGGAATGATCAAGAGTGAAAGAGATAGAGATTCTCCAAGTGTCATCTAGTCTTTTCTATAGTTTTTTTGAGTCAAATATGTATTCTTTTCCTTTTTGTTAAACAGAGTATTGGATTTGTAATAGTCTATCCATTATGAAATAAAGGATTGGGTTATCTTGCTATTTTGCGCATCTCTGTCTTTGTGTCGAATACACGACCACTCTGATTGACATGATTGATATAGACACGTCGCGCATCTCCGGGTATCTTCCGCGCTCGGGGCGTGACATACTGTCCAGACGTCGTTGCTACGCAGCGGATGCGGGAGTTTCTGGAGCTGGTGCATGGTGACATGTCCGTGTTGCAGTATAGGGCCCGATTTGTCGAGCTGGGTCGGTACGCACCTCATATCATGGAGCATGAGAGGGTGAGGACGACGCAGTTTGTGCAGGGCTTGAGGCTGGAGTTGAGGCACCATTTGATCGCGAATGGGGCCACTGATCTAGAGACAGCGTCTCGTGTTGTGATTTCCCTGGAGATGGATATGCAGAGGACTCGAGGACCGATCAGCCAGGGGTAGTCTTTGTCAGGTCGCAGCCAGCAGTCGGCTACCCAGCAGCAGGGTTCCTTCCAGCATGCGATGAGTGGTTCAGGAGTGCCGGCACATGCAGCTTCGGTGACAGGATCTGCGTCCTTCGGCTCGAAGGTCAAGAAGCTCTTCAAGAAGGGGTTCGGCAAGAAGAAGTCCAGAGATCAGGGGCAGGCTTCATCGGGCAGTGTACAGCAACCGATTCCTTTGCAGCGTCAGGGATCAGTGGGTGGATCGCGAGGACCTTGTCCACGGTGTGGTGGTACCCACCCAGGCAGGCAGTGCACGGCGCTGATCATCTGTTTTCGGTGTGACCAGCCAGGGCATATGGCGCGTGACTGTCCTCAGAGGCCGCCGCAGCAGCAGGTTCCCCAGCAGCAGCAGCAGCAACAGGGACAGTATCCGCCGCTACCCAGGTCAGCTAGTGTAGGAGGCAGGTAGAGGGCTCGTGGCCAGATCACGCACTTGACCAGGGCAGAGGCAGTGGCGTCGCAGCTCGTGGAAGGTACCGTTCAGATTTTGGGTTGTGCGGCTCGGGTTTTATTTGATTCTGGCGCGTCTCATTCGTTTATTTCGGAGGATTTCGCGTCGAGCGTCGAGGAGCCGGTGACCCAGTTGTCCTGTGATTTGGCAGTGGAGTTGCCTTCGGGTGATTTTATGATCACTCCGTATTGCTTCGACCAGGTTCCGGTGTGGATCGATGGGCGAAGTATGCCAGGTAGGTTGTATGCGTTGCAGCTTCGGGATTACGATGTGATTCTAGGCATGGATTGGCTCGAGACTCATGGAGCGGTGGTGGATTGTGGAATGAAGAGGGTCTACTTCCAGCATCCGAGCAAGAGGACCTTCTATTTCCAAGGTATCCGTTCCGCCTCTTCGCGATTCCTTATCTCTGCTATTCGAGCCCGTCGATTGCTTGATTCAGGTTGTCAGGGTTTTCTCGCGTCTGTGGTTGTGTCTGACCGGATGGAGCCGAATGTCGAGGACATTGCGGTGGTGTGCGAGTTTCCCGATGTTTTTCCTGAGGAGTTGCCTGGATTACCTCCCCAGCGGGAGATCGATTTCGTGATTGAGGTTGTACCTGGTACGGGACCTTTGGCGAAGGCTCCCTACCGTATGGCCCCCGCTGAGTTGAGGGAGTTGAGGGCGCAGTTGCAGGAACTGCTGGCCAAGGGGTATATTCGTCCGAGCTTTTCCCCTTGGGGTGCGCCCGTGTTGTTTGTGAAGAAGAAGGACGGTAGTCTGCGGCTATGCATTGACTACCGGCAGCTGAATGAAGTGACCATTAAGAATAAGTATCCGTTGCCGCGGATTGATGATTTGTTCGACCAGCTTCAGTCTGCGCGAGTGTTCTCGCGGATTGATTTGCGGTCTAGTTACTATCAGCTGAGGATTCGTGAGCCCGATGTGGAGAAGACTGCATTCAGTTCGAGGTACGGGCATTATGAGTTTCTGGTGATGCCGTTTGGGCTCACCAATGCCCCAGCTGCCTTCATGGACTTGATGCAGAGGGTGTTTCATTCGTATTTGGACCAGTTCGTGGTCATCTTCGTGGATGACATCCTTGTTTATTCGCGGTCTGCTGAGGAGCATGCGTACCATTTGGGTGTGGTGCTGCAGACGTTGCGAGATCACCAGTTGTATGCGAAGCTCAGCAAGTGCGAGTTTTAACTCAGCGAGGTGCACTTTCTGGGGCATGTGATTTCTGGTGATGGCATTTCCGTGGATCCCGCCAAGGTCGAGGCTGTGATGCAGTGGCCGAGGCCGAGGTCGGTGACGGAGATCCAGAGTTTCTTGGGGCTTGCGGGTTATTATCGCCGGTTTATCCAGGATTTTTCCCGCATTGCGACCCCGATGACGAGGCTCACGCGGAAGGATGTGCCTTTCGTTTGGTCCGAGGAGTGTGAGCAGAGCTTCAGTGAACTGAAGAGGTTGCTCACCTCGGCTCCGGTGTTGGTTTTGCCTTCTGGATCGGGAGGTTTTGTGGTGTGTACAGATGCTTCCGGCGTCGGATTGGGTGCTGTTCTGATGCAGCATGGTAGAGTGGTGGCTTATGCATCTCGGCAGCTAAAGCCCCATGAGGAGAACTACCCTACCCATGACCTTGAGTTGGCGGCGGTGATCTTTGCGCTGAAGATCTGGAGGCATTATCTGTACGGTGAGAAGTTCGAGGTGTTTACTGACCATCAGAGTTTGAGGTATGTGTTCTCGCAGCGAGATCTGAACCTCAGACAGAGGCGTTGGATGGAGTTCATGAAGGACTATGACTTCACCCTGTCTTATCAGCCGGGCAGGATGAATGTCGTTGCCGATGCCTTGAGTCGGAAGGTGGCGGTCAGTACCTTGATGTTGAGGAGGTGGAGGCTCTGGGAACAGGTGCCCGAAGTATCTTTCAGGCTCAAGATTCCCCAGGAGCGAGGGTTGGCAGTGCTTGTGAGTCTGACTGTCACTCCTGCTATCCGTCGTCAGGTGACAGAGGCTCAGCATGCGGACCCTGAGTTGCCCCGGATTCTGGCTTTGGCTGACGTAGAGCTTGGCGAGGATGGTGCTGCGAGGTTTCGTGGCAGGTTGTACGTCCCAGCGGAGGAACGGGTTCGTCGTGCGGTGTTACGCGAGGCTCATGGGAGCAGGTACACTGTGCACCCGGGTGCGACGAAGATGTATCGGAACTTGCGAAGGCAGTTTTGGTGGCCTGGCATGAAGAGAGATGTCGCCGAATTTGTGGCCAGGTGCCCGATCTGTCAGCAGGTGAAGGCGGAGCATCAGCGACCAGGAGGTACTCTCCAGCCCTTGGATGTTCCTGCTTGGAAGTGGGACCATGTGACCACAGATTTTGTGATGGGGTTGCCAAGAACCCCGAGTGGGCACGACAGTATTTGGTTGCTGGTGGATCGGCTGACGAAGGTGACTCGATTGTTACCGGTCAAGGTCAGCTGGAGCGTGTCCAGGTTGGCTCGTCTGTATGTGGAGCGGATCGTGCCGTTGCATGGGGTTCCCATTTCGATCGTGTCGGATCGAGATCCGCGCTTCACTTCTGGATTCTGGAGGGGTTTCCAGCGAGCTCTTGGCACGGAGTTGGCATTCAGCTCGGCGTATCATCCACAGTCAGATGGTCAGTCTGAGAGGACCATTCAGACTTTGGAGGACATGCTGAGATCCTGCTGCCTGGAGTGGCAGGGGAGTTGGATTCATCACCTACCGTTGGTGGAGTTTGCCTATAACAACAGCTATCATTCGAGCATCGGCATGGCTCCCTATGAGGCTCTGTATGGGCGTCCTTGTCGGACTCCACTTGATTGGTTTGAGGTGGGTGAGCGTGTTTTGACGGGACCGGAGTTGGTGCAGCAATGTGTGGATGTTGTGCACCTGGTTCGTCAGAACATGTTGGCGGCCCAGAGTCGGCAGAAGAGCTATGCTGACCGTAGGCGGCAGCCTCTCGAGTTCGCCGTGGGCGATCATGTGTTCTTGAGAGTTTCTCCGATGAAGGGGGTGATGCGTTTTGGACGGCGTGGGAAGCTGAGTCCCCGCTATATTGGTCCTTTCGCGATTGTGGAGCGCATCGGTGAGGTTGCTTACCGGTTGCAGTTACCTCCTGAGTTGGCGTCGGTGCATGACGTGTTCCACGTCTCGATGTTGCGGAAGTATATGCCCGATGACTCTCATGTGCTCGAGTTTTCTGTTTGGCCTGAGGTGACTCCAGATCTTTCTCTCCCAGAGTTTCCGATCTGCGTGGAGGATAGGCGAGAGCAGCGCCTGCGGAACAAGGTCATTCCCTTGGTGAAGGTCGTGTGGCAACGACACTCTGGTGGTGAGGCTTCGTGGGAACGTGAGGACGAGATGCGTCAACAGTTCCCGTATCTGTTTGAGTGAGTCTTCCTCTTCTTTCCCCTTGGGTTGTTCTCAATTTCGAGGACGAAATTTCTTAAGGGGGGAGGGCTGTAATATCCCGGACCTTTCGGATCCTTCTTCGTGGGTCCCGGATCTGGTTCTCGGAGCGTCCGGCTCTGTTGTGTCCAAAATTTCGTTTCGGACATCTTTCGTGTTCGGATCGGCGCGATCCGGAGTCGTTTCGAAGGCCCGGAGGCGTTCCGCGGCTTTTCCGCGTGTGTTTTCCGATTCCCGGCGTGTGTTTCGGCTTTTCCTTCGGACGCTCGCTGCGGGTTAACTGGGCCGTTCACCCGGGCACGAGTGGTACCGTTGCGATCGGTGCGTTCCGAGGATTCCAGAAATGTATTTTTCTATTTTTTGATATTTTTCCAAAAATTCGGATTTTCTATAAATCCTAATCCTTTTTCTTTTCTTTTTCCCTTTTCTCTTTCTTCTTCCTCTCCCTCTCTCTCGCGACCGTGAGCCCCCTCTCTCTCCCTCTCTCCCATTCGGACGCGGCGAGCCCCTCTCCGGCTACGGACGGCGGCGGGGCGACGGCGCGGACGCGTGGGCGACGGTGAGGCGATCTCGTGGGCGTGCGGCGAGCGTGGGAAGCGTGGGGAGTTCGTGAAGCTTCGAGCATTCTTCGTGATTCGTGATCGATTCGGCGGAGCATTCGCTCCATTGAGGTAGGGTGACGTTCCTTAGCCTCATGCCGTTCTTTTCCGTGATTTATAGGCTGCGGGGAGGCCGAGAGGGGATCATTTGAGCGTTTTTGGGTTTTTCCATGATTTGGGGAGAGCTCGCCCGATCTATGGATTCAATGCATGGATTCGTGTTTTGAGGGCCTAGAATCATGCTAGGGGTCCCCAGGGGTCTTCCCCTTTGTTTTCCCCCTCTCCTATGGAGGTATGGGGGCGTGGTTAGAATTTTTGGGCGTTCTTACCATTTTCGACCGCGGACTGAGAACGCGCTATACTCCAGTAGCGCGTTCTTGGAGGTCGCGCTGCCCCGACCGAGCGCGTTCATCGGAGAAGATGAACAGGAGGTGGTTCTTGTCGCGCTATGGGGTCATAGCGCGATCATCCTTGTCGCGCTAGGAAGACCTAGCGCGATCTTCGTTGTTGCGCTAGGGTTCCCTAGCGCGATGGTCCCTGTCGCGCTGGGTATCCCTAGCGCGATCAGGTCGTTGTTGGGTGTTCCCCTTGGGCCGTGCGTGCGTCCCGGGCACCCCGTGGAGTTCCGTGACCGTGTTTTTGGTGTCCGGAAGTCTCGTTTGCCTCGGTCAGGCGTTTGACCGTGGGCCGTGCGTCTGTTTCTTTTCCGACCGTGGTCACCGTGCGACGGGGCTGGTGTGTGGGGTGATTCCCACCTGTTGTCGGGTTCGGACGTCGTTTTCCGTTGACTTGAGAGTCTACTCCTTCAGTGACCCTCCACTAGTCGTAGCCTACTAGTACGCGGGTGCTAGTCGCACCAGGGAGTGGTGTACGGGCCGACCTTTCGAGACGGTTTGTGGACCGGTTACCGTTGGGCCCCACGTCTTGTAGCCAGAGTCCGGCTGAGGGGAAAACCGGTCAGAGGGCCAGACCTGGGACGCGTGGTCTGTGTGTGCACACGTGGTTGGGGGCGGTTGGACCCACGTCGACGGGCGTGACCCCAGCTAGTCACTTGTTTGTGGTTACTTGTACGGTGTTTGCGCCTCGGGTAAGACCTACCACGTCAGGCGGCTCACCTGCGGTACGGTGTAAGACGTCAGGGGACGCTACCGGCTGTGCTTCTAGTGGGTGGTACTCCTGTCGAGTACGGAGTGTCAGACTGTCAGTCGTGTGTTTCCGACCTTCGGGTTTTACGGTTCGACCGTTGATTTCGGTCTTCTCGTACCGTGGCACGTGTGTCGGTTTACGTGCAGTAGGGTCTAGTTCTGTAGAGTACAGGGCTTTCCTTTCCGAGGTACTTTCCTACTGCTAGAGTAGTGGTTTCTCGTTTTTCGAGGTAGGGTTCGAGTGATCCCTACTGAGTCTTGTTCCGAGACTCATTCCCTGCGTATTTTCACCGTGTTTCAGGTGAGGCGCCACCTTCGGGGAGCGCGTCAGGAGCGCAGCGTGGTGCGGGTGCCCAGAGGTAGTGCCAGAGGTCAGAGCCGGGGTATGCCCCGTGTAGCTGTACTTTTCTTTCTTGTCACTGTACTAGTCATGGACTACTGTTGCTGTTGTTGTTATTTTATTGTGGACCATGTAAATTGTTAATTTATTTCCTGCTTAATATTATAACTGTTTAATTTCTGTAATTATTTGTGATACTTGTGTAGTTTCCACACCATCCTTTTAACCCTTCCGAGTCTTCGGGCTCGTGGGTGGCGGTGCGAGTCTCGGGTTATCGGGCCTTCCCGGTAATCGGATTCTCGGGTCGTTACAGCCCGACCCATGATGGGTAGGGTAATATCCGAATAAACAGATATGGATTCGGATTCGGATATGTTTAAAATACCCGTTTCATATTCGGATAGGGTATGGATTTAGTACACCCGAATCCATACCCGATCCGAACCCGCTCTTAATAACTTATCGTGCATGTTAGGCCTATGATTTTGATATGAACTTAACCCGTTGTTCGTCATGTTGAGTTTGTGAGTTTGGACTTCTTGCTAAATTGTAAAGACGTTTTTATTAAACATAAAAATTACTTTAGAAAGGAAAGAATTGACCGAATTTCTATTTTTCTAAGTCTCATAAATCACACATTTTCTTGGAAGTTGATGTAGACTCGTGCTTTATGGACGGATACGGATATCCGCGGATATATCTATACCCGTGACGGATATACCCGTATCCATATCCGCGAAAATAATAGGGTATTATCCGGGTATGGTATTTATAAAATTTTCACGGATAGGGTATGGTATTGGCCTACCCGAGTCGAATCCGATCCATTTACATCCCTAATAATGCCCATTGCTCAATCAATGGAACGCAATGCATGCTGCTAAAATTCCTCGTTCAATCGGACCCTGAATTAATTGGTGGTAGGTGACTTCAGGTTTGCATCGTCCCCAGCTTGTCCTGTCTTCTTTTGATCTAGAACTATGGGTTGAGTCTGGTTGGGACTCTGGATACGATTAGGAGGCAGGCAGTCTTCACGAGTTTAAGAGATATTATTGGAGGTCTTATATAAATACGGTTGTAATTCTAGGAGTGGCAAACAGATCTAAAGGTGTCGGATATCCGAGAGCCACCGGGGAGAAAGTGTGGTTCTCCCTTTTATCTTCTTTTTTATATATACATATTAATCAAAGAGACCCAAAAACCATACCCCAACGGATAAAGTGACCCGTTGTTTTGAATGCACATATTTGGGTTGGAAATATATATATATATATATATATATATATATATATATATATAAGTTGTAGCTCCACTGTAGGTAATTCGTGTGTAATTAACCTGCGGGTGTGTGATGATGTACATTATGATAGATAAAATCATCTAGCCATGTGTTTAATGCGGTGTGCTTAAAATCTCAGCGGCTACAATATTTCTACTCGATCGACCTCAGATGAAGAGACAAAACATAAAAGAAGTTTACATTCAACGCACTATATATATATATATATATATATATATATATTGTGTGTGTGTAATTCTGAAACACATGTCCAAAATTAGTACTATTAATGAACGCGCAGAACTTTTAATTTCTCAACAATGGAAAAGGATGGAGTCTGGTTTGACCGAAGAGATGATCTAAATGGTTTTCAATGTGACTACAGATTGTGGATTAATCCTTAACGATCGATTCTGCCAAAGATGATCTAATCAATGATGACATGTGTATTAATTAATGTGTCTTTTTTTGCATGGGTTGGTCTAGACCCGTAAACAAATCGGAAATGGAGCGGATAGTGTGATATCTAAATTTATATCAGATTAATATTCGAATTATCTGATTAATAATTTAATTATTTGTCAAATATTTTATTCAGATAATTATCTGATTAATACGAATTCAAATTCCATTCGAATTTTAAACAGGTAATTATTGAGCCTACTTAATTAGAGGTGAGTAGTGTGAGCCATGTGAGAGCGCCGTATGTTATTTTCTTAAAAAAAAAAGAGTAAAAGTTATTTTTATTTAGAGAGATGTTATCAAAAGATTAGATTTCATCCTAAAAATAGGAGATAACTTACTAAATAGGTGTAAGTGAAATTCTTATTTTTAAATTATATTTTGAGATAAGAAAAAAGAAAAAAAGAACGATCAAACAACATATTAAGATTTGAGTTAATTACACGTAGAATATGTGTATCAATCTAAGGATTCATATTCGGTTGAATAATACTCGATATAGATATCTCAATATCCGAATTCGTATCTGATTAATAATCAGATATCCGATATCTAATTAATTTATTTATTAAATATTTTATTTAATTAATTATCTTATTAAATAAATATATATTTGAATTCAATTTAAATTCTAAACGAATAATTATCTGACTTAGTGTGATCCATCAAGTGGGATTAATTGCTGTCCGAAATCGATGGGCGCAACACCATGCATGCATGCTGGTTAACTTTGAAGGCTTTCAAACGCACGCGTGGGTTTGGATGCTTTTGAGGTATAACACGAACAAATTAATTAAAAAGGAAGTGGGAGTTTGAGTGGCAGCCAGAACAATGACAAGTTTTGGAATCAATATTGCCCTGCCGGGCACGTTTGGAGAGGACATCGTGGATAGAAAGCAGGATTCATGACCTAACTTTGTCCTGAGCTCTCTTTTTCTTCCTTCCTTCCTTTCTTTTTTTTTATCGTTCAAGTTGAAAGAGAAAAAGGGCAGAAGTCATGAAAGGAAGAGAGATTTTGTTAAGGTGCACGGTGACTAGCTAGGGTACCATGAGTCCCTGCCACGCCTCTTCAATTGACGTATTTAATCGTGAGTCCCACTTGAGATTAAGAGAAAAGAAATTAGTTTTGAAAAAGAAACAATGAATGTGGGCCTCATTTTTTTTTTGATTTTAAGAAAAATAGAGAATGTGAGTTCTAGGATCAGAAGGTCACTGTAATTGATTCGTCACCCTCTCCTATTAGAAAGAAATCTTAGATTTAAATCTTATTATTCTCTTATTATTTTTTCTTAAAAAGTACTTACCTAAAAAGAGATAACGTGAAATTCATATTTTTATTGTATTTTATAAATTTTAAAATTAAAAAATAGGACCCACAGATGAACACAGTACACACTGATTAATGAGAGGGATAGCAGCCCGTGCACGGCACCAGTGTAATGCCCGGTGGCATTTCTATAAAAACAAAAACCAGATGCAGGAGGGGATGGACAAGACGAGGTCACAAGAGAGGTCGCTACTGCCGCCAAGTCTTCTCTTCTTCATTATTGATAAACACCTGCGACCCCTATAGAGACCGGCCTCCCCCTGCACCAGATTACATGCTCCCAGTTCGCGACCAGGACTCTCTTTAATTAGCTCGAGGATAATTGTTCGAGATAATTCTTTCCTGATATGCCGATCGATGAACTCTTGTTAATTAGCCTGCGGCAGTTAATTATACTCCTACGTAGAGTCTTTCCTGTTGTAATACGATAGTGCTCTTTGTATGATTGTGACTCGGATTCACACATATAACACATCAATCTCACAATTGTGAGGTGAGAGACTGTGCGCACACACTCTCACCTTATTACGTCGGTATAGGTCACGGTTTTGTAACTCCCAGATTTTAGGAAACCTGTTGGAGTGTTGAATTTCTTATGATAAAAATAATAAGTAGGCTCGTTTAGTGGAATTGAGTTCGTTAAGAGTAATTTTTAATTTTAAGTGAGCGTTCTGTTATTTATAACATAATATTTTCATAAAAATATTTAAATGATAAAAAATTAAACTCATTAGAAAGATAAGTCGATTGTCTACAATTTTTATGTCAAGCAATTTTTAAGATTTTATCATTTAATAGGTTAGAATTACCCAATAACAGAGTGCATGATTGGATGATGCAAAAGTAAGACGATGTAAAATACAAAAGTAAGATGATTAAAAAATAGGATGATCTTAAAACTGAAACCAAGATGATATACTAGTGTCGTGCGATCCTAAAAGTGAAATTATGATTATTTTAAAAGTAAAATCAGACTGATATAATAGTGCATGATTCTAAAAGTGAAACTTCGATGATCTTAAGAGCAAAATCAAAACTAATCGGGGGAAGTGGGGGGGACACTGCGCGCCGAGTCTCCCTCCCCCTCCGAGGTCGCGGGGTCTTCTTCCCCTGCGGAACTCCGGTGGGGGGAGCCCCCGTCGGGGACTCCCCCCCACCCTTCCTTCTCCCCCACGGGAGGCCCCTGCCAGGTGAGTCTTCTGAGACCATCCTGGGTTTTGTCAGGAAGGTTCCTCGCCCTTCCTGGAACGGTCAGGGGGTTCGGGGTCTTCCCCGTCCCTCCCCTGGATCTCGTCCCTCTCCTCCCTTGGTACCCCCTCCGTTCCCCCCTCTCTTGGGCCCCCCGACCCCTAGCTTCCCCGGCGACCCTACTTCCCCCTTCCCTGTTTCCCCCGCCTCTGCCCCGGCCTCCCCCTCTCCGACATTTCACCGCCCCTTCCCCCCTCCGCTCCCCAGGCGCCTTCCCCCCTCCCCTACCACTTCACCCTCCCGCCCCCTATTCTCGTTCCCCGCCTCCCCCCCGTCGTCGCCGCCCCCATCCCCCCTCCCCACCTCGCCGCGGATCCTCCTCTCCGGCCTCCTTCTGGCCCCACCCTTCCCATCCCCCCCTTTTTTATTCTCTCCCCTCACCTCCATCTCCCCGCCTTCGGCCAACCCTCCGTCCCCCACCCCTCTCCGCTTTTGGCACCGAGCATTACTCCCCTCTGCCCTCGGTCCCCCCCCGACTTCCTTCCACCTCCCCGTCCGGCCCGCTCCCCCATCACCGTTCCTGCCCCCTCTCACGCCTGCCCTTCTCCGTTCCTCCGTCACCCCGTGTTCCGCCCCTCTCTATCCCTTCTCTCCATTCCCGTTCCCTCCCCCCATTCCAATCTCCTCCTCTCCGATGGGTGTCTCCTCGAGTCCCCAGAAATGTTCGGTTCTGTTTCGTGTTGCAGGTGTCGGGTGTCCTTGTTCGATCTTGAAGAGTCTCGGAGATACTGAGCTCATCCCCCATGCATCCATCGAGGTGCTGGCCACCCGAGATTCTCTTCGTCACCGCCAGCAGTTAGCGCGGTCCGGTAGCCCAGTGCTCCGCGGAGAAGGTTCTCGTCTCCTCCAACAGCAGCAGCCCCTTCTCCGGCGTCTCCAGGGCTCCCCATCCTCGGTGTTTGTCTCCTCCCTTTCGGTTCCCCTCTATGTACTCTTTGCTTTCTACTTGGAAGTCCTTGGGCCATGTAACTTGTGGTTGTTCTCGCTCGGTTGCAGTATGTCGCCTTGTACATTTATCTTACTTGAATGAATAGAATCACCTGAATGCTTCCAAAAAAAAAAAAAAAAGAGCAAAATCAAGATGACGTAATAATGCATGATCTTAAAAGTATAATTAAGATTGTCTTAAAAGTAAAACCAGGATGATGTAATAGTGCACGATGCTAAAAATGAAATTAGGATGATTCTAAAAGCAAAATTAGGACGATCAAAAAAGTGAAAGTCAAATGATGAACATTAGAATTTAGACGATCCAAAAAAATAAATTTAATTGTCAGAATGAGATTAAGAAGTTATGTAAATGACTAAATTATCATTATTAATGTTATTTAAACATAGAAATATCGGAATGAGTCGATATTATATTTTTTGAAAAAATAATCTAATTATTTTTAAATCTCATATTAAGTACTTTTATAAATTATGTCATTTATTAAATTAAAAATGAGAAAAATAAAATTAGATAGTGAATAAAATTATGATTAATTTTACCGCTCAATAGTGTAATTAAAGAGATATCTAGTATATGTTAACAAGTGATTATTCTAGGAGATTCAAGAAAACTATATAGCGTGGAGGACTTATCTCTTATCATTCGAACTTATGCATTGAAATTGAGGAATTTATATAAATTAAAAAAGTAGCCTTATTGTGATTATCATACATAAAAAATAATATTTTATTCTCCTTGGATAGTGGTGACCGAGAAAACTATTACATTGACTAAGGAGGAAAACTATTACATTGACTAATTAAGGAGGAAGACTATTACATTGACTACGGAGAAGGGAATTGGAATTATATTATTTCTACGATATAGATGGGAATTAGTTTCTATGACAATAATAGGGCAAACAATTGATAGTTCCAGTTATATATATATATATGCATATATGAGTTGTATATATTATTTTCTAAGTGTTCTCAATAAGAATACGAGAGTGAAAGTTACATAGGGAGAATAGAAGAAGAAAAAAGAAAGTATGGATCTTTAATTTATTATTAGTAATTATTAAGAGTATCAGACGTATTAATTAGAAGATTTTGAACGGAAGAATACTTTCTTCTTGTATTTAGGAATATAAGGACATCTCTGATATCTGATACTTATCATGTAACGCCCGAGAATTTTTTAGGAATTTTCTGGGTTTAAAATATAGTTATTAGATATTTTTAAAGACTTAATGGGCTATTAAGAAGAATTAAGGATTTATTTAATCCATTTAAAGGCTCTATATTTACCTAAGGGTTAAGCCCAACTTATATAGACCCAAAGACCCAATTCTAAGGCTTTTAGACCCAAGCCTATTAATAGAAACGTAAATTAGTAAATTTACGGATTTAAATGAGATATATACATCAATTTAGGGGATAAAAGAGGGATAATACAAAAATCTGAAAATTTTAGAATTTATGAAGCTTGGCGGCCTATCGCGTGACCGCCAGCCTCACCGTAGCGGTTCTCCCATGACCGCTAAACAACCAAATTCCGTGAATGGGAGAAAACGTGAAAAGCTGAGATTGTTGGCGATCAAATCCCCTCGGATCGAAGCTACCTGGCATGGATGACTTTCTAGAACTCTCTAGGGATAAACTCTACTCTAATTTAGGACTCGAGGTTCGTTCAAATCCTCGAAACCCTAGCTAACCCTATAAATAGATCCCAAGTTTCACATGTGCGACCCTTACTTTTGGCTCGCGCGGAACTAAGATAAGGAAGTATTATTTGGGGTAAGTTCTTTAGAAGATTTCGTTCATTATAGTAAGATATAACTTCCCTCAAAATTTCGTTCTAGGAGATTAAGCCTACAAGAAGTTAGAGGCCTGCAAAGATGCTGGTTCGGTGCAAGTAACCTAGGAACTTGTGCAGACAACCCAGGAAGATCAGCAGTTTAGAAGTCCTAAACGAGGTAATTAGAAGATGGTTCTTTAGACTTATTTGTTCACCTTAGTACCCTCTTTCTACCCTCCAATTTTCGTTATCATAGGTGAAGGGAATCAAGAGTTAGAAAGGCAAGAAGTTACTGGTTCGATTCTGAACGAGCAGAAACTAGGGTTGACTTCTAGCCCTAAATTCAAAATCTAAAGTCAAACCAGAGGTAGGTTATCTCATGAATAGCTTAAATATGATCTTGGGAGTAAAAACCCTCAAGTTGCAGTCGATTTCATGCATTGTACTTAGAGTATTTACTATTTTATTGGGACTGCGCATCTAGTTTATTTTCCATGTATGAACTTAGCCTTAATGCAATTAATATAAAGATTTTTGGTTTATTTCACACAAACCCATGCATGTTCTTATTCTATTCTCTTTCTAGCATGTTTTACAGCATGTTATCGTTGATTTCCATGCATAACTTGTCCAAATTTAGTATTTATTCTTTGTTTTATAACTTCTGTCAGCCAGACATAAGACGACCTTAAAGGGACCGCAAGGAACATTTGCGGCCTAATCAATGACCATTTTTATCCCTTCGGGGCGGTCTATCGCAAGACCGTTTTATTCATTATAACAGCTAGTCCCTGACCGTTTCTGATTCTGAGAGCTAGTCTGAGCCTATTTGAATTCTACATATTAGTAACCCTATAATTACATTATTCTTCACTCAAATTATGTCTTATTTTTCCTGTTAAATACCCAGATTTAGCACGAGCATGGTTAAGACTTTATTTTTGGCTATTATGTAATTTCATGTCAAAATATTATAATTTTGTAATTAAATGATTTCTATGTTATAGTGGTATTTTTCTCCGTGTGTTTCACTGTTTCACTCTCATCTCTTGAGTCATTTTTCTTAAGTACATGGCGTATACTCCGATATGCGACCATTAGATACACTTTGCACTTATAGGCACATTTCTTGGACTTGTGATCATCTCCGTTAGATATTCCTTCTACCGGACTAGGTGATCTTGTTTCAAGGCCTCCGTAAGACTCTGCGAGCCTGGGATTCCCACTAGGACGTCGAATTGGTTGTACCCTTAAAACCCAATTGTTAGAAATCACTTAACCGGTGTTTTTTGTTCTGGACCTTATCGGCCTGTGGACGACCGCCAAAGGCACTTAGCGGCCCTTTATCTGACTGCTAAAGACCCCAAGCGGCCCTAACATGACCGCAAGGCTCCAGAAGGTTTCACTGCATCGACACTTTCTTTCTTCATGCCTCGACTCTGTCCATCAAATGGTCTGGACATGGCCGTATTACTATCTTAAACGGTTCTATCTAGACCGCTTGAGTATGTAAACGGTCCAGTAAACGACCACTTTATCCCTGACTCTGTCTAACCCAAGGTTTGGCCTTTGGGTTGGGTTTTCCAAATTCCTAGATGGTCGAATGATTACTTGGAACTTAACACTTGTCAAATAAGATATTAATAACTTATGAAAAGTAAAGAATGTGCCGTTATGCTGCCGATTTTTTAACTTATGGAAAGTAAAGAATATGATGTTATGCTGCCGATTTTTCTTCATGGCATAACCTTGTTCTAAATCAATCTTTGAACTCTCATATCCTTATTAATTTGGAGCAATCTTACCTTGATATTGTTATCATGGAACCATAGTTTGAACTTGTTACATTATTTGCCATATTTATATTCTTGTGGAAGTAGCTTGATTTATAACTTGAAGATGCAAGAGCAGGCACGGACAGTGTCCAAGAGCTCCACTCTAGTCCCTTCAACAGATAGTCGGAAACATACTATAAACCATGGGGTATGATAAACACTGGCGTCACATTGCGCTGTGAGTACTTTTTTATAAACTGGTGAAATCCACGAATAATCCATGAATACTCACGAGACATTCTTGTGAAATTACATGCTTGCTAGTACATTCTCGTTACATGACTTTCTAATACATAGCCTTTATGATTATGAAAAAGTACATTCTTGTTCATGAAAGATCAAACTTACATTCTTGCTATACACTTACTCAATCATGTTCTCAATTCTCATTTTTAATCGTATCATGTTACTTGTGTTACTTTGGTTTTACACCGCATATTTTACCGTATTTCATAAATCTTTACTCTAGAGCTAGAATGCTAATTACTTAAACATTGCCTTCATATTGATACGAAGATACCTACGGGACATGTGTGTTCATTCCCTACTTTTCTAATCTTTTTCAGGGAGTTCTAGCGGGTCAGATTCAGACTATTCAAGTGATGGATCCGGGAGTGATTGAAAGATCGAGAGAAGACCCAGTAGAGTCTTAACTCAAGTCGAGTCTATGTATTTTTCTTTATTTGAGTATAGTGAATTGAGTCAAATACATTTGTAATTTGATTATCATATCAATAAAAGTTAGATTTTTTATCCAAATATTGTGCATTCATTTCTTATGTATAAATGTGTTAGCGCTCTGATTTTATTGCTCGCTTGAGGCGTAGTAACCGACTGTTCACGTTTCTGATTGTTTCCGCTGCATAATCTCAAGGCGTGACATATCAGGAGAGGAAGAAGCGGTCGTCGCTGATGACATCGGTGTGGATGACGACAATCGGCGGGCAGGGAAGCAGCGGTTATCGACGGACGACGAAGCCTTGGCTACTGGCGCTGCTACCAGCGGGCGGGGAAGCAGAGGCGACTGGTGAAGGCGGCACCGTGTGCAGACGGGGCGGGCTGGAAGCAGCGACTACTGCCGGGCAGGGAAGTAGCGGCTGTCACTGCTACCTGCGGGCAACGACGACTAGTTATCACGGCACTATTGGTGCAGACGGGGCAGGCGGGGAAGCACCGGCTACCGACAGGTGGGAAAGCAGTGGCCGTCGGTGCTACGAGTGGCCAGACAAGGAAGCAGCGGCACCGTCGAGGGCGACAGCACCCGCGTGCGACGGCGACGATGGTGGCTGGGTGTTCTCCCTCGATCCGATGTGTTCTCGATAGCGGCAACTCGGGTGCCAGCGACGAGAGAAGGTGATCGGAGGGGCAGCAACGACTGCAACGGCAGCGGCACTGGTGGGAAGATTTCCACGCTCGAGAAACAAGGAAGGCGAGAGAGAGAGAGAGAGAGAGAGAGAGGGAAAGAAATTTGGTTGAAGAGGGAAATCTAAAATTCAGTTCGACGGTGTTTCCAAAATTGAATAAAAGGTATACTTTTATTAGTGTCCTCTATTTAATAAATTTTATAAGACATAATTTAATATTCCATCTACATTAAAATTTATTTAATATTAATATAAGGTCGATTTTAGTTTTACATTTTAATATTTAAAGTATAAGGGCACATTTGGAACGGAGATGACTTCTGTTGTTTTATATAAAATATATCCTTCGTAACTCTGTCCGAAGATTATTCATCATTTAGAATCCTGAAAAGTAACTCTCAGATTACTTCCACGGATTGCTTAAACTTGGCACTTCTGTGCCTGCTTCTCTCTCCACCATAAAATTATCTCATTCTCAAAAGTCAAGATATGCTATATTCATTTGATAAGAATTTAACTCTGCCAAAAGATTTTTGACTCGAAAGTGATGTCACGGGCGTTCTCAAATGCGCCCTAAGTCTTAATTTACTTCTGCCTTTTATTTTTCACTGTAAATTTTTAGTAGTAATATTACGTATCGTGGGAGTGTGCTTCATTGCTTCGTCTCTTGTTTTGACATCTTTTTTTTCTTTTGTTCGATGCACCGAAGGTCGAAGGAAGTCCAGCACGAGGGATTTCTTTCGTTCCGGCAGAACGTGGCCGGCTCGTAGCAAGCTCGTTGTCTTTTCGTGCACAAATTAACTTCTGGTCGAGTGCGGGAAGGAATGAGGTGAAAGATGGGACATCATGAGGGCGTCTCCAATCTCATATATGCATGCACTTAGACTCTCGAACACGTGTATTTAAATATGCAGACAACCTCCCATATCTGTAAACAGAGTGCTAAGGATTTGGATTCAAGGTTAGATGATCTGCATCTATCAAAAGGTTGTTCCCATCTCACTCTATTTTTATTTTCAGACGGTTAAATGGAATCTAAAACTGATCACTGTAACGACCAATTCATATTGTCAACCCCCTCATGTTTTTGGCAACAGGCGGTGTTAGAAATCCCCCCCCCCCATCCACACACATACCGTGCGTACGTCCTGTGTGTAGGGTTGTCAATGGGTCGGGTTGACCTGATAGATCCGCGGGCCTGGTCCGATTTCGGGCCGGGCCATAAGGACTTTTTAGGCCCGCGAATTTTTAGTTGGGCCTAAAAGCCCGGCCCGATTAGATCCGCGGGCCAGGCTCGGGTTTTGAGTTCGACCCGCGGATTAGTCCTGCCCGTTATCTTTTTTTATTCTCACTTCAAATTTTAAAACCTATTTAATTAAGATTATGTTATTTTACTTAATTAGAATTTTTAAAACTCTCTTTTCACACAAATTATGTAATTAATAATAAAATTTTAATTAATTTAGTGAGATTATGGTGGGAGTTTCCAATTGAGGGACGGTTACCCCGGAGTCGGTCGGTCCCTAGGCGAGTCTTACGGTGCCCGTGGAGCGTGCTCGCCCTTCGTGGAGTTCAAGCCAACATCGTGGGATGAAACGGTCGGTCGTCGGAGAGTCATCCGACGATCATTGCGTCTGAGATAGGGCCCTTCACGCTATCGAATCCAAGGACCGTTCATCTTGGGCCGTCCGTAGCGGCCCGGAGTTGTAGTGGCTTATTAGGCGCGTCGTGGACCGTAAGTCGAATTGGACTTATTGTAGATGGGGCCGATATGGGCCGAGCTGGATTTTACCCACCTCATATACCATCTCAATTTATATATGCTTGTCATAAATATTAATTATTTTTTGTGCTATTAAGCTAACCAAACGTCGTTAAATTAAAGCTGATCTAGATTTTAAAAAGAGGTTTTCACTCTTTGGTTATGGTCTGAATTGAAGGCCACTGTCAGCGTCAATGTCACAAACGCCGTTGCTATTGTCAGAGGCGAGGCTACCTCTATGCTACATCATGTTGAGAAGAGATCAGATGATGATGGGTAGAGAGGGCAACCATTTTGCATGGCGTCCTTGCATGGATGGTCCACCAAGCTAGGAAGGGCACGGGCCGGGTGGTCAGAATCCGATGGGCGCAGTACCATATATACATGCATGCATGGTGGTTTTCAAGGACGTCCCAAATTAAAATCCACGGGCAGAACGAAGAAACAGATACTAACATGAGGAAATGAAACAGCTTAATCATCGTTAAATCTTCCCCACACATATCAACAGATGTTTGGAACATCGATCCCTTCAATTCACATGATAATATTGATGATGGGGGCCGGGCCGGGCCACAAAAGAACAATTTCTATGGAATTGGCAGCGGTCTAAACCATGACAAATGGATATACGTATAGCCGATCGATGACCAAAACGTACGTGAGCTGATTATTTATTTATTTTTGGTTGTTTTTCTTTCTTTCATTCTATCAAATTAAGTTGGAAGACGACTCTTTATTTACAAATGGATATATGTACACCCCAAGCAGCAGTGGATCGGGCCGGTTGGCCTCCTCACTTTCCGCCAGGCAGATGCAGACTTCCTTGGCATTCAGTTCTCCACATAATTAATGGCAGGACCGGTGTATTCTCCACGCACGACAGGGAAATCATCAGGGTTCACCTCCCTCTCTTCCAGCCATGCGTAGCCCTCATGACCATTATCCCCCGGCGGAGAAACTGAGTCACCTGAAATGGGCAGTGGGCACGATCGATGATATATATCTACATCTGAGAGAAACAAAAGAGAGATAAGAGGTGATCATGCATGTGCACGATGCAGCCAACCCAAAGTTCTGGAAAAGCCACCTCTGCATGCAGAGACGTACCCACCGCGCGAGACACTAATTCATACGAACCGAAGACGCAAACTGTAAGTTTGCAAGACATTTCTACATGAAAGATGTCGGGTCTCAAGATCTCCAAAAACAAAACAAAAAATCGGAGCCCCCACATGCATTTCTACGAACGAGTGCATGTTTGTTATTAATTAAAGTTCTCAAAACCAGCTGGTGCGTTGACAAAATCATACCCGATGAACTTGTGCAAGGGTGGGCGTTGTAGTATGTGCAAGGCCTGGTTTCATCTTTCGAATACGGAGGTCCAAGCACATCCAGAATAGCGCAAGGTGTCAACGCAGTGAAGCAGTGCATGTTGCCCCCTGAGGCTGGATAGAGTACGGACGCTTTACATGGACCTGACAAGATAGCGTCGGTCTTAACCTTCGCCAAGCGCCTTCGAGCTGCAGGACAGGCTGTTGCAACAATTTATATATATATATATATATATATATATATATATATATATATATAGAGAGAGAGAGAGAGAGAGAGAGAGAGAGAGAGAGAGAGAGGACATCAAACACGAAGATATGATTCGTCTGAAGACTTACCTTGTGGGGAATTATTTGACCCATCTGCCTGCTCATGAGGACTATCATCAACCCAGTCGTAAGATTTGACGTGCATGGAGCCAAAGAGGAGTCTGCTAAACACGGTCATGCCCGGATGATCGTGAAGTGGGATAACAGCAGATGGAGGCAAGTAGAAGATGCAAATCTGCAGGGCGTACGTTCAAGTAAAGCAGCCAGAGAGGCATGGAAAGGAATTAAGGTTAAGGATCAGGATAAGAATGATCGGCGAGTCATTATACCGAGAATTTATCTTCATATTCACGGATGGATAAGTATGTGACAGGAGGTCTTCGTCCATTGTCCCCGACATTCCCGAGACACGGCATGTCCTCAGTTACGCCAACGTCCTTCCCTTCTATCTGATCTGCATAAAGCATTAGATCCAATTTGAAAGCCTCACAATTAATGGAGGAGTTTAATCCTAAATTTTTCTCCTCCATATATCACACGGTTGTCCCCCAGTAATACAAAGATATGTAATGCATGCGTATCTAGTTATTAATTAACACCACCTTAGCAAGTCTCTTCCAATCTTGCTAAAAGAGTATGTCTCATGTACGTCTTCACTGATATATACGGTGTTCGTAATAATGGACAATTAAGACAATTCCGGATGGGATGTCAAGAAGTTACAATGAAGACAATCTCCATGGGTAGGGATATATTGTTATCTCATATCTAGAAGACACAAGCATGAGGCATAGTAGTCCTCCATTGTACCCATGCACTGTGAATGCAGCAGATTGAAGTGACTACACATGGAAGATAAAAGCTGTGCCCGTAAGTTTTAAGCTGTCAGTGATCCAGAGGACAACAATTGAAGCATCTGAAGAGGTAGTCTTTTGAGTAAATCTCAACAATGGAAGAATGGCGCCATTTGCATGTTAAACACGGTATAATAGCAGTTTTGAAACTCCCGAGTATGTTAAGGATGGGCGTGGGAATGGGATCTCATATGTGTAGTAGGCAGAGATCCTCATATGTGTATGTTGAAACCGGCAGGATGTAAACGATGTCTCAAAGTATGTAGGTGTCTTTGTTAAAAATGGACTGTTTTCAGTTTAGTACGTATTGTTCTGAGAAAGCGAGTAGCTAGGGAATGCAGATGGCTAAAAATTAAAGAAGTTTCTGAATTAAAGCGAAGAAGGAAGACCCGGGAGGGAGGAATCAATAATCATCCATGCAACCTCACAAGGTTATCTTTCATCGCCTCCAAGATTTCTACTTCCTGTTCCTCCAATCCAACACAACGTGCAAAGAGATCATAAGCTCTCAGCAAAGCGATTAGTCGTTCAATTCCATCCCAAGAAATGTACGTAGTACTACGGGATCGCCATCAGAGGCCCCTCCATGCACAGGGAACTCCCCAACTCCACTCACCATACTCATCATGAACAAGAACACCATTCTCTCCGATGACGGCACCAGATCCCAAAGAATCGCAGGAACCCGTGGAATTAAACCGAAAGAAGGCATAGATCAGAATGAGTGGCTTTCAAACTCACTGGTCAGACCGACGCACCGAGCACACAGCGGATGCGCTCGACGTCCGCCGGGGAGGGGACGCCCCCGGCCTCGCCGTGGGAGAACACCCCCCTGCAGGTGTCGAACAGCCTCTGGACCAGCGTCTGCGCAGGTGGGCGCGGCCTCCTCTGCCGCCTCTTGTTCTTCCTGGACGACGAGTTGCCGGCCCCCCCGGAGTCCTCCCGCCCCTTCCCGTCAAGCAAGCGGCGTTCCACCCTCATGAAGGAGCAGCCTTCTCGCCCCAGTTGACCTGTGCAGGGCCGACCCAGATGACAAGGGACGCGGGGGACAACGTTCCACCCTCCGGGCAGGACCTGAAACAGGGGAAGGGGGGACTGAAACAGAGGATGGTGACGAGGGGAGGATAGGGGGACAGGGGGAGGCTGGAGCTAACGTTTAAAAGTGGGAATCTGTGTAGTTGTTGATGTTAAAATCTTGGCTTTTGTGACGCCTGAGAAGGAGAGCACTTATGGTGGTAGGGGTGACTCACTTTTCACACTTTTCAGGTCTTAGCACACACACCCTTGGAAAAGGGCGCACCAACATACACACCCAATTTTCTCCCGCACACATGCAATATAAAAGTTTAGGTTTAAATCAAGTAAAGAGAGCAAATCTGATAGTAGTTCACCGATAGAGAGCTTCCTGAGTCATCTTTCACGTTCCAGCATAAGAGGAAGGCTCCAAGAGATGAAGAACAAGGCAAAACTAGAGCAACAGTAGTCTCCATAAATTTTTAGCTCCTAGTCACCTTTAATCATCTCAATAGAATGTTTAAATATCTTTAGGGTTATCTTAGAAGAGTTTGGGAAACTTCTAGACCAAGGGAGATTCGAGATCATCCAAGAAATCACGCAGATTCACCTAGCTAGATCTGCAACTGATTCACAAAGTTCCCGTAGGGGTGTTGACACCCTGAATTGAAATCTTTTAACATGTGCTCTATCTACTCAAGCATTCTGCCTGTTTGATCCTACAAACTTGAAGACACCATAACTTCCACCACACACATCCAAAAGGCATGATCTCAGAGTCGTTATGAAGAGCTAAGTTACCACAATACATTACATTAAACCCTCTTCTTGAATCACAATAAAACCCAATTAAATCTTCATCAAAGATCAACTTTTATGCATTTTGACACTTGGACAATTTTTCAAGAATAACTTATTCTCTACACATACACTTGGAAATTTGGTTAGTCTAACATGAATAGACTTTGTTATTATCAAAACACTGAGAGATCACAACAATCTCTCACATTTTGACGATGACAAAACCCTTGGCAAATTAAGCATATAAAACTTACAAAATTTTTACAAGAAATTTATCACATATTGCAAGAATCATAAATGTCAAATTATATTCTATAAGAGAATACTCGAAATCTCATAAATGCATAATTTTCTCCCGTTTTTTGCCACCAGCAAAAGAGATATATGTAAGGATAAAAATGAGAATAAGAGCAACCATAGGAATATATTATGTTTCTCCCCCTTTTTGAAAAGAGACATACTCACAAAGTACCTATACAGTTGGGAAAGTAAACGAAAGCTGAAGAAGAAGAAGAAAGAACTGGACATGCCGAAGAAAAGTAGCAAGAAACTCCTCCCTAGTGGAGGCAAGAGGAACAGAGGATCGTTGTGACTCAATCGGTGTCAAATGACCATCAAGAAAGTATAAGTGCATAGAACATAGTGGCACCAAATTTCTCCCACTTATCAAGAAAGGCACATTACACACTAATTGGATTTATTCCACAAAATTTCATATCAAAAAAGTATGTCTAGTAATTCTCTTCAAGGATGAGAACTTGTGAAACTAATTTAGTAAGCTAAATAAAGTTATACCCAAAATTAAAAAATACTGGCCAAACACTATCATATCCCATTAATTCAAGTTTACAATTGTAAATAATCAAACGACAAAGATATAATCCCGATTTCCAAGCAAAACTCAAGCCTCATTTACTTTTAGAATGAATTTTGCTTTGACTTCAAAATCTCATCAGACATACATTGAGAAATGAAATCACTTAGAAGTATGTAATGCTCTCAACTTAAATGTGAGTAAAGTAATAATGAATACAAACGTCTCACATATAATATTTTGTCAAAAAAATAGACACATTGTGAATGGAATGCATGTAGTCTCATTGAAGTATATTAATCATTGAAAATCACTGAATTGGATATCATAACTTCTTTTAGTTTATTCTCCTCTTATGAATCTTATTCCTCCTACAATCATTTAGGATTCCATTAGGTTGTAATGGAGCTTGGGACAAGACTCTCAATGGAAAGAATAATAAAGGATATTCAATTTTTTTACGAATACATGGGAGTCTCCAAAGACCTTTTTTGTTTTGTTTTTTATATTTTCTCTTCTTTATTTTACACCTCATTTGTTGTTGGAGATATTTGACCTTATATCTCTTCTCTCAATTTTTTCAGAACTTTTATTTCTTTTTTATTTTATTTTATTTTTACTTTGACAGTACATCTTGATATTTCTCTATTTCGAGCTTCAATCAATGCATAATTACCAAATTCTCGGAAAAATAAGTGATGGATATGCCATTAAAGATTGATTAACAAGTGCAAACTTAATTATCATGGGGTATCGTTAAATGATTTAAACAAAGAGGAGGTTACTAAAGGCCAAATATGATTACCAGTGAAACAATGAATATTAGGTAGGTTGATAATACTCAAACTATCATTTTTTAGGATTTGTAAGGCTTCAATCATGATTTGAATAAATTTCAAAGAAGATTCTATTATCTTGACTCAATCTTTTGAAAATATTCTCAATTTTTAATCAAATCAAAGAATAATGAGACTACTCAATGAATTGATGTTGGATGTCAAAGAAAATAAGACTTGACATATTAACTCTCTAAAATAGACTGGCTTAAAAGTTCAATGGGTTAAGTCTCCACTAATGATTCTTCTGGATCTCTTAGTTAAGTTCACTTTTCCACTTTGACTTCACAAATGCGACATCATTTAGGGACTTAAAAGTCGTGAGAATATTTTGAATAAGAAAGGATAGTATTTTGAATTAAAGTATAGAAAATAATTTGCAAGCTAATAAGATCTAGCTCTCATGACGTGCATGGAGTTAGCTAGAAAAACTCACTAAGGAAAAAATGAGAAAATATGCGGGTTCTTGTGAAGTAGTCTATGAAATATATTCAAATATTCATGTTAACAATATTTTGTCTCGAGATAATTATCATGCACATCAACATCTACCATCTGTTTATGATAAAAAAAACCTAGTAAGAAGTCCCTTTGATGGATCACAAGAATGTTACCTGCTGGATGGCTGGACATAATTTTTCATCTTCTCAATGAATCTCGTCATAGGAATAGTCGCTACCAATGTACATTTTTTACATATAGCACCAAAATATCCCTACAAGAAATTCACATGACAATTTTTAATATCCAATTGTTTTGGGTTTAGAGGTGTTAATGAAACTCTCTAGCACATATTTGAGAATCCACATTGTTTTGATTTTATGCATATTCTTCCTTAACCAACAACCACTAGAAATATGACCTTTCTTAGCGCAAAAATTACAAATTTTGAAAGAAGCACTAGATAAAGAGATTTTTGACAAAATCGGTCTTACCATTTTTGGAATTTCATGAATGTATCCGATACTCTCTTTTCTGAAAATATCCACCGATACACCAAGTATAGCATCAAGATTATCTCTACCTTTCACAAATTTAGACAATGTGAATTTTAGATCTTTAATTTCCTATTGAAATTTACTCACATGACTTACATGCTCAATAATTTCATCTTTAAATTTAGATACTTCTAACTCCATAGTTTCATTCTCTTATTTTAAGTTATCATTCTCTAGTTCAAGCACACGTGTTCAATGAAGTCAATATTGTCCTGTTGAGATTTTAAATCTTACTTAAGGAGTTTATTTTATTTATTAAATTTTTTATATCTATCATAGATGCCCTCAAAGACAATGTCAAGTTGTTTCATAGTGATTGAGTCATTATTTACCTCATCATCTTCCTCGGGTTTGGCTATGAAATAGATCTGAGATTCATCCTCATCTTATTCCTTACTTGAGTTTAAAATTTCCTCTTCACTCCAAATAGCCACCAAAGCCTTCTTTTTCTTCTTGAGCTTGTACTTCTTATGTTTCTTCTTCATGTTAGGACATTCTCCCCTCATGTGTACTGACTTTTTACACTCATAACAAATAACTTCATCAGTCCTAGAGGTCTCCCCCTTAGAAAAAAAATATTTGCTCACCTTTAGTTTACCATCACGAGTCATCTTATTGTAGAAGAATTTTCTTACTTTTCTTGAGAGGAAAGCTACTTCTTCTTCATCTAAACCATCACTTACCTCATCTTCACTTGAAGAGATATTTTTAAATGTAGACTTGAAGGCCACATTCTACTTTTTCTTGTTTAATTTTTTTCTCTTGATTTATTATCATATTTATTTGATAAGTCATCAAAGAAGTCATGAGTGCATCCAATTCAAGGGTGGATAGGTCATTAGCTTCTTCAATAGCTGTGGCTTTAGCATTCTAAGAAGATGGTAAAGATCAAAGACTTTTATGAACAATATCAGAATTTGAGTATATCTTATCTAATGCTTTAAGCCCATTTACTATAGAGTTTTTTTTCTTTTTATTCCTTACAAATAAGCGTATTTATGTTTTAGTCCTCAAATACAACTATTATTTTTAAATATCTTATAATCTTTTAATTCTTAATTTTTAGTCCCTATAGTTTATGGGCATTAGAAAAAGAGGATATATAGGAGAATAGTCCATCCTAAACTAACAGGACATGGGAAATGTTGAAAATACCCCCACTCTCTCTCTTTTCATTGACTCTCTCTCTCTCTCTTCTCTCTCTCTCCCCCTATGCTTTCTCTCTCAACAGCCTCTTCCCCCCACCGGCAACGACGGATGGCAGTGCTGATGGGGACGACGATGGGGCACATCTAGCGTCTAGGAGCCTAATGGTGTAACCGACGGGGCCTTCTTATAGATGCCAGAATCTGGGGGGTGGGGGGAGAGTAGTAGGGAGAGAGGGGGGATGGGGTGAGAGAGAGAGAGAGGGGGAGGGGTATGGGGTGAGAGAGGGAGAGTGTGCATGGAGGGGGGACACCGGAAGTGTCTCCCCCTCCGGCTCTGACGATGATAGAGGGAGAGGGAGAGGGAGAGAGAGAGCGAGGAAGGGACGCTCCAGCGTTGACAGAAGGAGAGGGAGAGGGAGAGAGAGAGAGGAAGGGACCCTCCAGCGCTGACAGAAGGAGAGGGAGAGGGAGAAGAGAGAGAGCAGGCCGGCGGTGACAAAGGGAGAGGAATAGGGAGAGAGAGAGAGGAATGGAGAGAGAGAGAGAGCAGGGGGGCTCATGAAGGGAGAGAGTGAGCGAGTTAAAATCACTCCCAGACGGAGTGATTTCAACTCGCTTACTCTCTCCCTTCATGAGCGAGATGAAATCGTTTCGTCTGGAATGGAGTGAGAGAGAGCAGGGGGACTCATGAAGGGAGAGAGTGAGCAAGTTAAAATCACTCCCAGACGGAGTGATTTCAACTCGCTTACTCTCTCCCTTTGTGAGTGAGATGAAATCGCTCCCAGATGGAGCAATTTCATCCCTATGCTCTCTCTTTCTCCCTTCCTCTCTCTCCCTCTCACTTCACTGTCGGCTCTCTCCGACGTCCCCCCTCCCCCTCTCCCTCTTCCTCTCCCTCTGTCACCATCGTATGGTGTCCCCCCCCTCTCAAATCTTAGTAAAAATAATTTTACTATCAAAACTGTATAAGAATGTAGAATTTTTTTTTGCAAAAGTACCATGCATGTTTACAAGTTTATTTATAAAACTATTTATCTTATTTTCATATTATTTTTAATAACCTTCTTATACTAAGATTGCGTGAAAAATAATATCCCTACAAGTAACCTTTGTTCAAGTTCAAGATATGGAGAATATTCTGTTTCCATCCATAAAATTAAGTTTTTGGACAGAAATATCCCTACAAAAAGAAGACATTTACTGACATTTTGTTAGCTAAAGAAGGCGAGGGGAGACTTGTTCTTCCAAGTGAAGAGAAACGGGGTGCTCTCAAAGGGGGATTATAGCTTTCCTGTGGGCTCTCTCTCTCTCTCTCTCTCGATCGAAGACGCTTACGAGAAAAATAGTAGTGTAGGGGGGGGGGGGGGCGTCGTGTTCTATGCGTTTATCTCCCTCGTTTATGTTGTATAGCGACAATGCCTACTGTCTACCTATTGTTTTCTGCGAACGTACACCGTGTCTCATTTTCTGATCCATCAGTTGATAACCGTGGCGGAGTTAAAAATATTTAAAAGAGGGGATAAAATAAAATTAATATAATAAAAATTATTTATTTATATTCAAATAGAAGATATTTTACAAGTGAGTTATCTACGTCGAGTCTTCATATTCTGAAAGCGTTATATTATTATTTCCTTGTCAATACTCTCGAATGTCTCCTTCTCAATATGTCATAAAAGTATCATTCATCCATTGATCACCATAAAAATTGATTCACCTTCAAAATCAAGTGCAGTATTTCTAACGAGTGGAGCTGGATTTGTATTATATAATCGAGATAATAAATCACAAATAGGAATAATTGAGAGGAAGAATCAAGTTAAACTACTGAGCTATGTAAAATGTGATTGAAAATACACGAAATAAAAATTAAAAAGAAAGACAAAATCAAAGTTCTGAATGAAATGTCTTCTCCAAATAAAGCCCATAGTAAAGCCCTACGATTCAGCAAAAACCACCAACTGAGCAAGGGGAAAAACTCATCGTATTGATAGAGAAGTTTCTCAAAGTGGAGTGGGGTGTGAGGGGCCGGACGTGCAAATCGGAGATACCTACTACAAGTCTTCAAATCAACCCTGTGCTCAGCCCGATAGCCTTTTTTTATTTCTACTCAACCATTAAAAATCAACCCTACATAGCTACAGACAAAGTTTCTCAATCGACAGTCGTAATACCCTTTTACGATTCTACTGTGCTACTTTTATCCTCTTTTACCTCTTTTAAGTTTCAATCTTACAAAAGAAAATCTCCATCGTCGATTTACGATTAAACAACCAACCAATGAATGTGGGTGATAAATATCCACCATCAGTAGACATTTTAACTTAATCGTAAAGCATAAATATCCACCATAAATAGGCATCTAATGAGTCCAAAAAACCCAACAGAGGTGAGGGAAAAATGAAACAAATCAACAATTTTACCCAAAGTCAAGGGGGGGGGGCCAATTGCCCCCCCTTGCCCCATCCTGGCTCCGCCAATGGTTGATAACTAATGTTTATTTGATTGTTTCAACAATCTAATATCTCTACGAAGTTATGAAACACACACGAGAAAGAGGTAAATTAGGTGTTGATAAATTTTTAATGTACAATACAAAACACAGCTAACAAACACAAAGAATAGAAGTTGGAGAGATGAAGTCAATCACAGTGATGCAAGGCAATTTTTATGGAGGTTTGATACATCAAGGTGTTGAACTATGTCCTCTCTCTAAAAACTCTTAAGTATCCACCGCTAAAAATCCTAGCAAATCACACATACGTCATACATAAAGGTGGTGACTCACTTTTCACACACACACACACACACTCTTAAAAAAGGGCGCACCAACACACACACCCAATTTTCTCCCACACACATGTAATATAAAAGTTTAGGTTTAAATCAAGTAAAGAGAGCAAATCTGATAGTAGTTCACTGAAGGAGAACTTTCTGAGTCATCTTTCACGTTCCAGCATAAGAGGAAGGCTCCAAGAGATGAAGAACAGGGCAAATCTAGAGCAACAGTAGTCTCCACGAATTTTTAGCCGCTATTCACCTTTAATCATCTCATTAGAATGTTTAAATATCTTTAGTGTTATCTTAGAAGAGTTTGGGAAACTTCTAGCCCAAGGGAGATTCGAGATCATCCAAGAAAATCACGCAGATTCACCTAGCTAGATCTGCAATTGATTTGCAAGGTTCCCGTAGGGGTGTTGACAGTCTGAGTTGAAATCTTTTAACATGTGCTCTCTATCTACTCAAGCATTCTGTCGGCTTGATCCTGCAAACTTGAAGACAGCATAACTTCCACCACACACATCAAAAAATCATGATCTTGAGGTCGTTGCGAAGAGCTAAGTTATCACAATACATTACATTAAACCCTCTTCTTGAATCACAATAAAACTCAATTAAATCTTCATCAAGAATCAGCTTTTATGCATTTTGACACTTGGACAATTTTTCAAGAATAACTTATTCGATCTCTACACATACACTTGAAAGTTTGGTTAGTCTAACATGAATAGACTTTGTTATTATCAAAACACTGAGAGATCACAATAATCTCTCACATTTTGACGATGACAAAATCCTTGGCAAATTAGGC
Source organism: Amorphophallus konjac (assembly GCA_022559845.1). Lineage (NCBI taxonomy): Eukaryota > Viridiplantae > Streptophyta > Magnoliopsida > Alismatales > Araceae > Amorphophallus > Amorphophallus konjac. The sequence goes on from CM040118.1 coordinate 458,153,653, forward strand.
AAATAAGACCTACAAAGTTTTTACAAGAAATTTATCACATATTGCAAGAATAAAAAATGTCAAATTATATTCTATAAGAGAATACTCGAAATCTCATAGATGCATAATTTTCTCTCTCTTTTTGCCACCAACAAAAGAGATATATGTAAGGATAAAAAGGAGAACAAGAGCAACCATAGGAATATATTATGTTTCTCCCCCTTTTTAAAAAGAGACATACTCACAAAGTACCCATACAGTTGGGAAAGTAAACGAAAACTGAAGGAGAAGGAACTGGACATGCCGAAGAAAAGTAGCAAGAGACTCCCTTTGAGTGGAGACAAGAGGAGCAGAGGATCGTTGTGACTCAATCGGTGTCAAATGACCATCAAGAAAGCATAAGTGCATAGAACATAGTGGCACCAAATTTCTCCCACTTATCAAGAAAGGCACATTGCACACTAATTAGATTTATTCCACAAAATTTCATATCAAAAAAGTATGTCTAGTAATTCTCTTCAAAGATGAGAACTTGTTAAACTAATTTAGTAAGCTAAATAAAGTTATACCCAAAATTAAAAAATACTGGCCAAACACTATCATATCCCATTAATTCAAGTTTACAATTGTAAATAATCCAATGACAAAGACATAATCCCGGTTTCCAAGCAAAACTCAAGCCTCATTTACTTTTAGAATGAATTTCGCTTTGACTTCAAAATCTCATCAGACATATATTGAGAAATGAAATCACTTAGAAGTATGTAATGCTCTCAACTTAAATGTGAGTAAAGTAATAATGAATACAAGCGTCTCACATATAATATTTTGTCAAAAAAAATAGACACATTGTGAATGGAATGCATGTAGTCTCGTTGAAGTATATCAATCATTGAGAATCACTGAATTGGATATCATAACTTCTTTTAGTTTATTCTCCTCTTATGAATCTTATTCCTCCTACAATCATTTAGGATTCCATTAGGTTGTAATGGAGTTTGGGACAAGGCTCTCAAGGGAAAGAATAATAAAGGATATTCAAATTTTCTGCGAATACATGGGAGTCTCCAAAGACCTTTTTTGTTTTATTTTTTATATCATTTGTTGTTGGAGATATCTAACCTTATATCTCTTCTCTCAATTTTTCAGAACTTTTATTTCTTTTTTATTTTATTTTATTTTTGCTTTGACCGTATATCTTGATATTTCTCTATTTCGAGCTTCAATCAATGCATAGTTACCAAATTCTCGTAAAAATAAGTGATAGCTATGCCATTAAAGACTGATTAACAAGTGCAGACTTAATTATCATGGAGCATCGTTAAATGATTTAAACAAAGAGGAGGTTAATAAAGGCCAAATATGGTTACTAGTGAAACAATGAATATTAGGCAGGTTGATAATACTCAAACTATCATTTTCTAGGATTTGTAAGGCTTCAATCATGATTTGAATAAATTTCAAAGAAGATTCTATTATCTTGACTCAATCTTTTGAAAATATTTTTGATTTTTAATCAAATCAAAGAATAATGAGACTACTCAATGAATTGATGTTGGATGTCAAAGAAAATAAGACTTGACATATTAACTCTCTAAAATAGACTGGCTTAAAAGTTCAATGGGTTAAGTCTCCACTAATGATTCTTCTGGATCTCTTAGTTAAGTTCACTTTTCCACTTTGACTTCACAAATGTGACATCATTTAGGGACTTAAAAGTCATGAGAATATTTTGAATAAGAAATGATAGTATTTTGAATTAAAGTATAGAAAATAATTTGCAAGCTAATAAGATATAGCTCTCATGACGTGCATAGAGTTAGCTAGAAAAACTCACTAAGGAAAAAAATGAGAAAATATGTGGGTTCTTGTGAAGTAGTCTATGAAATATATTCAAATACTTGTGTTAACAATATTTTGTCTCGAGATAATTATCATGCACATCAGCATCTACCATCTATTTATGATAAAAAAAATCTTGTAAGAAGTCACTTGGATGGATCACAAGAATGTTACCTACTGGATGACTGGACATAAATTTTTACATTCTCATTGAATCTCATCATAGGAATAGTCGCTACCAATGTACATTTTATACATATAGCACCAAAATATCCCTACAAAAAATTCACATGACAATTTTTAGTATCCAATTATTTTGGGTTTAGAGGTGTTAACGAAACTCTCTAGCACATATTTGAGAATCCACATTGTTTTGATTTTGTGCATATTCTTCCTTAACCAACGACCACTAGAAATATGACCTTTCTTAGCACAAAAATTATAAATTTTGAAAGAAGCACTAGATAAAGAGATTTTGACAAAATCGGTCTTACCATTTTTGGAATTTCATGAATATATCCAATACTCTCTTTTCTAAAAATACCCACATATGCACCAAGTATAGCATCAAGATTATCTCTACCTTTCACAAATTTAGACAATGTGAATTTTATATCTTTAATTTCCTACTAAAATTTACTCACACGACTTACATGCTCAATAATTTCATCTTTAAGTTTAGATACTTCTAACTCCAGAGTTTCATTCTCTTATTTTAAGTTATCATTCTCTAGTTCAAGCACACATGTGTTCAATGAAGACAATATTGTCCTGTTGAGATTTTAAATCTTGCTTAAGGAGTTCATTTTATTTCCTAAGTTTTTTATATCTATCATAGATGTCCTCAAAGACAATGTCAAGTTGTTTTATAGTGATTGAGTCATTATTTACCTCATCATCTTCCTCGGGTTTGGCCATGACATGGATCTGAGATTCATCCTCATCTTATTCCTTACTTGAGTTTGAACTTTCCTCTTCACTCCAAATAGCCACCAAAGCCTTCTTTTTCTTCTTGAGCTTGTACTTCTTATGTTTCTTCTTCATGTCAAGACATTCTCCCCTCATGTGTCCTGACTTTTTACACTCATAACAAATAACTTCATTAGTCCTAGAGGTCTCCCCCTTAGAAAAAGAACATTTGCTAACCTTTAGTTTACCATCACGAGTCATCTTAATTATTATGGAAGAATTTTCTTACTTTTCTTGAGAGGAAAGCTACTTCTTCTTCATCTAAACCATCACTTACCTCATCTTCACTTGAAGAGATATTTTTAGATACAGACTTGAAGGCCACATTCTACTTTTTCTTATTTAATTTTTTGTCTTGATTTATTCTCATATTTATTTGATAAGTCATCAAAGAAGTCATGAGTGCATCCAATTCAAGGGTGGATAGGTCATTAGCTTCTTCAATAGCTGTGGCTTTAGCATTCTGAAAAGATGGTAAAGAACGAAGAATCTTATGAACAATATCGGAGTTTGAGTATATCTTATCCAATGCTTTAAGCCCATTTACTGTAGAGTTTTTTTTCTTTTTATTCCCTAAAAATAAGCGTATTTATGTTTTAGTCTTCAAATACAACTATTATTTTTAAAGTTCTTATAATCTTATAATTCTTAATTTTTAGTCCCTATAGTTTATGGGCATTAAAAAAAGAGGACATATAGGAGAATAGTTCATCCTAAACTAACGCGACATGGAAAATGTTTAAAATACCCCTGATCTCTCTCTTTTCATTGACTCTCTCTCTCTCTCTCTCTCTCTTCTCTCTTTCTCTCCCCCTGTGCTTCTCTCTCCCCAATCTAGTCAGCCAGCGACAAGCCCTGTAACAGCCTCTTCCCCCCACCGGCAACGATGGATGGCAGTGCCGATGGGGACGACGATGGGGCACATCTAAAGTCTAGGAGCCTGATGATGTGTAGACGCTGAAATTTGGGGGGTGGAGGGAGAGTAGTAGGGAGAGGGGGGATGGGGTGAGAGAGAGAGAGTGAGGGAGGGGTATGGGGTGAGAGAGGGAGAGTGTGCATGGAGGGGGGACACCGGAAGTGTCTCCTCCTCTGGCTCCGATGATGATAGAGGGAGAGGGAGAGAGAGAGAGAGAGGAAGGGACCCTCTGGCGGTGACAGAAGGAGAGGGAGAGGGAGAGAGAGAGAGAGCAGGTCGGTAGTGACAAAGGGAGAGGAAGAGGGAGAGGGAGAGAGAGAGAGGAGTGGAGAGAGAGAGAGCAGGGGGACTCATGGAGGGAGAGAGTGAGTGAGTTAAAATCACTCCCAGATGGAGTGATTTCAACTCGCTTACTCTCTCCCTTCATGAGCGAGATGAAATCGCTCCATCTGGAATGGAGAGAGAGAGAGAGCATGGGGGACTCATGAAGGGATAGAGTGAGCGAGTTGGAATCACTCCCAGATGGAGTGATTTCAACTCGCTTACTCTCTCCCTTCATGAGCGAGATGAAATTGCTCCTAGACGGAGCGATTTCATCCCTATGCTCTCTCTCCCCCTTCCTCTCTCTCCCTCTCACTCTGTCATCGCCAACTCTCTCCGACGTCCCCCTTCTCCCTCTCCCTCTCCCTCTATCACCGTCGTCTGGTGTCCCCCCCTCTCCCTCTCCCTCTCTCTCTCAATCATGCCATCCGGCATCCCCCATCTCCCTCTCCCTCTCAATCTATCACCACCGTCTGGCATCTCCGGTACCTCCCCCCTCTCTCTCTCTCCCTCTCAATCTATCACCACTGTCCAGCATCTCCCTTCCCCCTCTCACTCTCTCTCCCTTCCTCTCTCTCTCTCCCTCTCCCTCTGTCACCATCGGCTCTCTCCCTCTGTCACCATCGGCTCTCTCCGACGTCCCCCCTCTCCCTCTCCCTCTCACTCTGTCACCTCCATCCAGCATCCCCCCTCCCCTTCTCCCTCTCCCTCCCATCCGGTATCCCCCCTCACCCTCTCCCTCTCCCTCTCACTCTGTCACCGCCGGAGGGGGAGCTCTGACGTCTCCCTATTCTCTCTCTCTCTCTCTCTCTATCTCTCTCTCTGTGTGTCTGCATCCATGGCAGGTGAGATGCTTGCGCCGGAGAGAGGAGGTGGGGCCCACAGCTAGAACGACGAGAGAAAGAGAGAGAGGAGTGTGGGGCCCATAGTTTAACTAGGGTTATTTTAATCTTTTACTCACCTTAAGTTAATTTAACCTGGGTTACGTTCAACTCTAGTTACTGAAACTAACGGTAGGGACTAATAAGTACAACGACGAAGATTTGAGGGATTTTAAAAATAATAGTTGTATCTGAGGGACTAAAACATAAATACACTTATTTGTAGGGACTAAAAAGAAAAAAAAATCATTTACTATATCACCAAATCTTGTGAATATTTTCCCCATGATCTCATTTTCCTCCATCTTGAATAACTCATATTTGTGAACAATGAGATTTATCTTTATCTCCTTGACTTTGAGAAGTACCTTCAAATGTGACTTGAAATTTCTCCCATATCTCGTTGGCCATTTCACACGTGTAAATAAGATTATATCCATTAGCATCAAGTGCACAATGAAGATCTTATATAGCTTAAAAATTAATAGATATTTTTCTAAAGTCGCCAACTCCTCACTCTTCGGATTTCTTTATTGGCACATAGGGACCAACCTCTATAACCCTCCACATCTCATAATCAATAACTTTCATGTACGTAGTCATACAATTTTTCCGGTAGCTATAATTGGATCCATTGAAAAAAAGAGGTCTAACATAGGATCACTTCGTATCTCAAGTGTCTCTCTAGGATTTGCATTCATTGGGAATTAACATAATAAAGATTGAGATTGCAGTTAATTTGTATAAAGCATGATATATATGCTTTCTAATTCTCTAGAAGTAAAAGCGGGATTAAAGATATATGCTCTAGGGGATGTTTTTTTTCCGTCTTATGTGTTACTCCACACAAAATTAGGAAACATGGTTTTAGATAGAGAGCTAATTTCCAAGTCAACGTGTAGGACCGCTCATTAACTAAAGAAGATGAAAACTTTAAAAACAATACTTCTATATCCACGCAAATACCAAAAAAAAAAAATGGGCTGTAACTCAGCTACTACAAGAGACATGTTTTAACTCTAAACAGCACACTCGGTTTTGCACCAAGGAGCTGGAGCAGTACCCAACTTGTACAGACGATACTTTACCAAGTCTTCGCCATGTAACCTGCAACCTGCAGAAGACTCGGTGGTTTTGCCATAGTAGTAGAGATGGGCGGAGGCCGTTGGACCCGGTCCACCGGTGGTAAATCGGGCAATTAAATCTGGTAGATAGTTTAATAGCTGCCTTTGTAATTACTTGGCTGCCTTTTCCTTCTTTTACGCATTAGCTCAGATGACTTCCCAGCCATGTGGCATAGCTATGACCAATGTATGCAATATTAGTGAGACTATAAATAGAAGAGGAAAAGATGGCCACAGGGCTATCGCCATTACCCGCTAAATCAAAGAGGACCTTTACCTACGGCACTTATCTACGGTTCTGTAAGTTGTAGATATAGATTAGGCTGTATTATCTACGATTTCGTGGGTTTATATATTACTTACGGTCGATGTCGTAGGCAATAGGGATGCCTTACCTACGTTTTGGTAGCACCGTAGGAATAGATAGATAGATTGAACTACCTACGGACAATATCGTAGGCAAGTGATATATTACACTTACGGTTCTGTTTGAGATATAAGAATAGATAACTATATTGAACTACCTATCGAGAATGTCATAGGTATGTAATAGCATATACATATCCTTTGATAGGGTCATAAGAATAGATAGCCATACTACATTACCTACGGTCCGTGTCGTAGGTATGTGATATAACATACCTACCGTTTTTTATGTCGTACGAATAGTTTCTATTTTTATATATTACCTATGGTTAATGTCGTAGGTAAGTTATAATTTATACCTACGGTTTGATAGTGTGGTAGGAATAGATAGTCATATGAAATTACTTACGGTACGAGTCGTAAATACGTGAAGTAATATACCTACTATTTAATTATGTCGTAGGAAAATTTTTTATTTTTATATAATACCTACGATCAATATCATAAGTAAGTTATAATTCATACCTGTAGTTTGATAATGTGGAAGAAATAAATATAAAGATTTTTGACGTCAGGAACAAAGCTTCCTGCGAACCTCCACAAAACACCTATGTCCACCTACTGTTTGATAGGGTCATAGGAATAGATAGCCATACTACATTACCTACGGTCTGTGTCATAGGTATGTGATGTAACATACCTACTGTTATGTATGTCGTAGGAATGGTTTCTATTTTTATATATTATCTACGGTCAACATCGTAGGTAAGTTATAATTTATACCTACGGTTTGATAGTGTGGTAGGAATAGATAGCCATATGAAATTACTTACGGTACGAGTCGTAGGTACGTGAAGTAACATACCTACTATTTAATTATGTCGTAGGAATAGTTTTTTTTTATATAGTACCTACGGTCAATGTCGTAAGTAAGTTATAATTCATAACTAGGTTTGATAATGTGAAAGGAATAAATATAAAGATTTTTGGCGTCAGGAACAAAGATTCCTACGTACCTGCACAAAACGCCTCTTTCCTCTCAAAATCTATAAACCCTCTTTCCTCTTCAAAATCCTAAACCCTCTTTCCTCTCCCTCTGCCACTTTAATCCCTATTCATCGTAAACCCTCTTGCCCCTCCCCCTCTTTCCCCCCCTCCGCCATAAACCCTCTTTACTCCCCTTTCACCGTAAACACTCTTCTCGCTGTAAACCCTCTATCCTCCTCCTTCGCCGCTTTACTCTCTCTTCGCTGTAAACCCACTTTCCTCCCCCTCTGCCGTCATAAACCCTATTTCCGCGCACAAAAGGCACAACATCCACAGTCATCCCCACGCCGTACCAGTTGGGAAGGGGCTGTTATTTGACATTTTTTTAAGAAGGGAATAAGGGAGGCGGCCGTGCAGGGGGACCTACCTGATCAAAGTGGAGGAGGAAAATAAGAGGGGTAGCAAGGAGACATTCATCAAGTGGAGAATGTTATTCCCACAAGCAACTGTCCATCATCTTCCCCGTATTGCCAGTGACCACAACCCCATCTACACCAACCTGTAGAGAAGCTTCAGAAGGAGAAGACACACTTTTAAATTTGAATCCATGTGGACATTGAGGAAAGATTTTGAGGCAGTTATCAACAGCAGTTGGAATAATACTACCCCATTATCATCCAGCTATCACCAGAAAACTCAGTAGATCCAAAATGCTATCAGAAGTTGGAAAAAGAAAAGCTTCAAAGACCCCCTCTATAAAGTGGATGAAATCAAGAGAGAAATGCAACAGATCAGGTCCCTATCTCCCTCAGAAGAGAATGTTAAGAGAGAAGCCTTTCTGGAAAGCCAGCTTGAGGAACAAGTGAGGATGCAAGAGGAATTCTGGAGGCAAAGAGCCAAAGCCCACTGGTTCAAGGAGGGTTACCGATGTACTAAATATTTCCACACTAAAGTCCTCAACAGAAGAACCTCCAACAGGCTCACCTGGGTCAGGCTTTTGGATAATAGCTGGTCAGGGGAAATTCAAACCATCAAAGACACCTTTGTAAATTACTTCAAAAACCTATACACATCCTCCATTCCCACCCCCTCCCCGTGACACCTTCCCACCCCCACCAGTACCATATCCTAGCCCGAAGACAAATACTTCCACTCCCCCCCCATCCACCAAAGAAATTGAAGAAGCCCTCCACACCATGAACCCCAGGAAATCCCCCGGGCCACATGGATTCCCCCCACTATTCTACCAGAAATACTGGCCCATCCTCAAAACCCAATGCACTGACCTTATCATCTCCTTCTTCCATAGCCACACTCTCCCCCCCAACCTCAACCATACACACATCACCCTTATACCCAAAAAACAACCCACCTGCACCCCCTCTGACTATAGACCAATTACTCTCTGTAATGTTCTGTACAAACTCATTACCAAGATCCTGGCAAACAGAATCAAGACCCTCCTCCACAAAGTGATCTCTTCTAACCAAAATGCTTTTCTCCCTAACAGGTTTACTTCTGATTGCATTATTACAGTTCAGGAATTGATGCATTCCATCAGAACAAAGCAAGGAAAGACAAGTTTCTTCGGCCTCAAGCTCGACATCAGCAAAGCTTATGGCAGTCTAGAATGGCCTTTCATCGAGGCAGTCATGGAATCTCTGGGTTTCTCTACCCAATCCAGGAAGCTTGTTCTACAGAGTATCAGCAATGTTATCTACTCTATCAACATCAACGGGGAACCCACAGGTACTATCAATCCAACCAGAGGAATCAGGCAAGGATGCCCTCCTTTTCCATACCTGTATATCATGTGCGCCGAAGTGCTCACCAACCTGATCAGAGACAGAGTGGAGGAGGGAAAGATCCAAGGTTTCAAAGTCAACAACAGAGCCCCCAGCATTACTCATGTCATGTACGCTGATGATATATTCCTCTTCAGCAAGGCTGAGGAAATGGAGATCAATGAATACATGGAAGTCCTTCAAACATACACATCCTGGTCAGGTCAGTTCCCCAACAAACAAAAATCTGGCTTTATTTTCAATCCCAATATATCCTCTTCTCTGCAAAATTCTATCTGCCAGAGCACCCACATAAAGTGTCTCCCACAAAAAGAGATGTACCTTGGTGTGCCTCTATGGCCTGAGAGAAGTAGAATTCAACAATTCAAATTTCTGGAACATCGCATCAGAAACAAGCTCAGTAAATGGAAATGCAAAACCTTGTCTCCAGCTGGGAGGGCCACCCTCATCCACACTACCCTCTCCTCCATCCCATCCCATATTATGGCCACATCCCTCCTCCCTAAAAGCATTATCCATAAACTCAACCAACTCCAATGTAATTTCTGGTGGGGGGCAGACTCCAACCAACACAGAATCCACTTCTGCAAGTGGGAGAAGATTAAACTCCATAAGAAGGCTGGGGGTTTGGGTTTTAGAGATCCCCAAACTTATAACAAGGCTGCTATCATGAAAATTGCCTGGAGGTTCCTCAACGATCAACACTCTTTATGGGATACTATCCTGAGAGCCAAATACCTCAAAGGCATTGATTTCTGGACTGTGAAGAAACCTGTCAGAAGCTCACACATTTGGACGACCATACAATTTGTTAGAACCGAAATAAAATAAGGCCTTCTCAAACTCATCCAAGATAGCAGGAGCACTAGTATTTGGGAAGACAAGTGGATACCCGATAGAATTAGCCCTCCCACTCCTCTCGGCGACCTCACACAGCACCCCCTAGACCTAGTCTCCCAGTTGATTTCCAATCACCAATGGAATCAACCTCTCATCAAAGCTATTTTTCAAGAAGAAATTGCGCAGGACATCCTGAAAATTAATCTGCTGCAATAGACTTCCACCAAGGGGAATATTAACATTTGGGCCCTCACCAGGACTAGGGACTTCTCAATCAAATCGGCATACAGAATGCTAGCTGAGAAATCTTTACCCCCATCCTCATCCACAAACCGCAATATCTGGCAGATTATATGGAACCCCAATACCTACGACAATATCCCTCCAAAAGTCTCTGTTTTTATATGGAAATGCCTTGTGGGTGCTGTCCCTATCAATTCCAGAATCGTTAGGAGCAATAAGAAGGTCGACCCCAGCAGCCCCATATGCTATACTGGAGTCGAAACTGTCCAACATATGATGTTTTATTGCAACCATGCTAGAGCTACTTGGAAGATGTCCCCACTCAACTATCACTTAGCAGAGGACCCCAGGGAACTTGAGGAAAGACTTTAGGATTGGTCCAACCCTCCTTTTTCAACAGGTAGAAAGGACACAAAAGTCATCTCCATGTGCTACGCACTGATATGGCAGATATGGGCAGCGAGATGCAAGAAAGTATTTGAAGGCATCGAGGAACACCCAAGCTCCACCACCTTCAAGGCCCTGCAGAACCATTACAGTTGGGCAGAAAACAAGGCTCACACTAACAAATCAACCCCTCAGCAGCTTGTCACCTGGTGCCCCCCCCCGAGGGCCAATTCCTCAAAATCAACGTCGACGCTGCATTCAACGCAGGTCAGGGAGCTCTTGGTGTTATCCTCACTAACCCAGTAGCCTCCCCCATTCAATGCCTACAGCAATTCCTGTTAGAAGTTCCCTCCCCAGAAGCGGCCGAGGCCCAAGCTTTCCTCCAAGCTCTGAAATTAGCGGCCTCCCTGCCCCAGCAAGTTATGTGGTAAGCTACATCAATGGCTCTTCTTCTCCTCCGTGAAGAATCCTCCCAATCATCCAAGATTGCAGGAGTCTGCTTATCCACACCTTTCATGTGCAGTACATTCCCAGACCCGCTAATGTGATGGCACATGCTCTTGCAAAAGAAGCCCTCAAGCTTCAAACCAACAGGTTGTTGAGTCTCCTCGAATGATTTTGATGATAACAAAACTCAGGGTTATGATTTCATCGTCATCCGTGTTTTTGATTTCAAGCTCGAGCAAAGGAGGCAAATGCATAAATGTCTTCCCATGGAGTTGTACTGTGTTATCTAAATCCTTAACTCCGTAATGCATGAAGCAATCTTTCGTCTAATGACATTTATGTTTTGATATGTCTTACTGGGCTAACAACTCATCTCTGCAGGCCAGGACCATTTCAGTCGACCAGTTCTCAAAGATAGGTCGACCTGTTTTTCCAGAACTGAAGTTTTCTCCTTGTTACAGGTTTCGGTCGACCGCCCCAGAATTTCCGGTCGACCGGTTTTCCCAGAACCCAAATGATCAATGGGTTACAGGTTTTCGGTCGACCGCCCCTGGCGTTCAGGTCGACCGATTTTGCCAGAATCAAAAATACCTATTTGTTACAGGTTTAGGTCGACCGGCTCCCTGATTCCGGTCAACCGGTAGCCTCGAAAGCCCCCTTTGTTGACTTGTTTGTCCAAGCTCGAATGAAGTCTTTCTCCCTCATTCTTTTAATGTAAAGTCCAGCATTCAAGGAGTGAATTGTGGATCTGGTTTGGGACTTGTCCCAGGCCCTTCCTAGATCTATAAAAGATCTCTTCCAAGGGGCAAGTGAACCCTAATGCTGAAGTGATAGAACAAGGGGAGAGTGCCTGCACTGTTCACGTGAACAGTGATTCGGGAGAATCCTTCATCAAGGATCAGAGGTGTTCAAGTACAAATCTTCATCCAAATCAAGCGCAGATCAAGATCAGAGGAAGCTGCATCCTGAATCTTTATCACTCATTAAGGGGGAGCTGTCTTGTGTTCTTACTCCTTGTTATTCATTCTCAATTTGTGCTCAAACTGGTTTTTGCCTTCTTGCCTTCTTGCAATCCCTTGTGTGTGTGGATCCTCATAGATCCGTGTTCGCGTGTACACCTTTTAGTGTCTCTCCTTTTTGTGTGTGTGTGGTTGAGCATCCTTGTAAGGGTTTTACATCCTTCACGTGTGTTTGTGTGTGTGGTGTCGATCTTGTAATCCTATACAAGATAGTGTGTAGTTCCTCACTTTGTGAGGGGTGGACGTAGGTTGCTGTTGGTGCATCCGAACCACCTTAAATTTATTGTCCCTTGTATGGTTTGATCCCTCTCTTCTATCTCCATTCTGCTCTACTTAGCTAGCTTTGTGTGTGCTTCGGACGCTTGCTCGAATCTTCGTTCATCATTCTGTTTGTGGTTATCTTGTGGTATATTGAAAGATATCTTCTGATTGATGTGATTAGTCTCATCAGAAGGAAAATATCTAGCGTGAGAGAATCCTTGGGTTTCTGAACTCCGCCCGGTACCAAAGAATCCCTGGCTTAGTCTGTTGATGCTTGCTTTAAAGGCATTCTTCGACTGACCCCTTTGCGCTTGTATCCCTTACCGTACGAGTGTTTTTAAATTTGTAATTAGTTTTCATAGTTTTTGAACATACCCAATTCACCCTCCCTCTTGGGTACCATTGATCGTGGGACTTCAATTGGTATCAGAGCTAAGGCTCTTTTTCCTTCCAGGTCTAACGATCTTGAGTAAGATCCGAATCAATGGCTAATAAGGGAATGATACCTGAGGGTCACTCCATCAGCCACCCTCCTTTCTTTGATGGTTCGAACTACTCGTACTGGAAAAATAGAATGCATGTCTTCTTGAGAGCTCAAGAGTACGAAGTGTGGAAAGTTGTGGACAAGGGTCCTTACAAACTCGGGGCTGATGAAGAAAAATGTACCCCAGAAGAAATTAAGAAATGCACTGTTAACTATAATGCCATGAATATTATGCAGTGTGCTATACATCCTAATGAGTTCTCTCGTATATCAATGTGCAGCTCTGCCAAAGAGATGTGGGACAAACTGCGACTCATTTATGAAGGAACCTCGGAGGTCAAGGAGACGAAGGCCAATCTGCTCGTAAGCGATTACGAGTTGTTCAAAATGAAGCCGGAGGAAACTATCTCAGAAATGCTCGCAAGGCTAACTGAGATCACAAATGGCCTCAAAAGCCTTGGGAAAGATTACACCAACTCTGAGCTCGTAAGGAAAGTCTTGAGATCACTCACCCCCGCGTGGCACACAAAGGCTACCGTCATTGAAGACTCAAAAAATCTGTCCACACTCACGCTCGATGAACTCATAGGGTCACTCATGACCTATGAGATAAATATGAAAAGGACAGCTGAAGAAGATATCAAGAAGAAAAAGGTGATTGGATTGAAAGCTCATCAACCCAATGATGACTCTCAAGAAGAAGAAACCAGCGATGGAAGCAACGAAGAAGAAGAAGAACTTGCAATGATCACCCGACAAGTGAGGAGATTTCTAAAGAAGAAAAGGAACTTTCAAGGAAATTTCAGGAAGGGGCCAAGGAAGCCCATTCAACCCAAAGGTGAGTCGAGCAAACCAAACAGCATCATATGCTATGAATGCAAGAAGCCTGGGCACATGAGAGGTGAGTGCCCAGATCTGAAAAAGAAATTCAAGAAGGACATCTTCAAGAAAACCAAGGCCATGGTCGCTACGTGGAGCGATGAGGAAGATGAACCATCCGATGAGGAAATTCAAGAACTGGTGGGAAGTCTATGTCTTATGGCACACGGAGATGAATCTTCGGAGGTAAACTCTGACTCTGACCTCATTTCAAATGAACAATGGGAATCCGAATATGAGAAACTTTACTTGAAATATAAAAAAATTAGGTCTGAAAATAAAGATTTAAAAAAAGGGTTGATGAGGACATTTTCGCTAGATTTGAGAATTTGGAACAAGAATGGTTCGAGCTAACCGAAGAAAAAGAAAACCTATTGAAAATCATTTCAGACAGTGAAAAAATCAAAGAAGAGATGGCATGCAAAATGGCTGAAATTGAAAAAATGTGTGGAACATTAAAAATGGAAGGAGAAATTCTGAGGTTCGCAAATTCAGAACTTGAGAAGAAAAATGGGATCTTGAGTGAGGAAGTGGTTGAACTCCAGTCCACTTTGACTAGGTTCGTCAAAGGAAAATAAAACCTGGACAACTTGTTGGGGGTTAAAGCTAACTTCCAAAAGGAAGGTTTGGGATACACTCCTGAAAACAAAAAATACTTTGAGCATAAGATTACCACATCATTTGTGCATGAGAACAACCACGTCTCATCTTCCAACACACAATCCAAACGTATGCAATTCAAGTCACCAAAACCTCAAAGGAAATTTGCTCCAGTCAACTGCTATCACTGTGATAGATTTGGTCATACCATTGCAAACTGTTGGGTCAGGCAAAACTTGTCCAGGAATCACAATTTTAGGGCCAAAAAAGGATATGCACAGAATGAGACTAACTCTTATGGACCCAAACTAGTTTGGGTACCAAAAATAACTGCATGAGAATTTTCGTTCTTGCAGATGTGTCTTGAAGCTAAGGGGAGCAAGTGGTACCTAGACAGCGGTTGTTCAAGGCATATGACAGGGGACAAGGAAGTGTTCTCATCATTGCAGGATAAGGATGGAGGCTCTGTGGTCTTTGGAGGCAAAGACAAAGGTAAGATCATCGGGATCGGTAACATAGGTAAGAATTCTGAAATTCTCATTGAAGATGTACTTTTGGTGAAAGGTCTAAATCACAACCTGCTAAGTATCAGCCAACTGTGCGATAAAGGCTTTAAAATTATTTTTGATGAAACTCACTGCATCGTCATGAACAAAAGCACTCAAGGAATAAAATTCATTGGAAATAGAAACAACAATGTCTACACTGTTGATATTGATAATGTTTCTTGTGATGATTTGTGTCTGTTAGCAAACAATCATGAAAATGCTTGGTTGTGGCACCGAAGATTGGGTCATGCTAGTTTTGGAGTAATCTCCAAGTTGTCTAGACATGATTTAGTGAACGGATTGCCCAAATTAAAGTTTGAAAGTGATCGAGTCTGTGAAGCTTGCGCAAAAGGCAAGCAAACACGAATCTCCTTCAAAAATAAGAATATTGTATCCTCTGCTAGACCTCTGGAATTGTTACATCTCGATCTTTTTGGTCCAACTAGGACTTCCAGCCTAGGAGGAAAGTCTTATGATTTTGTGATTGTTGATGACTATTCCAGATTTACATGGGTGTTATTCTTAGCCAATAAAAATGATGCAGTGACGGAATTTCAAGTTTTTTGCAGGAATGTTCAAAATGATAAAAGTTATCCTATCACTATCATTCAGAGTGATCACAGTGGAGAGTTTGAGAATCAAGAATTCACTGAGTTCTGCGAAGAGCAGGGGTACACACATAACTTTTCTTCACCAAGGACGTCTCAACAGAATGGAGTTGTAGAAAGGAAAAACGGAACGTTGATAGACATGGCACGTACCATGTTAAGTGAAAACTCTTTGCCAAAATACTTTTGGGCTGAGGCAGTAAGTACGGCATGCTACATCATCAACAAGGCTATGGTAAGGCCTATCCTAAAGAAAACTCCCTACGAGCTATATAAGGGTAAGAAACCAAATATTTCCCATCTCAAACCCTTTGGATGCTCGTGCTTCATTCTGAATAATGGTAAGTCTAATCTAGGGAAGTTTGATGAGAAAAGCGACAAGGGAATATTTTTAGGTTATGCATTGAACTCTAGAGCCTATCGAGTTTTTAATAAACGGACTTTGGTTGTTGAAGAAAGTCCTCATGTAATTTTTGATGAATCTGAACCAAACCTGACAAACCAATCTGTCCAACTTGTGGATACAGGAGAAGTCTCTAAAAGCTCAACAAATGTTGGAACACCAAAGGCTGAAGATGAACCTAAGGAAGAAGTATCCAGCAGGGGTGAAGAAAGCGAAGATCCTTCAATCAAGACGCTGCAGGAGCAGCAAGTACAGCACCCCGACCTTCCAAGCACCTCTACATTCTCAAAGGATCATCCGGCCGGGAACGTCATCGGTAATCCTCAAGATGGAGTAAGAACCAGAGCTTCATTGAGGCAAGTAGAAGAGGAAGATTTGATAGCTCTTATCTCACAGGAAGAACCGAAAGACATCATTGATGCCTTACGAAACGAATCCTGGATTCAAGCCATGCATGAAGAGCTGCATCAGTTTGAGAGAAACGAAGTGTGGACACTTGTACCCCGTCCCAGAGATCAACCTGTGTTAGGGACTCGGTGGGTCTTTAGAAACAAACTGAATGATACAGGTGTGGTCGTCCGAAATAAGGTACGGCTCGTGGCCAAAGGATACAGCCAGGAAATGGGAATTGATTTTGATGAGTCTTTTGCCCCAGTGGCTAGACTAGAAGCAGTTCGGATTTTACTGTCCTTTGCATGCTCATTAAACTTCAAACTATTTCAGATGGATGTTAAATCTGCTTTTCTTAACGGGTTCATCAAGGAGGATGTTTTTGTAGAACAACCTCCAGGATTTGAAGATTCAAAGCACCCACGACATGTGTACAAGCTCCGGAAGGCATTGTACGGGCTTAAGCAGGCACCAAGGGCATGGTATGAAAGACTCACTTCATTCCTGACTCAAAATGGATTCAAAAGAGGTAATGTTGACCAAACACTCTTCACTAAAAAATCAGGTAAATAAATATTGGTGGTTCAAGTGTACGTTGATGACATAATTTTTGGAGCCACTAACAACGGCCTGTGTGATGATTTTGCAAGTATGATGCAGGGCGAGTTTGAAATGAGTCTAATGGGTGAACTAACATTCTTTCTTGGACTGCAGGTGAAGCAAACGTCCGAAGGGATTTTCATAAACCAAGCCAAATACACGATGGAGCTACTGAAGAAATTTGGGATGGCAGAAGCAAAACCAATGTCAACTCCGATGGCCACAACCACCAAGTTAGACAAAAATGAAAATGGTAAACCAGTCGATCCCACACTATACCGAGGTATGATCGGATCACTACTATATTTAACAGCATGCCGCCCAGATATTCAGTACAGTGTGTGCCTATGTGCTCGGTTTCAATCTTGCCCAAAGGAATCCCATCTTATGGCTGTTAAGCGAATTTTTCGGTATCTTATTGGCACTCTAGACTTTGGCTTGTGGTTTCCAATCGGCAGTTCATATGACTTGATTGCATATACCGATGTTGATTATGCTGGCTGTATTGTCGATCGGAAAAGTACTAGTGGGTACTGTCAATTTCTTGGCGGGTGCCTAGTTTCGTGGGCCTCCAAGAAACAACACTCAGTAGCCTTATCAACGGCCGAGGCTGAGTATGTAGCCGCCGGAAGTTGTAGAGCCCAAGTACTTTGGATCAAAAATCAACTGCTTGATTTGGATGTTGTAATAAACTGTGTTCCAATTTTATGTGACAACACTAGTGCCATCAGCTTGTCAAAAAATCCTGTTCAACACTCCAGGACCAAGCATATAGACATTCGTCATCACTTCCTAAGAGATCATGTAGGCAAGGGTGTTTTCGAGCTGCATTTTATTGATACCCATAACCAGCTGGCCGATATCTTCACCAAGCCATTAAACCAGGAGCAATTCAACAAGTTTAGAAGGGAACTTGGCATGTGCAAGGGTGAGAGCATACACCTTTAAGTCTGCATTAGAATGAGTGATGCATTTCAGGAACCTTGAGGGTAGTCAGTGAGTCATGCATCATCCTATTGTGTGTGTGTATTCTTTCCCGTATGATATTTTCCTGTTTGCATGATTGTATATGTTCTTATATTTATATACCCCTCCTTGAATTATTTCTAGAACCTTTTACTCCTTGAATAATAAACGTGGACAAATGACCTTGGGTCACTGGGCAGCAACTGAGGGGGAGTCTTCAAACCAACCTCACTAGTTGATTCGTTAGAAGTCATCTCCTTTTTCCCACATTTAAAAAAAAAGGAAATAAAAAAAGGGAGATTTTATACCTTCTTGTACAAGGAATTCACTTGAGGCAGCAGCTTTGGAGCTCTTCTGGTTATCTTTTTCCCTGTTCTGAGCTTTTTGGGGGCAATCGACCATTCCGGTCGACCGGCCCACAGTCCCGGTCGACCGAAACCGGCGAACCGGCCCAACCGGAACCCGACCGCCCTTCTTTTTAAAGGGCCCTCACCCCCCTTCTTCTCATTCTATTCCTCCTATCCTCCTTCCAACACCCTTTCTAAACCCTAGACCACACACCCTCTCCTCCACTAGCCTAAATCTCCATCCCTCCTCCATCCATACTCTCTCCGGCGGATCTTTCATTCCTCCGGGACGCGTTCTTCATTGTTGTCCGTGGTGCCGCAACCTGCTCTCCCTGACTCCAGAGCTTGGAAAGCATCCTCCAGGGTTTCAAGAGTGCTCTTCTCGTCCATTCCCATACCAAGGGCTGGACACCCTCTCTTCGAAGGGTTTCACAGCCGGATTCCTAGCCAACGATGCCGCCCCGACGGAGTTCTCGACGTTCCAATCTAGGGGAAGCCAGCGGCCAGAGAAGGGAGGCCCTTGCTCATCCACCGAGGGCACCAGAACCACGTCCAGCAGCCCGTCTGCCTCCTCGGCCCATCATCAACCTTCGACTGGTTGACTTTCAGGAGGTGACTGAGCTTCTACCAGATTTGTTTGCTCTATTTGCCGTTCAGGATGGCTGGATAGACTTTGCATCCCGATATACTAGGTACTATCCGAACCTAGTCCAGGAATTCTATGGCAACCTGGTTGAGAGAAATGGAGAGTTGTATACCTTTGTTCAGGCCACGGAGATATATATTGCACCTGAACTTTTCCAACTTGCTTTGGGAGTCTCGGACTGGGGTGCCGACATATCGTGGGGTCATGATGAAATGCCAGACACTTTCTTCCTCATGATAGGGTGTGAGTTTGTTCAAGGTGTAAGCAATCGCCTTCAGTTGAACGCCAACTACTTCCCACCGCTGCAGCGCATTCTACATCACATAATCACCACCGTGTTTTATCCTAAAAGTGGCAGTCGCAATGAAGTCACAACAGTCCATAAGTTCCTCTTTTACCATATCATGAATGCGAATTTAGTGAATATGGGTCGACTCATGACACATTTGATCAGTTCTTGCCGCACCAACTTGAGCCGGTCCTTACCCTATGCTACACAGTTGACGGGTATTTTTATCTATGCTGGGATAGACTTGACACACGAAAGATCACTCCAAGTTCGACAAGATGATATCTATAATGAACACAAGATTTTCTTCGATCTTGGATACTACTGGGGTGATGATGGTGAGCTTACTAGAGATGTTCCCACATATGTCGCACAGCTTGCTCCAGCTGCAGTTCCACCGTTACAGCCGGACCAGCCGGACCTTGGGGATGCACCCCCTTCAGTTCAGGCGGAGGATCAGCCTCCCGTGCAGGCTGCGGACCATGAGATGCCCCCTCCTCCACATTTCTTTCAAGGGGAGTCCTCCACTCCGGGTGTTGGTCCTCCCACTAGGGCGGACTATGAGACTCTTGGGGGTCGTGTCTTACGCTTGGAATCCCGGGTTCACTCCTCCCTTGACCGGATGGACACATTCATGGGCACTATGACTGAACGAATGGATGGTGTTTTCCTTGCTCTGGATGATATCTCTCTCCACTTGGCCACCCTTTATGCCAGTCATGAAGATAACCGTGAAGCTTTTCGCATTACAAATCAATCACTTCTTCACATGCATTCACAGTTGTCTCATTATGATGACCTTCTCCATGCATTTCTAACCGCTTGCCTCCTGCTAACCGTGAAGCTCCTCCTGCTCCTGCTGCTCATGATGGCGTCGGTGCTTCGGGTGATGATGCTGCTGAGGGGACGCCTGATCCACCTACCTCTTAGCTGACCTTGTGTCCCCACTGTGTCTTTCCTGTCCACGAATTCTGTATCCCACTCCCCTTTTTGTTGATGTCAAAGGGGGAGAAGTAGCTATTTTATTTCACCTTGTCTATCTATCTATTTTATGCCTGCTGTGTGCTTGTGTGTCTGTTTGGTTGTATGTCTTTTGGCACTACGTTCGTTTGCATTCTGTGAGTCTTGTGTCCTTACATTTGCATCTTGTCCTGTAACTCCAACCTTGTTATGAAACAATGCCAGGCACTTGCTGATTGTTATCTATTTTGGTCACTTCTCCTATCTTTTATTACATCTCCAACATCGAGCGCATATAAATGGTTGGAATGATTCTGGTTGGATTGTTTTGTCTTTTTCTGCTTGAAGAACTCTATCCATCCCTGACATTTTTTTGTGTTTGTTTTGTCATCATCAAAAAGGGGGAGATTGTTGAGTCTCCTCGAATGATTTTGATGATAACAAAACTCAGGGTTATGATTTCATCGTCATCCGTGTTTTTGATTTCAAGCTCGAGCAAAGGAGGCAAATGCATAAATGTCTTCCCATGGAGTTGTACTGTGTTATCTAAATCCTTAACTCCGTAATGCATGAAGCAATCTTTTGTCTAATGACATTTATGTTTTGATATGTCTTACTGGGCTAACAACTCATCTCTGCAGGCCAGGACCATTTCAGTCGACCAGTTCTCAAAGATAGGTCGACCTGTTTTTCCAGAACTGAAGTTTTCTCCTTGTTACAGGTTTCGGTCGACCGCCCCAGAATTTCCGGTCGACCGGTTTTCCCAGAACCCAAATGATCAACGGGTTACAGGTTTTCAGTCGACCGCCCCTGGCGTTCAGGTCGACCGGTTTTGCCAGAATCAAAAATACCTATTTGTTACAGGTTTAGGTCGACCGGCTCCCTGATTCCGGTCAACCGGTAGCCTCGAAAGCCCCCTTTGTTGACTTGTTTGTCCAAGCTCGAATGAAGTCTTTCTCCCTCATTCTTTTAATGTAAAGTCCAGCATTCAAGGAGTGAATTGTGGATCTGGTTTGGGACTTGTCCCAGGCCCTTCCTAGATCTATAAAAGATCTCTTCCAAGGGGCAAGTGAACCCTAATGCTGAAGTGATAGAACAAGGGGAGAGTGCCTGCACTGTTCACGTGAACAGTGATCCGGGAGAATCCTTCATCAAGGATCAGAGGTGTTCAAGTACAAATCTTCATCCAAATCAAGCGCAGATCAAGATCAGAGGAAGCTGCATCCTGAATCTTCATCACTCATTAAGGGGGAGTTGTCTTGTGTTCTTACTCCTTGTTATTCATTCTCAATTTATGCTCAAACTGGTTTTTGCCTTCTTGCCTTCTTGTAATCCCTTGTGTGTGTGGATCCTCATAGATCCGTGTTCGCGTGTACACCTTTTAGTGTCTCTCCTTTTTGTGTGTGTGTGGTTGAGCATCCTTGTAAGGGTTTTACATCCTTCACGTGTGTTTGTGTGTGTGGTGTCGATCTTGTAATCCTATACAAGATAGTGTGTAGTTCCTCACTTTGTGAGGGGTGGACGTAGGTTGCTGTTGGTGCATCCGAACCACCTTAAATTTGTTGTCCCTTGTATGGTTTGATCCCTCTCTTCTATCTCCATTCTGCTCTACTTAGCTAGCTTTGTGTGTGCTTCGGACGTTTGCTCGAATCTTCGTTTATCATTCTGTTTGTGGTTATCTTGTGGTATATTGAAAGATATCCTCTGATTGATGTGATTAGTCTCATCAGAAGGAAAATATCTAGCGTGAGAGAATCCTTGGGTTTCTGAACTCCGCCCGGTACCAAAGAACCCCTGGCTTAGTCTGTTGATGCTTACTTTAAAGGCATTCTTCGACTGACCCCTTTGCGCTTGTATCCCTTACCGTACGAGTGTTTTTAAATCTGTAATTAGTTTTCATAGTTTTTGAACATATCCAATTCACCCCCTCTTGAGTATCATTGATCGTGGGACTTCACAGGTTTTGGTCTTACCCGGAAATTCCTACTTGTATAAAGCAGGTTGTAAACTCTGTTATCTTTAGTTAATGCCAGTTCTCCTGTTTTATTCCAAAAAAAAGTATGAGTGTATAGGAGCATTAAATGCTAAGAGGAGGGATGCATTAAATGCTAAGAGAGCATTGAATGCTCTGTTGGTTATCAAAGGAAAGAAGGAAATTAAGGTGCTGTCGTATCACTCGTTAGGGGGGCCGCCGGTTCCATACGCATTAGAGAAAGGAAAAGCCGTCGGTTCCATTTTGAAAGTGGTATAAAATAAAGATCTGCATGAGCCTTCGTATCAAGGTTGAAGTAAAAGAAAAAGGGCTGCCATTTCAGCCTCTAAGGGGAACTTGGGCTGCCAATTCACCTTCTAAAAGGAGGAAAATAGCTACCGTATCACCCTTTCACCTACGAGAATAGCCAAACATGGAGTAAAGAAATGCAAAACAGAGTCTCAGAGATCATATCCACCGAATAGGATAAATCCTGGGCATGCGCACGAAGGCCCTTGGAAGATACTAGCATGGGCTTTAGCCCCAGATCATATCCACCGAATAGGATAAATCCTGGGCTCAGGCCCTCTTAAGAATCTGCACATTTTTATTCCCCCTTTCTCCCACGGGCATCCATTGCATGCCAATCCCAAAAAAATAAAAAGACCCCGGTGAGGGGAAAGTAGTGGGGAAAACATAGAAGACTATGAAACAATAAAACAATAGAGTAGACACAACTATTTGTTTTTTTTGTACTCACTGCAACAAACATCAACATCAAAGGAATACATCGTAATAAAAATAAAAATAAAAATAAATAGGAAAGGAAATACATAGAGGAGGGGGAGAAGAGGATCATTGGCTCTGTCTTCCTCTTCTCTCACCTCTCTTCTCTCTTTCTCACTCTCTTCTTCTTCCTCTTCTTCTTCTTCCTTTCTTTCTCTCTGTTGATTTCTTCAGGCAGACAGCGGATCTCTTCTTTTTTATTTTTTGGGAGATAGACTTCAAGAAAACCAGGAGTAGAGATGTTCGAGAGCCCAGCCTCTAGAGTCCCCTTCCTCTTTCTTCTCTACTACAGCCCCTTATATAGGGGTGTAGGAGGGGATGATATGGTTGAAGTGTTACCGGGACACGTGTCCAAGGCGCTACCGAGACACATGTCCAAGGCGTTGTCGGGACACGTGTCCAAGGCATTGCCAGACCAAGATTTAAAGTGCTATCGGATGAAGCTTTGAAGCGCTGCCGCATGAGCTGAGCAAGGGCTACCAGTTGAAGCCCCTTGGGGATGCTGGTTAAGGGCCCTGTGGGCTGCCGTTCAGGGGGAGTGGCTGCTGCTGCCGGTTTACTTGCGTGGGACTGCCAGTGCTATCGGTTCGTTGGTTGAGCGGGACGTGCTGTCGAACGGGGCTCCTTTTGGGCTGCCAGATGAGGCTCCTCTGCGCTGCTGTCGGACCAAGATGACCACTGCCGTGTAGGGCCCTGTCGGATGAGAGCTCCTAAAGGGGGGGGGGGGGTTGTCGGCTCAAGAGGGATTGGCCCCCTGTCGGACGGGGGAGCCCGAAGGGCTGCTGTTGGCCCTAAAAAAAAAGAGATTGGGTTGAACCAAATAAAAAAATGGAAGGAAAGGGGCCCAAGTGAATGGGCCAATTTTGATTAGGCCCAGCCCAATGCAAGAAGAGGAAAGGCGCAGGGGGTTATATGCACACATACAAGAAGAAGAGGGGCTAAGAGGAAAAAGGGGATTTTTTTAAAAAGTGAAAATAGAAGGAAAATCTACGCACTGTACACCCATGCCTGTGTCTCTCCCTGTGATTTCTCCTCATTGTTTATCTCTCCCCTGTTCTTCTTCTTCTCCCCACGCGTCGACAGCATGGCTCCGAACGGCCTCCTCTACGCGAACATTGATTGCTCACCGACGCCCCTTTCACCCACTCCGCCGTCCGCCCATCCCTGCGTCTCTCCTCAGTCGCGTCCGGCAACAACGTGGCAGCAACAGCCAGCAACAGCAGCCGTGACAGCAGCAACAGAGGGAATAGCAGCATGGGTAGCAGCAGCGCCAACTGTAGCAGCAGTCGTGAACCTTCGACAACGCAACAGCAACTGCAGCAGGGCAACGTCAACAGCAGCGGAGCAGCGGTGGGCGATAAAAAAAAAACTATGGAGCCTCCCCTCTGAACTAGGGCCTTTGGCCCCTATAAAGCCCAACCTCCGTGGAGAATTAGAGGGCTTGGACTCTGAAGAAAAGAAACCCCCCTTCAAATTTCCCTGAGAGCTACATTCGCAAGAAGAAAAGAGAAGAGAGATGTCACGATGGACAATTGTAGGGGTGGGTGTCTCCTATCTTTCTCCCTTTCTCCTCTTCTTTCTGGCCTAGCATGTAATCTCCTTGATGTAGCCTATTCTCGTGTGAGAAAGAATGAAGTTTAGGGGGCTTTAGCCTCTGATTTCTCTGTATAAGCAAAGTGTCCATTCCTCCGTTCTGTATGCACACTACAAAAAAATTGGCCTTTACCTACGTTTAAAAACGTAGGTATAGGTCCAAAAAATGTAGGTAAAGCCTTTGCCACATTTACTTATCATGCTTTCAAAGCGTGGCGCTTGCTCGCGTGACTATAGGTTATACCTACGTTTCTATGAAAAGTAGGCATAGTTCAACCTATCTCTACGCTTTTAAAGTGTAGGAATAGTCCAACAAAAAGCGTAGGCAGATATCGACCGATACCTACGTTTAGAAAGCGTAGGAATAGTCTCTCATAAAGCGTAGGTAGATATCGATCTATACCTACACTTTCATAAAAAGCGTAAGTTAAAAATATATATACACACGCATATAAGAGATTGTACCTACGTTTATAAAAATGTAGGTATTACCTTTCGCCACGCAGTCAAAAAATGTTTGAATAAGGATTAAAATCACTTATTAAAAATGTAGGAAAATGATTTAACGTCGGTTAATAAAAAATGTAGGAATATATTTTCTTTTTTTAAAAAAAATCTATTAATATTTATGCTCTCATCAACTATAATAATACACCCATTCATGTTCACATTCATTGATTGTCTCACTCACGTCTATGTTCATCCACACAAAATAGACATTCATGTATTCGCATGTATTCATCCATCCAAAACATACATTCATGTACTCACATATTCATCCACGAAGAACATACATTAATTTACTCACAGATATTAATTCTTGAATCACTATGAAAAAAATCTGACAAAAGGTACTTGTTCCCATCAATTATACATAAGTCAAGGTCAATTATAAATGATTAACATCCTGCATAAATTAAAAAGGTAGAAAAAAATATTGAAGAATGAACATCTACATCACCTTGCCCCTACCCCTATATAGGTTTCTCATTTTACAGCTAGCCACTACACAACAAGATTATCATTCTCTTTTATTTGTTCTTCCCGCGCCAATCGGCCAGGTGTGGATACAACGAGAAACTCTCAACCTTGAGAATTCATTTCACATCATCTACATAGAACAAAACCAAAAGCAAACCATGGTTGAAAAATGAAGACCCAAAACTCACATCCAAAAAATAAATGAAATCACACCATAAATTCATAATTAGATGTTGATCAATGTAAGCATCAATACAAAAGTGGAGAAAATTGACTGAACAGTTCAATAAGAAACTCCAAAGAGGAATAAGCACTTTGAATAAAGCCTCTTCATGAAGACAACCATTTGAGGCTTTAACATACAAAGAAGACCTACTCACATGACATAAGAAAAATAATCAATCGCTAGTAAAAAAAATGACGATTACACCAACTCACAAACTCCAAATAAATGTTAAAAATTAGCTTTTCATCCAAGATTTAAGCTAAAAATAATAGTCGAACTGGTATTATACGAGGTAACAGTGATATGCATAAGAAAAAATTAAAGAACGAGGATATAACATTTGTCACTTATGAAGCTACTAAACATGACTTGCATTAAGAGGTTGAAGAAAACTCTAGACAAACCTGTGAGAAAAATATATACAGTTATTGTATACCTAAGCAATGGCTCAAAATACCTTATCAAAATTTCTTGAAGTTCAGACAAAAAATAAAATCAAGAAATAAATTTTGGAGAAAATGTCAATAGAGGATGCTCCTGGACGTCCTTTTGACTTGTTTGCAAAAAAATTCTGTTATTTTATTTTTTATTTAGTAGAACTGAGCAGGTAAGAATACCCTTTTCTTAGGAAACCCAAAGCATTCTCTAAGAAGCCTATTTCACCATATTCGTACTTTGTTGGTACTCTTGCTATCCCACATGCACTACACTCAAGGATGGCATGTACATTTTGTGTGAAATATGACAAAAATGATGATATATTCAGTTTCTAACTCAACTGTGAAATAATCTTATATTTGTAATTTTGTATGGGAAAAAGGGACCCAAAATATGATAAGTGCATGCTGCTACCATCAAAACAAATGCATGTTGCCAAAGTAATATGATTGCTAAGAACCATAAGGAATGCACTTCACATTATATTACGAGTCATCCTTACAAAAAAGAACAATTGGAGCTACAGTTGGTCATCTAAAAACAACACATTTATTTAAGTGGAGTGGAGTACAAACTTTATGAAATGCTCACTGAGTTCCTGAACATATTTCAGATGCAGATCATCCTTTTTTCTTGGGGAAGGAGTTCTTCTGATGTGAGTTGAAAGACCAAAGCTAACTTCAAAATAGGATCCATGGAGGTATCCACTAAGAGTATATGGAAACTGTAGCAGTGCATTTTTGCACCCTCACGTGCAGTGCAAGCCCTTTCTGAAGAGAAGATGGAAAAGATTAGAGACAACAAAGCTTCTAAACAAAAGGAGTGTTAACCAGTGCACTAAGCCATGAAGATCATAAGATACTCCATAAAAT
This sequence comes from Amorphophallus konjac, assembly GCA_022559845.1. Classification (NCBI taxonomy): domain Eukaryota; kingdom Viridiplantae; phylum Streptophyta; class Magnoliopsida; order Alismatales; family Araceae; genus Amorphophallus; species Amorphophallus konjac. Next base: position 458,180,628 of record CM040118.1, read on the forward strand.
GCTACCACATTTGGATGGTGCAGCTTTGACAGAATATGTACTTCTCTCCAGAAATCTTTTGCCTGTAATGCAAAAAGAATGATTGCAATAGAACAAAGGACTTCCTCAAATATCAGATGTGCCTTAAAGTTGAGGTGGACTAGAGTGCTTGGGCAATTAAGAAGTCACAAAGAGGATGATACTGTAGCAGTTGAATTTTTTTTGAAATTGATATAGTTTATGACAGTGGATTTGAAAACATAGTAGTGCCAAAGGATTAGAAGCCCAATCCAAACTGTCAGGTGATGAAAAATTGATTGAGAAGATCACACGCAAACCTTGGAGAATATATAAGGGTTTGGTTCTTTTGTAATAATATCCAGTGGGTGTTGAAAGTTATTAGGACAATTAACAAAGTAACTGAGTGGCAGTGCTTAAAGAGTGGATTTGTCCATATAAACCATTATTAAAAAAATAGGGATACAAGAAATATACACTAATAACTTGCCCTGCACACAAGCACAGAAAGGATTAAAAAGAAACAAAAAAACCAACCAAATATTACACTAGCACCCTCTTGTCCAAATTTTAAAAAATGATTGAGCATGTGAATGGGGTAATACCAGTTTGATCCCCTGTCTCCACTAATCTAGGTTACAGAAAACATAAAATACAGAGGCAATCCAGTTCAATATAAAAAATCTCAGCTTATCATAGTTTGCTAAATACTTGCTAATAGTTTAAGCATGATATTATACCTGAAATGATTTCTTTTTCACACTATGATTTATTAATAAAATAAAAAATCTATTCTCATGTTCCATCTTGCATGATGTTACATGCAGAATAGGGGGTTCCCATGGCCATGGGCTATGAAGTGCAGTCATATCTAGTTGATCTAACCAAGCACCAACTACTTTGCTGTTCAAAGTGACTATAAAATTGAAATATCTAGTTGATCTAACCAAGCACAGTTTCATAATTGTCCCCACCCTTTCCAAGCAAAACTGGTACATAAATAGATCAAGCACATATACCAAATATATATTCATATCACAGTAACCATGCTGATCTAATTGAGCACAGTTTATTAACTATCGCCACCCCCTCCAAACAAAACTTGTACATAGATAGATCAAAGCCCATACACCAAATATATATTCATACCACAATCTAGAACATGTAAATATGTTGAAGTCTTGTTGTAGCGTCTCTTAGCTCCCACACACCAATCCCTGTTTTTTCTTCTCTCTATTTTTCTCTTTTTGACTCTATTGCCACTTGCAACAAATGAGACTTTAGAAGCTGCTCCTTATCCTCACTCATACTTAAAACCTTGTTTCCTTTTCACTTATGGCAACAACTCAATGCATCACTTAAATTTCATGACGCTCACGCAACATTAATGCTGGGAGATTATTTTGTTCCACAAACTACTAGTAAAATTACCAACCCTTTTTTGGTGGATAAGTAAATGAAGAGTTAAGGTGAAGAAGGTACAAAAGAATATATAAGGGATCCATCAGCAAGGGGAAAGAGAACAAAAGGGAATAAACCAAGTTAATACTTTATAAAGGTTGACGCAGGAGACAAGCAATGACTTACTCCCTACAGACATAATTGAAAATAAAATATTTTTAGGTAATATTCCCCTTCAATCAGAGAAGTATATTCAACAAGAAATGGATAGAATCATCTATATCCAATTGACCATAAGTTATAGGCATTATAGAGAATCCTAACTATGATACAGAAAGCAAAGAGATTACCATCTTATAGAACAAGGACAGAGTTTGCATCAATTACCATTGTATCTGCTATGTTTGCTTGCTTCAGATCCTTGAGATGCTTTCAAATCTTCTTCCTCTCAAAGAAGGATCAGCTTAAAGCATGTGCGCTAATGTCCAAAACTACACTGCCCGCCTCCCCAAAAAAAGAAAGAAAATCTCTATATCATGTAAAATTTCTCTAAAAGCACAAAAGGATGTCTTCTAAACATATAAGAGAAATCAAACTAAGTTAAACAAGCAAACATTTTTTTAGGAAGGCGAGTTTACCAATTTATCTACTAATAATGGAGACAAAGCAACTATTGGACATGAGAAGATGCACCTACTGAACACATGAATACTGTCAAAAACCAATATATACTTATACAACTCAAAGACATCCCGACACAATTGCAGCTTCAATGTCCCCCCCAAAAAATAGAAGGGAACACTGAAGATCAATTGATTACAACATAAGAGTGACATAAAAAATAAAATATGGAATGTCTAAAATGATTTTACAAGGCTTTAATTGAAGTTAAACATGGAAATCTACAACATATAATAACAAAAAGAGAAAGATCTACAGGCAACCCATGTCTAACATTATTAATTTTTCCAGGCACATAAAAAGAAATTTTCATGCTATATTAACACAAACAAAGCACATAAAATAGGATTTTGAGAGAAATGCAAGTGATTAAAAAAATGAGAAGTTCAGGCAGATGATGAGGACGACATTTAACTACATATATGTAGTTAATTTTGAGAGAAATCTAACTGAACCTTAGAGGCAAGATGACGAATGTGATGTCCCCAGTTTATCCATCCACTGTTTGGCATTCTAACCTTAGAATAAATCTGTGAACCAGTGAAAGTGCCCTTGGCATACATCAACCAGAAGAGGCAAACTTTGTGGGAGGAAAAGAGTGAAATGCCAAATGCTATAGAGACAATATTGGGAAAATCAAATAACAAGATGGATAACTATTTTTAAGCATGAACAGAGGGCACATTGAGGATGAACACCGAATCTCATTTCAATATATTTTAGAGAAAAGGATATTGCAGGTGTTCTAGAATGCAACTCGTAACAAAGATAATAGAGAACCATGTGAGATGGTTGCATGAAGGTTTTAGGCAAGGGGTAGGCATCATAGAAGTCATATTTAAAACACAATTATAAGTTAGCATAGTGCACACAATCAAACTGCATATAGGTAAACATGGGGTGAAGTCAACATAGGCGGGAACATATAAACTGAATGAAATTTTGGAGCTATAGATTATTATACTGACAGAAACTAGTATTTTTCACATAGCAGACAGACTTATATTATTATATTTCCAAGATATTTTCCTCACACTTTTGGTGTCTTATGTAAAACTGCTCGTCAGCTACTTTCTTTAGCCTTGTCTATTTTAACCTTTCCTTTAAATGACATTTTGAGCTTCATCTACTTCTAGCCCTCACAAATGATTCAAATTATGGAAATGAATAATATAGCCAAGAAGGTTGTTCCAGTTAATACCTTTGAGTTTATACTTAGAGCAAAAACTGGCAAAGTAGTAATAACGGTTGACATATCGCAATAAAGAATTGCACCAAATAAGATGGGATGCTATTGGCACCAGCTTATTTTCTTGAATTAATCGAGGATTAAGCATAGGGAAATACTCCCTAAATAGAGCAAAACGGCACATCGCCAAAGCTGCTCTACCAGTCGAGTCGAGCTCAGAAATCGAGACACTTCGTTGGGTCAAGCGGCATAACAAAACAACCGGGGATCGGCCCCGAGCAAATGGCACTATGCGAGCCAGTTTCCGAACAACCGGGTCAGTTTCAGGATTTGAGACAACCTGCCGTACTTTATGACACTCTGTGAAGATTCAGGGATCACCCCCGGACATCCTGCATACGGTATCACACCGTTGGCGCTTCAACAACTAGGTTGCCTCGGGACTCAGAACAGCCTACCGCATCATACGACTCTTCGCCAAGGAGCGAGGGTCACCCCGAACACAAGATAAACGGCATCATCATGTCGACACCCCAGTCACCGGGCCCAACCAAGGGTCTTAACCAGCTAGCCATGACGCATGGAAACATCGACAATCGATAGGGCCCACCTCCGATCACTCAGCTTGCGGGTTTACCCGCATTCAACACAGCTACCCGAGCCGACCCGGGGGCACCCTGACTACAAGCCACGTCATGTGGCACCCAGCAACGAGGCCGGGGTCTACCCTCGAGTTACCTCCCTCCAGCCCTCTGAAGTCAAAGGAAGACCCATCTGGGCCAACCACAAGCTTCAGGAGCTCACAGCACCCTTATACGACCCACGCATGCGTGTCGGGAATTTCCCAGAGCACCTGGTGGGCGCGTATGCTCCAGCCACTCTATAGCAAGTCCGATCCCAACTCGGGACTCCCAGCAACCCCGCGTCATGCACCACCATCGTGTGCCCTCGCACGTGGATCGACCTGCGGGGTCAGCTCGCGGGGGTCAAGGGGGCAGCGCCCCTTGAGGGGGCTTCCGGGGGCGGAGCCCCCGGAAGAAAATTTCTATTTATAACGGGTCAAACCCCTAGTCAAACCCCCAGTCACACCCAGGTCAAACCCCCAGTCAAACCCTTAGTCAAACCCCTAGTCAAACTCCAGTCAAACCCCTAGTCAAACCCTGGTCAAACCCAGTCAAACCCGCGTAAACCCCCCCCGGTGGAGGTTTAGGCGGACCAGCCCAGCCCCTTGGGCTGGTCCTCCTAAACCCCATGGGGAGGGGGTTTAGGCGGACCAGCCTCACCCCCAAGGCTGGTCCGCCCAAACCCCATAGAAAATAAAAAAACATTTTTTTACACCGCACAAACCCCTCCGGGGAGGGGTTTAGGAGGATCAGCCCAACCCCTTGGGCTGGTCCGCCTAAACCCTTCCTCCCCCACTCCATAAACAAAAAAAGGGGCTTTTTTTTCTAAAGGTTTACCCGGACCAAACCCAGCCCTCAACTTGGTCCGGGTAAACCCCTTCCACCCTTTCATCTTCCCTATAAAATCCCCCGCTAGGGAGCTCAAAGGATGGATGGATGAATGAATACAATGCAACACCCTCCAAACTAACTGCCGCACCCTCGGACTCCCGAGGCCTTCGGCAAGGGTCGAGAATGTGAGGAGCTAAGTGCGCGTGTGGTTCGCTTGTTGATCAGCTTGTACACGCCGAGGGTATGCCTCACATACTCCCCTCATGCGGCGTCTAGCCATCGCACACAAGTCCATCCCCACCGCACATAAGGTGTTATGACAACGGAGAATACACCCGTATCTTGGGTCCGCCCGCGTATGACAACCCACGGTGGCTACGCATACGCTATGATACCGCACCTGCTTTCGACACGTAACTACGTGCCCATTGCTCTCCCCAAGCTGGCCGCCGACTGCTCTAACTGATGACTCGAGTTAGCCAGACCCTGGCCCGGGAGTAATAATCCCGGGGACGACCTCGACTCCCCAACATGACGACACTCGCCTTCCGAGGCCCAGATTCGATTGCTCACCATGAGCCGCATCCGAACTCCATCAAGCGCCAGCCCACGACTGCCCCTGCCACCTAGGTAGTTGGGCTTGTCTCGATCTCCTCATAGGGAGCCTCTGTAAGACACGCGGATATCTGCCTTATCCAGCATTGACCCGGGGACCGACCCACGTGTTGGAATTGTCCTGTGGCTTGCGCCAATTGTACTTTGGCCTCCTTGGCCCATTTGTAAAGCCCACGTGGCTCTCATACAACATGAAACCATGTGAACACATGTACCTGTACTCGGGTCTCGGCCTCTTCACGGTGCCCAGTTACTTCAGTCACAACGGTGCCTCTAGCACTCGACTGCCAGTCACATCGGGCCCCGAGCACGACCATCGAGGTCTCCCGGTGCCCACCTCCTTCAGTCACAACGGGGCTCCCGGCACCCGACTGCCAACAACTCCAGGCACAATGGTGCCCCCGGCACCCGACTGCCAACAACTCCAGTCACAACGGTGTCCCCGGCACCCGACTGCCAGCTACTCCAATCTCATCGGGGCCCGCTGCACTCGATCACTCAACAACTCCAGTCACAATGGTGCCCCCGGCACCCGACTGCCAACAACTCCAGTCACAACGGTGCCCCCGACACCCAACTGCCAGCTACCCCCAGTCACATCGGGGCCCGCGGCACCCGACCACTCAACTTCCCTTACACAACGGTGCCCACGGCACCCCTACTGCCCCGACCTCGACATTGTCTCACGTCGGGAATACATTGTGACGCCCCTCGGGCGCCATCCTGCTGAGTCACAGGTCCTTTGACGGACGCCACGTACAAATCCGAAAATACCCGCACAATAACGCAATGACCCGGGGACTGTTATAAATGATGGAATTGTCCCGTGGCTTGCAAGCAATTGTAATCGGACTCTCACGCCCCCATATAAATGCCTTTCACGGCATATAAGTCATGTAATCTAGTCAGGGAGCGGGTCCCCCTCCTCGTCGGAACCAGTCTCTCTGCCCCTAGTTATCCTTGTTATCTTGTTGTTGCCCTGTCGCTGTTGCACGGACTAAGCCCTCCCGACGTCGCGGCTCCCAGGGTCCCTGAGTCTCTCTTCGGCAGTAGAAACAAAGGTATTCGGATTCAATCCGATGTAAAATAAACACCGGTTACTTGCGACCGGTGGGGAAAGACGTCCAGTCCATGAATCCCCATAATCGCCTACGCACTTGCACCTGTGGAACCCCTTCTATCCACGTGTCACCCAATCTTTCGAGCCACGTGCCGCATCCTGGCGATGCTTCCTCGGTCAATCCTTGGTTCCATAGGTGATTTTCGAGAAATCAACTGGCACGCCCGCATTCCACCCAGCCATCCCTATACCAGTCTCCCAGAATGATGAACCATATGCCATCCCTTCCAATGCGTTCATATTGTTCTCTCTGCCTTCTTCTCAATACCCCCGGAATTCCCGCGTGCCCAGTCAACCTATCTCGACCTTCCGTAAAAGGTGAGTGAGCGCCCCCCACGCGTGTATAACAAACATGGCACGCCCGGTGGGACGTCTCCTACCTTTCTTCTTTCTGTCGAAAAAGAGTCACACCTGTCAAGTGTACGCCGCAATGCCCTCACCTTTTCTTATCGGAGAGGAAGAGGAGGGCCCCCGTCCAGAATGCAACATGCGATCGGTCGTCATCGAGCGACCAACCTGCACCAACAACAGCAACAACAAACTGGTGGTGATAGTGACGTACGGTCCAATCGTCATCGCCTTCCACTCCGGGCATCTACGGTTGGCAACACCAATCGTGTTTGACAACACTGCCTCGACTTTCGGCTCACCCTAATCCTCGGGCGCCATTGCTGTGGCCGACATGCAGGCCATTTCGGTGACTACCCATACGGGTAGCTGGCCCCTCTACTCCTCCAGCAACAGAGACCCATGCTGTCATTGACCCCTGGGTCCCCAACCCTGCCAGCACCCGACACGGGCTTTCTGCCCCGGGTCCCCGGCTCCTGAGCACCTCACTCGAGCTCTTAGCTCCTAGTCCCAGCCAAGCCTACCCCCAGCACGGGTTTCCCATCCCTAGGTCAAGGTCTCCCAGCATGCTATTCAGGCCTCTCGACCCGAGTCTCAGACGAAGTGACACTCAATACGGGCTTTCAAACCTGAGTTCGAGGCTCCCCAGCATCTGGCTCGGGTACACGACCCTGGGTCTCATCAAGGTCGGTCCCCGATGCGGACTCTCCGCACTGGGCCCCTGGCCTCCCACGTCTACGATAGGGTCTTTACCCCTACGATCTAGCAATGCCAACTCCCAGCAAAGGGTTTCCTCTTTGGGACAAGGCCACCTCAACACCCAAGACGACCGTCTGGCCCTGGGTCTCAGCTCCAACAACTCCCAACACGGGCATCTAGCCCTGGGTCTCAGTTCCAGCAACACCCAAGACGTGTATCTAGCCCTGGGTCTCAGCTCCAGCAACACCCAAGACGGTCGTCTAGCCCTGGGACTCAGTTCCAGCAACACCCAAGACGGGCATCTAGCCCTGGGTCTCAGTTCCAGCAACACCTAAGAAAGGCGTCTAGCTCTGGGTCTCAGTTCCAGTAACACCCATGACAGGCTCCCAGCCCTGGGTTCTGTTAGAGATGTATGCCCTTTAAGCCAATCACAAGTGTTGTGATGGGAACATTTCTTGTATGATTTCATTCAATTATAATAATAATGGCATTTCTTCGTTACGTTCTTAGCATGTTATAGTGTATGTATTGTAATGTGATGAAGTCCCTAAATACGAGCTATGATGACTGGATCATAGTGAGATTGTGATAATGAGATCAGTCATCTAGAAGTTTGTGTTCTAAATGTTCCTGGTCGTGGGATCTTCAATAAGGGACATTGAAGATCCGGATAGACCGGTGCACGTGGTACTCACTCATGTGATGAGGGTGGTCGATCTCATAACCACCGGTGTGGTGACATCTAGGTACACGTGTAGGTGCTCATTAGTAGAATGAGTTCACTGAACTGACTCGATCTAGAATTCCTGAATGGTAATCATGCTGGCTGTCAATCAGGAGATTCTAGTGTTACAGTAGCACAGTTGGATCTTAGACCTGAGTCACTAAATAGGTTTTATATGGACTCCACTGAGCGTTTGATTGCTGACTTATGAACCTCAACCTTGTTATTCTTAATAGTTAGTTGTTCGGACTCAGTGGGATTCATGTGAAGACACTTTAGTGACAACAAGGGATCATTCACTCTCTGCATCGATCAAAAGAGAGAGAGAATGCTCTATGGACATGTAGTTAGAAATCCCTGGCCAGGGTATGAGAGTTCACTCAGGAAAAGGTGTTTTCCAGTGAACTGTACTTAAGAGTACAAGGGTCCATAAGATCAGGATGCTTTTAGGGTTTGACAGTTTGATCGTACCCTAATCCTAATTGGAGCATTGTATGAATGAGGATCTATAACTGTGTGGAATCTGATGATGGAAAGGTTCAATATGGGTTGCATCCCTCCCAAAGTCATTTGGGATCACGAGGTGTTGCTTGGTGCCGTTCGTGGTCGGAAAGCCCGTTAATTCCATTAAGAGTTAATGGATTATAATTAAATTAAGTTAAGAAGGGTTCTTAGCTTAATGGGCCTGAAAACCAAACAGATTATTGGGCCTAGAGGGTCACACACAATAGAGTAGTGGGTAAGATGGATAAAGACGCTATTTATAGACTGTGTCTGGGTTTTTATGAAAAATGCCAGAGTCTATAAATATACGCTTAGGAGAGAAACCCTAATCCAAGCAATCAGGGTTTCCTCTGGCCGCCCCTCTCTTTCTCTCTCTCCTCCCTGGTCTGGGCGCCCCCTTTCTACCTCTCCTCCTCCTGCTGTGGTGGATGGTGCTGCTGAGGAGTGGCCGACGCGTGGAGATCGAGAAGGAGAATCCATCTGTTCCCACTGCTCGTGTGGATACATCTAGAGGCCAGACACTTGGACGGCTAGCAGCCCGACGAGCCTCTACTCGATCGTCTTCGGGCATCTGGGAATTAATTAATCCTACAAAGGTATAGAGATGTTCTTCCTAAGTGGGTTTTCCTTAGATAGTTTTTGATTTTGATCCCCAGCAACGATCCACATCCTAGGGTTTCGTTATTTCCGCTGCATCTCTGATCGAAACCTTACAGTGGTATTAGAGCCAGGTTGCTGGTCTGATCAAAATTGAGATTATTTTATTATTTTTTGTTCTTCACGTTCATGCATAGGGCTCAATTTGAGGGTGTTCAATTGAGTCTCTCATGGATGGGTTTTTGGTCGATTGATCCTATGGAATTGTTCCTGGCTTCAAGAGGATCAAAACGCACATTTTGGTGCATTGATTGACCCAACGGTGAGGGCGAATCGAACACGTCTTGGCGGCCACGGTCGTCATTCGCACTAGGAGAGGGAGGCCGATTTAGGCCGCTAATCTCCGATTGGTGATGGTCATGGGGGCTGGCAAGAGTTGTTGGATGATCACCAGGGCATCCCACGGCATCCAGAGGCGTGCGGTGACTGGTCGCGACGTCCGCGACGGTGATCGCGGCGGTGATCACGGCGGAGAGGGCGGGGCGACGCTGGTTTCGTCGCGGGATCCTTCTCCGGCAATGGCTAAGGGGGTGGTGGCGGGCGGCCTTGCCGGCACCCCGTCGGGGTATGTCCGGGGCGGTCGCGGCCAGCACCGGGGCTCCCTGCGACGAGCATCAGGGGTTAGGGTTTTTACCCCCAAACCCCCCTCCATTCGGGCGGGGAAGATGACCCCCGCGGGTCTCCTGTGGGCGGATCCGGCCCGCGCCAGATCCGCTACCCAACGCCCAGATCTGCGCCTGGATCCGCGCCCAATAAAGCCCCCTTAACATTTTTGGATTTTTATGCATTTTAAATAGTTTAAAATGCATGGAAATTCAGGAATAATATCTGAAAATTCTGAAAAATATTTTAATGGGTTCTAAAATAATTTTAGTAACTTATTAACTTATTTTTCATTACATGGCCTATGGTTAATTAGTTAATGGAAATTTTAAAATAGTTTTAAATATTTCCCATTATCTAAATAAATGAAGTTAATTACTATAAGAATCTGATTCTTATGAGGATAATTCACTGGAAATTAATGTTGAGCCCATGCAGTGAATGTTGAGGACTGTTGTCTAAATTTGTTTAGACTTGTTTGTGTTTTAACTGAATTGTTTAGTTAAACATCTAGATGCGCGATTTCAAAATTAATTATTATTATTTTGAAATCATCGTTATACCTCGCTATAATTATATGATAATTACTTGATGATGCATGTGATGTGTCATGTGTGTGGATGGATGGTCATGGACTTAGATATCATGTGATGGTATGGTTTGTGGTGAATGGATCATGATGTGATTATTGGGGCATGCGTGCCTCCTCTCTCTCTCTTATTAATCCGGGTTGTACATTCTATCTCCCACCTGTGTTGTACTCCCCTTGACTGGTTCAAGGTTTCTTATTATTTGATGTATATTTGTGGGACTGCGTGCCCAATTTCAAATTTACTTGTAATGATGAGAAGCGGATGGAGACTAAGAAGGAGACTGACTATGGTGGGCTCGGGAGATTCTTCACATCCAGTGGGAGCATTGGATGCTCCAAGACTTTTTATTTGCCATGCTTATGTGTACATTACCAACTGGCTCTGGTAATGTTGCTAGGATAAAGTCCATGATCATCCATCGGTGTTGATGCATATATTTGATATATGTAGTTGTGCTACTAATTATATATATACATATATTTAGAGTATGAACGATACTCCAAATTATTATATATATATGTAGCACCTATATTAATGAGACCAAAATATTCAAATCCCCTTCAATTAAATATTAGGTCGATAAGCGTGTGGCATTAAGAATGACCCACGTATCCTTCTGTTGTTATAGTCAAAGTGAGCCGTCCTTAGACTGTGGGAGTTTGTTGTGCTACCACAAGACTATCACAGCAAGGGGACGGAGACATAGGCTAAGGCTTGGGCCAAACTTTGGGATGGGGGCTGGCATGGCTTTGTTGTGATGCCACAAGAGTTATGTCATAAACCCACTCTCATAACGTAACAACGGGTTAGACCTAACCAACGCTTGTGATTTATTGTGCTACCACAAGATCACAAACGTTTGGAGGCTAAATTACTAGGAGTTGCAAGGAGTTGTAATTGGCAAGAGTTACCTACCCATTAAGAATGGGGTGGTTTGTTGTGCTACCACAAGACTACTTCCATTATGTTAATGGGATCCTAGTACCCACTAGGACACAGTCGTTGTGTCCCGTCTTTGCACGTCAGGGGTTATGCAAATTCGTCGAAAATTAGTGGGAGCATTAAGTTAAGATTAAAGTCCATGTCTTAATTTAATATCATGAATATCTACAATATTGCTCTAAATTTCTTTTTATTTCCTCTTGTAGACCGCTATGGCAAACCACCCATTGAGAGGCATATTGGATGCCAATAGGCTGACTGGTCCAAATTATGTCGATTGGCTCAGGAATCTGATAATTGTTCTCACGGCTGAGAAAATAGCCTATGTCCTTGAGCAGCATGTTCCTCCTGTTCCTGCTGATGATGCTGATGAGGCTGAGGTGATTCTTTATGAGAAGCATAAGGAAGATGCCACTCTGGCCCAATGTTATATGCTGGCCTCCATGACTAATGAGTTACAAAGGCAGCATGAAAAGATGGATGCTAGAACCATCTTGTTTCACCTAGAGGAGCTCTTTGGAGCTCAGAGTAGAACAGAGAGATATGAGATATCTAAGAATCTGTTCGGGGCCAAAATGTCTGAGGGAATATCTGTACAGACACATGTTCTCAAAATGATAGAGTGGATTGAGAGACTGAAAGAATTAGATTTTGAAATGAACAAGGATTTGTGCATTGACCTAATCTTGCAGTCTCTCCCCTGTTCATTCTCCCAGTTCATAGTGAATTTCAACATGAATAAGATAGAGTGCTCTCTGGCAGAGCTTCTTAATATGTTGAAGACAGTTGAGGGGACAATGAACAATGGGAAATCTTCTGTGCTACTTGTTGGTAATACCAACAAGAAGAGAAAGAATCAATATGTTTTTAAGAAAAATAAGAAGAAAAAGTAGGATAAGCAGGGAAAGGCTACCAAGAAAGATGAGGCTAAGAAGGACAAGGGCCAATGCTTCCACTGCCATAAGGATGGCCATTGGAAGAGGAACTGCAAATTGTATCTTGCAGAAAAGGTAAAACAGAAGCTTGGAGAAGCTTCAGGTATGTTCATGATTGTTGACCTAAGCTTATCTTATAGATCCACATCGTGGGTATTAGATACTGGATGTGCATCTCATATCTACAATGACTTGCAGGTGCTGACAAGTGATAACGCGAAAGTTTGTCGTTTAAAACACGTGTATCAACTTAAAAAAAATCCAACTCGCACTAGATGAAAGTAAGACGTAATAAGGTGGCGAGAAGGGTCGAATCCACATGGAAAAAGAGATTTTTAGAGTTAAAAATCTTGGAGTCCTTTGAAAAACACTTGTGATTTAGATTTGCTTAAAGAAAATAGTGAAATGATGAACAAACCAAACACTTAATTGAAAACACCATGACTATGCACCTATGCTATAGAAAATAATTGCATGAAGTGGAAAGAAGATATAGAAGAGAGAGATAGAGAGGGAAGAAGAGCAAGAACTAGATCAAGAGAACAACTCCTTTCATTAACTTAAAAGAAAGAGTACATGAAATGTGAAATAAATTTACACGAATGATACAATGAGATTACAATGAAGTGAAATATCACAAAAGCAATAAGACAAGAAAAGCCTGGAGTTTGGAGTTTGGAGATGGTAGCAGCAATGGTGATGACAGCGACGTCCTCTCTTGGCCTTGGATCACGAACAACCTTGTGGAAGATATCATCTACGCCGGGAGGAAGTCGCCTTCGTTGTTGAAGCTGCCTTTGGAGGGTGAATAACTTTGAACCCAAGAGGAAGTAGGGGATGCCCAAGAAGAAGAAGTTGAAGAAAAAGAAGAGATAAAGAACTTTGATGGAGGGCACAGGGAGAAAAAATGTAAGGAAGATGGTGAAATAAGAGAAAGAAGGGAAGTTGTCTACTTAGATGAATAATAAAATCACAGGACAACAAGTTAAAAAATAGGAAATTACTTCAAAATTAGAAAGAATTAGAAGATGATGTAGAATAAAAAATTGTAGAACACGTAAAAGCAAAGAACTTTTATGAAGATAGCAAGAGGAGAACAGGGACGGAGGGAGAAGAAAAATAGGGAATAATAGAGAAGAACAGAGTCTAAAAATGCACAGGACAGAACAATAGAAAACATGAAATACCTTGCAAACAAGAGAGAATTTGAATATGATGCAGAAGAAGAAGTTGTAGAGAACTTGAAAACAAAGAACTTTGATGAAGAGTGCATGAGCTGAAAATGAACTGACGTGGGAGAACTCGGAGGGCTAAGGTTGGGAGAGAAAGAGGGAGAGTGAAAGATTTCCAAAAGAAAAAGACTTCCTTTCTCCTCCTTGTCATGGGCTATTTATAGGGAAAGTTGGGTAGATGAAGGGTGGAGATTGTATCAAAAGGAGATGGATGGCTGAGATTTAAGTGGAATATGATGCATGGGGAAGAGGAAAAGTAGGTGGGCACCCCCTTTCTTGGACTTTTAGGCACCCCATTTCCCAAGGCTCATCATGTCTCTCCTTTATTTCAAACTTTGAATGTACTTTTCCTCCTTTTCAAATTTAAACTTTGAATTCCTCCTTTTCAAACTTTGAATTCAAAATTTTGAACTTTTTTTCCCTCCAACCAAAATATTTTGAATTATTTATTTGACTTGGTCAAAGTGATGATGATAGTTTTGCCCCCGGCTTCTTTTGTAATTACCTTCGGTGTCCTACACACATATAATTGTACTTTAGTCCATAAAAATTACCACAATATGCACATAAATCTCAAATGCTCATGGCCCTCAACTTTAATTTATTATTAAATAAGATCATCGAATTAATCAATTTACGTGAAAGCTCTAATTTAAATGCGGAGTTGAGGTTAACTATGAAATATGCATAATTATCTAATTATATGCACATAAAATGGTGTACATGCGATGAATTATCATAAGAAATGGACACTTATCAACAAGCAATAGGCAATTGAACAAAGGCGAGGTTGACTTGCGACTGGGAAATGGAGCAAAGGTTGCTGTGCTCGCGGTCGGGAAGGTGAACCTCCAGATGCCTACAAGAGTTACACTAGAGCTTATAGACTGTTATTATGTTCCTTCTATAATAAAGAACATTATTTCCATTTATTGCTTAAATAATCATGGATTTGTTGTAAGTTTTGAAAACAATAGTTGTTCTTTATTATTAAATGGTGAATTATTTGCCAGTGGGAGCCTAATGAATGGTTTGTATGTTTTAGATGTGGCGTCTCCTGTGATGTGTGTGGACAGACCTCTTAAGAGAAAAAGAGGTAATGTGAATCAGGCTTATCTTTGGCATTGTAAACTTGGTCATATTAATGAAGAAAGATTGAAAAGGTTGTGTAAGAATGGATACATTGATCTATTTGATTATGAATCATTCATGACTTGTGAATCTTGCCTCATGGGTAAGATGACCAAGTCTCCATTTTCTGGACATGGAGAAAGAGAAAATGAGTTGTTAGAACTCATACACTCTGATGTGTGTGGACCTATGTCCATATATGCCAAAGGAGGCTATTCATACTTCATTACATTTACTGATGATTTCTCAAGATTTGGATACGTGTACTTAATGAAGTACAAATCTGAAGCTTTTGAGAAATTTGTCGAGTTTAAGAATGAAGTAGAGAAATAAATCGGGAAAAGTATTAAAACTCTTCGATCTGATTGAGGAGGTGAATACTTGAGTACGGAGTTCACACAGTATTTAAGGGATAATGGAATATTATCTCAATAGACTCCTCCTTATACACCTCAACTGAATGGTGTAGCAGAAAGGAGGAATCGTACCCTATTAGATATGGTACGGTCCATGATGTGTTTTGCTGGTTTACCCTTGTCCCTCTGGGGTTATGCCTTGGAGACTGATGCGCACTTGTTGAACAAAGTCCCATCGAAGTCAGTCGACTCCACTCCATATGAGATATGGAAAGGAAAGAAGCCAAATCTTTAGTACTTTAAGGTTTGGGGTTGCCCTGCCCATGTAAAGAAACATGACTCTGATAAACTGGGATCTAAGACTGAGAAGTATAGGTTTGTGGAATATCCTAAGGAAAGTTATGGATATTATTTCTACCAGCCTAGCGATCAAAGAGTGTTTGTAGCTAAACATGTTGTGTTCCTTGAGGAAGAGTATATCCTTGAAGGGAATAGTGGGAGCTCGGTAAAACTGGAATAAGTTCTAGAACCACAACCTGTCAGTGTATCTTCTCAAGATCCGGTGCAAACTGACCCACAAACTGTGCATAGGTCTGGGCAGATACCTGTTCAACCAGATAGATATGTGGGACATATTTCTAGTAAGGTATCACATAATGAGGATGATGATCCTAAGACCTACAAAGAGACAATGAGTGTCATTGACTCTGGGAAATGACAAGAGGCCATGATATCTGAAATGGATTCCATGTACTCTAACCAAGTTTGGAACTTGGTAGATCCACCTGAGGGTATTGTACCTATTGGATGCAAGTGGATCTTTAAAAGAAAGATTGGAGTGGATGGAAAGGTTGATACCTATAAGGCAAGGGTTGTAGCGAAGGGATATCGTCAAAGGCAAGGTGTTGACTATGACGAAACCTTCTCTCCTGTAGCCATGTTGAAATCCATTAGAATTTTACTTACCATTGTTGCACACTATGATTATGAAATCTGGCAGATAGATGTGAAGATGGCGTTCCTTAATGGAAACCTTGAGGAAGAAGTGTACATGACACAGCCTGAGGGATTCATATCCAAAGAGTATCCAGATAGAGTGTGCAGGCTTCAGAGGTCCATATATGGACTCAAACAAGTATCCCGCAGTTGGAACATAAGGTTTGATGAGGCAATCAAATCCTATGACTTCGTTAAGAACGAAGATGAGCCATGTGTTTACAAGAAAATCAATGACAGTGCAATCACCTTTTTGGTACTATATGTGGATGACATACTACTCATTGGGAATGATGTAGGTATGTTATTGTCAGTCAAAGCTTGGCTGTCAAAGCATTTCTCCATGAGAGATTTGGGAGAAGCATCCTATGTGTTGGGGATTAGGATCTATAGAGATAGATCAAAGAGGATGCTAGGTTTGTCCCAATTGATGTACATAGACACCATTATCAAAAGGTTTGGCATGGAAGACTCCAAAAGAGGTCTAATACCCATTAGACATGGAGTCTACCTCTCTAAGGGGATGTCCCCTAAAACTCCAGAAGAGAGGGAGTACATGAGTAGGGTTCCCTATGCCTCTGCCATAGGATCCATCATGTACGCGATGTTAGGTACTAGACATGATATAGCTTATGCTCTAAGTGTTACGAGCAGGTATCAGGTAGATCCAGGTGAACATCACTGGATAGCCATGAAATGTATCCTTAAGTACTTAAGAAGGACTAAGGATCTATATCTGGTTTATGGAGGAGAGGACTTGAAACTGAGAGGGTACATTGACTCGAGTTTCCAGTTTGACAAAGATGACAGCAAGTCAACCTCTGGGTTCATTTTTACTCTCAATGGTGGGACAGTGAGTTGGAAGAGTTCCAAACAAGAAACCACTATTGATTCAACAATCGAGGCCGAGTATATAGCTGCTGCCGAGGCGTCAAAGGAGGCGGTTTGGATGAAGAAGTTCATCGATGGATTGAGAATTGTCCCAAGTATCTCTTATCATGTCCCCATGTTTTGTGACAACAATGGGGCAATTACGCAAGCAAAGGAGCCGAGGTCTCATCAGAAGTCTAAGCACATTATGCGGCGTTATCACTTGATCAGAGAGATTATAGCTAGAGGAGATGTGATAGTAGATAGAGTATCTTCTATTGATATATTGCAGATCCACTGACTAAACCTTTATGTCAAAATGTGTTTGAGTGTCACCTTGGGCTGATGGGGATCAAGCATGTGGGTGATTGGCTTTAGTGCAAGTGGGAGATTGTTAGAGATGTATGCCCTTTAAGCCAATCACAAGTGTTGTGATGGGAACATTTCTTGTATGATTTCATTCAATTATAATAATAATGGCATTTCTTCATTACGTTCTTAGCACGTTATAGTGTATGTATTGTAATGTGATGAAGTCCCTGAATACGAGCTATGATGACTGGATCATAATGAGATTGTGATAATAATATCAATCATCTAGATGTTTGTGTTCTAAATGTTCCTGGTCGTGGGATCTTCAATAAGGGACATTGAAGATCCGGATAGACCGGTGCACGTGGTACTCACTCATGTGATGAGGGTGGTCGATCTCATAACCACCGGTGTGGTGACATCTAGGCACACGTGTAGGTGCTCATTAGTAGAATGAGTTCACTGAACTGACCCGATCTAGAATTCCTGAATGGTAATCATGCTCACTGTCAATCAAGAGATTCTAGTGTTACAGTAGTACAGTTGGATCTTAGACCTGAGTCACTAAAGAGGTTTTATATGGACTCCACTGAGCATTTGATTGCTGACTTATGAACCTCAACCTTGTGGTTCTTAATAGTTAGTTGTTCGGACTCAGTGGGATTCATGTGAAGACACTTTAGTGACAACAAGGGATCATTCACTCTCTGCATGGATCAAAAGAGAGAGAGAATGCTCTATGGACATGTACTTAGAAATCCCTGGCCAGGGTAGGAGAGTTCACTCAGAAAACGGTGTTTTCCAGTGAACTATACTTAAGAGTACAAGGGTCCATAAGATCATGATGCTTTTAGGGTTTGACAATACCCTAATCCTGAATGGAGCATTGTATGAATGATGATCTATAACTGTGTGGAATCTGATGACGGAAAGGTTCAATATGGGTTGCATCCCTCCCAAAGTCATTTGGGATCATGTGGTGTTGCTTGGTGCCATTCGTGGTCGGAAAGCCCGTTAATTCCATTAAGAGTTAATGGATAATAATTAAATTAAGTTAAGAAGGGTTCTTAGCTTAATGGGCCTGAAAACCAAATAGACTATTGGGCCTAGAGGGTCACACACAATAGAGTAGTGGATAAGATGGATAAAGACGATATTTATAGACTGTGTCTGGGTTTTTGTGAAAAATGCCAGAGTCTATAAATATACGCTGAGGAGAGAAACCCTGATCCAAGCAATCAGGGTTTCCTCTAGCCACCCCTCTCTTTCTCTCTCTCCTCCCTGGTCTGGGCGCCCCCTTTCTACCTCTCCTCCTCCTGCTGTGGTGGATGGTGCTGCTGAGGAGTGGCCGACGCGTGGAAATCGAGAAGGAGAATCCATCTGTTCCCACTGCTCGTGTGGGTACATCTAGAGGCCGAACACTTGGATGGCTAGCAGCCCGATGAGCCTCTACTCGATCATCTTCGGGCATCTGGGAATTAATTAATCCCGCAAAGGTATAGAAATGTTCTTCCTAAGCGGGTTTTCCTTAGATAGTTTTTGATTTTAATCGCCAGCAATGATCCACATCCTAGGGTTTCATTGTTTTCGCTACATCTCTGATCAAAACCTTACAAGTTCCAGCTTCACTAGTACCCGAGATGGGATTCCAACACCGGGTCCCAACTACATCA
The DNA here is from genome assembly GCA_022559845.1 of Amorphophallus konjac. Taxonomy (NCBI): domain Eukaryota; kingdom Viridiplantae; phylum Streptophyta; class Magnoliopsida; order Alismatales; family Araceae; genus Amorphophallus; species Amorphophallus konjac. The sequence goes on from CM040118.1 coordinate 458,199,660, forward strand.
ACACCCAAGACGAGCTTTCCCCCCCGGGTCTCAGCTACATCAATACCCAAGATGGGCGCTCTGCCCTGGCTCCCAGCATTCCCGCATCACCAGCACCCAAGATGGGCGTTCAGCCCCGGGTTCCAGCCCCAGCAATACCAAAAAAAAGGGGGGGGGGGGGGGGCGTCCAGCTCTAGGATCCGGCTCCAGCAGCACCCAAGGGGGGGGTTCAGCCCCGGGGACCAGCTCCATCAACATCCAAGACGGGCTGCCTACCCTGGGATCTAGTTCCATCAATACCCAAGATGGGTGTTCAGCCTGGGTCTCAGTCCCACCCACATCCAAGATGGGCGTTCAGCCCGGGTCGTAGTTCCATCAACACTTAAGACCGGGCGTTCAGCCCCGGGTCCCAGTTTCAGCCACACCCAAGATGGGCGTTCTGCCTCGGGTCCCAGCTTTATCAACACCCGAGACAGGCATTCGGCCTCCGGTCCTAGCTTCATCAGCACCCGAGATGGGCCTCCAGCCTCAGGTTCCAGTTTCGACAACGCTCAAGACCGACACCCAATCCTGGGTCCCAGCACCATAAGTATTCAAGATGGGCTTCTAGCTCTGGAACCCAGCGTCGTCAAGCACTCAGTTTGGGTTTCTAGTCCGAAATCCTAGCTTCATCAGCTCCCAATACAGGCTTTTAGCCTTGGGCACTAGCTTCGCCAACAACCAGTACGGGAGCCAAGCTCTGGGTCACCATCCCTCTGACATCCTCAGTTCACAACATGGGTCACGAATCCCGAGTTCCAGCAACAACTCCGACGGCCCAGGTGAACACGAGGTTCCAGGTCGACATTCTGTCAGCCCCAGCTCGGGCACTGCACTCCCGAGTTCCAACTACACTGAGACTCACTAGAGATGCCATGCTCCAGACGGCCCCAGACCGAGTTCATTCGGTCCACCACATTGGTGCTGAGTCAACCTCGGCCCTACAAACAAAAAAGGGGTGCCATAGCGGCTGCAAAAATGGGTGACCCACCGCCGTCACCCCTACCTCTAGAAGACCAGGTGAGGCTCAGAGAAGCCGATGCACCAGTATCACACTGGGGGCAATCACCCCGGTCCAGTATCTAGCCTTCCAAGCCCAAACAATGGGGGCAACTCCAAGGAGGAGCGTCCGTCCTCCCTCGGATGAATATGGGTCATTAGAAAAGAAGCCAACCCATTCAGAGGTCCCGAGTCAAGAGGTCCCTCCACTCACCAGAATGGTACCAAGCTCAAAAGCCAGCAGAGTGAAAGAGGGTGAATCCCGCCGACACCCGCCCAGTAGCTCCAAAGAAACTCCACATGCGTCAACTAACGACTCGGTGGAATCCCTGCCAACGCCAACTGGTGACGCCGGCGAAGCTCCGTCGGGTCCTCCACCGGTTGCTACCAACAAACCCTGGCGGGAAGTCTACCCTTTTAGTATTTATTATGTCCCAAGGGGTAGCAACACCCAGGCAGACACCCTGTCCAAGCATGACTTCGGCCATCATGTTCAATAAGGCCGAGCCACCCAGATCCAAGTCAAAGTCCCAGCCACCTATGGCAAAGACCAGCCGGTCTCTGGATCCACCCTGAAGTCCCGAGCTACTCGATCGAGGGTCGATCCATGGTCGCTTCTACAATAGCAACAAGTCGCCAATGACGCAACCCCCGGGCAACGTCCCCCGACAGCAACAAGCTAAGGATGACAGCTGCAAGGCTTGCAGGTACCAAAAACAAAATCAAAACAAAAGAAAAGGGGGCTAAAAATAGAGATGTCCCGGCGGACTCAGCCACTCTCTCCATAAGGTGACTAGGGGCAAAAAGGTCGCAAACCCGACTGAGGTGAAAACCCATAAGGGCGTCTCAGGCAAAATCAGGTAACCCCTCGGTGTGAAAACCCGTAAGGGCGCACAGGAAAAAGCAAAAGGGGGCCAGCTCTGGTGAAAACCCGAAAGGGCGGTGGAGCTGGTAAAGAGAAAAAGAAAAATCTCTCTTCCTATCTAGGAATAGCCAACCACCTCACTCTAAATCCCTGACCGGCCCACCACAATAGTGGGTCAGCATACGTTCTTCTGGCTGTCACACCATAATGGTCGGCCTATACCCAGTCTTTGACCAATACACCATCACGGTCGGTCATCTCCCAGCATCCAGGTCAATACACCATCACAGTCGACCTACCTATTTCCTCCTAGTCTCACACTATCCCTGTTTGCCGCTACCCTCTTGACCAATATGCCGCCACGGCCGGTCAAGCCTCCACCTTGACCAAAACACCTCCACAGTCGGTCAAATACCTGATCTCTAGCCAAAACACCACAATGGTTGGCCTATACACATCACCCATTTCTTGACCGATACACCTTCCTGGTCGGTTAAATCCCTAACCTTTGGCCAATATGCCTCTTCGGTCGGCCTACATCAATTCTTGGCCTATACGCCACCACAACCTAGAACCTCAGCCTTTGCATCATCAAAGCCGATCTGTTCAAGCTTCAGTCCAAGCTCTAGCTGCAAGTTACACGGATCAGCCAGCTTGAAGGTCTAGGTGAAGCCCCAGATTGCTTGGCAACCAGCCAGGCCCCAGCGAGGAACTCCAGCATCAACACAAAGGATCAACAATAATGATCCCACTAACAACGTCCTTCGACAGCAGCAAGCTAAGGGCACCCAGTGCCAATCACCAAATAGCTAAAGGCCCTCAGGTAAACAAAAAAATGGGGTTAAAAATAGAGATACCCCGACGGACTCAGTCGTTCTCTTTCTCAAGGAAGCGGTTGGGGGCAAAAAGGCCAGTAACCCGGTTGAGGCAAAAAATCGCAAGAGCACCTCAAGTAAAATTGGGTAACCCCTCGATGCGAAAACCCACAAGGGCGCATCGAAAAAAGTAAAAGGGGGCCAGCTCTGACGAAAACCCGAAAGGGCGGCAGAGCTGGTAAGGAGAATAAAAACAAAATTTCTCTTCTCCCTCAGCGGGGGCAACCAGCTACCCACCTTCCAGCAATCATATCTCCGACCAGTTGGCCCGTACCAGTCCCTGACTAATCCCCTGCTCTAGTTTATAAATCCTGCACCTCCCTGCCGGCCATATACCATCACGTTCGGCCTAAACCAGCTCCCCAGGCCACTCCCCTCCCTTGGTGGCCTATACCAGTCCCTGGCTAGTACACCTCTCTAGGTCGTTGATCTTACATGCCCCATTTAGCCATACACCACCCAGTTCGCTCACACTTCCTCCGGCCTCACACCTCCACGGTCGACCCATATACACCAACAATACATGCACTAGTCCGGTCATTCATTCCAACAAACCTCGGCCTACACACCACCTCAGTTGGCCTTTAAACCACATCAACCTTAGATCCATCTATCATGAGGATCCATAAACCCATAATTCCCAATCACCTACCCGTCATGGTGATGGGAATCGACGCCGAGCACTAATTTTTATTTTGCACTTGTGTCCTTTTAGTTTGCTTTTATATCCTTGGGAAAGTATGTACGCAATTGTAAGGCTTTATAAGCCACTTTGTCATTCCCAAGGATTCTTTGGGTTTTTGTGCAAAAGTGTAGTAGGTCCAGGAAGGGGCCCCCCAGTCCTTCCCTATTGATCCACCTAAGCCATGTGGGGCTGGTCAACCATCCTAGGTGGCTTCTAGAAGGGTTGAATGTAATGCCCCGGGTTCTGCGGATCCTCCTTCTCGGGTCCCAGATCTACGTTTCCGGTGAATCTGGCTTCGTTGTGTTCAAAATGATGTTTCGGACATCTTTCATGTTCGGATCGGCGCGATCCGAAGGTGTTTTGGAGGCCCGGAGCGCGTCCGCGACTTTTCCGCGTGTGTTTTCCGATTCCCGATGTGTGTTTCGGTAATTCCTTCAGAACCTCGTTGCGGGTGAACCGGGTCGTTCACCTAGGCACGGGTGGCACCATTGCGATCAGTGCGTTCCAAGGATCGCGAGGGTGTGATTTTCTATTTTTTGGTAGTTTTTCAGAATTTCCGGATTTTCTATATAAACCCCCTCCCTTTTTCTCTCTCTCCCCTCTCATTTCTCTCTTCCCTCCCTCTCTCTTCTCTCACGCCCTCTTTCTCCCCTCTCTTCTCCAGCGGCCGACGGAGCGAGGCGGGGGCGAGGCGAAGGCGGCGCGGGTGAGGACGCCGGCGAGGATGGGCGAGGATCGAGGCGGTGGAGGCCCGTGGGAGCTCTTGGCGCGGTCGCGAGCCGGCGAGGCTTCAACGGCATTTTCTTCGCGGATCGGCGAGCTCGGGACGTGAAATCTTTGGTGGAGGTAGGGAGATGGACCCCCAGCTCATGCTCTTTCTTTCCCGCGAGTTTCGTAGGCCGTGGTGAGCCGAGCGGGTTAATCGGGGCTATTTGGGAAAAAATCCATGTTTTAGGGCTTGTGGGCCGATCTCCCGTTTTATTGCGTTTTTGGTCGATCCGAGGCCTTAGATGCATTCTAGGGGCTATTTGGGGGCTTCCCCCTTATTTTCCCCCTCTCCCGTGGAGGTATGGGGGCGTGGGACGTTTTTCGGGTAGTTTCCCACCGTTTCGCACTCGGACGGGTGTGACGGTCCTTCCAATGACCGTCACAGTCTGTGACGCCCCAAGGTGGGTGCGTCACAGGGCCCGTTAGCCTTTTGGTGGTCTGTGGGTGTGACGGTCCCACGATAGATCACCACGGCACTGTGACGCGCCTGGGTTGGACCGTCAGGGATGATCTGACCGTTGGCCTCCGTTCGTTGGTTTTGACCGTTGGGGTTAAGGCCTGTGACGCACCAAGGCTGGCGTGTCACAGCCTTGTAACGCCCCTGTGTAGGTGCGTCAGAGCGGATGCATTCCCAACTTGTAATGCACCAGAGTTGGTCCGTTACAGACTGTTACGCACCGAGCGGGACGCGTCACAGTTGGTTTCGTCTTGTCTTGTGACGCATCAGGGCTGGCACGTCACAAACTGTGACACGCCAGGGCTGGCGCGTTAGAGACCGTGACGCACCAGGGTAGGTGCGTCACAGCCAGTTTTCAGCCTAGTGTTTGACAGCCCTGTGTGGGTGCGTTAGGGTTGTTGTGACGGTCGAGGCTTGGACTGTTACAGACTGTGACGGCCTAAGGCTAGACCGTTAGGCTCTGTGTTGCGCCGAGGTGAGTTTTCATGTTCTCCGCCTTGTTCCGCGATGTGTGGATCCCCGGTCGACCCGGTTGGGACCCAGTGGTTGACCTGCGGTATCGTGAGTGTCCCAGACACCCGTGGGATTCTGTGTCCGTGTTTTGAGGGTGTCGGGAAGACCGTGTTACCTCGTTTAGCATGCCCGTGGGTTTGAGAGTTCGGGTGACTTCTCGCGTGTCGGGCTTTCGTGTTATGCTAGACCGGGTCACCGTGTGTCGGTGGGTGTGCGGTGGGGTCTCCCCCGCATGCCGTGAGTTTTCTCGGAAGATGATTCCTGAGTGGGCCATGTGTTTGGCCTTGGACTGTGAGTCCAGTTATCGGCGTGGCAGCTTGTGCGTTGCCCTGGAAATCATGCTTCTGTGTTTTTTACGTGGGCCATGTGTATGGCCTTGGACTGCGAGTCTAGTTGCCAGCCTAGGGCTGGAGAGTTCCCGCCTTTCCCTGAGAGTGAGATTTGGTTTGGCGACCTGTGAGCTACCTTGGGAACCGTGTTTCTGCATTTCTGCGTGGCCGGGTGTGCGACCCGTGGACCGTGAGTCCCGTTTCTTCTCCGACTATGGTCACCGTGCGACGGTGTTGATACGTGGGATGGTCCCCGTACGTCGTCTGGTTCGGACGTTGTTTTCTGTTGACTTGAGACTCTACTCCGTAGTGACCCTCCACTAGTCGTAGCCTGCTTATACACGTGTGGTCCCACTAGGGAGTGGTGGAGAGGCTACCCTTAGAGACGGTTTGTGGACCGATTTCCGTTGTGCCTCGCGTCTAGCAGCCAGAGTCCGACTGAGGGAAAAACCGGTCAGAGGGCCAGACCAGGGACGGACGGTCTGTGTGTGCATACGTGGTTGGGGGCGGTTGGACCCACGTCGACGGGCGTGACCCTAGCTAGTCACTTGTTTGTGGTTACTCGTACGGTGTCTCAGTTCCCGCTGGGCCGGAGGGAGACACCTGAGGCGCGGACTAAGACGTCAATGGACGAATTCGGCCTTGGTTCTAGTGGGAGGTACTCCTGTTCTGGAAAGAGAGTGACAGACTGTCAGTTTCCATGACTTCGAACTTCGGGTTTTCGGTCGTGTTGACAATTGAGTTTCGGTTGTCTCACCGTGGCACGTGTGTCAATTTTCGTGCCGTGAGACTGGTGCTAGTAGCTTTACCGAGGTTACGTCTTGTTGTGCGGTACCCGTGACCAGGTGGTCAGGGTTGCACATTGGATAATGTGTCCAAGTTGGCCGTGTCCTGGGAGACAGGCCTCTATGGCATGGTTGTCGTGTCTTTTTACTTCGGTAAGCGGTACTAGTGTAGTTTGGTAGCCCTGACCATGAGATCGGGGTGTGGTTTTGGTACAGTAGGAGTAGCTGTAGTGCCGAGTTTTGACCGGCCACCGGTTCGCTGTTCCTGCTGTTACTGTTGCACTTGTGGTTACAGCCTTCCTTTCCGCCACCGCCGTTGTTTCCGATTGGGGTTCCGCGGGATCCCTACTGAGTCTCTGTTTTGAAGACTCATTCCCTGCTTTTCAGGTGTGGCGGTTCTTGCTCAAGGTTCGAGGGTGCGGTTCAGAGGTTCTCAGTTGCTCACCGGGTCGAGTGTTCACTTGGCATGTGATACGTTTTTACTACTTTAGACTGTACTTTCTGTTGGAGTGGACTCTGTTGTAGCTGTAGTTATTTCTTATTTCTGTTAATTGTTGAATTGTCCTGCTATATTACCTATTTCTTTGTGCCTCCACACTCCTTTTAACCCTTTCGAGCCCTCCCAACTCGTGGGCGGCGGTTCTAGTCTCGGGTTATCGGGTCTCTCCCGATAATCGGATTCTCGGGTCGTTACATTGAATGTCAAATAGACACATGGGGGACAAATGGACCAAAAAGTCCATATTCTCCACCCATGGTCAAGGGGGCGCCCCGTCCTTTAGCATTTTTTATTTTTTTAAATTCACATGGGAGAAATACTTTCTCCTATCCCTAGATTACCCCTCCCTAACCCTAGATCTGAGGTTAGTATTAGTCTTTTTACATTTCATATAAATAGCTTGTAATTCCCATTTTACATGAATTAATGAGAAATTTTGTTGGAAATTGCCCAAGGAAGGGTGCGCCCTCCCCTCTCTCTCCCTGGTTCTTCTCCTTCCTCCATCCCTCTAGGGTGTGAAGCCCATTCTCCTTAGCCCCTCTGAGTTCCATTTCTGCCGCTGCCGTCATTGCACCACCGTCGCGTCACCGCCACCATCGTCGGAGTTCTGTCTCCATCAGGACAGAACCTCTTCTCAAAAATTTTATCTTTTTTTCTTGTTGTTTGCTCGAGCCCTAATTTTGAGGGTTTACTATGTCCATCTCCCTTAACCTCTAGTTCAAATTTCGTGTCATTTGGACGTCATTTGGTATTTTTCCCACATTTATTGTTCTTCCCCTTGTAATCTGCCATTCTGCAAATCTACGGGATAGAGTCACCTTGTTGTATTTTTCCCACCCACTAATAAATTTCCAAATAAATCAAAAACATTCCTCAGTCTTCCTCACGTTTTCCCCTACCTCTCATAATTTTTGTAGTCCCTGGAAAAATCATTTCCCCTCGGTTAATGGTCAGTTTCAGGCAGATCCCTTTCTGTCCTGAGTGTCAGTAACCTGATCCACAGGAAAACCTATAGTTTGTAGAGTTTTTCATTTCTAATCCCTCCTCTGGATCGACGGGAAAACAATATATGTTGTAGTTCTGTGAGTGCTCTTTCCAACGGTACCAGCCACGTCTCGATCGGCCTCCGGATCTGAGCACCATAATTCTTGCCGCCGAGGCGCGCAAATCTGTTCTCTGTGCAGATCAGAAAACTCAGTCCGGGATTAATTCGTGTAAAAATATCAAAAGTCAACTTCTGGAACCGCCACATCAGGGAGTCGATCAGGGACATCCCACCATCGTCCCAGCCAAGCAGCACCTTCAGAAGACCTTAGGAGGGCGACGTTCCTTTGTAATCTGCACCTTACTGTCCAGCGAGTCAGAACCGAGTCGGCGCAGTACCGAGTCGGACCAGCAGACCGAGTTCATGCCGAACGCACCTCCAGATTGCTGCCCGTCAACCCAGGGTCGGTCCTCCCGGGTCTCACTTGTAGCCCTTTACCTCCCTACATGGAGTGGGCAATAGATTTCACTATTGTAACTAAATTTTTACCGTTGTTACCAGGAGTTACCGTAACTGGCCGGGGTCGTCTTCCCCACGCCCGGAGCGTGGAGGTAAACTCGTCCCCACTCTTTATCACATTTTGCTTATCTCGTATATCTTTGAATGCCGCTGCGAGTGTAGGTTCTTAGCTATATATATATTGTTATCACCGCTGCGAGAGTGAGTGAGTGTATCGTTCCGTGACTCGACGCGAGTTAACGCGGAAAGGCCGATACCCGAGACTCACGGCCGGTTTCTCAACCGCGCCTGATCCCACGTCTTCCCTCACATAGGGACGATCGCGAGCTAGAGTCCCAGGTCGTGTGTCCGTCCCGCATGAATTTGGTATCAGAGCGCCAGTTGAGTTTAGGGTAGTATTTGGTCAATAATAAAAAAAAGTGTCATTTACATCTAGTCATCGTCTAAGTCGGTCTAAGGTTGCATCCGCATACCATTGTTCGGTATATAAAAAGGTGTTGTCCGAACGTTAGGCTACACCTATCGGGAAGGCCGCACACTTGCGCGAGTGATCTTCGGATCGATTAACTCCGCCACGTACCGAGTCTTGGTTTAAGTCTAAGGGTCTTGAGTCTAGGGAGTGTCTTGTCCTATTCGTCATTTGCATGCCCACTCGTAGAGGTACACAGTACTCACCACCACCTCCACCCATGGCCGAATCCCGAGTCCATAGTCTCGATGCGTCATCGATGGCCGAAATGTTCTAAGGTGTAGCACCCCGTATAAAAAAATGATTAAAAATATTATTAATAATATTTCCCAAATAAGAAATAAAATATTAGATAAACTCTATAGGAAGCTTAAGTAAGAAGTTGGAACACGGATCTATCATATGTAAAGATTATTCACTTAACAAGGTGACTTTCTAGTGTAGTTGGTTAAGTAACTTGCCTTTCAACCCAATGACTAGGGTTCAAATCCTAGCACCCACTATTTGCCCCTTTTGCCAAATAATTTACTATTTCTATTAATATGTTTCATTAGATATAAAAATTTCTAGATGAGATAAATAAGGTAAAATTGTTAAAATTATCATCTCACGTCGCCACTATTATTCCCTAGACATGTCTTATCCCTAACCTGTACATGCTGTCATCCCACTCAGATCGGATCTTGTCTCCCATCTTGTCGATCCTAATGTTATAAAATACTCCCTATATTGAGACTCCCTTCATTCTTCCGAAGACGTGAGATGCAGAGAAGGGGGAACCTCTAACATTGCAGAAGAAAGCTGCCCTTTCTCTTCCATCTATACCTAGCTGTGGTCTCGTCTCAGAGAGGTAGGTTTTCTCAATTTTTGGCTAAACCGTAGTTAATCTAGGTAATTATATAGCATGCTTAGTATGTGTTCTCAATTTTTAACTAAACTAGTAGCTAATCTAGGATGATTAGTCTAGGCAGTTAGTCTTAGGCTCATCTCCATGCGATATTTCGTGTTTATACAGCATGTGTTAGCCTCATAGTTAGCATGTATTAGCGTTAATCTAAGGAAAGCCTCATAGTTAGCATGTATTAGCTTTAATCTAAGAAAAGTAGTAAAATTAGTAAAGTATTAGTTTCATTAATCAATCTATTAGCATACCTAATCTATTAGCACACCTAATTAACATGTTAATCTACCAAATCTATACCTTCGTGTCTATATATATAGTTAAGTGTCGACACAGGTGTTGACACTTCGTGTAATTACACTATACAACAGAGACTAAAAAGGAACAGTAAATGTCGACACTTGGTGTCGACACATGCAGAAACATGTTGAAAAATCACAGAAGTAAAATGTGAACAATTTATACCTTATATATATAACACCTACACTTCCATACCTAAATATATAACAGTAATATATATATATTTATAGTCAAATGCTCAACACCTGCATAATGCAAGTGTCGACACCTACATATTCAAGTGTCGACACCTGCATATAAAAGTGTCGACACTTATGTATACAAGTGTCAACACGTCCATATATATAAATGTCTATATATGTATATAAATTCATATATATACTCCATTAATTGTATATACAAAACATATAGAGAACAGTATAATATAAAATGGAGTCCTTCATTCTTACAGAGTATATATATATATTTGTAGAATGAAATTATTTTTTTATGTAAAAATCTAATTTTCACAACATTAGTTTATACATACTAAAAATTATCTCCAATATGTTAAAACTATTTTCATCATGTTAAAGTGACTTCCAATATGATAGAATTATTTTATACATACTGAGATATAAAAATTATTTTCAGCATGTTAAAATCTATTTAAAGCTATTTTTGTGCATATAAAACTTACTTTCCTATTAAATAAATTAGTAAATTGATGCATGAAAATTACTTCCAGCATGATAATATTTCTTCCAGTATGGTAAAATTATTCCAGCATGTTATAATTATTTTTGGCATGTTATAATTATTTTCAGTGTATTAAAACTATTTTTCAGCATGATAATTCTATTTTCCTATCAAATAATTAGCAAATAAGTGTAGAAAAATAATTTTTAGCATGATAACATTTCTTCCAGCATGGTAAAGTTATTCCAGCATGTTATAACTATTTTTGGCATGTTATAATTATTTTCAATGTATTAAAACTATTTTTCAGCATGATAATTCTATTTCCCTATCAAATAATTAGCAAATAAATGTAGAAAAATAATTTTTAGCATGATAAAAATTATGTTGTTATCATAAAATTTCTTTAATCAGCATGGCAACCTTATCTTATCATCCTATCAGTAAGCTAATTATTTTAGCATGTTAAGCATTAATTTTAGCATGTTAATAATTAATTTTCAGCATGTAAAAATTAAATCCAGCATGAAAAATTTATTTTATCATCTTACTAGTAAAGTAACATATGAAAATCATTCTCAGCATGTTAATATTATTTTTAGCAAATTAGAACTATTTTCAACATAAAAACTTATTTTCATAATCAAATTCTGATTATGATAATAAATTACCATTTTGGCTAACTCATATATATATATATATATATATATATATATATATATATATATATATATATATATATATCGGACAGAAGATATACATATCTATAACCTCCATTATATATATATATATATTGGACAGAATTTTATAATCGGATATATATATATACTTATTGGATAAATATATATATATATATAACTAATATCGACATTTGTGTCAACACCAGCAAGTTTAGTCTCATACCCCGTAATAATCAGCATGTATTAACTTCAATCCAGGGTAATACTTAACCTGTTAGTTGATATACTCATCAATTAGCATACCTAATTAACTTGTTAGTCTACATAATCTATACACCAGATTTGGTATAGATAGAGTTATGCCTATCTAAAAACTATGTCTCCATTAAGTTTCCTGTAAAATGTAAACTAGTATGATACGAAATGTTACAAATTTGATATGTAAAGCATGAAACGAATGCATGTAAACCGCACAAATTTCCTTATCTGTCCATGTCCTCAATTTTACATAAATCAGCTTTAATTGAAGTGTGCCCATGACCCGGACACTATAACAATGACTATACAACAGACACTTGTTCTAAACATAAAATGGGCAAAAACTGCCACCCGTAAACCCTGATTATAATCATGAGTTTTTCACAAATTCTTGAATTCTATTCCCTACATGGTCAAACCTTGAAACTCTTAAACTACCATTTGGGAGTGTAGGAACTAAGTGCCATGCAGGGCAAAGTGCTACGTTGTGGGAGCCACCTCTTGAGGCCGTACGGCGCAAAGTGCTACACGACGGGAGCCACCTCTTGAGCCTGTAGGGGCCACCTCTAGAATCCTCCATAACCAAGTGACTAGTTGATCTCGTCTATAATACTACGTTTCTAGATTCTTGAAATTCTATATTGGCTATAAATGAAAGTGGATGTCAAAGGTATTACATGAAATGCTGTGCATATAGGGCCCGGTCTGGTCCCGGGGGGAGCACCCGAAGATACTTGTGCCCATGGGAGTTTATTGACAACGGTGTTTGACATTGCACCGGAGTACTTGCTTGCTAGACTTTAGGCATTCCACTCATTCTCGTGATATTACTTGATTGATTTGACTTGAGACCCGCAGAAGGGTAAAGTTTTGCTTGAATGAAATTGATAAATAGCCAATTCCAGTTTTACATGCTTGAATTTATATTACTTTCTATTACTTGCTTGACATGAGTTCTTACTCTCTTGAAAAGATTTTGTTAATTCCAATCATTACTTGCTTGAATCTCCTGCTATTGATGTATTGAAGTTGAAATCCGTATACTCTCACTCGTTATTCCTTCACTACTCTTGTCGATTTTTTACAATCCTTGATATCTACTCATCTACATGCATAGCTTTAATGACATTAATAGAACTTGTAAACCACTTAAAACATGTTAAATCTTGAGATGTAATTCCTACTGAGCTTTATGCTCATTCAGTGTCAATTAATATTTTTCAGGTTGTCTCGAGGATAGCTAGCAAGCATGGACAAGAGTGTTGGAGTGTACCAAGATGTCATAGTAGACCATGTTTCTCAGTATAGAATTGAGAGTTATTTTATTATAAGAGTATTCTTGTAATTTGCTTGAGAGTTAGTGTTGTCCTTGAAATTTTGGAAGAGTTGTAAAAATTGAAATTTTATAGTGGAGATTTTTATATCAAGTGATGTAATTAGAATTTCTAGTTTTGATTGAGTGAGGGGTTTTCTCCCCTGTCGTGCCTCGATATTCCGCGTCGGGGCGTGACACAAGCCCTTATGGGGCAAATGCAAGGGTTGACTACACGTATGGATGGGTTGGGTACATGCATGGATGTGTTGACTACACGGGTAGATCGGATGGACGGGTTGAGTACGCGGGTTCCACGATCGTGAGTACGTGTGCCGCCGAAGCTACACAAGAAGCTGCCCGTCAACTCGAACCCGCTACTCCCGGGTCCCGCTGTGTCTCCCTTTACCTCCCTGCGTGTAGTGGGCAGTAAAGTCATTGCTGTAGTTTATGTAATTTATTGTTCTGGGAGTACGAGATCGGCCTGGATCGTCTTCCCCACGCCAGGCGCGTGGAGGTATCGTATTCGCTCCTTTACTCAGCATTTGCTTTGTTCGTATATACTTGTTTATGCCACTGCTAGAGAGAATGTGTTAGGGCCATTAGCTCGATATATTTATTTCACCACTGCTGTGAGAGAGAGTGAGACCATCCCGTGACCCGATCCGGGCATGACGAGAGAGTTTGACCACCCTAGCTCACTGTCGGTTTCTCAACCGTGCATGTCCGTACGCTTCCCTCGTTAGGGGCGATCGCGAGCTTGCTTAGAGTCCAAGGGTCGCATATCCAATTGGAGTCGAGTCGCGTGTCCATCCCGCATCACATGGTCTAGTCACCATGAACCCAGTCATAACTCCAGCAATACGCCGTAAAGGTGTACCAATTCCCAAATCCCAGTCATGATTCCAGCAATACGCCATTAAGGCTTACCGGTTCCCAGATCACCAGTCAAACTGTAGATTACTCAATAATCAGCCAAAGCCACTACCATGGCTACGACGGTGACAAGCCGTCAACAGCACAAACTCCAGGTCACGTCCCCTGACAGCAGCATGCTACGGACGGCCGCCACAAGGATCCCAGGTCAAAAAAAATGTGGTTAAAGATAGAGATATCCTGGCGGACCCAGTAGTTCTCATTACAAGGAGGCGACTGGGGACAAAAATTGCCACCAACCCAGCTGAGGCGAAAACCCGAGAGGGCGCCTCAGGCAAAATCGGGAAACCCCTCGGTGTAAAAACCCGCAAGGGTGCACCGAAAAAAGCAAAAGGGGACAAGCTCTGGTGAAAACTCGTAAGGGCGGTAGAGCTGGTAAAGAGAAAACAAAAAAAAACTCTCTCCCTCTCTACTCCTCACCAATGGAAGCCGTCAACCGCGACATCCTGCCGACGGCAACCTCAGCATCACTCCGCAACACCGGTGGCCACTACGCCTCCGCGGGTCGGCCCTCGCCAATTCCAGCTCCAGTATTTGGCTATACACCTCCACGGTTAGCTGACTAGCTCCAGTTTCGGCTACAACGCCTTCACAGGCCCGCCGCCAGCTCGTAGTTCTAGTTTTGGCTACAACGCCTTTACAGGCAAGCCGCCCAGTTCCAGTTTCCAGTCCCAGTTTCGGCTACAACGCCTTTACAGGCCATTCATCCAGTCTTCAGTTCCAATTTCGGCTACAACGCCATCATAGACTAGCCGCCCAGTTCCAGTTTCCAGTCCCAGCATTCCGGCTACAACGCCTTGGCAGGCCAGCCGCCCAGTTCCAGTTCCAGTCACCAGTCCCAGTCTCTGGCTACAACACCTCAATGGTCAGTCGGTCAGCTCCAACTCCAGTCCCAACTCCAGTCCCAGTCTCCGGCTACAACACCTCAATGGTTAGCCGTCCACCTCCAGCTCCAGTCCCAGCTCGAGTCCCAGTCTCCGGCTACAATACCTCAGCGGTTAGTCGGCCACCTTCAGCTCCAGTCCCAGCTCCAGTCTCAGTCTCCGGCTACAATACCTCGATGGTCAGCCTCCCAGCTCCAGTCCAGTCCCAGTCTCTGGCTACGTCACCATGGCAGCGTGCCAGCCAACCCCAGCCTCAACTCCAACTCCCCAAACTAAACAATACCAGCAATACAGGCCGACACGCCCCTACGGGTTAGCCTCCAACTTCCAGCCCCCAGTAATATGGGTCAACACACCCTCACGGGGTGACCTCCAGCCTCCAGCAAAGTAGGCCGGCACACCCTCACGGGTCGGCCTCCAGCTTCCAGACTCCAACAACATAGGCCAGCACACCCTCACGGGTCAGCCTCCAGCTTCCAGCCTCCAGCAACATAGGCCAGCACACCCTTACGGGTTGACCTCCAGTCTCCAGTCTCCAGCAACGTAGGCCAGCACACCCTGACGGGTCAGCCTCCAACTCCCAGACTCCAGTAACATAGGCCAACACACCCTCTCGGGTCGGCCTCCAGCTTCCAGACTCCAGCAACATAGGCCAGCACACCCTCACGGGTCAACCTCTAGCTTCCAGTCTCCAACAACATAGGCCAATACACCCTCACGGGTCGACCTCCAGCTTCCAACGACATGGGCCGACACACCCTCACAAGTGGGCCTCCAGCCTTCACCCTCCAGTAGCATAGGCCAATGCACTCTCGCGAGTTGGCCTCCAGCTTCCAATTCCTAGTCCTCTAGGTCAACACCGCTTTATGGGATGTCCTCCAGCTTCCAGTCTCCAGCCAGTCGGGTCAACACGCCTCATTCTGGTAGGCCTCCAGTACCCAGCTTCCAACATCCAGTTCAAGTACCCCAATTCCCAATATCCAGCACCAGTACTCCGCTTCTAACTCCTAGTTCCAGTTTCCGATTCCAATGCCCAGTTCCCAGCATCTAATTTCCCATTCCCCATTTCCAACTCTAGTTTCCTGCAATGTGCTAGCATGCCTCATAGGGGCAGGCCTCCAGTCCCAGCACCCAGTATCCAATTACTGGTTGCCATATCCAACATCCAGTTCCCAGTCCCAGCCTTCGATCCCAGCACCCAGTAGCCAGATTCCAGTCTCCAGTCCCGAGATCCACCTCTCAATTTCCAGTTTCCAGTCCTAGTATCCAGTCTCCCATCTCAATATCCAGCTCCCGATCCTCAATTCCAGTTTCCAGCAACAGGCCAGCATGCCTCATGCAGGTGGGCCTCCGGTCCCAGCGTCTGGTACCCAGATCCTGGTCTCCAGTCCCAATACCCAGTTTCCAACCTCCAAGTCCCCAGTCTCCAGTTAAGATACCTAGTTTCCAGTCCTAGTATGTACTATCCAAATCCTAACTTCCAAATCTAGTATCTAGTTTCCAGCCTCCAGCTCCTAATTCCCAGCCCCAGTACCAAGTCCCTAGTCCTAGTGACCAGCCTCCAAATCCCGGTTTTCAGTACTAACACCCAGCTTCTAGTCTTCGATTCCCAGTTTCCAGCTCCAATACTTAGTTTCCCATATCTGGGTCACAATCTCCAGCCCCAGCATCCAATCTTTGCCTTCCAGCCTTCAACCTCCGACCTCCAGTTCCCAGCAATAGACCAACATGCCTTAACCAGGCGGATCTACAACAACAACCACATGAACCACTCAAGATACCTCACAAACGGACATGCCTCGAAGGCCCGTCCACAGCAACCCTAGACTAATGCACCCCCGAGGGTCGGTCTATCACACACTCCGATCATTACACCTCAATTGTCGGCTAGCGACAATCCCTTCATTGGCACCTCAGTGATTAGCTGATCGTGGCTCCCAGTCAGTATACCTAAGAAATCAGTCGAGTGGACTTCCTAGTCGATATACCTCGGTGCTCAACCAGCACACTAGCAGGTACTATCCACCATGCTATGATGATTATGTGTCTAACATCATTTGTGGTCATTGTACTTTCTAAAGGGTCTGACGACCTCGACTTCGGCTATTTTACCCTGACGGTTAGCCGGCAGCATCAACATTTGGCCACACCCCGTGAGGATCAGCCGAATACGATTCCAAGCCAACACCCCTCTCTGGGGGCAAATCCAACAACTTCAGACCAACATGCCAACCGAGGCAGGTCTTTAACAACTTCAGACCAAGACGCCTCACCGAGGCAGGTCTTCAAAAACTTCAGACCAAGACACCTCGCCGAGGCAGGTCTCTAGCAACCTTAGACCAAGACGCCTCGCCGAGGCAGGTCTCCAATAACTTCAGACCAAGACGCCTCACCGAGGCAGGTCTCCAGCAACCTTAGACCAAGACGTCTCATCGAGGCAGGTCTCCAACAACCTCAGACCAGGACGCCTCGCCGAGGTAGGTCTTCAACAACTTCAGACCAAGACGCCTTGCCGAGGCAGGTCTTCAACAACTTCAGACCAAGACACATCGCCGAGGCATGTCTCCAGCCGGAGCTGAGGGATTGGGCGCTGTCAATTCGCCCGAGCGTGCTGGTGTTCAGGAAAGGGGAGCACGTGTTGCTGGAGCCGTACTACCCCTTCCGGTTCGGTCGCAATTTCGGGTATGATCAGCATATCCCTGCTTATCACGCACAGTTCGGCCTGCCCTTGCGGAGCGTCCGGGGGGGCTCAGTTCCTGAGCACGCCAGGAGCTGGTGGGACTTCTTCCACCGAGCGGACTCCGCCTCTTTCAGAGTACCGGCCCCGGGTCGTGTTCCCCGAGTGACCCAAGATTACATAAAGTGGTGGAATGCCCGGACGGCTTTCTATCGGTTGTACAAGACCGATTGTTGGGATGGCGCCGAAAGGAGATTCCTTAGCCGGCAGCCAGTGCCAGTGCTTGATATTGAGCCGGATCATCTTCTTCGGCTCAAGAACAGGCAGGAGAAGGAGGTGGTAGCGTACATGGCAGCTCGTAAGCAAGCCCGGGACATGAAGCCGACGCCGAAGGTGGAGCTACCCCCGGTGGCTAAGGATGACTACGAGAAGACGCTGCGGGACTTGTGCCGGGTGGGGAGCGACCGTCTGGAGCTCATCAACTACCCATTCCCCATAGAGGAAGAGGGGACTCCTGCCAAGAGCTGGCGCCTAGAGAGGGACGTGGCCTGCCCGCATCGCACGTTTATGAGGCGGGAGGAGAGGCGGCCCGAGAACTATAAGGATACCACGTGGCTATATGTCCTTCTCTGGGTAAATGGGATGAAGATTGAAGATGTGACGGCCTCCATCCTGAGCAAGCGCCTGCACATCCCCTATTACTATGCTGATGGGTGGGGCATAGACCACTTCAATCTTTTCTGCCACCTCTCTTCCAAGAAGCACGCGGATCTGGCCAACCTCATGGACCGGTGTCAAACTATTGAGGACATTTGCTGGCTAGTCCGGGAGGCGGCACGTCGGGACAAGGAGACGTCCCTGAGCTACTGGCCGATCACGCTGCGGCTGTACACTGGCCCTCATGGTACTCAGTTCCCTCTTGCTCTTCGATTTTGTCCCTTAGCGCTGCGGCCTTCGCGGTGGGTTAGGTACTAATGGTATATGCATGTTCGTTCTTTCCCCTCTTTTCTTTGCAGACCATCCCGACAGCACGCAGATGGCCACGTACCGGAATCTCCTCCGGCTGGTGAAGAAGCCTGCATATTTTGAAGCAGCGCCGCTGGCCCCGACCACGGCTCCTTTGCCCAAGGCCGCGAAGAGGCCCCGGGCGAAATCTCCCGTGAAGAAAGCAATGGATGCCGCGAAGGCGGCCAAGCAGCGGGATACGAAGCGACGCAAGACGGAGGCGGCCAAAGCCTCGACCGCCGTTCCTTCGGTGCTTCGGGTCCCAACCTTAGAGGAATTTGAAGTCGCTCGGCCAGAGCCCAGCCCGCCAGCCGGTCAGTGCCTTCGACCGTCGGCGCCTCTTTTAAGTTTTCTCTCTTCTTCTTTTTTTTTTATCATTTTTGAAGCAGGGCCCTGACGCTTGAATGTATTTTTTTGTCTTAGCCCTTGTGGAAGAGCCCGTGTCCGCGCCCGTCCCTGATGTGGAGGGGTCGGCTCCTATGCCCGCGCCTGTCATGGGTGCGGCCGCGGTCGTAGCAAAGGCGGCCTCGGTGGCGGCTCCGGCTCCCTCACTGCAGGCCAGGGAAAGGTCTCGAGCGAAGTCGCCTGTCCAGAAGGCATTGGCTACTGCCAAGGTGGCCGGGGGACAGGCGGCCAAGCGGAGGCGGGCCAAGGAAGCCCTAGGTACGACAGTAGCCTCACCGGCGGCCGCTATCCCGTCCTTCTAGGCATTTGCGGCCATGCAGATCGGGCCGAGCCGTGATACTGGTGAGGCTCGGCGGTCGCCTACGTCGTCCATGGTGGATCTCCCTCCTGAGTTGGCCTTGCGTCCCCGCGCGGAGACGATGCGTCTCTTCTCTGAGGGCGGCGTGGAGGGAACGGCGTCCGTGCCGATCCCGGGTGAGGGCAAGGCTGCGGCTCCGGAGAAGGCTTTGTCTGCTGAGGTCGAAGGAGGTATTTGCCTTTGTCGGCCTATTTTACCTCTTTCATCCTTTGGGAGCTGATTGGGCCTGACATGACCCGCGTTTTTTTTTTGACAGGTGCAGCTGGAGCAGTTACCGGGCTATTTGGCCTCCGAATGCACCCCCCGGTGACGCAGCTATATGCGCGGAAGAGGCCGAAGTCTGGGCTGCCAGCCTCACCCAGTCCGCGAGAGGAGGCGCCAGTTATCGAGCTCGAGGTGGAGGCCCCTTTGCCGGCACCGGCCGAGCCAGCGGCAGTCGAGTCTCCGTCCGGGGAAGAGGTAGACTACGACTACTCTTCCGACGAAGCAGCTCCCGCTGAGGTAGCGTCTTGAGGCACCGGGCCGTCCGAGCTGGCCTTTAAGGCTTCTTCATTTGCTAAGTCGCTCGGCTCGATGGAGGCTGCTGCCGTAGGCGTGGCTTTATTGGCGCAGGGCTGCCTGTGTGGTCGCCTACTGACGCCGTTTTTTTGTTGTCGATTCTTTGCAGGAATCAGTTAAGCCGGAGGCCGCAGGAGGGGCTGCTCCAACTGCCCCAGTTGATCGCCCGGCGGGGGTTGCTGTTGGCATGGGCAAACTGGCCCTTCTATTCGAGGCCCTTCAGGAGGACGCATCGTTGGGACCTTTGGCAGGCGAGCCTCTGGAGGAGGGGGAGATTGCGCCTGAAAGCGGCATGTCAGTGGCTGAGGTAAGCATGCGGGTTTCAAGATCTCTTTTCGCCTCCTGCCCTCACATGATTTATTCTGGATGGCGAATGGCTGATTTCCCTCCACATGGTCAGGCGATGCCGGAACCGGAGAAGACCTCTGGTCGTGTCCGAAAGGCCGTGGCCAAGCGGCGACCAAGCGTCGCCCCGATAGCGGTGGAGGGGCCGGCTCTCGTCTCCGACTTAGGGGCGGCGAGTCTTGCTGTACTAGTGGAAGCGGGGCGTCTACCCCGACTGATGGTTCCACTTCCGCCTTTCCCGAAGCTTCCGGCCCAGATGGAGGACCCGTTCCTGAGGCAAATATTTACGGGGCTTCGGGCACATCTGGAGGGATCCCAGACGCGAGAGAGAAGTTCGTGGATGGCGTTCTCGGGTCCGGCTCTACTCGAAGCTCCTCCTTCGGCCGGAGTAGAGACACCTGCCCCCTCGCCTGTCGAGCTAGTGGCTAAAGCAGACCGAGCCGGGGAAGAGGAGACGGGGGAGCAGCGGATGATGGAGACGCCAGATGCTTCGGCGCCGGTCTCGGCCATTTCCTTAGCGGTGGTTGGCCAAGAACCCTCTGTCGAGCCATGCCGGCCGGGCGACTTGACCCTCGTCCTTCCATCTTCTTCAGTCGCGGTGGATGCTGGTTTGTGGGCAGAGGTGGACAGCACCGTGGAGTTCACTCTCCCAGCCATGCCTTCGGTTAGTCACACCTCGTCAGAAGCGCCAGTCCGCCAGATGCTGGTGACGCTGCGGACGATGCTTTCTGTCGACCTGTCTTTATCATATCGAGAGGTGCATGCCATTGTGACGCAGTTGACTGGGGCGCTGCAAGTGTTAGGCTGTCCGCTTGGGGAATGGTCACGGCGGGTCTTGCTATTATTGAAGTATGTCAAACGCCGTGAATTCCTGGAGACTCAAGCTCCCGATGAGCGCGCCGCTCTAGATGCCCAGGCAAACGAGTATCTACAGGCCTTAGAGGTCCGGCGCCGTAACAAGGAATGCCACGAGAAGGCCTTAGAGGAGGGCGAAGGCAGCGTTCGCTCCCTCGAGAGCCGGGTCGAGGAGTTGGAAGGCTACCTTGCCGCGGCCAAGCTTGACCTCGTCGAGGCGGAGAGGGCGGTGGCAGAGGAGAGGGAAGCTCTTGCCGTCGCCGACGTTGAAACGGTGTCCGTCGAAGCGGAGCTCGCCCGTCTTGAGGGATTGAGGGGCCGACTGCGCGACAGGATAAACTTCTCCTGCGTCGGGATCCTCTCTCTCGAGGATATCTTTAGGGACATCGACTAAGCGCTGCATCCCTTAATTTCTCTTTTTTTTTTTTGAATGTAACACAGGGGTATGCCCCGCAGCACATGTCATTTGATCCTCTTTTGAATAGAGCAAAGCATTTATGATTTTACGCGTTCTTGGTGTATGCATTTGTCCCAGAGGGAACTTTCTCACCCTTTTTTCTCTTCCGTGCATATTGTTTTCTTCTTCCTCTTCCCTTGCTCTTGTATATTTTTTTTGTGTAGAGACCCATTGGCAGGGTACGAGTCTCTGCGGGGCTTCGCTTTGGGAGGACCAGGCAGGGACCCATGCCAGGGTATAGGAGAGTGCTCGCCTTCCCAGGGGGAGGACGAGGGGACCACTCCACCATACCGAACGGGCGACTCCCTGGTTTTGCCGCAATATTGGTAACGCGTGCTGGTCTCGGGCGAGGGGTACTTGGCCAGAGACCCTTTTCGTCGTTCAGAGATGGCGGATAGAAGGATCTGTTTAGTCAGTGACTCAGACGGGAGGTCTGAGCCAGAGGGGTACTCACCGCCTGGGGAGGACGGAGAGAAGAGTTTGTTTAGTCAATGACCCGGACGGGAGGTCCGCCCCAAAGGGGTACTCACCACCCGGGGAGGACGGAGAGAAGAGTTTGTTCAGTCAATGACCCGGACGTGAGGTCCGAGCCAAAGGGGTACTCACCACCCAGGGAGGACGGAGAGAAGAGTCTGTTTAGTCAATGACCCGGACGTAAGGTCCGAGCCAAAGGGGTACCCACCGCCCGGGGAGGATGGAGAGAAGAGTTTGTTCAGTCAATGACCCGGACGTGAGGTCCGAGCCAAAGGGGTACTCACCGCCCGGGGAGGACGGAGAGAAGAGTCTGTTTAGTCAATGACCCGGACGTAAGGTCCGAGCCAAAGGGGTACCCACCGCCCGGGGAGGACGGAGAGAAGAGTTTGTTCAGTCAATGACCCGGACGTGAGGTCCGAGCCAAAGGGGTACTCACCGCCCGGGGAGGACGGAGAGAAGAGTCTGTTTAGTCAATGACCCGGACGTAAGGTCCGAGCCAAAGGGGTACCCACCGCCCGGGGAGGACGGAGAGAAGAGTTTGTTTAGCCCACTTCTAGTACCCCCGCTGATGCGGGGCGGCGACTGGAAATGGGGGGCGTTCCCCTTTTCTGGTTCTTCTTTTCTCTCTCTTTTTTTTCTCCTTTTTTTTCTTTTTTTTTATATTTTTTTTTGCTTCTTCCTTCTTTCTCTTTCTATTTTTTTTCTCTCTTTTTTGCTTCTTCCTTTTTTTCTCTTTTTGCTTCTTCTCTTTTTCTCTTTCTATATTTTTTCTTTTTTTTGCTTCTGCTTCTTTTGTTTCTTCTCTTTTTCTCTTTCTATTTTTTTTCTTTCCCTTTTTTGGAAACCCGGCTGGTGGCCAAATCATTCGGACATTAATCACGCAAATCCACCCCCAAAATGGGGCGAAGAGTAATATTATTATCTGAATGGGGGCGCCGGAGCGTGGTACAATCTCAAGTGCCTTCCATTAAGAGGCGGGAATTGAACCTCCCCGCGGTGGTTGACAATTACATAGGCCCCACCTTCGTAGACTTTTTGGACTACGTAGGGTCCGAGCCAGTTCTCGTTTAGCTTACCCTTGGGGT
This sequence comes from Amorphophallus konjac, assembly GCA_022559845.1. Taxonomy (NCBI): domain Eukaryota; kingdom Viridiplantae; phylum Streptophyta; class Magnoliopsida; order Alismatales; family Araceae; genus Amorphophallus; species Amorphophallus konjac. The sequence goes on from CM040118.1 coordinate 458,222,594, forward strand.
TGGCTGCCATGAGATCTCTTCTCTTGACCATAACAAGGTCGCCCTTCTTGAATTCGCGTTCCTTGACGAGCTTGTCAAAGGCGCGTGCAATCCGGGCCTGGTAGACCTGGATATTCTGTTGGGCTTGAAGCCGCTTTCCTTCCAGACTGGAGAGTTCGTCGAGCCTTCGCTCGGTGTTGGTCTGCCCTTCGGGGACAAGCCCCTGCTGAATGGCGACCCTGAGGGACGGTATCTCCAGTTCGACGGGGACGATTGCTTCCGAGCCGTATACGAGAGAGAAGGGCGAGCAGCCCGTTGGGGTCTTGTATACAGTTCGGTACGCCCAAAGTGCTTCATACATTTTTTCTTCCCAGTCCCTTTTATTAGAGCTAACGGTCTTGGCCAGGAGAGTGCAGAGTGTCTTATTGAAAGCTTCGGCCAGCCCATTGGCTTGTGGGTTGTAAGGAGTCGATGTCCTCCAGTCAATTCTGTATTTTTCTGCTAGCCGGTAAACCTTCTGGTTATGGAAGTGGCTGCCGTTGTCCGACACAATCCGGTCGGGCACGCCAAACCGGAATATGATGTTGCGACGGGTAAACCTGACCACGATTTCTCCGGTGACCTCCCGCAAGGCTACAACCTCTGCCCAACGGGAGAAGTAGTCGGTTGCCGCCAAAATGTACTTGCATCCTGTGGAAGACGCGGGTAAGGGACCCACAACGTCTGTTCCCCATTGGGCAAACGGCCAGCTGGGCGCTGTTGGGTGCAATTGCACGGGAGGCCTTCTGGGTATGGCGGCATGCTCCTGACATTTCTGACATGACTTAGCATATTTACAGCAGTCGTCGAACATTGCAGGCCAATAGTAGCCAAGTCTCTTGATCTCAATTTTCATTTTTGGTCCCGCCTGGTGTGCACCCGCCGTCCCGGCATGGACCTCCTTCATGACCCTCCAAGCTTCTTCGGTGGACAAACATCGGAGGAGCAGCTTCCGCCTGACATCTGCCACAATTCGGAATAATATTCCGCTTCGGAGCTCATAAGAGTCCTTGGTTCTGACTAGCTTGATCTTTTCTTCTCTTCGGCCAGGCAACCGCTGGTGTTTGAACCACTGCATCAAGGGGTCTCTCCAGTCGGGCAGGCTGACGGCTTCCACTGTAGTGACCTCTAGGTCTTCTTCTTCTGATTCGTCTTCTACCATGCTGGGCATCTGGCGTTGGTTTATTACTTGGATGCTGAGAGATCCATCTGGAGGCACTGCTAATGAGCTTGCCAATTTTGCCAAGGCGTCGGCCTGGGCGTTCTCCCCTCGGGCCACATGGCCTATTTCGAGGAGGTAGAATCGCTCCATGAGCCCCTTCGCCTTAGCGTGGTAAGGGAGCAGCTCGGGTTTCCGGACATCAAACTGTCCCTGGACCTGCTTGACGACTAGCAGCGAGTCGCCGAATACCTGGAGCATTTTGATCTCCATGTGGAGGGCCACCTGGAGGCCGATAATCAGAGCTTCATACTCCGCCTCATTATTTGTACAGGGCTTGCTGATGCAACAAGAAGTGTGTAGCACTTCTCCATCTGGAGACTTGAGGATGATGCCCGCTCCGGCCCGCACCTTAGTATGTCCGGACGGGGTCATTTCTGTTCTTGAGGCTCCGTCAAAATACAGCTGCCAGATGGCTTGTTGTATATGGTATACCTCCAGTGTTTCATCCTCGGGCAGCTCTGTGGCCAACGGGGAGTCTTCGGGCACGGGGTGTGCTGCGAAGAAATCCGCGACGGCTTGTCCCTTAACGGCCTTCTGCGGCACGTAGGTAATATCAAACTCCATGAGTAGCACGGCCCATTTGCCAAGGCGCCCCTTCGGGACCGGCTGGGAGAGAATGTGCCTGATGGGGTCAGCTCTAGATACTAGATTGACTTCATGGGATAACATGTAGTGCCTCATCTTCTTGACTGCGAAGACCAAAGCAAGGCAGACTTTCTCTATTGGAGTGTACTTGGCCTCCGCCCCTACCAGTCTCCGGCTAAGGTAGTAGAGAGCATGCTCTTTTCCTTCATCGTTGTTCTGGGCGAGCATTGCCCCCAATGAATATTCAGTAGCTGCTATGTAGAGAATAAGCGGTCTACCATTGACAGGTGCCCCCAGGACAGGCGGGGTCTTCAGATACTCCTTTAACTGGTCAAACGCGTGCTGGCATTCATGACCCCAGCTGAAAGGTGCATTCTTCATCATTAGTCTGTGGAATGGCTGGCAGCGCCCCGACAGGTTGGAAATGAACCTGCGGATGTAAGCTAGACGCCCCTGTAGGGATCTCAGCTCTCCCAGATTCTTCGGAGGGGGCAGCTCCTGGATAGCTTTTATCTTAAAGGGGTCGATCTCGATCCCTCTGTGTCGGACAATGAAGCCGAGGAACTTTCCACTGGACACGCCAAAGGCGCACTTCATGGGGTTCATTTTCAGCCCGTACAGACGGAGCCTTTGGAAGACGACCCTGAGGTCATTCAGATGCTCATCCCTCTTTTTAGTCTTGACAACCAGGTCGTCGATGTAGCATTCGACCTTGCTGTATAGCAGCTCGTCGAAGATCTTGGTCATCGCCCGCTGATATGTGGCACCAGCATTCTTGAGGCTGAAGGGCATCCTCTTGTAGTGAAATATCCCTTTAGGTGACCTAAAGGCGGTGTGAATCCGGTCGTGGTCGGCTATCCAGATTTGGTTATAGCCGGACGACCCATCCATAAAGGACAAGGCCTCGTGGCCAGTAGTTGCATCGATCATCACTTCGGTGATAGGCACCGGGAAGTCGTCTTTTGGGCAGGCTTTATTCAGGTCGCGGAAATCCACGCAAATCCTGATCTGTCCATTCTTCTTCTTCACTGGTACAATGTTGGCCAACCATGTGGTGTATTGGTTTTCCGCCACGAAACCGACATCTATGAGCTTGTCGACCTCCTTGCAGATCTGGCTGGTTAACTCTGGCCTCATGCGCCGGGGAGACTGCTTCACTGGCTCCACCTTGGGATCAAGGGACATGATGTGTTGAGTCACCTCGGGGCTGAGTCCGGGCATTTCTTTATAGTTCCAGGCAAAGCAATCCCGGAACTCTTGTAGCAGCTTCATGTATTGTTCTCTCTCACGAGGGGGGATGAGAGCACTTAGAAAGGTCGGCCTGGGGTCGCCTTCTGTGCCGAGGTTGATCTCAATCAATTCGTCGACTGTGGCCTGGCCGCCATTTTCAATTTCCGGCGGGGCTGGCGACAAATGGACGAAGTCTTGGCCTTCATTGTCTTCGGGCTCGAGGATGGCATCCTCGTCTTCTTGCTCCTCCTGGCTGGGTGTGGGGGCTGGATTTGCCGTGCAGTCCTCTTGGACCGCAGCCGCCGGGTCTGTGAGGTCCGCTGGTGCAGAAAGGCACAGGGCCACCCCGGGGTCTTCTATGTACTCATCGTAGATAGCTTGGACGGGGGCCGAGGCAGCCGCATCTTCAGGGGCCTGGTAGTGGATGGACACGGTGTAGGCTCCCGCTCTGGGGCTGTCCGCCACATGGGGGCGTGGCGGGGCTATCACATAATCCCCCATCCTGAGCTCGTCCCTGTCAATGAGGTCTTGGGTAATGTCTTTGAAGACATAGCAGTCTTCAATGGCGTGGCCCAGCATCTGGTGGTAAGGGCAAAATAGCGGGTCCCCGCTTCTTCGGGTGTCTTGCGGCCTCTTGGACCGTGGAAGGGAGACTTTGCCTTAGTGGCAAGCCCAGTCGAAGATGGCCCGGGTCTTCTCTCTCGGAAAGGAATAAGGATTCTGTAGCTTCTCTTGGAGTGTCAGCCCTTGCCTGGTCGGCCGCTCGATCAGCGAGCTTGCCATGTCTCTCATTTCCCGCCTTGACAAAGCGGGGGTGCTGGGACTGGTGCCTCGGGGCCGAGGCATCCGGCCACCCCATGGGGGGAGGGAGCCCTGGATCAGGTCGGCGACTAGCGAGGTTAACTCGGCTAGCCGCCTCTTCAGCATCTCGATCTCCCGTTGCTGCCTGTGGTACAAGGCGTACATGACGGGGTCGTATCGAGGGGAATTCGGAGCATGGCCCATGCTGCTGCTCCTTGCTTCGCCGGCCGGCCGGGGCGAAGGTGTTTCGCCGGTGTGCCCTTTCGAGGTCGACACTTCGGAGAAGGAGGGGGTCTTCTCTATGCAACGGCGGCGGGGAGGTTTCCAAAGGAAGATCTCCTCGTCTTGTGCTTCCTGAACTGGGGGCGCAGGATGTGCATCTCGACAGGCTTCCCGCGAATCTGTAGCTTCTGCGGGATCGTCGCCGGGCCATGTTGAGACCGATATGACATCAGTCTCGTAGTAATTTTCTAGTGAAAAGCCCAGACCGGGGTGCTTGGTGATTTTCAGCAACCGTCGATCCAGGTTTGGTGGGTTCCACATTCTTTCAAACATTTCCTTCCGGCTGGCGGGCTGGTAGGGAGGAATCTTCTGCTTCCTGACCATTCTGGCTGCCCGGTCAGTCATGTGGGGAAGTCCCGTAATGGGGACGTGCGGGTCATGCAACTCGTCAGGGAATCGGCAATCGTCGTCATCCCTGATCGGCTTCTCCCCGGCCACATAGAAGATAGTGGGCGGCCCCTCGGGGTTAGGCACCTCGAAGGTTCTCAGTTGCTCAGCCGCTTGGCATTCAATTTCCGCTATCGGCTTGACGATCCCTGGCGGGACCCTGACATCTTCTAGCAGGTCTTCGAGGCAGGGTGCCCCCGGTGTGGGGTAGATAGGGAGAGGGGCTGCCCTAAATACCCCTTCCTCTTGTGCAATAAATGGTACATGTGGGGCACCCACATAGCCTGGGGGCGGCGGAGGAAACCAGCCTCCCGATTCCATTTTCTTCTTTCCCTTGTCTTGGATGACTTGAGGAGCTTGCTTCGCCTTCTCTAAGTATAGATTAGCATCTGACAGGTGACACTCGAACACCTCGAACGGGTGGAGGTCGGCGAAGATTCTGACTTCCTTTCCCTCGCAGGGGTACTTGATGCATTGATGCAAGGTGGAGGGCACCACCCTATTTTGGTGTAGCCAAGGCCGGCCGAGCAACGCCTTGTAGGACGTGTTGGAATTGATGACGTGGAACTGGACTTTGGAGGTGAAGTCGTCAAAGGTCAAGTTGAACTCTGCGACCCCCATGGGAACCTCACATTTCTGGTTAAAGCCGGCAATCTTGACATTTTTAACTTCGACCAGGTATACGTCAAAGTAGTGCTTCTGGTATACCCGGTACGGGAGTATATTCACTGCTGCCCCTGGGTCGATCAAGACCCTGTTGATAGGCTGGCCGTTCAGCTGCCCTTTCATGTAGAGGGGCCTGTTATGGCTGCAAGTCGGTAGGAGCATGTCATCTTCTGTGAAAGCCACTGCTACTTCAGGTGGTGTTTCTGCCAAACAAGCTTCAAGGTGTGCTGGCGTCTGGAGTGCGGCGATGATGGCTTGCCGCGTTTCTTCGTTCAAGGACAGCATCTCCCACACCGTGAACCGGGTCGGGATTTTCTTGAGGTGTCTGACTATTCGCTCGGCCGCCCGCACCTTGAGCAATTTCATCTCTTCGGGCTTGCTGTGTCTGCCCTCAACCTGAGGCTGGAGTGCCAGCTCAAGGGATGCCTGTTTTGTGGGCTCTGATGCGGCCTGTTGAGCTGGCGGGGCCTGCTGGGCTTCTTCTGTTTCTCGCATGAACTCGGCGAGGTTTGGGATGCCGCTGAATTCTTCCTCTGGCTGGGCAGGAGTTGCAGCTGGTAGAGCTTGGGGAATGCTTGCTTTACTGGTCGCAGCGGACCCCTGGGGGTGCGCCCACCTTCCTGCTCGAGCTGACAGGAACTCGGCGAATGACGGGGCGCCTTGACTCTTGGTACCTCCGGGGTAGAGACCTGATGGGGGAGGGATTTCGGTGCCTCGGACCTCGGGCTCGGGAACCTGGTATGGTTGTTCCCCCCTGATCATGATGTTGAGGCTGCCCTGAGGAGGGCGCCCCCACTTCCTCCCCGACCTGGTGGCGTGTTGGGAGGTGGACGCCTCAGCTTGGTTCACCTCTGCCGGTTCACGGGGTGGGTCTTCTTCTTTTTCTTCCAGGGAGAGAGCGGTGTCGAATAGCGCCGAGAGGGTGTTGCAGGCGAGGGCGACCTCCTTCTTCTTCTTACCCCTGGGTCTTCTCTTCTTCTTCTTCTTGCCTGCTGCAGCGGATGGCTGCTCCTGAGGAGGTTCACCCCACAGGGGAGGCTCTTCATCTGCATCAGCTTCTGTTCCCGGAGCCAGCTCGAGTGATTCGAACTCCTTCCAGGGGACATACTCCTTCAGCTCCACAGGCTGGATCTCGGGCTGTTCATAATCTTCGAGCCCGTCAATAATAGCCTGGAGTCTTTCAACCGCCGGGCTAGTCTTCTTGTACATCCGCAGCGGGACAGAGCTCTTCTTGTTGTGAGTGAGCCGCCTCGTGACCAGCCGAGGGGCCGTGTCGTGGCAAATCGGGTTTGCCGGTGGTGGTGCCGGCAAAGGCGTCGCGTCCCTTGGATGAATCCCTGGGGCGGACCGAGGGATGCGTGCCTTTCTATTTCTTCCGGGCATCATCTGCCAACCCTCTTGATCTTGGGCCGGGGCCAGGACAAAAGCCTCATAAGTGGCGCGGGCACAGGCTTCCGCCCACTCTTCTGGCAACTCTTGATATAGTGAGATCATGTTGACGGAGGAGGCTATGCTGGGCAGCTCGTGTGGCTGCGGGGGGTCTACTTTATGCTCCCCCATGTCCAGCTCCCCGTCCTTGATTAAGGACTCAATAACATCCTTGAAGACGTAGCAATCCTCAATAGTGTGCCCGAGCACCCGGTGGTACATGCAGAAGCGCGGGTCATCCTTCTTCTTTGAGTCGCCAGGCCTTTTCGGCTCTGGCAATGTGATCTTATTGTAGCTGGTTGCCCATTCAAACAGGAGCTTGGACTTGTCCCGAGAGAAGGAATATAGCTTGTTTCTCATCTTCTCACTCAGCGAGGGGCCTTCCCGCCGCTCTGTAATTCTGGGCGGTGGAGGGTTGGCCGCTCCCTTGGCTTTCTCCTTCTGCTTTTCAAAAGCTTGGAAGTCTAGCGCATGCACCTCCGGGGGAGCCGGCTTCTTCTCGGCCTGCCTGGCCCTCTGGCTTGACATGGCTGGGGTGGAGGAGTATCGGGCCAAGAATGCCTCGATCTCCGCTACCATATTATTCAGGCGGTCACATGTCTTGACCTCAGTGCCGATCATCCTTTCTAGGATTTCTTTCTTTAAGTTTTGCTTGCAGATCTGCACTGCGTCCTCCTGATGCGGGGGGCGTTTCCACCTCATACTAAGGTTCCTCCATCTTTTAATGTAGTCGAGGGCCGACTCATCATTCTTCTGCCTTGTGGCGTAGAGTTCAGCCATGGTAACTTCTCTCTCGGCGACATAGAACCTTTCCTTGAACTTCTTCTGCATGTCGGGCCAATCGGCCACCGACCCGGGTGACAAGCCGGAGTACCATTCAAAGGCGAGTCCGGTAAGTGTTGAGCCGAAGAACTTCAGGAGGTAGGCCTCATCAGCAGCCAGGTCCCCCATGACGTTCACATAGTAAGCAATGTGCTCTCTGGGAGACCCTTGCCCGTTGAACTTTTCAAATTTCGGCGGCTTGGTGATGCCAGCCGGCAACTTCCTGGCAGCATAATGAGCCGGGTAGGGTACCCGATAGACGTCGAAAGGCGTCTGATCCCCATCGCCCCTCTCAGCCAGCTTCATCTCTATCATCTGCTCGAGCATCAACTGACTGACTACCGCCGGGTCGACTGGACTCGGGTAGAAATGAGCGGGCTGCGCGCTCGGAGTGGCTACCACGGTCGCTCGGGGGGCCATGGGGGACCCTTGTGAAAGCGGAGCCAGTGGCGGGGTCATTGCTGTGCAATGTTCTTGCTGCGGGGGCGCGCCCCCGAGAGGATCAAGGGTCGCTGGAAGAGCGGCCTCTGAAGACTGCCCCCTGTCCCTGGGTACTTCGGGTATAACCTCGGTCTGCCAGGATATCGGGGGAGGTGCGTCCCGCTCACTTAGCTGCTTCTTGAGTGACTCGATTTCCTGCTGGAATCGTTGTATCATGAGCAGCATCGTGGGGTCAGCCATGGGAAGACTAGGCATCCCCCCTGTTTCTTCGGCCGGGGCGTCCTCGGAGGATGTCGAGGGTCCGCCACTCGTGTCGCCGGTGGTGACCACATTGGCCGTGAGGGCTGGAAGGGGCTCTCCAGGCAGGGTTCCTTCGGCGGCTGTGGATGTCGTGCCGCCTGCCGCCCTCCCTCGTCTAGTGAGGGGTCCCGGTCTGGCGGCTATCCTGGCCACTTCTTCTGGATCGGCGGGCAAGGCCCCATACCGACCATGAACTCCTGCCATGTTGCAGGTGAACGTGTGCCAATTTCTGTTCTTATTTTTTTTTGTCGCCCTCCTGGACGACCTTCCTGGGAATGTCAGCCTGTCGAAGACCGACCGTCGGGGCGGCGCTTCCTCCCGTACAGGGGACTGGCGCAGCTCCTCCGGGCGGGTCCTCGACTCCATACTAGGTGCAGGTTCCCCCCTTTCTTCCTGGAAGGCGGAGGTCATTGCCCCCAGTAGTCTCTGGCGGCCAGCGGGGGTGCTACCCGGGCCTCGGAGGTAGTTCCTCATGGCCTGCTCGATCCCTTCCCACTCCTGGTCTGGGAGAGCGGCCTGGGGTTGCGCGTCGATGATAGTGATAGGAGGGGAGTAGGCCGTGAGAGCAGGGCGGGCAGCATTGGGCCGGCGCCCTCGGCGACGGCGATGAGCATTCTCGGACGGCACCGGAATGACGGGTGTCGGTTGGGGAGTGGGGGTCACTGCCTCGACCCTTTCATCGCGTCGGGCCCTCCTGGGGCGGAAAGTGCTGGGCCCTGCCCGGGCGAGTACAGTGGGCTGGGCCTCCTTAGGTACCCAGACTTGCTTCAGTTTAGCCGGCCTGTGAACCGGCGTCCCTTTTTGTGTCACGGCTGGGGTCGCGGGCACTGCCCTCTCTTTCAGCTTCTCCAGTCCGTGGAAGGAGTTGTGGACTGGGATGGTAGGGATGGTGCGGTCCGGCGCCGGTTGGGACCTCTGTCCATCTAGGCGGACTCGGAGGGCCCCGACGGTCATTGACTTCCCGGAGTTGGAGGCGCGACGCCCTGAGCCGATGCTAGTGTTGTTCCTCCGGAGCCTTCTCCGGTGGGATGTCGACCCCTGGTGGGATGGGCCGGTGGTGTGGTGCACTGTAGATCGGATTAAAAATCCTCACTTTTGGGAGTGAAAAATAAATAACAATGATGACAACATGTATAAGATATGATAAAGAATATAGCACGAGGTGCTAAAGGGGAGTTGTGATCGCCAGAGGGTTTACCTCAATAAGAAGAAAATGAGATCGCGTGTACCTGGTGAAGAGTGGGATGCGGGATAAATGCGGATTTCCTCCTCCAACTCCAATCGGCCGGCCGATGAAGTGGGTTTTCTTGATTGATTACCTGGTGAAGAGACAATGAAAAACAAGGAAAAGGGAGGGGATCAGCCAAAGTGCAATAGTATCAATCCAAAAACCAACATGAAATGATGAAACGACGTCAACATGCGCACCTCTCTTTTTTTTAAAACCCCTAGCAGAGAACTGGGGAAGGAGATAATATGCTAAATGCAGTAAAAGAACTAACGACAAGAGACCACAGTGATGATAATGTGATGAGAATGAAATGAACAAAACAAGCACAATATGCAGCCCTGCTCTCCCTGACGAGAGTAAAGGTGCAACCGGGAAGACGCGGAACGGATGCAGCAGGATGAAGAAAAGCCAAAGGAGGAAGCCCTGCGTGCTTGTTCAATAGCTAACTTCTTAACCTCTAAATGCTCAGGGTGCCTATTGAATACTAAAAATCTTCAACCCCTTTTACGAGCGAATGATGTTTTCTTTTATAGCTTCAATCGGATGTGATCAAACAAGGAAATGATAAGAATGGGTAATGAGGCATCCAAAGAAGGATTAAGATCGGGCAAGAGTCCAAAGGATGGTAGGGAACTGTAAGGGAAAGATGGAAAAAAGAAGGACTCTGGAGTGAAAACACGCCTTGAGACAGGGCGTCTTTTTATGAATTGACGACCTGCTCAGAGGCGTTTCTTGAAACACGACCTAGGAAAGGCCGTTTCTTCCTGGGTTTAATTTTGGAAATGAAAACTTCCTATGTTTGGAAATTAATGGAACACGCCTATGGTAACGGCGTTTCTTCAAAAAACGCCCTGAGGAAAGGCGTTACTCAGAAAATGCCTTTTATTTTGAAAATAGATAATTCCAGAAATTAACGGATAATACCAGGAATTGATGCCCTCACCAATGGTCGTCCTTTCTTTTAAAACGCCCTATGACAGGTCGTTACTTTAGAAAGTAACGCCCTTCGTCAAGTCGTGTTTCACGAAAATGCAGGAAAAAAGCAGAAAACTCATAAAAAAAGAAAAACTTTATATTATAGGAATATTGAAGTCCACTTGGGGCGTTTACATAATAACATGAGATTTGATCAACAAAACGTCAATTTTGGCGTGTCTACAGCTGCCCCGCCTTGGCGTCTGCTTTGCAAGGGAGTGAGACGAAAATGGAATGAAGTGTAATGAAAGGAATAAAGTGGAACGAACTGATAAGGAGACGCTAAGGTGTGATGGGACACGCCTCAGACACTAAGCATTTGAAATCTTTCCAAGATTCTGAGTGAAACAACTCTGAGTGGTTCCAAGGAAAAATCGATCTGTTGGATAAAAGGAGATTAAACTAAGTAAATAAAGGGTGTGCGCGCGGGCACGACAAGGAAAGACCATTGGAGAGCGACTACCAGCCAAAGTGGACGTGCTGCAACCAAGGTAAATTTTGCAGAAAAGTAAAGAGAATTGGGATAGAGATCCAACAAAGGGATACTTTCAAGGAATCAGCCTGAATGGCTTCAAATAGAACGAAGTACTTGATTTGGAATGGAATATCTCATGTCAACTCAATCGAGAGCGAGTGAACTTCATTATCGCCATAATATGAAGATTTTCAGCATGAAACTCAAGGTCCTACATGATGCATGCTGGGTTAAAAGAAAAGATTAAAACAAACTAAAAATAGAAAATAATCAAGGATAATATTGCTAAGCTGTTTAGGTCTGGTCAAGAATCCATATTTCTGAGCTAACACTAAGCCGAAGCCCGTTTGTCCGCGCATCAACTCAGAGAGTGGAACCATCATCCCAAACCTTTAACAACTCAACGGCCTATCCGTGTGATCAAGATTCTCCTGAAATCGTCATCGTTTTTGATGAAGGGGAACTCAAATTTCAGGTTCATCAGAACCACAAGGTCCTTGATATACTATATTATCGTAGATATCATATAATAACAATGCTTACAAGAAACGATACAAGGTGACAAGATGTTACTCCCATGAGCGATCCAAACGCCTCGAATCCTGCAAACTTCTGCACTTTGAAACTTATTAGACTTCATTTATCAATTCAGAACATGACATGATCATAAGTGCTTAATCATAAACAATTTCATCAAATAATAGCACTTAAGTTCATCAAAAGCATGGAGAGGGCAAAAAAAACGCAAGCCAATAAAACACGCCTAAGAATAGGGCGTTAACAGAAGGAAAGACGCCTGACCCTAGGTCGTTAATATTTGGAACACGCACTACTCAAAGGCGTAATCAAAAGCGGAAGCTTAGAAGAAACACGCCCTCATCAAGGGCGTGACATAAAACACGACCGCTGATAAGGTCGTCAAATTAAAAATAACGCCCTAACAGAAGGCGTAACTAATCAGCGAAAGCTTAGAAGAAACACGACCTCATCAAGGGCGTGACATAAAACACGACCACTGGTTAAGTCGTTAAATCAAAAAGACACGCCCTTACACAAGGCGTGAATTCAGCCCGAACCTCCGTTTCTAAATCAAGAACAGAGTCCTTAACCCAATCAAACTTCTATCTTCGGGACTCTTTAGGACTCTTCAAATCCTTATAAAATAGCAGTTTTTCTTAACCAAATCATCAGAATTTCCTCTGCAGCCGAACTGTTTCGTTCTTTCTTCTCTGCAGGCCTTTTGTTCTCTTCTGTTCTTCTTCAACCGCAGGCCTCCGTACGAGCTTCTTCTACAAAATCAAGCAATGAATCGGGTGATGAAGAAGCCTAAGATTTCCACACCCAGGATTACCGAAATACAAGGGCACGTAAGCAACCGGATTGCTTTGAACCAGGTAAGCTTTCTCTGCTATTTGCTTTAGGTTATTCCTTCTGCCAAACTCTCATCTCATATTACTGCATGTGTTCTGTTTGTTACTACATGTGTTCTATTCTTCACAGGACTATCCAAACCTTCCAGGAGCTAGAAGATACGTCCAAGTCAAATGGTTGCCCCTCATCCTCTCCAAGTTCACTTCAGACATGAGGGTATATGTAGCTAGATGGCATCTCTTGGGGTTGATAACCCATGCCAAGCATTATGATCAAATCCACATAGATTGGGCTGCCATAGGAGCATTGATTGAAACATGGCATCCTTCCACCCATACTTTCTTATTTTCCACATTTGAGGCCACCATCTTGCTAGAAGAAGTAGAGATGATCCTAGGCTTGAAAAGGATGAAACACGGAGAAGAAGAAAAGATGGCCATCATGCCAAGGCCCATCTCCTCCCATGAATTGCTAACCTCGTTAATACCTAGCCCAAATATAGTGAACCAAATCAAGGTCACTAAAGGAGTTAACCTCTTGAAGCTCGCCTCGTGGGTGTACAAGAGAGCGGGTCAAGCTAAAGAGGAAGAGGAGATAGAAAGAGTGACCAAAGCCTTCGTGGTGTGCTTGGCAGGAGCACTCCTATTCCCATCCACGGAGGACTTTCTAGAGGAGTCCCAATTGAGCGCAGTGGTGAGCTTATGGGAGGAAGAGAGAGTTGGACCGGCGATCCTAGCATATCTCTATAGCGGGCTTACATCGGCGGCCATGGGAAGGCCCATCTACGGGTGCATGCTAGCACTCTCAAGCTGGGTTGATCTACACTTCAAATTCGACTCATGCCACGAAGCCCAACAACCCTCAAGAATTTTCTCAAAGAGCCCACTCTCATATATAACCGGCTCATTAGGTATAAGCAATAGAGTGACCAACCGGATTCCTCAAATCAAGAAGAGAGGGGATTGGAGGGAGCATTTAAAGGTAATGCCAAAGAATCTTTTTACTTGTGCTCCGGGTGTATTCAAAATGCAAGAGCTTCGTGCACGCTTCTCCATCGGGACAGACCTTCGTCTTATTGGTGCTTCGGACTTCGTCTTATATAATGCACACCGGTGCCTTCCTCAGCTTGGGCTTCCAAGGCAACACTTAGAAGACATCTCTCATCTCCCTCCAATCAGATCAAGAGACCTAGGCAGCAATGAAGATGGAGAGGAGGTTATCACCATTCAAGCTCTATGGAGGCTAAGCAAGCTTCATCAACCTGTAGAAGACTTGGATGAAGACAAGGAACAGTGGAAAAATTATGTAACTTCATTGAGAAAGTTAAGGCCCAAAGTGGCTCATTAGTCATGGTAGTTCCTTTTTCAAAATAATAATAAAGATTGTTTTCTGATTGAGCCAACTGCCACTGTGATTATGATCGAAATCATCCAAAAACCTGTGTTTCTGTTGTGAATAACGCCTCCCAGAATGCCGTGAATTCAAATATACACGCCTTACCTAAAGGCGCTTCCAGTGGCCCTTTGTCAACAAATGACGCCTGCATATGTGGGCGTAACTTTAAATAACGTCCTCAAGAAAGGCGTGACTAGATTCAAACCCAAAAGAAAATAATCGTTGACTCATCAAAAATAACGCCCTTTCCTTGGTCACGTTTAAAGTGTAACACGCCTTTACCAGAGGCGTTACTTAAAACAGCAATGATGACTTCTCTCACATCAATCAACGCCCATTCAATGCGCCTGACGACGGTTATTGTTCCCCATGCAAAATAAATTAACGCCTTAATCATCGTCGTCAACTTCCATAAAACGCCCAATGAATGGACGTGAATTCTATTATACACGCCTTTCGCAAGGGCGTGTCTTATTTTCGAAACCCAAAAGCCATCGGGCTTCCTTCTCCTTCCTCCTTCCATTCTCATTTCACCCTTTCTCTGCAAACCCTAACCGAAGCCCCCAAAGCCTCTCTCTCGCTCTCTTCCCTCACTCTCTCCATCTCACTCAATCTCACTCAACCTAAACCCTAGCCATGGCCAAACACCAAAGAGTTAGCGCCCCTGATGTGGTTGATCTTGACGCCTCCCACGCCCAAGAGGAAGAAATCTCCGTGGAGGAGCTCGCCGTCGTGGCCTTCGAAGAAGAGGCGGTGATGGCCGGCGGCGACGAGGCCGACGGAGCAACGGGCGAAGCAACAGAACATGCAGAAGTTGGAGAAGGTGGAGAAGAAGAAGATGAGGAAGATGAGGAAGAAGAAGGACCACCGCCCACGGCGGCGGTCGTTCCCCGGGGCCAACTCCGGCGGCCCAGACGACCACTGCCTCGGCCACAACCCCAGAAACACAAGAAGGTGAGTTCCCCCTCCCCAATTCCATTTTATTTTATTTTATTTATATTTTTCTTGATTTTCCATAGCCCTCGGGCACGAAACCTGCAACTCAGAAAAGACACGCCTCCCACGGGGGCATTACTCACAAACGAAACGCCCTGATCCAGGGCGTTAATTATTTCTAATTTCTGAAAATCAATTAGCCTCCATGAAAAACGCCCTGAAGCATGTCGTTTCTTAAAACTTATGATTTTTCATGAATTCCATGCTCATTAAACAATTTCCAAAAAATATTTTCATGAATTATTTCGCATGCCGTTAGTTATTTGATTTTCTGTGAAATTAAGAAACCCACGCCCTCCAGTAGGGCGTTAATTCAACAAGAGACGCCCAAACCAGAGGGCGTCGCTTCATTCATTAACGGTCCAAAATTAACCACCCTAAGAAAAAACGCCCTGCCACAAGGCGTGACCTCAACAAGAAACGCCCAACACCGAGGCGTGATTAGAAATATGTTTTAGAAATAGCAAAACAGCCACCAAAATATGCCTAAGACGGGGGCGTGATAAACATGAAAAACGCCCTCATCAAGGGCGTTACATTAAAGTTCATTCAGAAAAATGCCCCCCACAGGGGCGTGAATTTATCAAGAAACGACCTGAGGGTGGCCGTGAATTCCAAAATGCTAAAATTCAATATTTAACCCAAATCAAATGTAATTCCACATGGATATTCAAATAATTAAGAAAAATAATTCTCTTTTAATGCATGCAGGGGCTGATGAGGACCCGTATCTCATGGGTCATGGTCTGGGCAGCATACCAGGGTCTCCCCGACTTCCAGAGGGTTAGGGTAGAGGCCATGGGGTTTGGGGCTTTTCTATCCATCGAGCCTTTTAGACCTGACCTAGCACTGATCCAGGTTTTGAGGGAGAGATGGGATAGGGTTAGCCGGACTTTTCTGATGCCCTGGGGGCATATGGTTCCTAGTTTAGAGGATGTAGCCAGGATCACAGGTTTACGGGTAGATGGTGAGGCCGTGAGTGGGTTCACCTATTCTGACTATACGGAGATGGCCCAGAGGCTACTAGGGCTTGAGATGGTCTATGTGGGACCTAGCGAGTGTAGGACCATTTTCCGTACGGACCTGACTACAGCGATGGGTCTAGGAGATGCCAGGCATAGGTCGGGGGAGACCTTAGGTGAGTTTGCACAGCGACTGACCGACGGGGTGAGAGCGGCATGCTGCCAGGACCCGACTGACCATGAGAGAGCGGACCGAGACTTGAGGAGGTTCCTGCTGCTGCTGCTCGGGAGATTATTGCTGGGGACGAAAGTCGACGTCATCAACTGCCGCTTCTTAGGCATCCTCGAGGATCTGGAGACGGTTGGCACTTATGCTTGGGGAGCGGCCCTGCTGGCGCATTTGATGGCCGATCTGTCCACGGGGACAGGCCGTGAGACGACCGTCAGTGGCTTCTCACCTCTTCTTCAGGTATGCAATTTCTCATTTCTGATCTTTTCTTTATTATGATGCATGTGAATATAGTACTAATTGCAATGCATGGATGCAGGTGTGGAGCCACCTATACATGCCGATGGGGCGCGTTGACCCACGGCCAGGAGCTGAGGGATCCTTCCCTCTGGCGCGACGCTGGTTGCCCGTCGTCTTCGGTGCCCCACTTGACTACGAGTTGTGGGTTCTACGGAGAGAGTTCCGCGACTTCCCTCCCTCGCTGGTATGTATGAATGAATGATATGCATTTCTTTTTGTTGTTTATTTGAATATGATGAAATGATAATGATGCGTGTTCATGAATGCAGGTGCAGTGGAGACCATATGAGGGATGACAGATGAGGGCCAGCCTTGGGTCGTATCGGGGCGACCTCGCTTCGGGCGTGAGCTGTGGCTACACTGCTTGAGCGAGATTGAGCCGTTACGGCTTCGGCTGGTGATGAGGACCCTGGGCCTGCCCCAGGAGTGGATCGAGGTCGGAGAGCCTCGAGGGATTGGTAAGAAGACCCGCGGTCGCACCAAGACGACCGACTGGAGGGTGCGATTCGAGGAGCAGTATGCTGACTGGCAGCGAGGCGGGACCACAGTTGTTTCCCACGCGACTGACAGCTCCGAGTACCTCCGGCGCTACTGGTCTTAGGGGTATGTATGAATGCACTTATTTCTAAATTGAATGCAAATGCTTATGTAACTATTATGTGACTAACATGTAATGAATGCAGGATGCGAGGGACATAGCGGCGATAGATGCCCAGGCTCACCTACATAGCCTGGAGGACCAGCTAGCTGCCACACGGGCAGACCTGGAGACCCTAGTGAGTGTTTAAATTATTCCTATATGCAGATGAATTTTTATGTTTTGTTGAATTAATGATTAGCCACTGACGGTCTTAATGAATGCAGCGTGCCCAGCAGGGAGCAGCAAGGAGAGATCCAGGGGAGGCCTCCAGCTCGAGGGGACCTAGTGCAGAGGTGACTGCACTGACGGAGCAGCTGGCTGGTGCGATAGCGCGAGCCGAGGCGGCGGAGCGTGACCTTGCCTCACGGGTAAATTCTGAACTCAAAACCTCATTCAAATAATGATTAGATATAAATTGTGCACTGATAAAAATTCATTTTTACAGACTGAAGAGCTTCGAGCCACTCTTATCTGCGTAGATGAGGGCTTCCGAGCGACGAGCTCACATGTGCGTGATCTACCTTCAGTCACATGTTGTTATTTCATTTCATGAATTATTGAACTATGGAACTGATGATTTGTTTACCTGTTTGTAGGCTGCTCAGCTGAAGGCGATACGTACCGAGTTGTCGATCCGCGATCAGCGGATCGTAGAGCTTCAGCGGACCCTGCAGCGACGCAGTGAGCTTCCTCAGGACGTAGCCGAGCTGCGAGTTGCCCTGGAGCTGGAGAGGAGGGAGCGCGCTCAGGAGCGCGAGGAGCGGGCTCGTGAGCGGGAGGAGCACCAGGCGGAGCGTGCCCGGTTCCAGGAGCAGCTGGCGGCACGGGAGCGTGAGCTGGCGGACTCGAGGACCCAGTTGATCCTTTCCCAGGAGCGGCTGCGAGTGTCCGAGGAGCGGTTGCAGCGAGGCCGTGAGCGAGCACGGGCTGCGGGGTACTCCTTCACCAGCTCCACCTTCGTGGCGGGTTCTTCCCTTCGAGAGAGGAGCGAGGCAGGGGGACACGTTCGGGTTCCGGCTTCTTCGCGGGGGCCTATGCCTCCTCCACCAGCGCCAGCTCGGGACGGTGAGGAGGAGGTTGAGAGTAGGAGAGTAGAGGAGGGTGGAGGCGAGAGCTGAGAGTTTTGTACTTGTACTCCTCCACCTTCACACCTGTACATGATAGACATGATGATATATATATATATATAAGATTTGAGCTTTTGTTACCTGAGTACTTGTATGGTTGTGGACTTGTGTTTGTGTACTTTTTCTTTCCACGTTCCTCGTGTTTGCTTTACTTTGCCCTGTATCTGCAGCTGTGGTTTTCTCTTGGACAAACAGGTTAATTCATCTGTTCGACTTGGCCCCTTGCCCGGTGAGCAAGGGATGTCAATATTCTGATCTTAGTAATGGGTCAAGGGGCCAAGCCTTTAATAAAATAAGGCAAAATGAAATAATCAAAACCCGGGGATGCCTCATGCAATCAAACACATGCAAACAAATAATTAAAAGATGTCCAGGCAAGAATGCAATTCATGCAACATGAAGAATTTATTATTTTTTTTGTTTTTTTCAGTATATATATATATATATATATTTTTTAGGGATTTTCTGAAAAAACACGCCTTAGATTAGGTCGTTACTCTTGTAAAAGACGCCCTCGGATACGGCGTTACTGTGAAAAGATTTTTGAATTTTGTTGAAAACACGACCTTCCAAGAGGCGTTATTTTTAAAGAAACGACTAAGAGCTAGGCGTGAATTAACATTAAAGCGCCTTGAACAAAGGCGTTAATTTTATTCCTCCCAAATTGATCTGATAAAGAAATTAAGGTGGTGGGCCCTACTCGGTCATCATCTAAGATCCATTAACCTTTCTTGAATAATTAAAAGGGGAATTGACGTGAATATGGTTAAACTTATACACAAGATTTCGTACAGTGCATTCTCTTCAGTTTGTCTCGACCATTCTGCTGGTTCATGACTTTTCCAAAAATAAAAAAGAAAGTATAAGGAAGCCCACAAAAGATTCAGAGATACCTGAGGCAAAACTACCTCCCCTACCCTATGCCTGTTGGGGTTCGGTCTTTGGCGTAGGGACGCTTTGTTGCCTTTTGCCTCTACTTATTGCATGCATACGCCCAAGGTTTTTCTTGCGGGGACTTTGCCCTCTTGACATGCTTTTCTTTTCACCATTTGACTTTCACTTTGGAATTGATTTGCATTGAATAGATTTGAACTGATGAACAACCTAATTGTACTTGGGCTTTTTGTGGCATTTGTTCCCTTTTGGGCCCTGACTTCCTCCTACTAGGGCGGCGGATAGGCTTGGCGCGTCTACCTCGAGACCTCCCTTTCTCCCTTGTGGGCCGAAGAAGAAAAGAATGGATATCATCTTTTGCCTTTAGTCTGGTTTCGACTTTCCATCAGATTTTGCACTGCTTGAGCTCAAGAGTAAAGTGTGTAGTGTGTGCGGGGTCAACTCCCATTTTAATTAGCAAGAATGATGAATGGATTTTGAATTTTGACCTTTCGGACCGTGGGCCTTTGCCTGTCATGTCAGCCCAAAAAGGAGAAACATGAAAGAAAACTCTTTTTTTTGTTTTTGATTTTGAAAATATTCGATTTTTTTTTATTATTTGGGAGATTTCTATTTTCTTTGGATTTTTTGTGAAGTTTTGAAATTTTGTTTGGATTTTTGTTCAGGGGTAATATTTCTTGAGATACAAACCGTTCCAGGGGTGAGTTAATTCCTCTCCTTCGGCATTAACCAGTTTATAAGCATTGCCAGGATAAACATCTTTTATGACGAACGGCCCTTCCCAGTTTGGTTGGAGCTTTAAACGAGGGCCACCGGGTTTTACAAAAATTCTTTTGATTACCATTTTATCGACCTTAAATTTTCTCTCAATTACCTTCTTTTGATAAAAACGTGAGAGCCTGTTTTGATAAACGCGCGCATGCTCAGCGGCGACCAGACGCTTCTCATCTAGGAGTTCCAATTGGGCAAGGAGTGAATCACGACGTTCATCGATAGAGAGCTCCTCATCCAATTGTACTCGCAGAGAGGGGATAAGGATCTCATAAGGGACTACGGCCTCCATTCCATAAGTAAGGGCAAAAGGAGTTTGCCCAGTGGGAGTTCGAATAGAAGTGCGGTAGGCCCAAAGAGCCTCAACCAGCTTGTCTGGCCAGTCTGAGAATTTATTAGCCTCGCACGTCTTCTTAACAATCTTGATTAAGGTTTTATTAGTGGCCTCTGCTTGGCCATTGCCCTGCGGATAATAGGGAGAAGAATGATGCAATGCAATGTTATACCTGTTGCAGAGATCCTTGAGATCTTGAGAGATAAATTGAGGCCCATTGTCGGTGACGATGGTGCTTGGGATGCCGAACCTCGTGATGATGTTCTTCATGATAAATTTGCAGACGGTTGATGCTTTAATTTCCACGTAAGCTTCTGCTTCCGCCCACTTGGTGAAGTATTCCGTTGCCGTGAGAATGAATGATTTTTGCTTGGTCAGGAGGTTCGAATCGCCAAGGGGTCCAATGATATCAAAAGCCCACATGGAAAAAGGCCATGGGGAGGACGTAGGATGGAGTGAAGAAGCAGGAGAATGAATCTTGTCGGCGTGCAGTTGGCACTTAACACACCTTCGAACATAGATAGAACAATCCTCTTCTAGAGTGGGCCAATAGAAACCTAGTCTAAGAATCTTCTTAGCTAGCATCTGGCTGTTCACATGACCACCACACACACCAAAATGCGCCTCTTCCACAACTTTCCAAGATTCATCATCATCGAGGCATCTCAACAAAACACCGGTGAGCCCTCTCCTGTAGAGCACACCTCCAACCAAAGTGTAACGTTGAGCCACTCTCCTAATTGCTTTCTTTTCTTCTGCAGTGGCTTCCTCGGGATAAGACTGATCTTTACAGTATCTAGCAATCTCATAATACCAAGGCTTTTCTTCATCAGCCAACTCTTCTTGCCAATCCAATAGCATGACCTCTTTGCCTTCAAGAGCTTCTTCCCGTCTGACCTTTTCAAGCACCTGATCCCTAATATCAAGGAAAGCACGATCCCTAATGGCTGGAGTATCACGCTGATAGATCAGGGGGACATGAAAATCACGCTCAGGAGGGAAGACTAAAGCGGAAGCTAAAGAAGCAAGTGCGTCGGCCAAGATGTTCTGGCTACGCGGGACATGAACGAAAATCAATTTAGTGAAGAGTTTGGCGTAAGCTGAAGCGAGTTCCTGATAGGGCTTGAGCTTAGGATTGATGGTGCGGCACTTGACCAACACTTGGCGTAGAATAAGCTGACTGTCACCGACAATTCGCAAATGAGTGACACCATATTGATGAGCGGTTTTAAGACCGGCCAAAAGAGCTTCATACCCGGCTATGTTATTGGTGACGGGAAAAGTGAGCCGAGCAGCAAATGGAATGGTGACCCCTTCGGGTGTTAAAAGAACCATGCCGATCCCTCTTCCTTGAGAATTAAGAGCTCCATCAAAATGTAATGTCCACATAGGATCATGGGATTGATTAATGGACATTAATTCTTCATCTGGGAACTCTGAATTGACAGGATCAAAGCGGGGGAGAGGGTGGTGAGCAAGATGCTCGGCAATGGCATAACCTTTGATAGCTTTTTGCTGAATGTAAGTGATGTCAAATTGAGAAAGGAAACTTTGCCAGCGTGCCAATCGATCAGTGAGGACAGATTTTTCAAGGAGGAATTTGATTGGATTCATGCGAGCAATGAGGTGAACCTCGTGAGCTAGGAAATAGTGTTTTAGCTTCTGAACTACCCAAACCAAAGCTGCACAAGTCTTCTCCATGGCTGAGTATCTCTGCTCACAGGGGTTAAGAAGTTTAGACAAGTAGTATGCTGCCCTCTCCTTACCTTCCTCATCCACTTGAGCTAAGACAGCACCTACGGAGTCATCCAAGACCGAAACATAGAGAATAAGTGGCTTGCCTGGAATTGGCGGCCTCAGGACAGGAGGATTGACCAAATAATCCTTCAATCCGTCAAAGGCTTCCTGACATTTGTCATCCCAATTAAACTTGACTCCCGGCTTAGTAAGCTCGTAGAACGGCCTACACCTCTGCGAGTGCTGGGAGACGAAGCGGCGAATGAATTGCAACCTCCCGATTAATCCTCGGACTTCCTTCAAATTCTTGGGAGGAGGCATATCTCTAATGGCTTTTGCCTTGTTGGGATCAACTTCAATTCCCCTCTTGCTAACAATGAAACCAAGCAACTTCCCTGAAGAAACGCCAAATACGCACTTCTTGGGGTTCATTTTCAATTGAAATTCTCGTGATCTCTGTAAAACCTTAGCCAGAACCCCAGGATGCTCAATCCTTGTTCTTGATTTCACAACCAGGTCATCCACATACACCTCAATATAAATATGAATCATGTCATGAAAAATTGCCATCATAGCCCTTTGATAAGTGGCTCCAGCATTCTTAAGTCCAAAGGGCATGACCACATAACAATATGTGCCCCACGGTGTAGTGAATGAAGTTTTCTCTTGATCTTCTTCGGCCAGGCGAATCTGATTATAGCCTGAAAAGCCATCCATGAAAGAAAGAGTCTCAAACCCTGCCGTGTTATCAATCAACACATCAATATGAGGGAGGGGGAAGTCATCCTTAGGACACGCCCGGTTGAGGTCCCGGAAATCTATGCAAATTCAAACTTTTCCATCTTTCTTCATAACTGGGACAATGTTAGCCACCCAATTGGGATAAAGGATGACTCTAACGAATCTAGCCTTGTGGAGTTTATCGACCTCTTCTTTCATTTTCAAAGCCATGCTAGGGTGGAAACGCCTTAACCGTTGTTTTACCGGGACAGACCCTGGCTTAAGTGTAAGGCGATGTTCAACAAGCGCAGGGTCTAATCCAGGCATATCTTCATAACTCCATGCGAACGTGTCTTTGTATTCTTGAAGAACTAAAATGAGCGCCTCCTCTTCGGAGGGCGGCAAATTTTTGCTAATGAGGACAATCCTAGGGTCTTCCTCGGTACCCAAATTGATTTCTTTGGTAGGTTCTTCTACGGAGGCTGATGGTTCGTCGAATCTTCTCATACCACTAGCAAAAGCATCAGCCTCGTCCTCATATTCTTCATACCTTTCATCCCCCTCTTCAATAGGGTCTTCATCATTCATGATTTCATAGACACCCAAACCCTCATTAGAAGCGATAGAATCCTCAATTTCTAACTCTGGTAGGATAATTGGATCTTCCACAAACTCAGGGAGAGCTAAACAAGCTTGGCATCTAATGGCCAATTCCAACAAAAATCTGCGAGGAATCTGCTTACCCCTGGCCTTCTTGTGTGAATCTACCCCATGAATTTTATTAGAAGAAGAGGAAGAAAGGGAGGAAGAGCAACTAGCTTGATTATAAGGGAAAGAAGGAGGTGATAAAGTGGATACAGGAGGTGATACAGAGGAGGGCCCCTCACCAGAGGGGGAGAAAAGACTTACCAAGGAATTTTGGGAGAGCGGCCCCTGGATCGGGTCGCACTCGGGAGAAAAATAGGAGGTCTCCTCAAAAGAAATGGAGGATTGGAATATTGGAGATTTGGCGTTTTTTTTTCGTTTTCATGTTTTCCTTTGTTTTTATTTTCTTTTTCAAGTAAAAAGCAATGTGAAGGGAGAATAGTAGGTGGAGTGGAGATTGCAAGTTTGGAGAAAGATTTAATCAAAGATGGCCCACGCGGGGGTGAGATGGAGTTTTCAGCAAATCGCTCGAGGAGCGAAGGAGCAATCGGGAGGGAAATCTGAATTGAATCAGGAGACAAGTTGATAGTAATTGGTGGTGGTCGCGGCACGTGACCAAACCAATGGGAATAGAGAGAAGCCAACACCAACGGATGCACAGAAGTGAGGGAGAAAAGGCCGGCCCACAGCCTATCCATAGAAAATCCTTCTTCAAAGGGGACATCTGCCCCCCCCGTATCTGTGTAGTCACTTAACATCTGCCTTTTATCTGTGATTGCGGCAGGCATTTCAATCAGTTCTTGAATCAGCGGAGGCCACTCTGGATCTGTCGGCATGAACAGGCGGCTTAGGGAGATTGTGATGTCATTCATGTCAAACCACCTGTACCAGTCACATTCCGGATCACCCATTTTTCTTCTTTTATCTGGCCTTAACGACTCCAGGGCTTTATAAGTGGCCAGTGGGGCAATGTGCCGAGCAAACTGTCTAGCGTGCACATCCTGACAATCAAGCAATGAAATAATGACGGTAGTCTGTTCATTGTTCTGAACGCCACCGGTGACAAAATGTGTCTTTAAAGTCCAGGTGAGCGGCTGGCGATCTGGCTTGAAGGTGGACGTCATAACAGCCCACGGCTCTCCTTCATTCTTGCCTGGTGCTTTGTAGCCTAAGCCGCCTCGTGCAACCACCTTTTGAGGCTTAATGGGCCTAATCTTGCCCTGGAGTTTGGCGCCCAGGCCCTTGCCATCTTGATATCCCATTCTTATCAGAATGTTCCAGCCGGGGGTATTCGTCATATTTTTCTTTTTCTTCTTCCCCTTGGAAGGCAGGGGTGTCATAGCAACTGTTGTAACAGTCTCAGATAGCATCGGCTGAGAGTGGGGAATGTCCAGCACAGATAATAACGGCTTGTTGGCTGGCCATATAGAAGGAACTGATGAAGCTACATGAATGTCCTCCTCTGGCAAGATTGGCACGCTGGTCACCTTGATAATGCGGCCCTTGTGCGGAAACTTAAGGCACTGATGGTTTGTGGAGGGCACTGCATCAAGTTGCTGAATATAAGGGCGACCCAGGATGCCATTAAAGGTCGGGTCCATATCCAGGATATGAAAATCTGCCGTAATGGTGGCTGGACCCAAGCTGACTTTGAGAGTAATCATACCCAGAGGGGGTTTCTTTGTATTGTCATATGCTGTGACAGTAATGGTAGATGGCCGAATCTGGCTCTCAGGGATACCGCTTAACTTCAGAGTGCTCGGAGGCAACACATTGATAGATGCCCCGGTGTCTACCAAACACTGCTTAACGGCCACCTTGTTGATATCAACCGTGATACATAGGGCATATTTTCTTGCCGGTAGAGGTGCTAACTCATGTTCATGGAATGTGATTGCCGGCTGACTGCTGGCAGGGGTCAAGACTGTAATTATCTGTTCAACCGGAAGGTCCTCATTGACCATGACCTTCTGCAGGTATTCCTTCAGGGCCAGCTGATGAGTGGTGGACCTCTTGATTAATTCAAGGATGGAGATTCTGGCTAGAGTGCGATCCAAGTGCTTTAACAGATCATACTGAGTTCCCGGCACTGAATCTTGTTCCTGTTCTTGCTCTTGTGACCCCTGCACGGGCTCTAGCTCTCTCTGTGGGAAAATACGGTGGAACATCCGTCCACTACGGAGCGGCGCTACGCCTTGACGCGCCTCTGTCGGGGCAATATTAGGAGGAGGGTTGGAAGAAGAAGAAGGAATGTTGGTAACAGAGATCTTGCTAGGGGATACCAAAGGGGACTTCAATG
The DNA here is from genome assembly GCA_022559845.1 of Amorphophallus konjac. Lineage (NCBI taxonomy): Eukaryota > Viridiplantae > Streptophyta > Magnoliopsida > Alismatales > Araceae > Amorphophallus > Amorphophallus konjac. The sequence goes on from CM040118.1 coordinate 458,247,877, forward strand.
AAAGGTGCGCCCCCGTAGGAGGCGTAGTAGTGGTGTTTAATAAAGATGCCCCCGCGGGAGGCATGGGGGGAGTATTTGAAGAAGGTGCCCTCGCAGGAGGCATGGGAGAAGAGAGGGATATCCGAATGCGAGGAGTATTGGCAGGTGGTGGAATAAGGAGAGATCGTGGCACAAAAGGTGGTTGTACTGATGGTGGAGGAACTCTTGCCGGTGTAGGAGTGGTAGAGGGGGTAGCGGGTGCTGGCGGTGAACGGAGTAGGAGTGGCCTGGAGGGCGCGGATGTAGGATTGGTGGTGGAAGGTGGAATGGTAGGTTGCTGTGGTGGTAAGCGGTTAAGAAGAGAGCGAGCCGGCAAGGCCGTGGAAATGGTGGTGGTAGATGGGTTGACGGGGCGTAAAAGAGAACGTCCCGATAGGAGACTAGAAGGAGAAGGAGGAACGCGCAAAAGGCGCGGAGTTTGATTTTGGGTTGGATCATGGTGGAATGCCCCGACAGAGGCGTTTTCTTCGTGCCATCCCTGTCCTCTCTCCACCTCGTAGAGAGACGTGACAGGGTTCACGTGTTGATTAGGAGCGTGCTCTGGCAATGGATTACAGATAATCCCCATATCCTGCTGGGGTGCTGGAGCTTGCTGTGGCTGGACTTGCTGCGGAGCTGGCTGTTGTTGTTGCTGATTTTGCTGTTGCCGATGCGGCCTTCTCTCTTTCATGGTGGCGATGACTTGCCTCATTTCATCCCAATTAATGCCACCCTGGTCATTCAAATCATAAATACGATCTCTGAAATGGAAACAACGATCAAGGTTGTGACCAGGGGCACGGTGAAATGCACAGTAACGGGATGTGTCAACATTGTCGGGCCACACCGTTCTTTCTTTTGGTAGGACGAGCAGGTTGGCGGCCATCAAAGCATTAAAAATGTCAGGGAGACTCTCTGGGAGTGGCGGATAATGGGCCCTCTTGGGGCCAAGCGGTGGTCTCCATTGTTGTTGGCCATAGTTGGAAGGTGGGGGGACCTGATGGTATTGTGGTGGTGCTGGAGGGTCGGTGCGAGGCGCTTGGCTCGGTGATGGAGCAAAAGAAGGTTGGGGTGTGAAGTGGCGTTGTGGAGCGGAGGTAAAATGGGGGTTTTGCTGTGGAGGTGGCGGAGGTCGTGGGTTTGACTGGTGGTGGGGGTGGCCAACTACGCCAACCTGCTCGTTTGTGACAGTGCCCTCAGTCGTGGGCCCGCTGTTGACATTTGTATTCTTCTTAAACAGCCGAGGCTTCGGCTCAAACATGCCCATGATGGGCGAATCCTTCATTTGTGTTTGTATATAACGAGCTCTTTCATAGAGCTCTTCCATAGTTGTCAGCCGATTCATGGCCAAAATGTGCCGGAATTGAGGTGTTGCATTAGAAATGACCATTTTTACTTGCTCTTGTTCCGACAATGTGTCCTTCAATTTCTCGGCCATAGACCGCCACATGTCAGCAAATACAATGAAGTCTTCCTCGGGCTTCATTCTCTCAGCGACCAGATCTGTAACAGAAAGGGACGGTCCTACCCGGTCTCTGTACTTTTGCAAGAATTTCCTTTGGATAACATCAAAATCACCGGCATCAGCTGGCTCCAGGGAATAGAACCATTCGAGGGCTGGCCCCTCAAGAGATCTCCTGAATAAATAGGCCAGGGAGGCCTTATTGTCTTGCCAGAAAGAAGTCTCATATCGGAAATCCTTTAAATGAATGAATGGGTTGCCTGTTCCATTATATCGCCGGAAATTCGGCATTTCAGAAGGTGGTAAATGGAACACTGGCAACGTAGGGAGAGAAATTTCCGGAGCATTCTTAGTTGCCGTAACCTTCTTGAGCTGCTCCTCCATGCTGGCCAGCTTCTGAAGCAAGAGAGTGTTGGTATCGGGCTAGACTGGGGCCTGATTCTGAACAAAAGAATGCGGTATAGGCGTTCGTAGAACCCGAGGAGGTTGGGAGGATTGATGCCTAACCGCTGAATAGCTCGCCTGCTGGGCCGGCATGGCCACAATAGGCGTTTGTGGACGAGAGGAAGGGGGATGCAAGACCGCCTGGTCATTAGCAATCTGATGGCCACTCACGGCCGGAGGGGGATCAGAGGAAGATGAAAGGACGAATTTCCCCTTTAAAGCGGCCTGAATGGCTTGCCGCTGGGAGTCATCCAACTGGGAGAGAGCTTGGATCAAGTCTGTGACGTTGATGGATGGGGAAGGGTTCCCCGAAGTGTTGGAAGATGGAACTTGAGACGAAGGGTCCGCCTCATGGACAGTGGTATCAACCATATGAACTTGTGAGTAATAGGGGTGAGGAGGAAGGTAGTTCCCCTCATAATAAACAGAATCCTGGAGAGGGTCCTCATATTGACCAAATATGTTCTCATTCTCATCATCATAAGAGTACCCGTTGCCTGACATGTTGATGGTGTTACCTGAACGGAGTTTCATTCTTAAGAGAGAGGATGTTTAATGAAGGAACTATCACAAAATATTCAATCCAAACAAAGCAATCAAATCACCCAACTATGTTTATGCAAACAAGATTGGCAAGAAACGCAAGATTTTAATGTTTGATGTTTGAATTAGGGTGGATTATTTGTGAAAGTTCACTCTTTTGCCCAATGAGACCTAGTTTGATCCGAGTGTAACCTCCGGGTCAACTAAGTTTTTCTCTCTTTAATAACGCGTGGGTTCTCTAAACTCCAGGTACTTCGAAGGTACAACCAGCCCGGCGTCCGTGAGGGAATCCACGGGTGCGGGGACTTACGGAGGTCTTGGAAAAGGGATTTCCGGTCTAAAGAGACGGAATGCTCAATGGAGGGTCGTCCCGATTCGAAGAAGGGTGTGTGGATCCTAGGATAGAGAGAGGAGGTCTCTCAACCAAGCCAACAAATCAAGATAATCCAATCAGCAATGTAATATCAAGACAAATGCCCAGCAATGAATAATAGCCAATCTGTGAAAAGAACAGTAAAGACACGCCTTTGGAAAGGTCGTGTTCACAGTAAGAGGAAAGACACGCCCTGCGGTAGGTCGTGATAAAATGAAAACACGGCAGCGTGGCTGTCGTATATTCTGTGAGGGGCTCACAGACAGTAGGGAAATAACGCCTTGAGGTGAGGCGTTCTAAAGAAAGGACGCCTACATTAAAGGGCGTCAAAACTCAGAGAAAACGCCCTGATGGTAGGCGCTGATAATAAATGAAATGCCTCAGAGAGCGGCGTTAATTCACAGGCAATATGATAAGGATGCAGCAAACAGCAGTTATGATAAAGGGAAACGCCCTAATGACAGGCGTTGATAAGCAATGACACGCCTCGAAGAGGGGCGTTATTCCACAGACAGTATAATAAGCATGGAGCAGACAGCAATTATAGAAACAGACGCCCTGGAGATGGGCGTTAATCCATGAAACACGTCCCTGTAAGGGGCGCTAAATAGCAGACGAGAAAATAGCAAAGGTAAGGCAAGCAGATGCAATAAACACACGCCCTGGAGGGGGGCGTTAATTAATCAAAACATGTCCATGTGAGGGGCGTTAAATCAAAAGACGCCCTTGTTGAAGGCGTTAATAGGCAGCAATTGACTGATCCGGGGAGTGTGCAGGGTGCACAATGGAGGGTGCCCGAGGGGCACAAGGGAAAGGGTACCGAGGGTACCGAGGGGAAAGGGCACGCGAGGGTGCCTAAGGGGAAAGGACACACGACGGTGTCAAAGGGAAAGGGCACACGAGGGTGCCAATGGAGATGGTAATCAATAAAGAAAACAGTGGAAGTCCCACCGTGATCGCCAATTTGTAGATCGGATTAAAAATCCTCACTTTTGGGAGTGAAAAATAAATAACAATGATGACAACATGTATAAGATATGATAAAGAATATAGCACGAGGTGCTAAAGGGGAGTTGTGATCGCCAGAGGGTTTACCTCAATAAGAAGAAAATGAGATCGCGTGTACCTGGTGAAGAGTGGGATGCGGGATAAATGCGGATTTCCTCCTCCAACTCCAATCGGCCGGCCGATGAAGTGGGTTTTCTTGATTGATTACCTGGTGAAGAGACAATGAAAAACAAGGAAAAGGGAGGGGATCAGCCAAAGTGCAATAGTATCAATCCAAAAACCAACATGAAATGATGAAACGACGTCAACATGCGCACCTCTCTTTTTTTTAAAACCCCTAGCAGAGAACTGGGGAAGGAGATAATATGCTAAATGCAGTAAAAGAACTAACGACAAGAGACCACAGTGATGATAATGTGATGAGAATGAAATGAACAAAACAAGCACAATATGCAGCCCTGCTCTCCCTGACGAGAGTAAAGGTGCAACCGGGAAGACGCGGAACGGATGCAACAGGATGAAGAAAAGCCAAAGGAGGAAGCCCTGCGTGCTTGTTCAATAGCTAACTTCTTAACCTCTAAATGCTCAGGGTGCCTATTGAATACTAAAAATCTTCAACCCCTTTTACGAGCGAATGATGTTTTCTTTTATAGCTTCAATCGGATGTGATCAAACAAGGAAATGATAAGAATGGGTAATGAGGCATCCAAAGAAGGATTAAGATCGAGCAAGAGTCCAAAGGATGGTAGGGAACTGTAAGGGAAAGATGGAAAAAAGAAGGACTCTGGAGTGAAAACACGCCTTGAGACAGGGCATCTTTTTATGAATTGACGACCTGCTCAGAGGCGTTTCTTGAAACACGACCTAGGAAAGGCCGTTTCTTCCTGGGTTTAATTTTGGAAATGAAAACTTCCTATGTTTGGAAATTAATGGAACACGCCTATGGTAACGGCGTTTCTTCAAAAAACGCCCTGAGGAAAGGCGTTACTCAGAAAATGCCTTTTATTTTGAAAATAGATAATTCCAGAAATTAACGGATAATACCAAGAATTGACGCCCTCACCAACGGTCATCCTTTCTTTTAAAACGCCCTATGACAGGTCGTTACTTTAGAAAGTAACGCCCTTCGTCAAGTCGTGTTTCACGAAAATGCAGGAAAAAAGTAGAAAACTCATAAAAAAAAGAAAAACTTTATATTATAGGAATATTGAAGTCCACTTGGGGCGTTTACATAATAACATGAGATTTGATCAACAAAACGTCAATTTTGGCGTGTCTACATGCACGTGGTGCACGTTGCAGCTGAGCGTCGTTGTGGGGACGCTATTGTTGTCTTCGGCCACAGCTCGGCCGGCGGCAGCTTCGACGGCTCCCGGAGCGGGAGCGTTGGTTTGAGGCTCCTCGGGCGCTCGTGCGTCGAGGATGTCAATGAAGGCCACCCCCAAGAAGTTGGGGAAGCCCACGGTAGGAGGGAAGCTCCCGAAAGTGAGGGGCACCGCCAGGTAGCCGCCTCGCACATGATTCTCCACAACCTCAGGGCTGCAGACAACAGCCATTGTCGGCTCCATGATGCCTTTCTCTTCTTCTGCATTTAAGAAAGTAGCACAATTAGTATTACAAGAAGGGGGCCGCGGGGCCCCTAATTTCGGCAAAGAGATGAAGGGTGGATTGGTCCCACCGGGCGTGCCAGAGTTGTGGACGCACTTTTCGTTTAACAATCATTTTATTCGTTTGTTGGTTTATTAAGTGCGTGGGCGTGCCAGTCACCGAGATGACGATTTATTCGGGCTCCGAAGAGCCCATGGTGCGCTCGATCTGACTTCGTCAGACGATTGTGAGGTTCGTGTCGGGACCGAATCCCGTCGCGCCATAAAGGTCACGACGTCATTTACATCCCTCATACGAGGGAATACCCTTGATTAATTGCCGAAATTAGAGGCCCCGCGGCCGAAAGGAGTAACACTAATAATGCGAGAGAGATAGGGATAGATCACACTGAAAGTTGTATTAAGGCCATAAACTGTCGGCCGTGTCGGCCACTCGTAGACCTTTTGTATTCGGACACAAGTCTGTGGCAGCGTCACAATGAGAAAACCGAGGTAGATCCCTTCAAATGTCTGCCGAGCATGCGGCAATTTTTAATGAAGATTCGGAAGGTATCCGGAACGAGAAAACAAATCCGGTCCGATTAGGATGTCGGCCCGAGGTTAGATCAAAGCCCGACCATATCGGGGGGATTCCCGAGACTCGGGCTCGACCTGAAAGGGCAGCGTTGTTGTTCCTTTTGCCCCGGGTCCCGGGGAGAGAGCGGGCTGCGGCGTGGGCATTAGCGTCTTTTATCTGGAGCTTTCTTAGTTATACCTTCTGGGATTTCTGATTTGATGTTTACCGTTTGTTCGTGCCTTTGATCGGGATGATTTCTCTTCTTTGATTCATGATTATTCTTATTGTTATTATTTATTTATTATTACCCCTCCCACCTCTTTTATCGTGATTAATATTGGGCATTCGGAGTCCTTTAATTAGCGTAATTTTTATTGATTTATTTGTTATTATTAATGCCCTTATCGTGATGTACATACATGCATGCGTGTAGTGTGCCGGCGAAGGAAACAAGGTGTACCGCTGGAGGCTTGGGGTGTGCCGCTGAGGGCTGAAAAGAGCGTACCGTTGAAGGCCAAAGGGGCGTACCGCTGGGGGCTGAAATAGGCGTACCGCTGGAGGTCAATGGGGCGTACCGCTGAAGGTCAATGAGAGTATGCCGCTGAAGGCCAAGGGGGCGTACCGCTGAAGATCAATGGGGCGTATCGCTGAAGGTCAATGAGGGTGGAGACTCGATCAGTTTTCAACTATTTATTTTAAGGCTTTTCTTTTCTTCTTTTCTTAACTTTCGTGTAGTTTATACAAAGTTCCTCCCGTGTTTGTTCTCTTTGTTCGGTTCGGTCTCTTTTCTTGTGGGTCAGATGCTCGGGCTGCCGGGTGGTTAGTTAGCTCGGTCCGGTTCTCATCGTGATGCCGGCAGTGATTTGATAGGTTGGAAGGCTTCGTCAATTGTCTTGCTTGTTTATTGCTTCCTTTTGCCTCTTTTAATTGTTTATTAATTCCTCACAGAAAATTCGGCAGCATCTCCCCTTGACCTAGGGCGTAAGGGAGATAAAGGGAACGCGCCCACATGGAGTGGCGGAACCCGACAACTGGAAGTGGGCCCCCGGGGGAGCAACACCTTTAAAGAACCTCGGAAAACACGAAGGGAAACAACGGGCTCGGGCTTGGCCAGCAGGTGTACCGCTGAAGGCCAGAAGAGTGTACCGCTGGAGCCAGCTAGGGGTGTGCCGCTGAAGGTTCAAGGGGCGTGCCGCTGAGGGCAGACGGGGTGTGCCGCTGAGGGCAGGTGGGGTGTGCCGCTGAGGGCACTTGGGCGTGTGCCGCTAAGGGCAGATGGGGTGTGCCACTGAGGGCACTTGGGGGTGTACCGCTCGGGGGCCAAAGGGATGCATCGCTGAAGGATTAAAAGGGCCAAGTGTGTGTGGGCTTGCAGATTGTCCCAAAAAAAAAGGAGGAAGGGTTATTGGAAATGAATGAAGGACCCCCAAAGCCAGACTTTGAAGGGGAGGCGTCACGTTGATGTGGTAGCTCAAGAGAAACCGAAGGAACGGAGGAAACGGGTAACACACTACATGCACTATGAAGTGAGGATCAAACCAATAGGAATAACATGAAAGGCCCCAAGGAGGGCGATTGTTTCTATTCGTGGGATGCCAAGCACCGTATCCCTACATGCATATTACAAGAGAAAATGCCCAAATGAGGCCATGGGTGAAAGGAAAAGACTCCAAGATGAAGAACAAGAGGAGGAATGAGATACAAGACAGAAGAAAGGATTGGGGCCTAAGACATAGGCCACCGTTCCCAACCCTCTCCCTGATACAACAAGCTCTCTCTCTCTTACTCTTGTTTCTTCCCGATGGCCGTCGGACGGAGCTCAGGCCGGGAGGACCCCTTCTTTCCTTCTCTCTTCTCCTCCTTTCTTCTGTGTGTGTGTGTCCGGCTGCCTCTCTTCTTCCTCCTCTGGTCGGATGCCTCTCGTCCTCCTCCCTCTGTCGAAAACGGGCATCTTTTATACTCTGGGCAGCCGGTGACTTCAAGCACCACCGTCGAAGGCGGGAAGCCGGCTGTGATGATGGTGGCTCACCTGCTCCGTCCTGGCTGTCAGTGGGGTAGGCTTGCGTGGCCCAAGGATCGGCCGCCACCTCAGACTGCTCCACTGCGCGCCAAGGATGTATAGGGCATGGGCTTTACGTCGCATTGACGTTGAAAGAAAATTCACCGCTGTGCCGTTGGCGGGTTTAAAAGGCGTGCCGTGGGGGAGCCAAAAGGGCGCACCACTGGGAGCCCAAATGGGCGTACCGCTGGAGGGCCATGGGGCCGTGCCGTTGAAGGCCCTTTGGGGCGTACCGCTGAAGGCCCTGCGGGGTGCACCGCTGAACAGCCCAGTGGGCGTGCCGCTGAAGACCCCAAAGAGGTGTGCCGGTGAAGCCACCCCAGGGGTGTACCGGTGAAGCCACCCCAGGGGGTGTACCGCTGAAGGCCCCCAGGGGAGGCGTGCCGTTGAAGGCCCCCAGGGGAGGCTTGCCGTTGAAGGCCCCCAGGGGAGGCGTGCCGTTGAAACCCCCTTGGGGGTGTGTGCCGGTGAACCCCCCCTGGGGGGGGTGTGCCGGTGAAACCCCCAATAGGGGTGTGCCGGCGAGCGCCCAAAGGGGCCGTACCGGTGAAGGCTGCGGCAGGGTGTGCCGTTGAAGGGAGCGTGCCGCTGGGGACCCTGCAGGGCGTACCGTTGAGGCCTCAACTGGGCGTGCCGCTGAAGGGCTAAACGGGCGATTTCGAGCCCATTGTGAGCATGAGCCGTGGCCCATTTGATTTTCTTCGAGGCCCATGGGCTGTGGGGCCCTTTTATGCTTGATTTCTCCGGGGTTTCTTCACTCGGCGCCGTTGTCGATGCTGGGCCGAGCATGACATTTAGATGTGCAATTTTCGGTGTCCACAGGTAGGTCTTCAACAACTTCAGACCAAGACGCCTTGCCGAGGCAGGTCTTCAACAACTTTAGACCAAGACACATCGCCGAGGCATGTCTCCAGCAACGTTAGACCAAGATGCCTCGCCGAGGCAGGTTTTCAACAACCTCAGACTGAGACACCTCGCCGAGGCAGGTCTTCAAAAACCTTAGACCGAGACGCCTCGTCGAGGCAGGTCTCAAGCAACTTCAGACTAAGACACCTCGCCGAGGCAGGTCTTCAATAACCTCAGACCGAGACACCTCGCCGAGGCAGGTTTTCAACAACCTCAGACCGAGACGCCTCGCCGAGGCAGGTCTTCAACAACCTCAGACCGAGACGCCTCGTCGAGACAGGTGTCCAGCAACTTCAGACTAAGACGCCTCACCGAGGCAGGTCTCCAGCAACTTCAAACCAAGACGCCTCGCCAAGGAAGGTCCCTAACAACCTCAGACCAAGACGCCTCGCCGAGGCAGGTCTCCAGCAACATCAAGCCAAGATACCTTGTCGAGGTTGATTCCCAGCAACACCAGGCCGACATGTCTCACCAAATCTTGCCTCCAGCAGCATCAGACCAACGCACCTACGACATCGATTATCTTCGACAGCTTCGCCCCAATCATCGGATCACCCTACTCCTTGGGTGTGGTCCCCGTGGCTACTCCGCAGCTGCCCACTTCTCGGTTACCGTCATTCATCCCCCTGTTACTCCGGCCTTTCCTGATTCCCTGACACCACCAGCCAACCAGCCAGTCCCTACCACTTCGGCCGTGCAATGGTGGCCCTGGCAGGAGCTGGAATCTCTCAACTTTGAAGCCCTATTATGATCCCAGTTCCCCCTGTAACCCCTGACCCACCAGCTATAATCCCAGTCACATCCAGCCACGACAAAGTGGCCTCCAGCACCACAACTTGACAATTTACGATAGCCCTACAACACAACTCCAACTACAATGCCTCAGAGGTGTGACCAGCCCGTCCCATCGGGTGGTCAGCGCCAAGCTTGGGTGATGCGCCCCCATGGGAAGTCAATGAACAATGCCAGCACCCCACAAAAAGTTAACCACCACAGCAGTGGTAGGCTGCTAGCGACCGACCATAGGCTTCACCATAAAGCCCCGGTCAGAGCGGCGGTCATCTCGTCACCAACCAGCAATCCCAGGAGCTGAGGGATAGGTGGCCCTCCAATTCCCAAGATAGGGAAGTCTCGAACCCCCTTACGCGGCATCGTCGACTACGGTCACGATCAAAGGGGAACAAGCCAAGGAGTGAAAAATGCTCATAGCACTCCTTGACTTAGACAAGGTGGAAAACCTGAGAAAACACAAATCTTAGGTCACAAGTCCACCTCCGGGGGCAAGGCATGGCCACAAGTGGTCTCCCATTGCTCGCCAGCCACCCTACGAGGCGGGATGGGCTCAATAGTCCTCGCCTCCCTTGTCTCAGGTTTCTAATGGGGGAGGGTCCTTTCCACCGAGCCGCCTCTCCTCAGAAAATCCACAAAGCCCGCTACGTAAGGTAGGCCCCAGACATAGGCAACAAAGACAGAAGCATTGTTATGCCAGGCTCCCCCAGCCTCCTTACGCCTTCGGCATGGCTGCCCACTCCAGTCACACCATCAACTGCTGAAGTGACCACCTGTATGGGGAGTTCGGCATCCAGACCAAATTACTCCCGCGACGCGGGCCCTACACACCTCTGCCGCAAGCCCAACACGTGAGACAAATGGGAACAGAATTCCCAAGTCACAGATAGCGGGCTCCAACTTCAAGCACCATGCGTGTATCCGTCCACTCAGATCTCTCTAGAACCTAGCTCTATAACCTCCCAGGTTCAACGGCCTTCTACAAACGCACCACTGCAGCATGAAAGATCGCAATGGGAACGTCAACCACCAGAACAAGTAACTCCCACCATGCCAACAGGGCTGGAAGAAATCAAACTTGAAAGGTGCACAGGCCGCACGTCGTCGTCTTCGCCTCCGACTCACGCCCCGTGGGGGGCATTTATTGGCACCAGCTTATTTTCTTGAATTAATCAAGGATTAAGCATAGGGAAATGCTCCCTAAATAGAGCAAAATGGCACCTCGCCAAAGCTGCTCTACCAGTCGAGTCGAGCTTGAAAATTGAGACACTTCGCCGGGTCAAGCGGCGCAACAAAACATTCGAGGATCGGCCCTGAGCAAATGGCACTATGCGAGCTAGTTTCCAGACAACTGGGTCAGTTTCGAGATTCGGGACAACCTGCCATATCTTACGGCACTCTGTGAAGATTCGAATATCACCCCCGGACACCCTGCATACGGTATCACACCATTGGCGCTTCAACAACTGGGTTAACTCGGGACTCAGAACAGCATGCCGCATCATACGACTCTTCATCAAGGAGCGAGGGTCACCCCGACCACCAGACAAACGGCATCATCATGTCGATGCCCCAGTCACTGGGCCCAACCAAGGGTCTTAACCAGCTAGCCATGACCCATGGAAACATCGACAATCGATCGGGCCCACCTCCGATCACTCAGCTTGCAGGTTTACCCGCGTTCAACACAGCTACCCGAGCCGCCCTAGGGGCGCCCTGACTACAAGCCACATCATGTGGCACCCAACAGCGAGGCCCGGGTCTACCCTCGAGTTGCCTCCCTCTAGCCCTCTGAACTCAAAGGAAGACCCATTTGGGCCAACCACAAGCTTCAGGAGCTCATAGCACCCTTATACGGCCCACGCACGCGTGTCGGGAATTTCCCCTAGCACCTGGTGGGAGCGGATGCTCCAGCCACTCTACAGCAAGTTCGAGCCCAACTCGGGACTCCCAGCAACCCCGCGTCATGCACCACCATCATGTGCCCTCGCACGCGGATCGACCTGCGCGGTCAGCTCGCGGGGGGGTAGGGGGGCAGCGCCCCTTGCGGGGCTTTCGGGGGCGGAGCCCCGGGAAGAAAATTTCTGTTTATAACAGGTCAAACCCAGGTCAAACCCCTAGTCAAACCCCCAGTCAAACCATCAATCAAACCCTCAGTCAAACCCCCAGTCAAACCCTCAGTCAACCCACGGTCAAACCCAGTCAAACCTTCTAGTCAAACCCGCGTAAACCCCCCTTGGGGAGGTTTAGGCGGACCAACCCAGCCCCTTGGGCTGGTCCGCCTAAACCCCATGGGGATGGGGTTTAGGCGGACCAGCCTCACCCCCAAGGCTGGTCCGCCCAAACCCCATAGAAAACAAAAAAAACATTTTTTTAACTCCGCACAAACCCCTCCGGGGAGGGGTTTAGGCGGACCAGCCCAAGGGGTCTGGGTAAACCCCTTCCACCCTTTCATCTTCCCTATAAAATCCCTCCCCGACTTCAAAAAAAAGAGGCTTTTTTTCTAAAGGTTTACCCGGACCAAACCCAGCCCTCAACTTGGTCTGGGTAAACCCCTTCCACCCTTTCATCTTCCCTATAAAATCCCTCCCTAGGGAGCTCAAAGGATGGATGGATGAATGAATACAATGCAACACCCTCCGAACTAACTACCGCACCCTCGGACTCTCGAGGCCTTCGGCAAGTATCGAGAATGCGAGGAGCTAAGTGCGCGTGTGGTTGGCTTGTTGATCGGCTTGTACACGCCGAGGGTATGTTTCACATACTGCCCTCATGCGGCATCTAGTCATCGCACACAAGTCCATCCCCGCCACACATAAGGCGTTATGACAACGGTGAATACACCCGTATCTCGGGTCCGACCGCGTATGACAACCCACGGTGGCTACGCATATGCTATGATGCCACACCTGCTTTCGACACGGAACTACTTGCCCATTGCTCGCCCCGAGCTGGCCGCCGACCGCTCTAACTGATGACTCGAGTTAGCCAGACCCTTGCACGGGAGTAATATTCCCGGGGCCGACCTCGACTCCCCAACATGATGACACTTGCCTTCCGCGGTCCGGATTCGATTGCTCACCTTGAGCCCACGACCGCCCCTGCCACCTAGGTAGTCGGGCTTGTCTCGATCTCCTCATAGGGAGCCTCTGTAAGACACGCGGATATCCGCCTTATCCATCATGGACCCGGGGACCGACCCAAGTGTCGGATTTGTCCCGTGGCTTGCGCTAGTCGTACTTTGGCCTCCTTGGCCCATTTGTAAAGCCCACGCGGCTCTCATACAACATGAAACCAGGTGAACACATGTACTTGTACTCGGGTCTTGGCCTATTCACGGTGCCCAGTTACTTCAGTCACAACGGTGCCTCCGGCACCCGACTGCCAGTCACACCGAGCCCCGAGCATGACCATCGAGGTCTCCCGGCGCCTGCCTCCTTCAGTCATAACGGGGCCCCCGGCACCCGACTGCCAACAACTCCAGGCACAACGGTGCCCCCGGCACCCGACTGCCAGCTACTACAGTCGCATCGGGGCCCGCGGCACCCGATCACTCAATAACTGCAGTCACAACGGTGCCCCCGGCACCCGACTACCAACAACTCCAGTCACAACGGTGCCCCCGGCACCCGACTGCTAGCTACCCCAGTCACATCGAGGCCCATGGCACCCGACCACTGAACTTCCCTCATACAACGATGCCCATGGCACCCATACTGCCCCGACCTCGACACTGTCTCACGTCGGGAGTACATTGTCACTCCCCTCGGGCGCCATCCTACTGAGTCATAGGTCCTTTGACAGACGCCTCGTACAAATGTGGAAATACCTGCACAATAACGCAATGACCCGGAGACCGTCATAAATGAGGGAATTGTCCGGTGGCTTGCAAGCAATTGTAATCGGGCTCTCACGCCCCCATATAAATGCCTTTCATGGCATATAAGTCATGTAATCCAGTAAGGGAGCGGATCCCCCTCCTCGTCGGAACCAGTCTCTCTGCCGCCAGTTATCCCTGTTGTGTTGCTGTTGCCCTGTCGCTGTTGCACAGACTAAGCCCTCCCGACATTGCGACTCCCAGGGTCCCTGACTCTCTCTTCGATAGTAGAAACAAAGGTATTCGGATTCAATCCGATGTAAAATAAACACTGATTGCTTGCGTCCGGTGGGGAAAGACGTCCAGTACATGAATCCCCATAATCACCTGTGCACTTGCACCCGTGGAACCCCTTCTATCCATGTGTCACCCGATCTTTCGAACCACTTGCCGCGTCATGGCGAGGCTTCCCCGGTCAATCCTTGGTTCCATAGGTGATTGTCGAGAAATCGACTGGCACGCCCGCATTCCACCCAGCCGTCCCTGTCCCAGTCTCCCAGAATGATGAACCATATGTCATCCCTTCCAACGCATTCATATCGTTCTCTCTGCCTTCTTCTCAATACCCCCGAAATTCTCGCGTGCCTAGTCATCCTATCTCGGCCTTCCGTAAAAGGCGAGTGAGCGCCCCCCGCCGTGAGGACAAAACACAAGTGACTCCCCACGCGTGTATAACAGATGCATACATGCATATAACTAAAATGCCTGAAAGAACATGAGATCATTTACTTTTGTATCTGCATTTTCATCATGCTTGAGCCACTATGTAAAAGAGAGAGAGAGAGAGAGAGAAGAGTATCTGAAGATGCATGTTTGTGATTGTCAATAGACGAGGCATGTCCATGTTTGCGTTGGAAGTGCTAAGTCCCTTGTTAAAGGACACACTTTGGCAATGGCATTCCACCACTCTATTTTATGCACTTACATCTTACCTGCATAATGGATATTCAGTTAGCTCGAAGATTCTGCTTTGTGCAACTCCAAAAACAAATTTCAGCAGGACAGTTGAAGTGACATCTACATTACCCGCAAGAACAAAACAAGTCTAAATATAGAATTGAACCTAATTTATTCCCCAAGTTAGATATCCTAATTACTTGATCCGCCCATGAATTTAAAACTATACTTACTGGCTCTGAACAGTTCAGCCAACCACATAGAAGCAAGTTTTACCTTGAGGTGTCTGAGAGACCAATAGTAATGGAAATCCTACACACAGAAAGCAAAACTTTTATGAGTCAGCAGGATGTAAAAGAAATGATCGAGTCACGCCGCACCCTCGTGACTGGAAGGTGAGCGAACGGGGGGGGGGGGGAGGAGAGGAAGTAGCACTGGAAGAGAAAATCAGGAATTTTTTAAAGCATCGTAGCATGTGCTTCTGGGACCCTAGGGCCCCTCCATTTCTGCTTCCCCTCTCTCCCCTCCCCCTCCTCGCTGACGAACACCGAGATGTGCAGGGAGTTGGGGTTTATAAAGCATCGTAGCATGCTACACCCTAAGTGAGAGGTGACCAGCTAGTTGACTACCAAGGAACCAAGGAAGGCAGTGGCATCCTGGCTCAAGTACTTCGTCAAACTTTCCAAATCATTCCTTGATGGCCATGGTCAATTTGTCAGCTTGCACACAGTAAATTGCCCATTGTATGTTCTATGGCAACCAAAAAGCAAGTAAGTGACTTCAGAATAAAAATACAAAAGAGAAAGAGAGAGCAAATCAGACTACAATTAACACATGGATGGGGATAATGATAATAGAAAATGACACACCTTTACCAAATAAGAAATATTCAACTTTGCCGAGCCTTCCCATAAATTCTCAACCTTGGGTGCAATACCTTGAGGGCTACTATCTAATTCAAATATGGCACTAGAAACGAAGGCATGGCTACGGTTGGTACTTATATTTCTGGATCCAATTTCATCAATGTGATTCACTGCAGAATCAGGTAGTTCTGCTGATGCAACATGCTAATAATCCTATTTACTTACTACGTAAATTTAGTGCAGATTTACAAAATTCAGAAACTTAGCCATTTTAATAGAAAAAATGTTGCAATAAATTATTATCCTACAGATGAACTTTGGTGGCTATTGAATAACTATTAATTTTTATGTTCCTTCTGTCCAATTTAGAAAAGTATTCTATGTAGCTTTAATAGAAACATATTTCAAATGTATGTGCATGTGTGTACAGATAATACATGTGTGTATAGCATTTTATATTACAACTTGTTAAGAAAAACAGTTGTGCCATGTTAACTCTTGTCCTTAAATACATAAGAAACAAAAGTTCAGCATATGATTTTGTTAGTCTTGATCATAAAGTTTTTCCCCCAATATGCATCAGATAGTTACATCTACCTCTCTATAGCTCGGAACAGATATTCCAATAATTGACATTTCTCATATTGTCCAATTACATTTTTCTATAAAAAATGAGAAAAAGAAATGAATAATGAGGCTCTTACAATGTGACATTAAGGCTTAGATCATTTCTCATATACACAATCCTTACAGACAAGGAAATTACACAAAAAAATAGTACCTTGTTCAACCAATTGTTCATCCACCATTTTTCCAATAAGTTAAAAAAGGTCAAAAATGATAAATCAAAAACCCAAAAAAGATAGAAAACTAAACTAATATAATAAACCTTGTTGAAATGTTCATATTTTTGATTTCCTAGACCGAACATAGCATAAGTTAGTTGTTGTAGCCAAGCACCCTTTTTCTTTTGCTGCAAAGTGCAACACAATCACATAGAAAAAGAGTGTGAGACAGCGATGATGCACCAAATGAAAAAGCAAAATTAATGAAGGAAAATTTGTTATGGATCACCTCAGTAAACCATTTATAGAATCTTGCTGCATTATCTGTCAGTTCCCCATCTCCATAACTATTGAAATAGGCTCAAGTCTTGTAACATGTGAACCAAGCATCTAGGCAAAATAATTTGCAGAATAAAATCAAAACCATAAACATGAATTAAGAGATCTTGCTTCTACCTTATATGGCCAACATGTAAAAGCTAAAGTCTCCTTCAACTTTTCCTCATACTGATCATCATCAAATGCATAATCATCCTACATCCAAAGTATTACCATCTTTTTGCAATCTAGTAGATAATCACTCTATTCATACTCATAGAATATCACTATTCTGCTTACCAAGTTGACAACTTTGAAAACTGCCTTGTCATACCTTGCATGAGCTTCCTCTACCAAAGCCTACTGTTAAATTAACCTCAAAGACATAAGCAAAAGATTAGGTGTCATACTATGCATCGACAAGTAATTCTTTAGGCAAACAAAAGTAAAAGACATAACCATGCCACAAGTTCACCAAAATTAACCCCAAAAAATGTGTACCCACTTTCCTTGAAAACCAGAGGGCACCAGATCGATTTGATTTAACTTTTACCGATGTTTTTAAGAGAGACAGAGAAATATTTAACTTCACCATAAAATTTTCTGAATGATTATAACTCCAAAGCATAAATTAACAAGTTTTATGTTAGATTAACTAGTTACTGTAATCGTATCAAATATTTTGATGATAAAGCAATAGCATCTAAATCCTGCTTGCTCAAACTAAATCCTGGAGTTCCAACTCTGTGACATGCAGGAGCAAAATAATCTTTTGATTGGAACATCTATAGTTTTAAGGCCACATCTCCTGTGAACATCAATAAATGACCATACCACTACTACTTCTCTTCAAAAAGAAATGCAAGAAATGCATGAAAATAGTAAATAAATATGTTAACTTAATCTCTCTGCAAACGTAAAAAAGTTTGACATTCTTGAAATCTACGTAACAGCCACTGACACAAGGTCATCGACTAAATTGATCCAAGATAAAAGAAAACAAATGGGTCTTGTCGAGATCTTCAGATCTCCTAAAATTTGGAGAAACAATGCAGAGAAGAAACTTCTGAGATTCAGAAGGGAAGCAAGACGGTTACCTCCCTATGCAAATCCTAAAATCTACATGCTTTTGAAATCTATCAAATAATATTAACAAAACACCACCTACGAACTGCTCTAAAGAATACAAAAAGATATAATTCTTCTCAAGATTTCCAAATCTCCAAGAGATTCTGAAATCTAAAAAGGGGGGGGGGGGGTGAGAAAGATGGTTTACCTTCTGTCGGCCCTGTTTTGCACAGATGGGAGGCCTACAGACACGTTCAACAGCAAGCAGTATGGTTGACGGGACCGAGATGGTGTCAGCGATGCACATAACATCGGATTAAAGCTGAAAACCCCAAAAGGAATCTTTCCTAGGTCACCTTCACGGACGTCACCCAAATCTACAAATACCACCACAAAGATAGAGTAACCCCTGGAAGAATCCAACAACTATAATAGTTAATTACTTAATCACTTCGCGAAAGCATCTTGGAAAGCTGCATTCAGAAGTTCTTCAAGCTCACTGCAATCACCAATCTACAGATTATTTCCCAGAAATTTTATGCTGCATAAGAGATGTGAGTCATTTTTGCTCGGAGTCGAACCAGTTCAGTGGAATCAACAGAAAAGAACATTAAATTAACAAAAAAAAAGTGAATGGAAACTTCCTTCACATGCCGCCAAACGATCCACAGAAGATAGAAAAGAAAGAAAGGGAAGGGCAAAAAAGAAAGAAAGAAAGAAAGAAAGGCCACTACCTCCAGAATGCCACAGATCGAACTCCACTCCAGAGCCCCCCTGCTACCCACCTCCCACTTCGGAACCCCTTCCCCCGCTGGAACCCCCCTTGCTGTCCCCCGCCCCTGCCGAAACCCCCCTCCCCATCAAGGGTGGGGCTTCGGGGCACCGCCATCAATCTGCATCTCGATGGGCTCATCCATGAGCTTCATGCTGTAGAAGGCGAGGGGCGATGTGTGGGGGCGGAGCATGCGGACGCCATCGGAGAGAACCATGCCAGAGAAGAGCTTATTCTGGCAACGGCGCTTCCTGGAAGGGGGAGGGGCTTCCTCCTTTGGCAACGACAGTGTCTGTGGCGAGGGGGTTTCATGGCTTCCGCAAGGGAGGAGGGTTTGGGATCTTGAGGAAGGGGATGAGAAGGAGGTGAAGGGTATAGCAAACGAGGAGGAAGAGGACTTCCTCTTCCATAGCGGACACAGGAACGGGGAGATCACCGGAGATGGAGAAGAGGGTAGGTGACCGGGTTGATGGGGTTTTTGCGGGGAAGCAGGCGATCGCGATGGGGAATAGAGATTTGAGGGTGGGCGACAAAATGGGAGGAAATGAAAATCTATCGGGCACTTAAATTTACTATACATTGGCGCCTTCAGGGTCACACACAATTCCTATGTTTTTTTTTAAAAAAATATTATACCCCTACGTTTTATTAAAAACAAAATAATAGGTAAGATCTATTCTCATATTTACCTACAAAACGTAGGAATAAATTACTTTTTCCTACGTTTATTTAAAAATCATCGAAATAACATGACCATATAACTGCGCTATAATAAAACGTAGGAGATTTACCAACGTTAATTTCAAAACGTCGGAATATGTTGCTTATACCTACGTTTTTCGAAAGCATAGGTAAAATTCGTGACTATAGGCCAATTTTCTTGTAGTGGCATACGAGTATTACACACACACACACACATATATATATATATATATTCATTATGTTTCTTATATGTTCCTACTATGTTTCACCCGTCTCTGACTCCTTTTTTTTTAACATGGCATTCATTCAAGCGGCAGAGACATATGTATATATGTGTATGATGTTCATGCACCCTTTGTGCTGCCTCCAATTATACCCTCTCTCCCAATGTGTATGCGTACATGATGTGTTTTCTTTGTTCCGTTCTATCTACTTTCCTACAGTAGATGGGATGAACCCTTTTTTTATTTTATTTTTCTTCAGGCCACCCATCCGACGATTTTGTTTTGATCACGATGGCCACCGGCCCGGAGCTCACTCCAATTCATGAGTGTGGCCTCGGGTTGCCAACCATCGGAAGCCCAATATACGTCTTCTTTGCTTCGCCATGAGCGTGATGTTCTTCTCAAAATCCCATTTTAGAGTTTGGACCGATTCTATGGCCATAATTCCAAAGGGGTGAGGAGCATGGGATTTAATATTGAATAACCAATTGCTTTCTATTGATTCCGACTTCGGGTTCTTGATTACCCATGGACCCCTGGGGCTCGTTACCTCTTAACGTAGACCCCGGGTGGCTTCCCTTTGAGGGGTGAACATCGATAGCCTTACACGACGATAGCTCAAGTCCATATCTCGGCGATGAGTTTGTGGCGCCCATGGGTCGGCGGGGTCCTTTGTAGGCTAGCCCTTGAGATCTTTGTGCCCAAAACGGGTGACGGGATGTTGCTACTTCCGTGCGCATCCCTATTTGTTTGGGGGCCATATCAGAGTTTCTTTGTAGATGCGTCCCCTATTTATACCCCCCGGCGCTCCGGGTCTAGGGAGGTGCTGCAGAATTTTCGCCAGGGAAACTTGAACTAATCATAAGGCTAAATGACAAGGAGACGATGATGACTAAACTGAGGGAAAAGCTATCACAAATTGGTGGCCAAATGGCAGTTCTGAAAACTATGGTAATAGAACAAGCAAAACAAAGGAATGATGATCATTGAAGGAACTAATATTCGAATCTTGGATTGACATACATGAAGAAAAGATGATGAGCAGACTAAGTCCCCTGAATTTGTTGGAAATCAGATTGAGCAGTCCGATGGGGACTGAGTTCTGAACACAAAGAGTTAATTTCTCAAGATCAAAACTAACACTACAAGGAAAATAGGTTTTGCCGACGTCCATATTCCGTCATCAATACATCGAAAATACGTCAAAAAATGAATTTTCAACAGATTTCAGACGTATTTGTGACGGAATATGGACGTCAGCACGATTACGTCGCTAATTTCTGACGTAATATAATTGCATCGCCAATTCGTCAGAAATTACCGACAAAAACATGCCGTCGAAATTATCGTCGGTATTTATGTCGATAATTAATAATAAGGAAATTGATTAATATTTACGACAGAAGATAATTTAGTTGAAAATACATCTAAAATTTTTGACGTATTTTTGACTAAAACTTATTCTGTCGGAAAACTATGGGTCAAATAATTTCCAACGAAAGATTTGTTAGTCGAAAATACGTCGGTAAGTTTCGACGTATTTTCGACTTAAAATTATTCTGTTGGTAAACTATAGATCAAATTATTTCCGATGGAAAGTATATTTGTCGAAAATAAGTCGAAACTTATCGACGTATTTGCGACATAAAAAGTATTTCATCGGAAACCTGTTGGTTAAATTAGTTCCGACGAAAGTTAATTTGGTCCGAAATACGCCCTTAATTTTTGACGTATTTGAGACGGATAATTAATACGTTGAAAATCTATGGGTCAAATTAGTTTCGACGAAACATTATTTGGTCTAAAATACATCGGAACTGTTCAACGTATTTACGACGAGCATTAATACGTCGAAAATAAGTGGGTCACATTAGTTCCGACGAATTGTTAGTTGGTCGAAATTCTGTCGAAAACTTTCTCCACATTATTATATATATATTTTTTAAAATTTTAAAAACATGTTTAAAGTTACAATTATACACCACACAATCTACACAACTCAACATAAAACACGTAATAAACAACATATACAACATAGGATAAAATCCGTCGAACATTATAATAAAGAATGTCCGCAACACATAACTCAATGAATAAAAAAAGTTATAGTTACATTAATTGAAATGTGTCATTTTTTCACAATATCATTAAAAAAATCAAGAGATATCCGCTGCACCATCCTCATTCGTCATTCGTAGCATCTCTACCATCACCGGCTGCATGAGGATCGTACATCAAAAATAATAATAATAAATAGATTTAAATAAAAATAATTAATAATAAATCTAGTTAAATATCTTTTCGATTTTCTCAATTCGAAAGTAGATAACATGAAGATAATTTCGTTGACTCTTAAAGCTGAATTCTTTGAACTAAGTAGTAATGTTATAACTCTAAAGTCTACGAAATTAAAAGTTAAATTAAATACTCACATGAGATGGCTGTGTTGTGCTCGAGGGTGCTCCCTGAGTCAAAATCCTCACCTGGGAGAGGAGGGTAGCAACCACCCGAGTAATGCGTGCCTCCATGCGTTCCTCGATGTCGTCTATCGCATGTTGGACGATGGATGCAATCCGGCTTGTAGAAGTGCTGATGGAGGGAGTAGAGAAGGAACTGCTACCGAGGTAGGACGAAGTTGAGCCTGGAGAAGATGCTAGAATCGGGCTGGTGTCCAAGCTCTGCCCAAAACTGTATACTCATCCTTTCTTCGGTGGGCCGGCTGCTGCTATCCATGTCTCAGGATCTAGCTACGGTCGTTGCGTCTCCTCCTCCCCGTACTTTTCAGTCATATGACTCCTATAAATTGAATAAAAATTATTATAAATTTTATATTAATCAATCATATTTAAAAATTGAAATAGAAAAGAAATGTGTATGTATATAATCTTACCACTACCGAGCGAGCTCTCTCGCTCACATACTGATCGGTCCCGTTCTTCTGGTGAACTATAGCAAATAAATCACAGTATGAGACCGTACCACCCCTCTTCTTTTCCTGTTATACATGTTATAGAGAATAAATCAGGACATATAAGAAATAAAATATAATAAAATTAATATTATTACTTACCAATCTCTCCTTCTGGGTCACGAACGAAACTGATTCAGAAGTATGAAGATGCACGTCTGGATGTGTCGCACGTGCGGCTTTGGCTTTTGCGGATTTGGCCATCCAATTAGGCTCGGCCCATCTATCACAGAAGTCCTCCCAGTGCTCCCTCCTCATCCATGTGGGGCCGTGTGCCTTCCAAAGGCCACGGTCCTCGCTCCCCCCGGCTAGAGCCTTGGCACGGTCCCGACAGCTGTGTAATTGATGCTTATAATTTACAGTTGTTGTGGCCTCCCATGCACGTTGAGCTCGTCCGACGTCAACTCGCCTCACAAACTGATATCCTTGCTGTCAAGAATTTAAATTTTATAAGTTGTCAATTGAAATTGCGGAGTTGGAAAATATGTAATTTAAAAGATTAAATTGTATACCAGGAACTCGTCGTACAATCGATCGCAGATATCCTGAGGAAACTGTCAAAATGACTTATATGGGCCGGTCACATGTCACTCAATAATGCTAGTAATAAAATGAGAAGGGTCATTGGGCTCTACTTTATCCCTGCAATTACAGATGTTAAAATGATAGCCAACAATTATATAGTTGATGGATAGATAACGAACATAATTCATGAGTTTAAATATTTACCCAGAGACCCAATATGGCTTGCGTCCCTCTTGCAACACCACATGCTTGCCCTCGTGATGGCTAATAGCATCGTCTGCCGGTTGTGTGCCAGGGTGGGCAGACGAGCCAACTATCGCAGGTGGTGTGCCCGACGTCCATGTTACAAGTAAAATAGAAGTAGTTAATCAGAATTTAGCTCATTATTAAAAAACTATTTATTCAATAAGTAAACATATAGAATTTTCATCATTTAACTAAGAATTTAAATAAACATACCAGTAGAATGTGATGGAAGCAGTGTACTTTGTAGATATGATGTAGATGCACTCAAACCTATAAACATAAAATATCGTGAGCAAAACAAAGTGCATATTCACTACTCATTTATCTAAGAATTTAAATAAACATATCCGAAGCAAGTGGTGGGGGTGGTGCACACTGTGTACCTGGTGCGGAGACATAAAATATCATGAGCAAAATAAAGTACATATTCACTACTCATTTATCTAAGTGATGTGCGGAAGGATATGATATAGAGGGGGTGTGAATATATCCCAGGATTAAAAACTGTGCCCAAATTAAAATAACAAATCTGGCGCTACCCAATCTTAAAATAGACTAAACAATATGTTAATAAGAGTTTGCATAGAACGTACGTCGAACACTTAAGCACTTAACGCACACTAGAGGGAACTGAAATGAAAGTTAAGTAGCACTCTTGCTGACAGATCTAATGACAATATAAGAGTAAAGCTTTGCACAGAACAAATGTCAAATAGCAAGCACTCAATACCCACAAAAGGAAAGTGAGATAAACATCATGCGGCTCTTCTGCTGAAGAGATCTGAAAGCGATATAAAAGAAAAGCTTGAACTGGATCACGTGCCATATGATTTACCTTTTCAACCTTGGGGCATGTGACAATCGAAGGTGTGAAGAGATCCAATGTATTCCTCACGTGTCTGACCTTATTCTGCACTGGCGAGCTATTTGTTACTCCTATCGGGTATTTTATACCCTTAACCTACTATTTGTCTGTCTTAGGGAGCTATTTGTCACCCTTAGCTTCCCTTTAGCCATCGCCACAGCTTCTTTCTCTGCCTTGCTTCCTTGCTACATCGACACCACAGTTTCATGCGTCGACTCTGCCTTGTTTCTTTCCACGCATTTACCCTTGCTGCCCATTTGTCAGCCTAACACAGCTATTTGTCTACCTTGTCCAGTCATTTGTCTCTACTATCCATACTAAGCCGTCGCCCTTACTACTTTCTTCTTTAGCTTCAGCCGACGTCAAAAGCCATTTGTCACACTTGTTCCTCTATTATTTCGTCTGACTATGGAGCTTGACCTCGTTGACCATGACTGATGTTTACTTTGACTTAGGTCAACATTGACTTAAGTCAAACATGATAATAAAGTTGGCTAGAGTTAGTTGACTATTGTTGACTTTGACCAATTCAAAGTTTGACCGATCCACCTTGACTTGAGTCAACCCTTCGATTGTTCTTCTGGCTTCTTCGAGGGTTTCAAGGATCAATGGAGAACACTGTAGCTCATTGTCTTTTAGTGATTTACTGTTGATCTTTTGGCTTGTAGTGAACCCTTCTCTCTCTCCTCCATTTCCCTTCTTTCTTCATTTGATAACTCTTCTTAGGCTATTAATCACAGATAACAGTTATTTTTCTCCCTTGAAGACCCATTTGTCACCACTGTCAACCCAGAAGTCATCGCCCTGTGTAACGCCCCAGATTTTTTGGATATTGTTCGGATTGAGATCCGTGGGTTTCAGATCGCTTTCGTGGGTCCCGAATTGAGTTTAGCGATTTACGTGTGTTTTTGCCTATCGGACCTTCGGAACTCTGTGTAGGGTGAACCGTTGCATTCTCCTACTCTGGGACGTTATCACGACGTTGTGCATTTTTTGAGGATCGCGGGGAGTATTTTTCTCTATTTTTGATATTTTTTAGAATTTTTGGATTTTCTTATAAATAACCCCTTCACCCTTTCTCTCTCTTTCTCTCATTCTCTCTCCCTCTCTCTTCTCTCACGCTCTCCCTTCTCACCCTCTCTTCTCCGGCAGCTGACAGAGTGAGGCGCGGGCGAAGCGGGGCGATGCGGGTAAGGAGGATGGCGAGGATGGGTCGAGGATCGGGGGACGGAGGCGTGATGAAGCTCGGCCGCGAGTTCGTGTCTCGGCGAGGGTTTAACGGCGTTTTCTTCGTGGTTCGGAGTCCACGGTGCGTCAAATCTTCGGTGGAGGTAGGGAGATGGATCCCCAGCTCGTGTATTTCCATTCCCGTGATTTTGGTAGGCCGTGGTGAGCCGAGCGGACTTATTTGAGCATTTTGGGGAAAATGCATGTTTTTGGGGAGTGAGCCGGATCTAGCGTTTTAACCATATTTTTGTGGTTTAAATGGGTCCTCTCGGTGCTAGAGAGGTTGGGGACTAGCTTCCCCTTATTTTTCCCTTCACATGTGTGTGAATGGGGCGTGGAATGGGGTTTCCCATGGTTTCTGCCATTTTCACGCTCGGGACGACCTAGCAGTCGTTCCCGCGACCGCTAGGGTGCCAAGTGGTCGTGTAGAGACCGCTAGGGCCCCCCTTATGTCAGTTCGAGCCTTGCGGTCTCGCGATGGACCGTGAGGGTTCCTTAAGCGGTCTCGCGATAGACCGCTAGGCTCTGCTTTACGGTCCAGGGGTGACCGTTTGTCTGTGTTATGGGTTAGTCGAGATCGGTGCGGTAGCGGTCTCGTGACTTACCGCTAGGCGAAGAGGGACGACCGCTACTCTTCCTGGCGGTCCTGTGGCGACCGCTTGAGGTTTTTAGTGTGCTGGGTTCCTTGCGGTCCTCGCTGGACCGCCAGACCAGCCCTTGCGGTCCAGGAGTAGATCGCTAGGCTCCCTAACTATGCAAAGAGGACCGCTAGGCGTTCTTCATGCTCACCGTGTTCGTTTTGCATTGTGACGGTCTCCGGTCGACCCAGTTGTGACCCAATGGTTGACCTTCAGCCTCATGGATGTCCCGAATACCCCGTGGGTTCGGTGTTCGTGTTTCTGGGGTGTCTGGAGGTACCGTGTTACCTCGATTAGCATGCCCATAGATTTAGAGGGTCCGAGTAACCCTGTGTGTGTTCTCGGCTTTCGTGTTACACTTGATCGAGTCACCGTGTATCGGTGTGAGTGCGGTGGGGTTTCCCCGCATGTCGTGGGTTTCGTCGGAAGATGGTTCCCGAGTGGGCCAAGTGTATGGCCTTGGACTGCGAGTCCAGTCATCCAGCCTGGGGCTGGAGGTTTCCCACTTTTTCTTGGGATGGGGAATCGGCGTGGCGGCTTGTGAGCTACCTTGGGAATCATGCTTCTGTGCTTTTCACGTGGGCCGTGTGTGTGGCTTGTGGACTGTGAGTCTAATTACCCAGCCTGGGGCTAGAAGATTTCTTAGTCCCCTTTTTGAGGGAATGGTCTCAGCAGTTGTGAGCTGCCTTGTGAGACATCGTGCCGAGGTTTCTGACCCTAGGCTAGGGCAGATTGACGGCGTGGAGCCGTTCGGTGCAATGGTCATGACCCCGAGTCTTGTGACTCAAGGACCGTTGGATTTAGTGAGTCTAGAGGACTATCCAGAGTCCAGTGGCTCGACGCCACTTGGTTCTCCTCGACTTTCGCGCATGGTGCATGCATGTTTCTCGGAGTTTTTCTTCAGAGAATGGTTACATCCGTGACTCCCCACTAGTCGTAGCCTTCCGACACGCGAGTGGCCCCACCAGGGAGTGATGACGATGCTACCCCAGAGAGATGGTTTTTAGGCTGGTTACCGTCAGGCCCCACGTCTTGCAGCTAGAGTCCGACTGAGGGGAAAGCCAGTCAGAGGGTCATACCTAGGATGCATGGTCTGTGTGTGCACACGTTGTTGGGGACAGTTGGACCCTCACTGAGGAGCGCGACCCCAGCTAGTTCTTGTTCTGTGGTTACTTGTACGATGTCCCCATTCCGCCAGGGTGCGATGAGGGGGACACTTGTGGCACGGTCTAGGATGCCAGGTGGTGCATCCGGCCTTACTTCTGGTGGGCAGTGTAGACACGCTAAAATCAATACTATGATGAGTAAATCTCATGTCACGATGTGATGTCCCGAAGTGGACTTCGATATTGGCTTAATATGAAGTTTTTCTAATTTATTTAAAATTTTTCTTGAATATTTGTAATTAGTGACTGTCAGTAGGGCATCATTTAATTGACGACTCTATGGGTGTCGTTATTTCAATTAATTAACGACTGCACGTGCAGGCGTCATTCCCTGATTTTACGAATTCCACTTAAAATTAAATTCAAGGAATTAACGTCTGCTTCGAAGGTGCTCATTAATTGACGCCATGCTCCGAAGGCATCATTTCCTATTTTTCAAAAATGGAAAGTCATTTATTTTCTATAAATTAATCCAAAAATTAGCGACTACGTGCGCGGGCGTCATTTTAATTAGCGACCACCTTGATGTCATCATTTGGCTTCCGTGTCCGTCTCTGCTATTGCTTCTCTCGCAAGGCAGTCCTTCTATCTTTTGATATCGATCCTTTCCATGGAAGTAAATCTATATTCTAGAAGTTTATTCCCGATTTTAATCCCATTAGAACTAGGTTTCAAGTTCTATAAATACTCTTCCTTGAAGGCCACCCGCGAGAGAGAGAGATCTAACAGATAAGAGAGATTCCAGTTGAGAAAAGAGGTTCCTATTAGCAAGAGTAGAGAGATCAAGTTTTGGTTTCACTAACAATTGTAGGTTTTTTTATACCGTGCTCTCACAGCAGTACTGTTCCTACGGTGGTCTTCCTCTTGCGTTCTTCCTACTACGGCCAAGCTCTCTCTCTGCTTTCTTCCTTTACTGCTGCAGCAACAGTAGAAAGGGCACCCTTTTCTCTTTAGTTTTCTTTACTGCTCATCTCTCACACACTCTAGTTATCTTGCTGGAGAAACGTTCATCATATATCATTATATACTTCTCTGCATATCATATACTAACACACACTCTAGTTATCTTGCTGGAGAAACGTTCATCATATATCATTATATACTTCTCTGCATATCATATACTATTTGCATCCATAGCCTATATCTCCCATCCTTTACTCCTCTTAGGGGTTTAAACAAAACACACCAGGTGTGTTCATGCTTATGTTGCATAGTCTTATTTCTTTAGAGCATTGATACTACACACTTTGGCTAATCCATATTATTTGCTTGTCTTTGCTTGTCTGACAAGGGTAATCAAGATAAGCACCCCCTTCCTCGGCCGGCCGGTAGAAGGAGGAAGAAAGGACTCACAACCTCACCCGCTTCTTCACAAGGTACATGCGATCATCCTTTTATTTTTGAGGTAACCCCTCTGGCGATCACACTCCTCTAGAGCATCACATGCTCCCTTTTATTCCTTTTCTTATTATTTCCCACCACATATCATATATATCATCTCTTATTATCTTTCTTTCCTTTCTTTTAAAGAAATTAAATCTTCTTTCTTTTTAATGTCTATGTGACACGTTCACAAATTGGCGATCACGGTGGGACTCTTGCGGTTTTATTTTGATTACCCCTCCTTTGGCATCCACCTGTGCCCCTCCCTTTGGCACCCTCGCGTGCCCCTCCTTTGGCACCCACGTGTGCCCCTCCTTAGTGCTCCACGTAGCACACTCCCCTTGTGCACCACGTGCACACCTCCCACTGGATTAGCCAATTTATAAACTGGTCATAGCATTTTCAAGAAGAAAATTCAATTTCTGTTAGCTTTTATATCACTATCTTTCTCTGAAACTGATTAGCGACTGCACTCCAGCCGTTATTTTCATAATCAGCGACCGCTCACAGAGGCGCTGTTTGCATTATTTTTGGTATTTTCATTATTTTTATAATCAACGCCCCTCCACAGAGGCGTCATTCACGCATTCAACGCCTAACTCTAAGGCGTCATTTTTCAGTTATTGTTGTTTCATCTTATATAGTGGTCACTGTTCACTGCTAATTAACACCCCTCCACAGAGGCATTATTCACATATTCAGCACCTCACACCAAGGCGCTATTTCACTTTATTGTTCACTGTTTATCACGGTTTTACTTTGATTAGCGACTGTCATACAACTGTGATTTACTGAGGCAGCGACTACTGTAAGGTCGCCATTTTATTCTATTTTCACAGAACCTTGATTGTTACTGTTATCTTCACCTGTTGGCTGCACTTATTGATTATATACTTATTGCTGATTGGTCTGCCTGCATTAGCTTGCATTCTAGGGCATTTGGTTGAGAGACCTCCTCTCTCTACACTCATAGGAATCCACACCCTTTTCTTAGAATTAGAAGGACCCTCCATTGAGCATTCCGTCTCTTTGGATTAGAAATTCCTTTTTTCAAGGCCTCCGTAAGTCCCCGCACCCGTGGATTCCCTCACGGACGCCGGGCCGGTTGTACTATTTGAAGTACCTGGAGTTTAGTTAACCCATCCGTTGGTAAGGAGAGAGAAAGAACTTAGTTGACTTGGAGATTACACCCAAACTTGCAACTAAGACCCACATTGGAGAGAGAGAATTGATTATACATTTAAAAAAATCTTAATCTCAAAGAAAACCTTAAAATCTTGGGTCCATTACAACTTGTGTGAACAATTTGTTTGATTGAGTGATTATTTCTTACTTATATTTGTTGGCTTGAGATATTTTTCTTCCTTTAAACATGCAACTCCGTTCAGGTAAAATCATTAACATGACCAACTACGGGTACTCTTATGATGGTTATGAGGAGGGTCAATTTGACCCATCCTATGAGGTTCCCCCTCAAAATTCCACCCATTATGAGGGAAACTATGTCCCCTCCCATGCTTATTATTCCCAAGTCCATGTGGTAGACACCACTACTCAAGAACTACCACACAAAATACATCCGGGGACGTTTCCCCATCTTTTAATCTCAATGATTTGATTCATGCTTTGTCTCAACTGGACGATTCCCAACGTCAGGCGGTCCAGGTCGCTTTAAAAGGAAAATATGTCCCTTCATCTTCAAACCCTCCTCAGGCCGCGGGTGGCCATTCATCTCCTAATGACCAGGCGGTCTCACATAAGATTCCTTCACGCCCACCAACTCCTATTATGGTTATGCCAGCTCAACCGGCAAGCCACTCAATGGTTAGGCCCCAATATCCCCCACCTCCTCAATTTTAAGGAGGCCTATGCCGAATCTGTTCCCTTCCAATCCGGCCCCAGTCGAGTCTGACACTAATACTATACTCCTCCAGAAGATAGCTAGTATGGAGGAGCAACTTAAGAAGGTCATGACACCAAATAATGCTCCAGAGATTGCTCTCCCTACTTTGCCGGTTTTCCATTTGCCTCCTTCCGAGATGCCAAAATTTCTGCGCTACAATGGAACGGGTAACCCGTTCATTCATTTGAAAGATTTCATGTACGAGACATCCTTCTGGTAGGATAATAAGATCTCCCTTGCCTATCTCTTTAGAAGGTCTCTAAATGGTCCGGCACTTGAATGGTTTTATTCCTTGGAGACAGCCGAAGCCAGTGATTTTGATGTTGTTCAGCGGAAGTTCCTACAAAAATATAAGGACCGTGTTGGTCCATCTCTGTCAGTCACAGATCTTGTTGCCGAGAAAATGAAGCCCGAGGAGGACTTCATTCTGTTTGCCAATAGGTGGAGAGCTATGGCCGAAAAATTGAAAGACACCCTTTCAGAGACGGAACAAATTAAGATGATTATATCAAATTCTACTCCGCAATTTCGTCACATTTTGGCCATGAATAAGTTGAGCACTATGGAGGAGCTCTATGAGAGAGCTAGATACATACAAACTCAGATGAAAGATTCACCCATCATGGGCATGTTTGAACAGAAACCAAGGTTGGTCAGGAAGAACACCAATGTTAGCAATAGTGGTGGCACCACCGAGGGCACCGTAACTAATGAGCAGGTGGGCGCGGTTGGCAACCCCGCACCTTTTCACCACCCTAACCCAAGACCTCCACAACAACTCCCCTTCTTTAATCCCGCTCCCTAAGCAAATACTCCCCCTCGACCCTTCCATCCTCCTCCACAGAATCAAGCCATCCACCCAAACCCCCCAGTTCCTCAGCAATACCACCAAGTGCCGCCACCCACCAATTACGGCCCCCAGCAGCCAAGAAGACCACTAGGCCCTAAAAGGGCCCAATACCCGCCATTATCTGAAAGTCTTCCTGATATCTTTAACGCACTCATGGCCTCCAACCTACTCACCTTGCGAAAAGAAAGAACGGCCTGGCCCTCTAATATGGATACCTCTCGGTATTGTGTCTTCCACCGACAGCCTAGTCACAATATAGATCATTGCTTTCATTTCAAGGATTATATCTATGATTTGAATGATAAAGGTGGTATCAATTAGGATGAAATGAGGCACTTTATTGCAACCCTAAAAGCAAGAAGACCTCCTCAGCAGCAGCAGGCTTAGAAGCCGCCTCAGCTGCAAGTTCCACCTCCTCCTCAACAGCAGCAAGCTTCTGCACCTCAACTGGACATGGGGATTGTCCATAATCCATTACCGGAGCACCCTCCGAACCAGCAAGTAAACCATGTCACTTCCTTCCACGAAGTGGAAAGAGGACAAGGGTGGCATGAAGAGAACGCCTCTGTCGGGGCTATAA
This sequence comes from Amorphophallus konjac, assembly GCA_022559845.1. Taxonomy (NCBI): domain Eukaryota; kingdom Viridiplantae; phylum Streptophyta; class Magnoliopsida; order Alismatales; family Araceae; genus Amorphophallus; species Amorphophallus konjac. The sequence continues at coordinate 458,279,502 of CM040118.1, forward strand.
ACCAAACTCTAACTCAACCACCTCGTCTGTTAAGAACACCTTTCCATCTGACGCCTTTTCCCCAACCAACCCATCCCCTTTTACGCACCACTAGCCAAATTCCCTCCACCACCACTAACCCCTTACCGGCTAGACCTTTCCTCATGCGCCCTCCACCATCCTCTACACCACAACAAACCCCCCTCCAATCATCAACTCCTCACCCTTGCCAACTAGGCCACTCCTTATTCGCCCCTCACCAACACATAATCCCTCCACTGCTACCACCAACCCTCCCCCAGTAAAAATTCCTACACCACAACCTGTAAATATCTCATTTTTACCGAGATCCCTCCTCATTCGGCCTACGCCTCCTTCAGTCGTTCAGGTGCCCTCTACCCCTTCTACTGTTATCTCTCCAGCTACCACTACCCCTCAGCCAACAAGGCCCCTCATAAGGGTTCCTTCTTTGGTCACTCCTCCAACATCCGTTAACCCCAACGTCCCATCTTCCTCATCCATGAATCCTCTGCCTAACCATAACCCGACAGAGGTGCAATCATCACAAACCATGGTTCTCCGTAGTGGATGGATATTCCATCGTGTATTTCCGCAAAGGGGGCTGGAGCCCACATAGGGGCGAGACGAACAAGAGCCAGAGCAAGAATCCATACCGGGCACTCAGTATGACTTATTAAAACACTTAGACAAGACCCCGGCAAGGATTTCTATTTTAGAATTGATAAAAAGATCCACCATTCACCAACAAGCTTTGAAAGAGTACCTAGAAAAGGTGATGGTTAATGAGGACATTCCAGCAGAACATATTAGATCAGTCTTGACTCCAGTAAGTGATCAACCGGACATTGTTTTTCATGAGCATGAATTAGCTCCGAAGTCAGCCAGGAAGTATGCCTTGTCCATCACAGTTGACATTAACAAAGTGGCAGTTAAACAATGCTTGGTGGATACAGGAGCATCCATCAATGTGCTGCCCCCTAGCACTCTAAAGATGTGTGGCATTCCGAGTAGTTAGATTCGGCCATCCACTATCACAGTGACTACTTATGATAATACGAAGAAATCTCCGCTGGGCATGATCACCTTAAAAGTTGGGCTGGGTCCGGTCTCGATTATAGTGGACTTCCATATTCTGGATATGGATCCAACCTTCAACGGTATTTTGGGTCGCCCATACATTCAAGAACTCGATGTCGTGCCCTCCACGAACCATCAATGCATAAAGTTCCCACATAAAGGGTGCATCATCAAGGTCACAAGCATGCCTATTTTGCCGTCAGATGATATACACTTAGCAACGTCAGTACCTTCCATATGGCCGACTAATAGGCCTTTATTATCAGTGTTAGATCTTGCCGATCCGCGGCAGGATTTGCTAAGGCCTCCAACCACAACACCTGCATCGGTTTTGATATCACCCCTACCCTCCAAGGGGAAGAAAAATAAGAATATGATAAATACCCCGGAATGGAATATTCTGATGAAAATGGGGTACAGATCCGGCAGAGGCTTGGGTATTAATCTCCAGGGGAAAGTAAAGCCCATTAAACATCACAAGCTTATTCCCCGGGGCGGCCTAGGATACAAAGGGCCGAGCAAAGAAAAATATGACAAAGATAATGAAGAGCCGTGGGTCGCCATGACCTCCACCCTCAAAACAGCTCGGCAGCCACTCACATGGACTTTATATACTCATTTTGTAAAAGGGACTACTCAAAATGACGAGCAGACCACAGTGGTTACTTCTATATTAGATCACCAAGATGTACATGCACGTCAGTTTGCTCGCCACGTAGCCCCGCTAGTCACATATAAAACTCTGGAGTCCTTGAGGCCGGATAAAAGAAGAAAAATGGATGACCCGGAATGTGATTGGTATCAATGGTTTGATATGAATGACATTACCATTGCTTTAAGCCGTCTATTTATGCCAACTGATGCAGAATGTCCGCCACTTATTCATGAGCTGATAGAAAAGCCGGTAATAATTATCGATAAGAGGCAAATGCTGAGTAACTATACTGATACCGGGGAGCCAGACATGCCATTCGAAGAAGGCTTCACTATGGACAGGCTGTGGGCCGGCCTTTTCTCTCTCAATTCCATACACCCGTCACTCATTACCTTCTGGTGCTCCAAATTCCTTGTCCCTGATATTCCTAGACCACCCGCGGTCTTGATTACTCTCTCTCCAGATTTGTTCCAAGCTTCCCCAATTCCTCCCTTGCTCCTTGAGCAATTTTCTCAATTCTCCATTGCACCCCCGCGTGGGCAATCTCTTATCCAATCTTTCTCTAATATTTCAATTTCAACATCATCTACTATTCCACCCTCCCATTGCTTTATTCTTGAAAATGAAAAAAAATGCCAAAATTCAAACTTTCCAATCTTCCATCTCTATTGAAGAGACCTCCTATCTTACTCATGAGTGTGCCCCGACCCAAGGGCCGCTCTTTCAAGGTTCGTTAGCGGACCTCCTTTTCTCCTCTGATGAGGAGACTCCTTCTGTATCTCCTCCTGTATCCACAACGTCTTCCTCTTCTTCTCTTCCTCCTCTAGGTCAGGGTAGTGCGTCTACCTTGTCATCTTGTTCTTCTCCTTCCTCTTCTAATAAGAGTCTTGGGGTAGCTACTCATAAGAAGGCAAAGGGTAGACAGATTCCCCGAAGGTTCTTGCTAGATCTAGCTAGAAGATGTCAGGCATATTTAGCCCTTCCTCGTTTCTTAGAGGATCCGATCTTCCTGCCAGAGATCGAATGTGAGGATGTGTGCTCTACAGATGAAGGGTTTGGTGTTTACGAGTTTATGAATGATGAAGACCCTATTGAAGAGGGGGATGAAGAATATGAAGAATATGATGACGAGGCTGATGCTTTTGTTAGTGGCATGAGGTGGTTCGATGAACCATCAGCCTCAGTAGAGGAACCCACCAAAGAGATTAATCTAGGTGCCGAGGAAAACCCTAGGATCGTCCTCATTAGTAAAAATTTGCCGCCCTCTGAAGAAGAGGCGCTCATTCAAGTTCTTCGAGAATATAAGGACACATTTGTATGGAGTTATGAGGATATACCGGGTCTGGACCCGACGCTCGTTGAACACCGTCTCACACTTAAGCCAGGATTTGTCCTAGTCAAACAACGGTTAAGACATTTCCACCCTCACATGGCATTAAAGATGAAAGAAGAAGTCGATAAGCTTCATAAGGCCAGATTTATTAGAGTCATCCTCTATCCCAATTGGGTAGCAAACATTGTCCCGATCATGAAGAAGGACGGAAGAGTTAGAATTTGCATAGACTTCTGGGACCTTAACCGCACGTGTCCTAAAGATGATTCCCCCTCCCTCACATAGATGTGCTGATTGATAACATGGCAGGGTACGAGACCCTTTCTTTTATGGATGGCTTCTCTAGTTACAATCAGATCCGCTTGGCTAAAGAGGATCAGGATAAAACCTCGTTCACTACACCTTGGGGCACTTACTGTTATGTGGTGATGCCATTTGGGCTCAAGAATGTCGGAGCCACTTACCAAAGGGCCATGATGGCTACTTTTCATGACATGATCCACATCTTTATAGAGGTGTATGTGGATGACCTGGTAGTGAAATCGAGAACAAGGATTGAGTATCCTGGGGTTCTGGCCAAAGTCTTGCAAAGAGCACGGGAGTATCAGTTAAAGATGAACCCCAAGAAGTGCGTATTTAGTGTTTCATCAGAAAAATTGCTTGGATTCATAGTCAATAAGAGGGGTATTGAGATTGATCCCAATAAGGCAAGGGCAATAAGGGATATGCCTCCTCCCAAGAATTTGAAAGAAGTTTGAGGATTGATCGGGGGGTTGCAATTTATTCGCCGGTTTATCTCCCAACATTCATAAAGGTGTAGGCCGTTTTACGAGCTTACTAAATTAGGAGTCAAACTTAATTAGGATGACAAGTGTCAGGCAGCCTTTGATAGACTAAGGGATTATCTAGCCAATCCCCCTGTCCTGAGGCCGCCTATTCCACGCAAACCACTTGTTCTCTATATCTCTATCCTGGATGACTCTGTAGGTGCTATCCTTGCGCAAGTTGACGAAGAAGGAAAGGAGAGGGCAGCCTACGACTTGTCTAAGCTTCTTAACCCCTATGATCAGAAGTACTCAGCTATGGAGAAGACTTGTGTTGCTTTAGTCTGGGTAGTGCAGAAGTTGAAACATTATTTCTTAGCTCACGAGGTTCCTCTTATTGCTCGCATGAATCCTATCAAGTTTCTCCTTGAAAAATCTATTCTCACCGACCGATTGGCACGATGGCAAAGCTTTCTTTCTCACTTTGATATCATCTACATTCAGAAAAAAGTAATTAAAGGCTATGCCATAGCAGAACATCTTGCTCATCACCCTCTCCCTAGATTCGACCCTGTTTGCTCGGAGTTTCCAGATGAGGAACTAATGTCCGTCAATCAACCCGATTCATTGTAGACATTACATTTTGATGGAGCTCAGAATTCATAAGGAAAGGGGATCGGCATTGTTCTCCTATCACCTGAGGGTATCACTATTCCGCTTGCCTCTCAGCTCGCATTTCTAGTTACAAATAATATAGCTGAGTATGAGGCTCTTCTGACCGGACTGCAGGCCACTCATCAATTCGGTGTTACCCAATTGCAAATTGTAAGTGATAGGCAGCTTATTCTTTGCCAAATGCTCACCAAATGTCGCACGCTCAATCATAAACTTAAACCCTATCAGGAAATGGCTTCCGCTTATGCCAAGCTTTTCACTAAACTAATCTTTGTCCATGTTCCTCAAGATCAGAACATTCTAGCTGACGATCTCGCTTCTCTTGCTTCCTCTTTGGTTTTCCTTCCCGAAAGGGACTTCCATTCAATCATTGTTCAAAAGCGTCTCACTCCTGCTATCAGAGATCCAACATTCCTTAGTGTTAAGGAGGAGGTGCTCAAGAAAGTTAAGGAAGGTGGAATCATTGAGAACAAGGAGATCATGTTATTAGATCTAGAGGAAGAGTTGGATGATAAAAAAAAGCCGTGGTATTATGAGATTGCCAAGTATTGTCAAGATCAATCCTATCCTGAAGAGGCTACGGCTGAAGAGAAGAAAGCCATCAGAAGAGTTGCTCAGAGATACACCTTGGTTGGAGGTGTGCTCTATAGAAGAGCTCTCACTGGAATCTTGCTCAGATGTCTCGACGATGATGAGTCTTGGAAGGTCGTGGAAGAGGCACATTCAGGAGTATGTGGGGGTCATGTCAATAGCCAGATGCTAGCTAAGAAAATCCTTAGATTAAGCTTCTATTGGCCCACTCTAGAAGAGGACTGTTCCATCTATGTCCGAAGGTGTGTCAAGTGCCAACTGAGCCCGATAAAATTCATTCTCCTGCTTCTTTACTCCATCCTATGTCCTCCCCATGGCCTTTCTCCATGTGGGCTTTCGATATTATCGGACCTCTTGGTGATTCAAACCTCCTCATAAAACCGAAATCATTTATACTCACGGCCACGGAGTACTTCACCAAGTGGGCGGAAGTAGAAGCTTATGTGGAGATTAAAGCATCAACTGTCTGCAAGTTCATAATGAAGAATATTATTGCAAGATTCGGCATCCCAAGTACCATCGTCACCGACAATGGACCACAGTTCATCTCTCAAGAGCTTCAGGACCTCTGCAACAGGTATGACATTACATTGCATCATTCATCTCCTTATTATCCGCAGGGCAATGGCCAAGTAGAGGCAATGAATAAAATGCTAATTAAAATCATTAAGAAAACGTGTGAGGCTAATAGATTCGCGGATTGGCCAGAAAAGCTGGTAGAAGCTCTTTGGGCTTACCGCACTTCCATCCGTACTCCTACTGGGTAAACCCCTTTCGCCCTCACTTATGGAATAGAGGCGGTAGTTCCTTATGAGATTCTTATTCCTTCTCTTAGAGTACAACTGGACAAGGAGCTCTCTATTGATGAACGCCATGAATCTCTCCTTGCTCAGTTGGAACTCCTGAATGAGAAATGTCTGGCCGTCGCCGAGCATGCGCGTGTTTATCAAAACAAGCTTTCATGTTTTTATCAAAAGAAAGTAATTGAGAGAAAATTTAAAGTCGGTGAAATGGTAATTAAAAGAATTTTTATAAAACTAGGTGGACCTCGTTCAAAACTCCAACCAAATTTGGAAGCGCCCTACGTAATAAAAGAACTTTATCTTGGTAATGCTTACAAACTCGTTAACGTCGAAGGGGAAGAACTGGCTCACCCTTGGAATTGATTGTACCTTAAGAAATACTACTCTTAAGTCTTAAAAAAAGGAAAAAGAAAGAAAAGAAAGAAATAAAAAAAGAATAAAAACATTGAAAAGTTGCAGGCTAGCATGGTGTGGGGAACGTAAAATCTGAAAATTCAAGATCCTTAATTCATTCTTCAGTCTTGATAATTTAACGTAGGGTCAACACTTACACACACTACACGCTTTGCTCTTGAACTCAAGCAGTGCAAAGTCTGAAGGAAGTCAAAGCCTAACTGAAAGCGTAAGGACGTCACCCGTTCTCTTCTCTTCGATCCACAAAGGGGGGAGTCAGACCCTGGGTGGAGTACCAAACCTACCCGCCGCCCTAGTAGGTGGAAGTCAGGGCCCAAACGGGAACAATATGTCACAAAAGCCCAGGTATAATTAGATTTTTTTTATTATTTACAAAAAAAAGTAAAAAAAATAATCAGTCAAATACAATAGAAAAGTATGACAAGAGGGCAAAGTCCCCGCAAGGAAAACCCTGGTCATAAGCATGCATGAATAAGGGCAAAAGGAAACAAAAAATCTCCCTACGCCAAAGACCGAACCCCAACAGGCATAGGGTAGGGAAGGACAATTCCCTCGGTCTTTCAAAACCCCTTTGTGGATTTTCCTAACACTTTCTTCTATTTCCCCCCTTCCATGGTATGTCTTAAGCTTGAAGGATGGCGGAGACTGAACTTGGGAGGATGCGCTGCACGAGGGCCTGAGTAAAAGCATAGGCCTTGAGCACTTTGACCCTCTGTTAAATTACCCAAGAAAGGTTAATGAATTTAAGATAATGAATGAGTAAGGTCACATGACCCATATACTATGCTAGGCTCATTCAAAATTCAGAAACAAAAAATATGTGTCTTTTTTTAAATTAACGCCTTCATGCGAGGTCGTCGTCATCCTCTAAGTCGTTATTTTCTAAAAAAAGAAAAAGAGAAAAGAGAAAACTTAGTCCAAGCATGTTTCACCAGAGTCTGAGCATGTTTTCCATTCCCAAGTCCAAGTATGTGCAATCTGACCATCTCCCAAGTCTAAGCACCTCCATCCCAGGTCTAAGCAATCCCACGTCTGTGCAATCTAACCATACCCAAGTCTGAGCATCTCCAATGTCTAAGCATGCTTCATCCCACGTCTGATCATACCCAGGTCTACGTAATCCGAAGTCTGAGCATCTCCAACATCCAAGCATACCCAAGTCTAACCATTCTAAGGTCTAAGCAATCCCAAGGTCTGAGCATATCCTGCCAAGGTCTAAGCACCCAAGTCTAACCATCCGTGCATTACAAGGTCCAATTCCCCAATGTCTAACCCAAAGCCAGGTCGGTGCATTCCCATGTTAAGCAGGTCGGTGTATTCCTTTGTCTAACCCAAAGCAGGTCGATGCAGTACTCAGCCAATTTCAACGTCGGTGCATTTCTAATTAACGCCTGCGCGCGAGGGCGCCATTTCAGTAAATAGCGTCGGTTTGCATGTCATCATTTAAAAATAAAAATAGAAATAAAAAAATGGTTTTCCAATTAACGCCCGCACGCGAGGGCGCCATTTCAGTGAATAGCGTCGGTTTGCATGTCGTCATTTAAAAATAAAAATATATAAAAAATACTTTTCCAATTAACGCCCGTGCGTGAGGGCGCCATTTCTTTGAATAGCGTCGTTCTACAGGTCATCATTTTAAAATGAAAAGAAATAAAAAATAAAAAATGGTTTTCAAATTAACGCCAGCACATTAGAGCATCAATTCTTTGATTAACGTCTTTTGAAGGGTCGTCATTTAAAAGAAAAGAGAAAAAGAAAAGAAAAGAAAAAAGATTTCCTGAATTGAGCCCACTGCTTTTCCTTTTGCCATGTCATGTGCTTGGTTGCATTCGTGTGTGGGCATTCTTTATTCCAAGTTTGCATTTGTTTGCTTGCATGCTGCATTTTCTTATATCTTTGTTATTTGCCTTAATTAATTAAAGGCTTGACCCCTTGACCCGTCATCAAGGTCAAAATAATGACACCCCCTTGCTTATTGAGCAAGGGGCCAAGCCGAACAGATGAATTAATCTGTTTGTTTAAGTGTGAAATACAGGAACAAGAGAAAGCAAAAAAAAAAAAAAGACAGGTACACAAATACTCAAGTCGACGACTCAAGTAACATCAAAATCTCATATATATATATAAATGTCTGAGTACAAAAATTATGCTGGTGGAGAAGTACAAGTCTCTCTCTAGCTCTCACCTCCACCCTCCTCTCTCCTACTCTCTGCCTCGCCGTCGTCTCGTCGACGGGCCTATGGAGGGGGCGTGGACCCCCAGGAAGCAGCAGAAGCTCGAGCCTGCTCCTCTGCCTCGTTCCTCTATCGAGTCGAGGAACCTGCTAAGTAAGTCATGCTGGCGAAGGCGCTGTAGTGTCCCGCAGCTTGCGCCCGCTCGCGGCCTCTCTGGAGGCGCTCCTCTATCACTCGTAGCCGCTTATGTACGACGGCTTGTTGTGCTCTCCTGTCCGCGAGCTCGCGCTCACGTGCCACCCGCTCCTCTCTCTCACGGGTCCGCTCCTCCCTCTCTCGGGTGCTCTCCATACGCTCCACCTCGAGAAGGATCCTCAGCTCGGTCACGTCTCTAGGCAGCTCCTCTCGCCACCCCAATGCCTCCTCAAGCTCTGCGACCCGCTGATCGCGGATGGCAAGCTCGGTGCCGGCTAGAGTAGCCCAAGTAAGCGCGTCCTGCACCTCTACAACTCGTATCATTCAGTTAATTATCAGTTTCATATTCAATTCCATAAACATTCGAAATAAATTTTGTTGACTTACCCGTGCTGTAAGGTCGCGCACCGCCGTCTCGGCCCACACAACTACTCTCGCGAGTCGCTCCTCTAGGGCGATGACCTCTGCACTCGGTCCCCTTGAGCTTGAGGCCCCTTCTGCACCTCCTGCCGCCGCCCCCTGCTGGTCACGCTGCATTCATTAAAAATTGTCAGTGGCTGAACATTAATAAATCAGGAATCATTTGCATATAGATAGTTGCACTTACCAAGGTCTCCAGATCTACCCGTGTGGCTTCAAGCTGGGCCTCCAATTGGTGAAGATGGACTTGCATGTCCATCACCGCTGCATATCGCGCATCCTACATTCATCGTATATTAGTTGCATAATAGGCATACATCATTTAGAAAAAGAGAAAAATGCATACCCCTGTGATCCTCATATAGGGTTGGCCGACGTAAACCTCCCAGTAGTGCCATAGGTACTCTAAACTGTCTGCCGCCTGGGAAGTAACACGCGTCCTGCCACGCTACCAGTTAGCGTACTGGTCTGGGAACCGGATCCACCAGTCGGTCGCTCTCGTACGTCCGTGGGTCTTCCGCCCGATCCCGCGTGGCTCTCCGACCTCGACCCACTCCTGGTGTAGGCCGAGAGTCCTCATCGCCAGTATGAGCCATAGCGGTTCGATCTCGTTCAGATAGTGAACCCAAAGCTCACGCCCAAAATGGGGTCCGCCCGCTACGACCCAAGGTTGACCCTCCTCGGTCATACCCTGGTAAGGTCTCCAAACCACCTGCATTCACATCATCATAACATTCACAAATATCATATCATTTCTATCATTCATATCATCGTATTTCATAAAGCAGGAAATAAAAAGAAATTGCATCATATTTTACACACGTACCAGTGAGGCGGGGTAGTCGCGGAACTCCCGCCGAAGAACGCGCAGCTCGTAAGCGTGTGGTGCTCCAGTCAGGAAAGGTAACCATCGCCATGCTAGTGGGAAGGCCCCCTCGTCTCCAGGTCGCTGGTCGGCTCGACTCATCGGCATGTATAAGTGGCTCCACACCTGCATCCATCAATTGCATCAGTAAACATTCATAGTAGAAAATCATATTCATAGCATTTAAATAAGTAATAAAAAGGAAATGCATACCTGATGAAAAGGCGAGAAGCCACTGATAGTCGTCTCTCATCCTGTCCCCGTGGACAGATCGGCCATCAGGTGTGCCAGTAGGGCGGCTACCCATGCGTACCTCCCAACTCCTTCCAGGTCCTCAAGGATGCCTAAGAATCGGCAGTTGATCACATCCCCCTTCGTGCTCAGCAGCAGCCTCCCGAGCATCAAGAACAAAAACCTCCTCAAATCATGATCTACTCTTTCCCTCTGAGCCGGGTCCTGGCAGTAGGCAGCCCGGGCTCTCCCAATCAACCTCTATGAAAACTCTGCCATAGACTCTCTCGGTCTCTGTCTAGAATCCCCTAATCCCATAGCTAGGGTCAAATCTGTACGAAAGATGGTCCTACACTCCCTCGGGGTCTCTGCAATTGTCTCCAGCCCTAACAGCCTCTAAGCTAGCTCCCCGTAATCTGGAAGGGTCACTCCACTGACAGCCTCCCCGTCCACCCACAGCTCGGTAATCCTAGCAATATCCTCCAAACTCGGCACCATGTGCACCCAGGGCATCAGAAATGCCCGCCTGGTCCTATCCCACCTCTCTCTCAAGACCTGAATCAAAGGTAGGTCGGGGCGTATGGGCTCAATGCTAAGAAAAGGGCCGAACCCCATCGCCTCTACCCTAGCCCTCTGAAAATCTGGCAATCCGTAATATGCTGCCCGGACTTGGACCCATGAGATCCGAGTCCACATCAATCCCTGCCAAACAAAAAGAACATAAATATATACATATATGCCAAAAGAAAGTTCATTTGCTGACTAATTTCTTCACTGTTTGAATTGACGACCACCCTGTGGCCGTCATTTGTTGAATTGACGCCCCTGTGGGAGGCGCTATTTCTAAGGGATTTTCCTGTCCCGACATCTTTATTTCAAATAAAAAAATATATCAAAAAAGGCATATATATATATATATAAATGGCAGTTGATGTGATAAAAGGAAAAGATAAAATATGGGTTTTTTTAAATAACGACACGCTTCCGGGAGCCATTTCCTTATTATCTATTTTCAGAAAATAAAAAGAAAAATGAATTGACGACCTGCCTTAGGTCGTCATTTGAATTGACCACGCCTTAAGGGGTGTTGGGTTATGTGCGTCCCCTCGTTGTCTTTGACAATGGTTTTGATGATTCCAATATATCGTGTGTTTTGTGTTTACTTCAAAGTTGAAATCTTGATTGTTTATATTTTATGGCATCCTGATGATAAAACAAGCTAACACTATGATATCCTATTTTGCAGGTGGTTCAAACACAATGATCCTTCATGCACACATCCTTGATGTTGATGTTTGTATTGGTGTCTTCATGGAAACATTATATTGGTGTTCTTAATGAACTGACAAACTGAACTGCATCTAAAATTGTATTGTCTGGTTTCTTCAAATTCCTAAATGTGAGACAACATATTTTTGCGGTTCAAATGTGTAGGTTCATGCTTCTTCAAATCAGTGAGTAGGCATTCATGCATGCTAGAAGTATGCATTGGATTTCATTAAGGTTGAAATGCATTGAAGAGATAGTTGTGTGTAAGTTCAGGTTGGTATGGACTGTATCTTGGAAATTATGATAGGTTTGAACAGTGTTTTCAATATCATCAAATGCGTGTCATTTCTATTGGGATATCATGCTTTTTATTAGGTTGAAAATGTGTTTTTGAGCTATATTGGATTATCACTCATGAAATTGGGTTACTTGATAGTGCAGGTTTTGATCTGCCCACATATCTTGAAAATCAAGGTAAGAATCTTCTTATGATAGATTTCCATGTGGGGAGATTAGGCTCAATTCATACTTCGTGGCTTAGGGGTTCATTGGCTTCTAAATTGTCATTTGATAATTATAGCTCATATTGCATCATGCTCATTGTGATTCCTATTCTTTCATGCAAGATCTAATTGGATTTGGTATTTTTATCCAAGTGCTTTATGTATGTTCTTGAGGAGGCTCTTGAGTTGAAAATATGTGCAAAACATCTATGTTACTCTTGCTAATGCTTTCATAATCATATTACATGTCTTTTGGGTCTTGGACTCAAAACTAGTTCCATATGTGAATGCATGATCCAAATATTTTAATTCATGATTGGTTTTATTGGGTTGCACTTTTAGATCATTGGGAATGTTTAAAATATCATTTCATGAGGTTTCAAGGTCAATAGGTCGACCCCCCCACTCAATGGGTCGTCCCCTGGGCTAAAAACACCCTAAAATAGGTTCTGTGTGCAAGTGGGTCGACCCCCCTCTGAAAGTGGGTCGACCCATGTAACCTGTTTGTAGAAAATAAGTTCTATCTGCCAAGTGGGTCGACCCCCCTCACCAGATGGGTCGACCCCCCCCTGTTCGCAGCTCCGCGCGGGATTTTCGTGGGCCACCGTAGCCCAACCAGATGGACTCCTTTTAGGCTGAAATTTTACCCACATGCCCTTGGGTTACTAATGTACATGTTAGGGTGGCTTTGCAAAGGTTTTGCAAGGGGTTTTTGGTCTTTTGGTTTCCCATCTATATATAATATTGTGACCTCCAAATTTGAGAAGGAGAACCCTAATGTGCTTACCTTGTTCTATCTTGTAGGAAAAGAAGAAGAGGGAAAGGAGTGGAGCTGAAGAAAAACGTGGATATCATCTACATTCAGGAGGAGTTTGCAATCGTGATAGAAGGAAGAAAGGAGCGGAACGAAAAGACGAACGCGTGGACGTTCTCATCGTCGACATCCGGCTACCCTCCGACTTGGGGATAAGAGAAGATCTTCTACAACCTCTCTCTACTCATGGAGAACTACTTCCATATCTTGTTTACATCTATTTGTCTCATTTGCTTTTGATTTTTGGGGTTGCATTGATCAACCTAACTTGTTGATATATGCAAGTTGCGAATTTCAAGGATTAGAGGAAGAGAGGAGTAAGCACTGGCCGTAGGAGAGAAAGGAAGAGGGTTTTGAGCTCTAATATGTTTCTCCAACTTGTAGGGAGGTTCTAAAGCGAGGAGTTTCAAGGTTCACCCATTCTGTCAAGAGTTTACAAGTCAAGGAAGCTGAATCTAGATCGACTGGCTCGTTCGGGTTCGGATTTGCTGAAGTTTCGCCCTCCCTCACCTTGGAAGCTTCAAGAAAGATTTGTCCAGGCCACTCTTACATAAAGGATACATTTCTCTAGCCTTTCTTATATGCTTCAATGATTTACATTCTATCTATGAGCATGTATTGAATTTTCTGGGCTAGTCATTGTACATCCTTTTATTTTGTTGAACTCAGAATATCTGTGTGTGGTGTACGGAGCTGACTCCGTGGGGTTTGAGTGTCCGAGGTGTGTTCCCCGATTCTGTGTGGGTGGGTGTGTGTGCTGCGGTGGCAGCGTATTGGGGATTTTCCCCGTGTGTGGATATTGCTACGGAAGCAGCGTGTGTGTGTGGTTTGGGTTCGTCCCCGTGTTGCTACAAAAGTAGCGTGTAGTGAAGCCTCACCCGGTTGGGTGAGGGGTGGACGTAGGGAGCCCGTCGTGGTCCCGAACCACCTAAAAATCTCCGTGTCCTTTGTGAATGCCCGTGCGATTGTCCATTTATCCTATCTCCATTCACAGGTAGATTTATAGATTTTTTTTCACTACTCCACTACACATTGCTACCTCTGCTATTTGTATTTGAGCATAGTTAACTCGTTCTCTGCATTGCATATCCGTGTGAGATCGGAAAGATTGAGAATATTCTTCTAATCTCATGTGTGTTTAGGCTAATCGAGTAGTTGGTTTTAATTCCACCGTGATCAGTTTAGAAAGTTTTTTAAAATCTGCCATCTAGGTCAAGGGGACAATTCAACCCCCCTTCTTGTCCGCCATCTCGTCTGGGCTAACAATTGGTATCAGAGCCCAGTCTCTGATTTTTATTCAGCGGACCTCACGGTCTAGGAGAAAAGATCGTTTTCATGATGGCTTGCTTAGATTTTATTTTTGTTTTCAATGGTTTTGACTATGCTTCATGGTTAGGAAAATTTTGTGTTTGGATTACTGGCTTTGATCCGAAACTCATGAAATTAATCTCTCATGCTCCACATGTCTTGCCCAAAAATGAACTAAGGTGGACTGATGAACATAGGAAAATGAATTCTGATAATCTTTTTATTTTGAATGCTCTTAAAGCTGCAATTGACTCTAACAAATTTCCGTTTGTTCTTGATTGTAGCTCGGCCAAAGAAATCATGGATCAACTGATCAAGGTTCATGAAAGAGGGCTAGAGGATGCTTGCATGATGGCTAATAGCAAGGATGATCATTCAAGCTTAGAGTCCAAGGAGGTAAGCTCTGACTCTGAACTTGATGAAATCTCATTTGAAGAATTAGTGGAAGCATATGATGAATTATCGAGTAAGTACAAGAGATTGAAATCTGAAAATAAGAATTTGAAAAAGAAAATTGAAAGCTGTCACGTTGAGAATTCTTCATGTGAAAAATGCATAGAGTTTGAAAAGCTAGTTGAGTCACTTGTCTATGAGGTTGACAGCCATAAAGAAACCATTTCATGTTTTAAAACTGAAAATAAATCTTTATTGGCTACAATTTCAGAATGTCAAAAAATTGAGAAAGATAATGAAAATCTGAAAATGCTGAATTCTACTATGTCTGAAAAATTGCTTTTGCTTGAAAAAGAGAAATACATATCTACTGATGAGTCTGAAAAGTTGAAAGAACTGAGAAAGGAAATAGAAAACTTCAAAAATTTGAATGACAAATTCAAAAATAATGAAACCATTGGTAGAATGGTTGGTGACAATGCAAATTTTCAAATGAATGAACTTGAACATATCTCCATGAGTGAAAATTCATTTGAAAAACTTCAAAATAAAAAACTTGCTGAAGAGATTCAGAAATTGAAAAATCAAAACTATCTTCTGGTTGATAAAATCCACATATTTGAAAAAGGAAAATATGTAGCTGTGGATAATCTTGAAAACTCTCAAGTTTTAGAAGAAGAAATTGCAAGCTATAAAACTGTTAATTCCTTGTTGAATGAGAAGCTTGCATTGTGTGAGAAAGAAATTGCTGAATCTAACTTGCATATCTCCTCATTGGAAGATGAGATCAAAAATTTGAATGAATCCATGTTGTTGTGTAATAAGCAAAATGAAAAATAGAAAAAGGATGTTGATTGTTCTTGTATGCATGCAGAACCCTCATATGATAAACACAATCATGCACCAAGTAGAAGGAGGAATGTTTCATGCTATTATTGTGGACAATATGGACATGACATGTATGATTGTTCCTTGATGGAATTTGATGATAATGAAGCATTGAAGTCACAATTGAAAATTGTTGATAAGCCTAACAATCTTGATAAACCAATGAAGAAAACCTTCAATGCTCATTGCTATTACTGTGGATTGCACGGACATGTATTTGAAAATTGCTTCACTAAGAAAAATGATGATGAGTGGTCCATGAAAAGAAACTCTTCGTGTCATTATTGTGGTGAACTTGGACATATCATGGATAACTGTTCTTTAATGAAAAATGATGAAAATTGGACCATGAAAAGAAAAACTTATCATTATTTTTATTGTGCCCTGAATGGACACTCAATGGATAATTGTTCCATGATGAGGGCCGATGATGAATGGTATGAGAGGAGAAACAAAAAGAACTCATCTGTTCATGTTAACACTAATCCCTCAGGACCCAAGATGGCTTGGGTACCCAAAACTCCAAAATGAGATTTTGTCTTGCAGGGGTGCCTTGAGGAGGAAGAACTAGATGACAAATAAAAACCCTTCAAGGCAATAAAAATAATGAGCTCTTTTGATAATGAATTTGGTACATTGGTTATTTTTTGAATTATTCAACTCAGGTAAGAGGTTGAATTTTGTGAAATACATCGTGCTTCTAACTGCAACTTCACCTTCAGAATGACAGTTCATGCTTGCTAATTTCCATATTTCTGAATAGAAGTCAAATCCTTGGTTTTGAAATTAATCTTGTTTAGGTCTTTTTGAAAAACTCTGAAAAAGTGAAATGTGAGTTTGTAGAAAAATCTTGAAATTAAAAAGATGCATTTCTGCGTCATTGATTTTCTCAACTTCTGAAATCATGAGATCTTGTGAGCTTCATGCCTAGATGAGTTGAACACTCTTTTCTACACATATTGCAAATAACAATTTAGGTTTGACTGCTTTTGCCTGTGCATAGTGTCCTTCACTCTTTTACTTACATCATGCAAATAACAATTCATCTTTGCATATTTGTGAATATGAATAACTTTTCAATCATTTCTTCAAGTTACATGCATATACTTACATATCATTGCATACTTTTGTGCTTGAATGCCATGATTATTCGGTATTTAAAATGGTGTTAGTGGAAGGTTGGATTATGTTCAGCCGGAAGCTTTCACTACGCGTGAGGTGGTCTTCGGACCTACGTTCTCCGCCAAGTGTCGATAATCAATCTGCTTGAAGTCATTGAAAGATCCCTGGTTGAATGCATGTATATACTTTATACCCATCTTTTTGACTCCTTCTATGACTCATTACCTTGCAAGATTAATTGCATTGATTTAGACATGTTGTTACATGGCATATATTAAGGGGGAGATTTTTTATAACCGTGCATACATTTAGGGGGAGACATTACTATGATGAAACTAATTCATATCCTACATTCAAAACAACCACCCACACAAATGCACCTTTGTGAGACAATGATTTAATTTAATAAGGATTACTATTTTCTACTCTACACTTTAGAGGACTATTGATTCTATACATGGAAATCATATATCTCGTGAGGAAAAAGCTGTTTACCCCACCAAAAAGTCGTATAAGTGGAACATGGATCCGGAGTAGCCGGGAATCCCCCCTGAAACAAAGGAGGAAACTCACGTCGAAAGGAGAAACTAATCCACACTAAAATAAGTGTGATTTGCCACCGAGTAGCAGGGAAGTGTCCCTGAGACAAAGGATACAACTCGCGTCGAAAAGTGTCTCATCCACATCATAAAAAGTGACGAAACTGAGTAACCGGAATTGCCCTTGAAACAAAGGGCATGACTTGTGTCAAAAGGTTAGTCACACCATTTATAGCACTTTAAAGAAAAAATTTGGGGTCATACGTAGCTACCAATAGTCGAGCATTGTGTTGAAAGTGTATGGATGATAAGTACTTTGTAGTGTTCTTTAGAAAATTTGATTTTCCATATTACCTTGAAATTCATTGCTCAATCTTCACTTTTTCACATTAGGTTTGATTGGTTGAATGTTCCTTATGAATCTGTCGCTTATCATGGTTTATGCAGTACATATTTATGTAAGCACGACCTTCTTAGTATTGTACAAGCACATCATGTTCTATAATCGATTGCATAATCCTTACACCCATCCCGAAGGGACTTGCATGAGTCTATATCTAGTTATGCATGCTTGAATGCTTGACTGCTTGATTTAGTTTGTTCATATTACACTTATCTTGATGCATCTTTAGCTTATACTTGCAAACAAAAGGTTAAATAACCCATTGTCAACTGGTTTTTGCTCTTGACAATTGGGGAGAATAATGTGCTTTCAGCAACTTGTGCAAAGTTTGGTCATCTTGCATATAGTTTAGTTAAATCATACACTTGTGCATACTTCGATCATACATTTGCATACACTTTAGAAATTAAGCATTTGCACTTATTTCTCACATCTGCGGATTGAACATTAAATTCCACCTTCTTGTTTCGTATTCATGCTGCTCACACCATCCTCTCATGGTAGGTGTATTGCTGGGTTCGTGCTCTACTTTTTGAATCCTCATATCTATTCCCTAAGTCCCCCATTTTTTTTTCTAATGACAAAGGGGGAGAGAACTTTAAATTGTCACAATATATTGTCATCATCAAAAAGGGGGAGATTGTTGGTTCTGTGCGTCCCCTCGTTGTCTTTGACAATGGTTTTGATGATTCCAATATATCGTGTGTTTTGTGTTTACTTCAAAGTGGAAATCTTGATTGTTTATGTTTTATGGCATCCTGATGATAAAACAAGCTAACACTATGATATCCTGTTTTGCAGGTGGTTCAAACACAATGATCCTTCATGCACACATCCTTGATGTTGATGTTTGTATTGGTGTCTTTATGGAAACATTATATTGGTGTTCTTAATGAACTGACAAACTGAACTGCATCTAAAATTGTATTGTCTGGTTTCTTCAAATTCCTAAATGTGAGACAACATATTTTTGCGGTTCAAATGTGTAGGTTCATGCTTCTTCAAATCAGTGAGTAGGCATTCATGCATGCTAGAAGTATGCATTGGATTTCATTAAGGTTGAAATGCATTGAAGAGATAGTTGTGTGTAAGTTCAGGTTGGTATGGACTGTATCTTGGAAATTATGACAGGTTTGAACAGTGTTTTCAATACCATCAAATGCATGTCATTTCTATTGGGATATCATGCTTTTTATTAGGTTGAAAATGTGTTTTTGAGCTATATTGGATTATCACTCATGAAACTGGGTTACTTGATAGTGCAGGTTTTGATCTGCCCACATATCTTGAAAATCAAGGTAAGAATCTTCTTATGATAGATTTCCATGTGGGGAGATTAGGCTCAATTCATACTTCATGGCTTAGGGGTTCATTGGCTTCTAAATTGTCATTTGATAATTATAGCTCATATTGCATCATGCTCATTGTGATTCCTATTCTTTCATGCAAGATCTAATTGGATTTGGTATTTTTATCCAAGTGCTTTATGTATGTTCTTGAGGAGGCTCTTGAGTTGAAAATATGTGCAAAACATCTATGTTACTCTTGCTAATGCTTTCATAATCATATTACATGTCTTTTGGGTCTTGGACTCAAAACTAGTTCCATATGTGAATGCATGATCCAAATATTTTAATTCATGATTGGTTTTATTGGGTTGCACTTTTAGATCATTGGGAATGTTTAAAATATCATTTCATGAGGTTTCAAGGTCAATGGGTCGACCCCCCCACTCAATGGGTCATCCCCTGGGCTAAAAACACCCTAAAATAGGTTCTGTGTGCAAGTGGGTCGACCCATGTAACCTGTTTGTAGAAAACAGGTTCTGTCTACCAAGTGGGTCGACCCCCCTCACCAGATGGGTCGACCCCCCCCCCCTGTTCGCAGCTCCGCGCGGGATTTTCGTGGGCCACCGTAGCCCAACCAAATGTACTCCTTTTAGGCTAAAATTTTACCCACATGCCCTTGGGTTACTAATGTACATGTTAGGGTGGCTTTGCAAAGGTTTTGCAAGGGGTTTTTGGTCTTTTGGTTTCCCATCTATATATAACATTATGACCTCTGAATTTGAGAAGGAGAACCCTAATGTGCTTACCTTGTTCTATCTTGTAGGAAAAGAAGAAGAGGGAAAGGAGTGGAGCTGAAGAAAAACGTGGATATCATCTACATTCAGGAGGAGTTTGCAATCGTGATAGAAGGAAGAAAGGAGCGGAACGAAAAGACGAACGCGTGGACGTTCTCATCTTCGACATCCGGCTACCCTCTGACTTGGGGATAGAAGAAGATCTTCTACAACCTCTCTCTACTCATGGAGAACTACTTCCATATATTGTTTACATCTATTTGCCTCATTTGCTTTTGATTTTTGGGGTTGCATTGATCAACCTAACTTGTTGATATATGCAAGTTGCAAATTTCAAGGATTAGAGGAAGAGAGGAGTAAGCACTAGCCGTAGGAGAGAAAGGAAGAGGGTTTTGAGCTCTAATATGTTTCTCCAACTTGTAGGGAGGTTCTAAAGCAAGGAGTTTCAAAGTTCACCCATTCTATCAAGAGTTTACAAGTCAAGGAAGCTGAATCTAGATCGACCGGCTCGTTTGGGTTCGGATTTGCTGAAGTTTCGCCCTCCCTCACCTTGGAAGCTTCAAGAAAGATTTGTCCAGGCCACTCTTACATAAAGGATACATTTCTCCAGCCTTTCTTATATGCTTCAATGATTTACATTCTATCTATGAGCATGTATTGAATTTTCTGGGCTAGTCATTGTACATCCTTTTATTTTGTTGAACTCAGAATATCTGTGTGTGGTGTACGGAGCTGACTCCGTGTGGTTTGAGTGTCCGGGGTGTGTTCCCTGATTCTGTGTGGGTGGGTGTGTGTGCTGCGGTGGCAGCGTGTTAGGGATTTTCCCCGTGTGTGGATATTGCTGTGGAAGCAGCGTGTGTGTGTGGTTGGGGTTCGTCCCCGTGTTGCTACAAAAGTAGCGTGTAGTGAAGCCTCACCCGGTTGGGTGAGGGGTGGACGTAGGGAGCCCGTCGTGGTCCCGAACCACCTAAAAATCTCTGTGTCCTTTGTGAATGCCCGTGCGATTGTCCATTTCTCCTATCTCCATTCACAGGTAGATTTATAGATTTTTTTTTCACTACTCCACTACACACTGCTACCTGTGCTATTTATATTTGAGCATAGTTAACTCGTTCTCTACATTGCATATCCGTGTGAGATTGGAAAGATTGAGAGTATTCTTCTAATCTCATGTGTGTTTAGGCTAATCAAGTAGTTGGTTTTAATTCCACCGTGATCAGTTTAGAAAGTTTTTTAAAATCCGCCATCTAGGTCAAGGGGACAATTCAACCCCCCTTCTTGTCCGCCATCTCGTCTGGGCCAACAAGGGGCATCATTTACTGGTTCTCCCGGTTCATTGTTCCCCCCTTCCCGATAGCTATGGAAAATTGAAAATGGAAATAAAAAATGAAAAAAAAGAATGGCAGGGAGCAAGGTACTTACCTTGCTAGGCTCCGGTGCCATTCACCCTCCCCGTAGTGGCCGGCGAGGAGGGGGTGGTTCATCGTCTTCCTTGTCCTTGTCATCATCTTCCTCGTCATCTTCATCGTCGTCCTCGTCTCCTTCTTCATCTCCTTCTTCGCCTTCTTCTTCGTTATCTCCATCTTTGTCTTCTCCGTCGTCCTCTTCTCCTTTGTCTCTTTCTCCTCCTCCTTCTTCATTGGCTTCTTCTTCTTCTCCACGTGCTCCGCCGTTGGAGCACCTTCGGCCACCGTGGGAGGTAGCTCCTCGCCGGCAGGTTGTTCTTCGTCTAGGTCCACGACGGCGGGGGCCGTCACCCTTTGCTGTTTGCCGGAGCCCGAGCCTCCGATGAACGCCATGGGAATAGGGATGTGGAATGAGAATGGAAGAGGGAGATGAAATGGAAGCAAGGTCATGGTGTGGGAGAGTATAGTAGAGAAAGAGAAAGTAGAAGAGAGGATGGAGGAAGAAGATGAATAACGGAAGGAAGGAGAAGAAAATTTGGAAAGTTAGGCGGTTGCATTCGAAAAGAATTGACGCCGTGAGGAGTGTCATTATTTGAATAATTGACGCCCGAGTACACAGGCGCTAATTGGTGGAATTTTTAAATTTTTGAAATGAATTGTGATTAACGGGTGCTTCCAAGGTGCTATTTAAGGATTCAACGAAAACGCGTGTAGTCATCATTTCACATTGCATGGGGAATTGTAATTGTTGTCAGAGTAATGATGGGACGAACATAATTATTATTTTGGAAATTGATTGACGACAATGTACAGTGGCGTCATTTTATGAATGGACAACTGTTCTTAAGGCGTTATTTCATGAAATTAAGGGGATATCTGAAAAGAATTTAAGAGAATCAACGCCTGAGGGTGAAGGCGCCAATCATGGGTTTATTATTTATTTTAAAGAAATTGATTAAAGTAATTGATGACGAGGTGAAGGGCGTTATTTTAGGAATTAGCGACTCGATGGCAGTCGCGGCTCAGTACAGAAAGATAGAAATTAGAGAAATTGGAAGTTATTGATCATTCTAAGTGCTTTATTTGGCTCAATTAAGGAAGAATCCTTTATTTCATTAAAGAAAAGCATCATTACATTTTAATGAGCCATTTTGGGTCTCAATCCCCTAAGTGCTATTACATAGATCTTCCATTGCTCTTTGTCTTCTTCAATCCTCTCCATAGGCCGGTGTAGCTTGCTGATCCTCCATAGAGCTTGGATGGTCTTGATGTCCTCCTCATTTTCATTAGAACCAAGGTCCCGCCTCTTGATAGGTGGAAAGTGAGACGCTTCCTCAAAGTGGTGGCGTGGAAGGTCAACTTGTGGTATGCACCGGTGAGCATTGTAGAGGATGAGTTCGGTGGCGCCTACTAGTCGAAGCTCCACTCCGGATGAGAGCCGTGTGCGGATATCTTGAGTTTTAAGGAAGCCCGGCGCGCATGTAAAGAGGTTTTTAGGCATAACCTTTAGGTGCTCTCTTCATTCCACTCTTCTTCACCTTTGGTATCCGGTTCACCACTCTCTCACATAATCCTAGTGAGCCCGTCATGTAGTGAAGTGGACTTCTAGAGAAAATCCTAGATGCTTGTTGAATTTCTTCACATGGGTCAAACTTCAAATGGAGGTCTACCCAACTAGAAAATAAAAGCATAGACCCGTATAGAGGCCTCCCCATAGCCGCCGAGGTAAGCCCACTATAGAGATAGGCTAGTACCGCCGGTCCTATTCTCTCTCCTTCCCATATGCTAGCAATAGCACTTAATTGCTCTTCTTCTAAAAAATCCTCCGATGAAGGGAAGAGTAGTGCTCCCGCCAATCATATCACAAAAGCCTTCATTACCTTTTTTAGATCATCTTCCTTGTCTTGGTCCATCCTCTTGTAGAACCATGCCGCAAGCTTCATTAGATTGATCCCTTTGGTAGCCTTGATTTGATTCACCATGTTGGAGCTTGGAATCAAGCTTGATAAAATTTCATGTGCACTCATGCTCCTTGTCATGTTTGCCATCTTCTCTTCATCTCCTTGCTTCATCTTCTTCAAGCCTAGGAGCATCTCCGTTTCTTCTAGGAGTATAGTGGCTTCAAAGGTGGAAAATAGGAAGGTGTGTGTGGTAGGATGCCATATTTCTATGAGGGCTCCCATAGCGGCCCAATCTAGGTGTACATTGTCATAATGTTTGGCATGGGTCACTAAGCCTAGAAGGTGCCATCTAGAGAGGTAAGCCCTCATGTCTAGGAAGAGTTTAGAAAGAAGGAGGGGTAGCCATTTATTCTTGGTGAATCTTCTTGCCCCCAGGATGTTTGGATAATCCTGAGAAAAGATAAAGAAGAAAAGAGAGGAGGAAAGAAGATTATGATCAGAATTTAGAAAGGGGGGTAAAATAGAAGTCAAAATCTTGATACTTACTTGGTTCATGGCAATTCTTCCATTGATATGGCCTTTAATTTCTGATATTCTTGGAAATCCCACTTTGGGTTTCTGGCGTTGCATCATCCTGTCCATCTTGTGGAAGGTTCCTTTCTTTCCTGTTCGCTGGTGTTTTTGTTTCCTCTGTTGTTGCTTCCCGGCTGGCAGTTCAGTCTCAGTCTTGATGGATGTGTTTTAGCAGCAGAGGACGCCCTTCTTATAACTGTTGAAGCCCTGGCGGGCAGTCGAACAGTGCAATTCATATTTGAGTTGAATGAGGTCTCTGGAGTTTTGTTTCCGAATAGGGAACGGAGCGCCATAATTTACAGCTAATTGACGACGGAGCTACTGTCGTCAATTTTTTGAATCGCAACATAGTACATGTCGTCATTTATTTGACGCCTTCTCGTATAGGCGTCATTTCCAGTACGGTTCTGAGTTAAATATTGAAAGTAATTAGCGACGTTGTGGCTGGCGTCATTTAGGTTTCTAGCACCCCTATGCGAAGTCATCATTTCTTTATATTTATGTTTTGAATTATTTTTATGGCATTGAGGTTATTTGATGAACTTACACTCTATATCTTGATGCATTGATCATATCATGAGTTTTTTGTGCTAATGATATTTGAGCACAGAAAAGAACAGGTTATGCATGTCTCAAGGCGCTTGGATCTCCTCTTTGGTGACATTATTCCCTTCTTTGTATACTCTCTATATGCATTGTTACTATATGATATCTACTCTAGTATAGCATATCAAGGACCTTGTGGCTCTGATGGACCTGAATTTGAGTTCCCCTTCATCAAAAATAGTGATAGTTCCAGGGGAGTATTGATCACGCGGATAGGCCGTTGGGTCATCTAAAGTTTGGGACGATGGTTCCACTTTCTGAGTTGATGCGTGGACAAACGGGCTTCGGCTTAGTATCAGCTTAGAGATCTAGATTCCTGACCAAGTCTGGATAGTTTAGCAATATTATTCTTGATTATTTTATATTTTTAGTTTGTTTTAATTTTTCTTTTAAACCCAGCATGCATCATGTAGGACTTTGAGCTTTAATGATGAAAATCCTCATATTAAGCCAGTAATGAGGGCTGCTTGCTCTTGATTTAAGTTGGCATGAGATATTCCATTCCAAATCAAGTATCGTGTTCTCCTTGAAGCCGCTCAGGCTGGTTCCTTGAAAGCATTCATTCACTGGATTCCTACCTCGCTGCACTTTGTTTTCTGCAAACTCACCTTAGTTGTAGCACGTCCACGTTGGCTGGTAACCGCTCTCCAATGGTGTCTTTCCTTTCGTGCCCGCGTGCACATTTTCGTTCATTAGCTTAGTTCTTTCATCTAGTCGATTGTTGCTTTCTTGTGATCATCCGAGGTTGTTTCATTCAGAATCATGGAAAGATTTCTAATGCTTAGTATCGGAGACGTGTCACATCACACCTTGGCATCTACTTTTTAGTCCATTCTTACTTCATTCCGTTTGTTGCACTTTCACATCATTCCGTCTCACTCCCCTGCAAAGCAGACGCCAAGGCGGGATAATTGTAGACACGCTAAAATAGATACTATGATGAGTAAATCTCATGTCACGACGTGATGCCCCGAAGTGGACTTCGATATTGGCTTAATATGAAGTTTTTCTAATTTATTTAGAATTTTTCTGGAATATTTATAATTAGCGACTGTCAGCAGGGAGTCATTTAATTGACGACTCTATGGGTGTTGTTATTCAATTAATTAACGACTGCACGCATAGGCGTCATTCCCGGATTTTATGAATTCCACTTAAAATTAAATTCAAGGAATTAACGTCTGCTTCGAAGGCGCTCATTAATTGACACCATGCTCCGAAGGCGTCATTTCCTATTTTTCAAAAATGGAAAGTCATTTATTTTCTATAAATTAATCTAGGAATTAGTGACTGCGTGCGCGGGCATCATTTTAATTAGCGACCACCCTGATGTCATCATTTGGCTTCCGTGCCCATCTCTACTGCTGCTTCTCTCGCAAGGCAGTCCTTTTATCTTTTGATCTCAATCCTTTCCATGGAAGTAAATCTATATTCTAGAAGTTTATTCCCGATTTTAATCCCATTAGAACTAGGTTTCAAGTTCTATAAATACTCTTCCTTGAAGGCCACCCGCGGGATAGAGAGATCTAGCAGAGAAGAGAGATTCCAGTTGAGAAAAGAGGTTCCTGTTAGCAAGAGTAGAGAGATCAGGTTTTGGTTTCACTAACAATTGCAGGGTTTTTTCTACAGTGCACTCACAACAGTACTATTCCTACGGTGGTCTTCCTCTTGCGTTCTTCCTACTGTGGCCGAGCTCTCTCTCTCTGTTTTCTTCCTTTACTGATGCAGCAACAGTAGAAAGGGCACCCTTTTCTCTTTACTTTTCTTTACTGCTCATCTCACACACACTCTAGTTATCTTGCTGGAGAAACGTTCATCATATATCATTATATACCTCTCTGCATATCATATAATGTTTGCATCCATAGCATATATCTCCCACCCTTTACTCCTCTTAGGGGTTTAAACAAAACACACCAGGTGTGTTCATATTTATGTTGCATAGTCTTATTTCTTTAGAGCATTGATACTACACACTTTGGCTAATCCATATTATTTTCTTGTCTTTACTTGTCTTGCAAGGGTAATCAAGATAAGAACCCCTTTCATCGGCCGGCCGGTAGAAGGAGGAAGAAAGGACTCACAACCTCACCTGCTTCTTCACAAGGTACATGCGATCATCCTTTTATTTTTGAGGTAACCCCTCTGGCGATCACACTCCTCTAGAGCATCACATGCTCCCTTTTATTCCTTTTCTTATTATTTCCCACAACATATCATATATATCATCTCTTATTATCTTTCTTTCTTTTCTTTTAAAGAAATTAAATCTTCTTTCTTTTTAATGTCTGTGTGACACGTTCACAAGAAGGTGCTCCCGTCACGTGAGGCGTGACTCTCCTGTCTTCGGTTTCTTTTCCCGTCTGCGAGACACGGTTTTTCGGACCGTTCCGGTGTTTCTGGGGTAATAGCTAGGATGCTGGTGGCTTTACCGGGGCTTCGTTCTATTAGAGTTGTGGTTGTGACTAGGCGGTCATGACTTGACCTAGGATGGCGTGTCCAGGTTGGCCTTGTCCTGGGAGGCAGGCTTCTACGGCAGGGTTGCCATGAGTGTTTCCTCGGTAGGCTTGGTGTTAGAGTGGTTCGGTTCTCGATGGTGAGATCGGGAGTTCCTTCTTCCCCGTTACCGGTAGGAGTAGCTGTAGAGCTGTGGTCTTATCGGCTGTCGCGGGTTGGTGGACGGGTTCCCTTCACCGTAGTTGTTACTCCACCGCTGTTGCTGTTGCTTTACTAGTGCTCCTTTCCTTTCATCTACCGCCGTTGTTTTCGGTTGGGGTTCCACGGGACCCCTACTGAGTCTCTGTTTGGAGACTCATCCCTGCTTTTCAAGTGCGGCGGTTCTTCCTCGTGGTTCGAGAGCATTACGTGGAGTTCCTTAGCTGCCAACTCGCCGGGCCGAGTGTTCAATTGACATGTGGTACATTTTACTGCTTTAGACTGTATTTCTTATTGGACTGGACTCTGTTGTAGTTTGTTTATTTATTCCTGGTAATTATTGAATTATCCTGCTTTATTTCCTATTTCTTTATACCTCCACACTCCTTTTAGCCCTTCCGATCCCTCCCGGCTCGTGGGTGGCAGGCCAGGATTCGAATGGTATCGGGCTCTCCCCGGTATCCGGATCTTGGGTCGTTACAGATGGTATCAGAGCGTGGTTGTGGACGTACATAGGAATTCAAGATATTACAGTGATCAGAGTCCATAATGTCCAGTACAGTCGACAGTTGGCATAGGGTTTCGTGCATATTTTCCGCTTGAATTCTCGCTTGAGAGCTTGAGTGCGCTACGCGGCGCTGTAAAGATGGTTGCTGTTCGCGGCTTTCGTGCCGGCGTGGGGCCTAAGGTATGTGATAGAGAGATTTCCTCCTGATAGGTTGTGGCCCTGATCGCGCTGAGTTGCGCTGTGGTATTACCGGCAGGTGCGTTGCTCCGTTGCTGTGTTCGAGGAATCTGTAGCGAGGCCAGGTGGCTGGCGAAGATTGGTTGTGGTTAAGTGGCCATGAGCGTGCTCTGAGGGAGCTATTGTCTGTAGATTATGAAAAATCCACTTAAGAAAAAGGGGATTGAAACCCAAACTCAATTTCTAAAGCTTAAAAATTAAATGGTGAAAGGAAGAGCATGTGTGGGATGCTAAAGGGGAATGTGATCGCCAGAGGGGTTACCTCAAATAAGAAAAAGGATGATCGCGAGTACCTTGTGTTAAGCGGGGGAGATTGTGAACCCTTTCTTCCTCCTTCTACCGGCCGGCCGATGAAAGGGGTTCTTAGTCTTGATTACCTTGCAAGAACACACAAATCAAATAAAAGAGTGGATTAGCCAAAGGGTGTAGTATCAAAGTTCTAAGATTATGAAATTAATCAAATTGAACATGAACATGAACACACCTTGTGCGTTTTGGTTTTAAACCCCTAAGAGGAGTAACAAGGTTTGAAAAATATGGATGCAATGCTAAGCAATGATATGTAGAGTATGAGATCTAACAAGAACTAGAGGGAGGGAGTATGTGTGATGATGTTACGAAAATAACAACTAAATAACTAAAGGAAGGATTCATTTCTGCTGTGCGTGCAGCAGTAAAGGGAGGAGAGCTTCAGTATGCGATGGAACTGTAGTGGTTCATCTGTGGAAGAAGAAGAGAATCGCCTGGAAGGAGAGCTCGTTTGGATGAAGAACCTGCAAAACAAATAAGACACTCTTCTCTCTGTCAGCTCTGCTCTCTTAATGATGATCTCTCTCTTTGTTCTTTCTCGCGCGAAGAGACCCAGGAGGGGTATTTATAGGGCTAAGATCCTTGGAGAACAAGGATTAAAACAAGGTAAAGATCTTCCATCAAGAAACTCCCTTCCCAGTCGAATACAAGGCTCAAAATGAGGAAGGAACCATTACTGGAAAGAAGCAGGCGAAAGGGAGACGGAATTGAAAATGACGACCCCATGAAAGGCGTCAATTAAAAATGACGACACATCCAAAGGCGTTAATTAGAATAACGACTCTCATCAAGTCGTCAATTCCTGGATTTAATTATAGAAACAAATAACTTTCCTTATTTAAAATTATCAACTGACGCCTGCCAGACAGACGTCAAATAATTAACGTCTTTATGAACGGCGTTAATTCTTCAATTTTCATTTTATTTGAAATTCAGAATTTTTAGTAAATCCAGAAAATGACGCCCGTATTGGTAGTCGTCCATTGTTAAAAGAGGCGCCCTTGGCCATGCCGTCAATTTAAATAGCGCCTTTGATCAGGGCGTTAATTCCAATTTCCCAAGAAAAAAACAAGGAATCACAATTAATTTATAAAAAATAGAAAAACTTCATATTAAATCAATATTGAAGTCCGCTTTGGGGCATCACATGGTGACATGAGATTTACTCAACATAGCATCAATTTTAGCGTGTCTACAGCTGCCCCGCCTTGGCGTCTACTTTGCAAGGGAGTGAGACGGAATGAAGCGAAAAATGAAACAAGCGGAATGAGGTGGAACGAACTGATAAGTAGATGCCAAGGTGTGATGTGACACGTCTCTGACACTAAGTGTTGGAAATCTTTCCAAGATTCTGAATGAAATAACTCCGGACAATTCCGAGAAAGCATCGATCAGCTGGATAAAGGAGAGTAAACTAAATAAACAAAATGTGCGCGAGGGCACGACAGGGAGGCACCATTGGAAAGCGGTTACCAGCCAATGTGAACGTGCTATAACCAAGGTGGATTTGCAGAAAAATAAAGGGAATTGGGATAAAGATCCAGCAAAGGGACGATTTTCAAGGGACCAGCCTGAATGGTTTCAAGGATAATAAAGTACTTGATTTGGAATGGAATATCTCATGTCAACTTAATTAAGAGCGAGCGACCTTCATTATTGGCGTAATATGAAGATTTTCAGCATTAAGCTCAAAATTCTACATGATGCATGCTGGGCTAAAGAAAAAAATAAAACAAACTAAAATAAAAGATAATCAAGGATAATATTGTTAAGCCACCTAGATTTGGTCAAGAATCCAGATCTCTGAGCTGATACTAAGCCGAAGCCCGTTTGTCCACGCACCAACTCAGAAAGAGGAACCATCGTCCCAAACCTTGAACGACTCAACGGCATATCCGTGTGATCAAGATTCCCCTAGAATTATCACTGTTTTTGATGAAGGGGAACTCAAATTCCAGATTCATCAGAACCACAAGGTCCTTGATATGTTATAATAGCGTAGATACCTTATAGTAACAATGCATACAGGAATGCATACAGGAAGATAGTGATAACATGAGCATGTGGGAACTGAGAAATGAGGTGCAGTCACCGTGGGGCTTGGATGCTGAGGCCCAAGAGCTTCTTATCCTGCACTCAAAATTTCATTAGCCATGATATAAAGATGCATAAAGCATACTCAACAACATTGATTTGAATTTTTAGAATTTTTTTGTTTGGAATTTTTTTTAGAGTTTTGAGAATTTTAGAATTTATTGAAAATTTATTGAAATTTTGAGAATTTATGAATTTTTATTGGAATTTTGAGAATTTATGAATTTTTATTGGAATTTTGAGAATTTATGAATTTTTATTGGAATTTTGAGAATTTATGAATTTTTATTGGAATTTTGAGAATTTATGAATTTTTATTAGAATTTTGAGAATTTACAGACTTTTGGAATGTATAGACTTATGGATGAAGAATAAATGTGTAGACTTAGCATTGTATAGACTTATGAAATGTGGTGTATAGACTTTGGAACGTATAGACTTTGAGGAATGTGAAGACTTAGGATGTATAGACTTGGGTGAGGATGTATAGACTTGTAAAGGATGTATAGACTTGGAACGTATGGACTTGTGAAGGAATGTGTAGACTTGGGAATGAATGTATAGACTTGTGGAGAATGTATAGACTTGTGAATAGAATAGAGATGTATAGACTTCAGAATGGATGAAATGTATAGACTTATGAAATGCAATGTACAGAGAATGTGTAGACTTTGGACGTGCAGACTTTGAGAATGAAACATATGGACTTGGGTGAGTGCAATGTACAGACTTACGAATGGAATGCTTAGAGTGTATAGACTTAGAGACTTTGCACCCACGATGCTCACACTTGCACAACCTGCACTTCAAAGCTCAAAAGATCATTAGCTTAAAATATGATCATAAGTGCTTGATAAAAATAATTTAATCATGATATAACAGCACTTAAGTTCATGAGAAACCCAACAATTCAAAAGCATAAGTTTGAAAATGACGACCCTTCTGATAGGCGTCAAATTAAGAAATGACGACGTGTTCGGAGGCGTTAATTGCAATTGAGGTCTAACTTGGAATTGGAATGCAAATGACGACCTTCATGGAGGCGCTGGATAAATGACGACCCTGAGAGAGTCGTCAATTTAACAAATGACGCCAAACAGCGCGTCGTCAATTACCTGTTTTCGTTTCCATCTTGGAACTAAACTTCCAGCAAACTGTTTGATTCAAACTCAAACCATGATACTCATTAACGTTCAAAACACTATAAATAGGGCAACTCTTGGTGTTTTTCAAGCATCAAGACCATCGAAGCATTGAGACGAAGCTATCTTCTGTTAAGTGGACAGAAAGAACCAAGCAAAAGCAGAACAGAGCATCGAAGCTCTTTTTTTTTTGTTTTTTGTCAAGCAGACTATCAAAATGATGAATCAACTGATGCAACAAAGGCTTTCCAAAAAGTCGAGGATGAATTTCCCAAGAATTTCTGAATTGCCAGGCCATATAAGTGAGAAAATCACCAAGGGTCAAGTAAGTGTTCTTGATGTTGAAGCTTTTATTTTGTATTGTCTTTCTTTCTGTTCAAAATTTCTGATTATTATTCTCTTCCTTCTTCTTCTTTCTTTTATGTTTTCAGGATTACCCCATTATTCCTGGTCCAAGAAGGTTTCTAAAGGTCAAGTGGCTTCCTTTGCTACTCTCCAAGCTCTCTCTAGACACGAGATCCTTCCTTGCTAAGTGGAACCTTCTAGGCCTTATCACCCATGCCACCCATTATAATGATATCCATCTTGATTGGGCTTCCATTGGAGCTCTTATAGAATTATGGCACCCTCACACCCATACTTTTCTATTCTCAACCTTTGAAGCAACCATCCTCCTAGAAGAAGTGGAGATGCTCTTGGGTTTGAAGAAGATGAAGCAAGGAGAGGAAACAAAGATGGCCCATATGACTAAGCCCATACAAGCCCATGATATGCTCATGAGTCTTGTCCAAAGCTCAAATTTGGTGAATCAAATGAAGGCCAACAAGGGAATCAATCTTTTGAAGTTGGCTTCTTGGGTATATAAAAACATGGATAAGGCTCAAGGAGATGAAGCCCTTTTAGAGAGAGTGATGAAGGGGTTTGTCATATGTGTAGGAGGAGCTTTATTCTTCCCTTCATTGGAGGATCATTTAGAGGAACAACACTTGAGTGCAATAGCAAGCATGTGGGAGGGAAAGAGAATAGGTGGGGCAATACTAGCCAACCTATACAATGGGCTCACCTCGGCTTCACTAGGACGGCCTTTATTCGGATCAATGCTTCTTCTAGCTTGTTGGATAGATTTTCACTTTAAGTTTGATCCATGTCAAGCAAACCAAGCGGCCTCCAAAATCTTCTCCAAGAGCCCACTTAGGTATATGACAAACTCCTTAGGCTTATGTGAAAGAGTTACTAATAGAGTTCCCAAGCTCAAGAAGAGGAATGAATGGAGAGATTACTTCAAAACAATGCCAAAGAGCAATTTCACATGTACACCGGGGTTTCTAAAAACCCAAGAACTTCGCTCAAGGTTATCCTCCGGCATCGAGCTCCGTTTAATTGGCGGGACCGACTTCATCCTTTACAACGCACACCGATGCCTCCCACAACTCGGACTTCCTCGACATCTCTTCGAAGGACCTTCTCACCTTCCTCCAATCAAAAGAAGGGAGCTATGCTCAAGTGGTGACCATGAAGAAATCAGGACCATAATGGCTCAATGGAAGGTGGCACTTCTCCATAAATCCAAGACTCATGTTGAAGAAGAAGAGAACAAATGTAAAGCTTATGTACTGGCTCTCAAGAAGATAATGCCCACAGTGGCTTAGAATGTAATCAAAGATTTTCATGAATGCAATAAGAATTTCTCTTTTATCTGAGCCAAAGCAATGTATGAAGGTGATCAGTTCTGATGTTTCAAGCAATTCTGTCTGATAACAAGGAGTTCCGGTCCTTCTGTTCTGAACAGCGCCCCTATCAACGGCGTTAATTAGTCAAGACACGCCTCAGTTAAAGCCGTCCATTATATTTCAAACTCACAATTGACGCCCAAGGTACTGGCGTTTCTTAACTCACGTCTTTAAACAAGGCGTTAATCAATTCAAATTTTCAAATAATTTTCGAGATAATTCCTTAATTTTTTAGAAAACACGCCTTTACTCACGTCGCTTATTCACAAATGGACCCCCGTTCTGGTCGTCGTCAAATTTGAAGGGGTAATAATTACACCCTCTCTCGTCAATCAAATCCCATTAATGCGTCTGATGACGTTTACAAACTCCCATGCAGAACACAAATGACGTCCGTCCTCAAGTCGTCAAATCTGAAATATACGCCTTACTTCAAACCGTCAATTTAAGAAGAGACGCCTTCCACTCGGGCGTCAATTATTCTCGACCGTTAAACCCTACTTTCCCCCTTGCTTCTTCCTTCCTTCGTTTCCATTTCCTTCTTTTCTCTGCAAAACCCTAACCGAAACCCCCCCATCTATCTCTCTCATTCTCACTCTTTCTACTCTCTCACTCTCCTCTCAAACCGATGGCTGGTGGCGGACAGAAACGGCAGAGGGTTATGACCCCCGACGTGGTGGACCTGGAAGGGGAACAAGCAGCCGTGGAGGGGGTCCCTCCTGCGGCGACCGAAGAGACACCGGCGGCGGCGGCCGGTGACGTAGAAGAACAAGAAGAAGACGAAGGAGACGAAGAAGAAGAAGAAGATGATGAAGAAGAAGAAGGAAATGAAGAAGAAGAAGGAGAAGAAGGAGAAGACGAAGGAGAAGAAGGAGAAAGAGATGGTGAGGAAGAAGAAGGAGAACCGGAGGTGGCGGCGGCGGTGGCCCGTCTGCCCGGCCAGCTCCGACGACCAAGGCAACCAAGACAACCCCTCCGTGGGGGGTTGATCGGTCCCGAACGTCAAAAGGTAGGTCCCCATACCCCTATTCTCTATTTTTTTTATTTTATTTCCATTATTTCCCCATTTCCATAGCCCTCGGGCATGACAAAACCAGAGACACAGTAAAATGACGCCCCCATGGGTGTCGTGAATTTAAATAACGTCCCAGAGAGGGTCGTTAATTTTTTCATTTTTTAAAAATAATTAATCGCATGAAAGAAACACCCTTCAACATGTCGTTATTTTTAATTTTATCATGTTTCTCCAGCATGTTGTTATTTCCCTGTGATTTCATTTAAATTTAAAAATGCATGTGTTTCTGTTATTTCAATTTCGCACATTAAAACCTTGAAACCCCAGGAAAACCACGCCCCCCATCGGGACGTTAATTAGATAGGTAACGACCACAGGGTGGCCGTCAATTCAACATTTTCCAGAAATGTAATTTAGGATAGAAAATTACTTTGTGAACCGCGCCCTTCCACAGGGGCGTTACTTAGATAACTGACGACCCATGGTTAGGCGTCAATTCGAATTTTTCAGATTTTTAGAATATCACTTTCAAAAAAACGTCGCCCACAGGGGCGTCAATTAGATAAACAACGACCCTGGGTAGGTCGTCAATTAAATGAACGTACAGTACCACCTGAAACCTATTTGGAAATAACGTCACCCTCAGGGACGTCAATCATGAAAACCACGACCCACGGTAGGTCGTTGATTATCCAAACATCAAATATCACAATTAATGAGCTTAAATGAATTTCCACATGAAAACTTAAGCAAAAAAGTTCTTTTATATGCATGCAGGGGCTGATGAGGACACGGATCTCCTGGGTCCAGGTCCGGGCAGCGTATTACGGCCTCCCCGAGTTCCAGAGAGCTAGGATAGATGCTATGGGGTTTGGGGCCTTCCTTAGCATTGAGCTAGTCAGACCAGACCTGCCTTTGATTCAGGTTTTGAGAGAGAGATGGGATAGGTCTAGCCGGGCATTTCTGATGCCATGGGGGCATATGGTTCCTAGTTTGGAGGATGTGGCTAGGATCACCGGGCTGAGGGTAGATGGTGAGGCTGTGAGCGGGATCACCCTACCTGATTATAGTGAGCTGACTCAGAGGCTGCTAGGGCTAGAGACGGTCTATGAGACGGCTAGCGAGTGTAGGACCATTTTTCGCACCGACCTTACCATAGCTATGGGATTGGGGGACTCTAGGCAGAGATCCAGGGAGTCCTTAGAGCAGTTTTCGCAGAGATTGATAGATGGGGCTAGGGCTGCCTACTGCCAGGATCCAGCTGACAGAGAGAGAGCAGACAGAGATTTGAGGAGGTTTCTATTTTTGATGCTCGGGAGATTGCTACTCGGCACGAAGGGCGACGTTATCAACTGCCGCTTCCTAGGGATACTCGAGGACTTAGAGGGCGTGGGCAGATACGCCTGGGGAGCAGTGCTACTGGCGCACTTGATAGCCGACCTGTCCACGGGGACAGGTCGAGAGACGACAGTTAGGGGCTTTTCACCTTTTCTTCAGGTATGCATTTTTTTGTTGTTTTTATTTTTTTTCTTTTATTATATGCATATGCATGGTTAACTAATGCAATGTATGGATGCAGATTTGGAGCCATTTGTACATGCCCATGGGGCGTGTTGATCTACGACCCGGAGATGAGGGGTCCTTACCTCTGGCGCGACGCTGGCTGCTGGTGGTGATCGGAGCCCCACTTGCATATGAGCTGCACGTATTGCGACGGGAGTTCCGAGACTTCCCCGCCTCACTGGTATGCATGATGCAATTTTTATTTTTGTTTTTATGTGAAATATGATGATTGATATGCGTGCTTGTGAATGCAGGTGAGATGGAGACCCTATGAAGGGATGACCGACGAGGGCCAGCCGTGGGTCGTAGCGGGCCGACCTCATTTTGGGCATGAGCTTTGGGTTCATTGCCTGAACGAGATTGAGCCGTTACGGCTTAGGTTGGTGATGAGGACCCTCGACCTACACCAGGAGTGGATCGAGGTAGGAGAGCCGCGGGGTATAGGCAAGAAGACACGTGGTCGCACGAAGGCGATCGACTGGAGAGTGCAGTTCTCCGACCAGTACGCAGACTGGCAGCGTGGCGGGACCCGGGTCACTTCACAGGCGACCGACAGCTCCGAGTACCTCCGACGCTACTAGGAGGTCTATGCCGGCCGACCCCAGATGAGGGTCTTAGGGGTATGTATGAATGCACTTATTTCTAAATTAAATGCAAATGCTTTGTATATCTATCATGCAATTAATATGTGATGAATGCAGGATGCGCGGGATATAGTGGCGATGGATGCACAGGCCCACCTACACAGCCTAGAGGCATAGCTAGCCACCACACGCGCAGACCTTGAGACCTTAGTAAGTGTTTAAAATTATTCCTATATGAAAATGAAATTTTAAATTATTGATGATTAGCCACTGACGATCTCAATAAATGCAGCGTGCCCATCAGGGAGCAGTAGGGAGAGAGACAGGAGAGGCCTCAGCTCGAGAGGGCCTAGTGCAGAGGCGACTGCACTAGCAGAGCAGCTAGCAGGGGCAGTGGCACGGGCCGAGGCGGCAGAGCCAACCTCGCCTCACGGGTAAATTTCAAACTCAAACTTAACCTTGCATTAAATTATTTATGTGATATACTCATGAAAATCGTTTCTTACAGACCGAGGAGCTCCGGGCCGCTCTTACTTGCATCGAGGAGGGACAGCGGGCGATGGCCACGCAGGTGAGTTATTTATTTTCAATTGTATGTTGCTTATTCCATGAATTATTGAATTATTGCATTAAATGTGGAACTGATGATTTGTTTAAATGTTTGCAGTCTTCACAGTTACAGGCGGCACATACCCGGGCTGCCCTGGCCAGGACAGAGTTGGCGATCCGTGAGCAACGGGTCGTGGAGCTGGAGCGGGCCTTGAGGCGGTGAGAGGAGCTGCCTCAGGACGTGGCGGAGCTACGAGTCGCCCTCGAGATGGAGCGGAGAGAGCGTGCTCGGGAGCGCGAGGAGCACCAGGCGGAGCGTGTCCGGGACCGTGAGCAGCACCAGGCGGAGCGTGCCCGGGATCGTGAGCAGCACCAGGCGGAGCATGCCCGGGACGTGAGGAGCGGTCAGCTTGCGATCGGGATCTTACAGCCTTGAGGGCCCAGCTAGCCGTTGCACAGGAGCGGCTACGAGCGACCGAGGAGCGACTTCAGCGAGGTCGGGAGCGGGCGTGAGCTGCAGGGTACAGCTTCACCAGTTCTACTTTTGTGGCGGGTTCCTCTCTCCGACAGAGGAGCGAGGCAGAGGAGCCGGCTCGAGCTCCAGCTACTTCCCGGGGGCCCATGCCCCCTCCACCAGCGTCTCGTCGGGACGACGAGAGTGAGGCAGAGCGTAGGAGAGAGGAGGGTGGAGGCGAGAGCTGAGAGACTTACTTGTACTCCTCCACCCTCACACCTGTACTCAAACATTTATGATGTATATATATATGAAATTGAGATTTTGTTACCTGAGCACTTATGTAGTTGTGTACTTGTACCTTCTTTTCTTTCTCGTCTTTTACTTTTGCCCTGTGCTTCCACACTTGAATAAACAGGTTAATTCATCTGTTCGACTTGGCCCCTTGCTCAATAAGCAAGGGATGTCTTCACTTTGACCTTGATAACGGGTCAAGGGGCCAAGCCTTTAATCAATGAAGGCAAAGAGTAGATATAAAATGCATCATGCAAGCAAGCAAATGCAAACTAAAAATAAAAGATGCCCATACAAGAATGCAATCAAGCATATGAGAAACAAAGGGCTTGAAATTCCACAGTCATTTTTTGTTATTATTGGTATATATGCTTTTTTTTCTTTTTTTTGAAATTTTGTTTTGAAAGTGACACTTAATTTTGACAAGGACGCCTATTTGAAAATTTTTGTTTTGGAGGCGAGTATGGTATAGAGCTTTGAAGCCTTAACCATCATAATCTAAAATTCATTAGATTTTCTCAAGAGACTTAACAAAAGAGTCAACGTGATTTATACTTAGGCTTTTACTCATATTCTCTCGCAGCCCATCCTTCTTAGTTGGTCTTTGCCATTCTTCGAGTTCACAACCCACCATGAAGGGAGAAGGAAAGAATGATTAAGGAAGCTCACGAAAGGTTTTCAAGAACGGGGCACACTCCTCCCCTGCCCTAATGCCTGTTGGGATTCGGTCTTCGGCTTAGGGAAATTTTGTTGCTCTTTTTGCCCTTATTCATGCATGCTTACGACCAAGGTTTTCCTTGTGGGGACTTTGCCCTCTTGACATGCTTTCTTTTATCATAACTTCCTTTTCTTTTCTTCTTTTCTTAAACAGATAGAGACCTAATTGTACTTGGGCTTTAAGCATTTTGTTCCCTTTTGGGCCCTGACTTCCACCTACTAGGGCGGCGGGCAGGCTTGATTGGTAACCCCTAACTCGTGAGCCGAAAGGAAGAGAATAGGTAAGGCTTTTTCACTCTTGATTGGGTCGGACTTTCCTTGAATTCCGGGCTGCTCGAGTTTAAGAATAAAGCGTGTAGTGTTTGCGAATTGACCGAAGAGTTAAACCGTCGAGACTGAAGAATGAATTAAAGATTTTGATTTTTTTCGGTGTCGTGGCCCATGTACTATACCAGCTTCCAAGATTTTCAATTTTTGTTTTGTTTTGTTTTTGCTCATTTTTCTTCTTGTTTTTTTTTCTTTTCTATTTTTTTCTTTTTATTTTTTTTCTCTTCTCTCTCTTTTTTTTAGAGGGTAGTATTTCTTCAAGTAGAGGCCATTCCAAGGATGAGTTAGCTCTTCACCTTCAGCATTAATCAATTTATAAGCGTTGCCAGGATAGACATTTTTTATAACAAAAGGACCTTCCAGTTAGGTTGGAGTTTTGAACGAGGTCCCCCTGGTTTTACAAAGATTCTTTTAATCACCAATTCACCAACTTTGAATTTTCTCTCAATCACTTTCTTTTGATAAAAACGTGAAAGCCTGTTTTGATAAATACGCGCATGCTCGGCGGCAGCCAGACGCTTCTCATCTAGGAGTTCCAACTGGGCAAGGAGGGATTCACGACGCTCATCAATAGAGAATTCTTTATCCAATTGTACTCGCAGAGAAGGAACAAGAATCTCGTAAGGAACTACCGCCTCCATTCCATAAGTGAGGGCGAAGGGTGTTTGCCCTGTAGGGGTACGAATGGAAGTACGATCGGCCCAAAGAGCTTCAACCAATTTTTCTGGCCAATCTGTAAATTTGTTAGCCTCACACGTTTTCTTGATAATCTTGATCAAAGTTTTATTAGTTGCCTCTGCTTGGCCATTGCCCTGCGGATAATAAGGAGATGAATGATGCAATGCAATGTTATACCTGTTGCAGAGGTCCTGAAGTTCCTGAGAGATGAATTGGGATCCATTGTCGGTGACGATGGTACTTGGGATGCCGAACCTTGCGATGATGTTCTTCATTATGAACTTGCAGACGGTTGACGCTTTTATCTCCACGTAAGCTTCCGCTTCCGCCCACTTGGTGAAGTATTCCGTCGCCGTCAGTATGAATGACTTTGGTTTTGTGAGGAGGGTCGGATCACCAAGGGGTCCAATGATATCGAAAGCCCACATGGAGAAAGGCCATGGGGAAGATACGGGATGGAGTGAAGAAATAGGAGAATGAATTTTGTCGGCGTGCAATTGGCACTTAACACACCTTCGGACATAGATAGAACAATCCTCTTCTAGAGTGGGCCAATAGAAGCCTAGCCTAAGGATCTTCTTAGCTAGCATCTGGCTATTGACATGACCACCACACACTCCCGAATGGGCCTCTTCCACAATCTTCCAAAATTCATCATCATCTAGGCATCTTAATAAAACTCCAGTGAGACCTCTTCTGTAAAGCACACCTCCAATTAGAGTGTATCGCTGGATAACCCTTCTAATGGCTTTCTTTTCTTCAGCTGTGGCTTCTTCAGGATATGATTGATCCTGGCAATATTTAGCAATTTCATAATACCACAACTTTTCTTCATCATCCAATTCTTCTTCCAAGTCCAATAGCATGACCTCCTTATTCCCAATAATTCTGCCTTGCTCAACCTTCCTAATCACCTCCTCCTTAATCCTAAGAAAAGATGGGTCTTGAATGGCGGGAGTGAGCCGCTTACGAACAGTGATGGAGTGGGAATCCCTTTCGGGAAGGAGAACCAAGGAAGATGCGAGATAAGCAAGAGCGTCAGCTATAATGTTATGGTCACGAGGGATGTGAACGAAGATCAATTTGGTGAAAAGCTTGGTGTAAGCAGAAGTCAATTCTTGGTAGGGCTTGAGTTTAGGATTGAGCGTGCGGCACTTGGAGAGCACTTGGCGAAGAATAATCTGACTATCACCTACAATTCGCAATTGGGTAACCCCGAGTTGATGAGCGGCCTCCAGTCCGGCCAAAAGAGCCTCGTACTCAGCTATATTGTTTGTAACTGGAAATGCAAGCTGAGAGGCGAGCGGAATGGTGATACCCTCAGGTGATAGAAGAACAATACCAATCCCCTTCCCTTTAGAATTCAAAGCTCCATCAAAATGTAATGTCCACATTGGATCGGGTTGATTGATGGACATTAGTTGCTCATCTGGAAACTCTGAGCGAACAGGGTCAAATCTGGGGAGAGGGTGATGAGCAAGATGTTCTGCTATGGCATAGCCTTTAATTGCTTTTTACTGAATGTAGATGATGTCGAACTGAGAAAGGAAGCTTTGCCATCGTGCTAATCGATCAGTGAGAATAGATTTTTCAAGAAGGAACTTGATTGGATTCATACGAGCAATGAGATGAACCTCATGAGCTAAGAAATAATGCTTGAGTTTCTGAACTACCCAGACTAAAGCTGCACAAGTCTTCTCCATGGCTGAGTACCTTTGCTCACATGGGTTAAAGAGTTTTGACAAGTAGTAGGCTGCCCTCTCTTTTCCTTCTTCGTCAACTTGGGCTAGGACAGCGCCTACAGAGTCATCCAGGACAGAAATATAAAGAATAAGCAGTTTGCCCTGAACTGGCGGCCTCAGGACAGGAGGATTTGAGAGATAATCCTTCAATCCGTCAAAAGCTGCCTGACACTTGTCATCCCAAATAAACTTGACTCCCGGCTTGGTAAGCTCGTAGAACGGCTTACATCTCTGTGAATGCTGAGAGACAAATCGGTGAATAAATTGTAACCTCCCGATTAATCCCCGAACTTCTTTCAAATTCCTGGGAGGAGGCATTTCTCTTATGGCCTTCGCCTTGTTGGGATCAATCTCAACACCCCTCTTACTAACAATGAATCCAAGCAACTTCCCTGATGAAACACCAAATACGCACTTCTTGGGATTCATTTTCAAATGATACTCCCGTGCTCTTTGCAAGACTTTAGTTAGAACCCCAGGATGCTCAATCCTTGTTCTTGATTTTACTACCAGGTCATCCACATACACCGCAATATAAATGTGGATCATATCATGAAAAATAGCCATCATGGCCCTTTGATAGGTGGCTCCAGCGTTCTTAAGTCCAAAAGGCATGACCACATAACAATAAGTTCCCCATGGTGTAGTGAACGACGTTTTCTCTTGATCCTCCTCAGCCAAGCGAATCTGATTATAACCTGAAAAGCCATCCATAAAGGAGAGAGTCTCAAATCCTACCGTGTTGTCAATCAAAATATCAATATGAGGGAGGGGGAATTCATCTTTAAGACACGCGCGGTTGAGGTCCCGGAAGTCTATACAAATCCTAACCTTTCCATCTTTCTTCATGACGGGGACGATGTTAGCCACCCAATTAGGATAGAGGACAACTCTAACAAATCTGGCCTTATGAAGCTTGTCGACCTCTTCTTTCATCTTTAAAGCCATATTAGGGTGGAAACATCTCAATCGCTGTTTGACCGGGACAGACCCTGGCTTAAGTGTAAGCCGATGTTCAACGAGCGCAGGATCTAGTCCGGGCATATCTTCATAACTCCATGCAAACGTGTCCTTGTATTCTTGAAGTACCAAGATAAGCGCCTCCTCTTCGGATGGCGGCAAGTTCTTTGAAATGAGGACGATCCTAGGGTCTTCTTCCATACCCAGATTTATTTCTTTGGTAGGCTCTTCTACTGAGGCTGATGGTTCATCAAATCTTCTCATGCCACTAGCAAAAGCATCAGCCTCGTCCTCATACTCTTCGTAGCTTTCATCCCCCTCTTCAACAGGGTCTTCATCATTCATAATCTCATAAACACCAAAACCCTCATTAGAAGCATAAATATCCTCATATTCAATCTCTGGCAGGATGATCGGATTCTCCACAAATTCGGGGACGGCTAAGCAAGCTCGACATCTTCTAGCTAACTCCAACAAGAATCTACGGGGAATCTGTTTACCCTTGGATTTCTTATGTGAAGCTACCCCATGAGTTTGAAAACTAGAGGAAAAAGAACAACTAGCTTGATCACTAGAAGATGGGGAAGAAAAAGCGGGTACAGAAGGGGATACAGACGAAGTCCCCTCACCGGAGGGGTAGGGGAGGTCTCTTAATGAATCCTGGAAGAGCGGCCCCGGGATCGGGACACACTCGGGAAGAAGATAGGAGGTCTCCTCAACGGAGATGGATTGGGAAATTTGAATTTTGGCATTTTTTTTTCGTTTTCAAGGAGAAAGCAATGGGGGGTGGAAACAGGGGAGAGTGTTGAAATTGAAAGTTTGGTGAAGGATTGAATCAATGATGACCCACGCGGGGGCGTAATGGAGAGTTTGGAAAACCGCTCGAGGAGCAAGGGAGGAATTGGAAGAGAAACTTGTAGTGAATTTGGAGAGAAGTTTATTAAGACCGCAGGCGGCCTAGGGATATCTGAAAAGAACACCTGATCAATCAAACGGACAACAGCCGTCGGGTGAATGGATTTGGTAAAGAAAAGGCCGGCCCACAGCCTGTCTGTATTGAAACCCTCTTCAAACGTCACATCGAGTTCTCCAGTATCTGAATAGTCACTCAGAAGCTGCCTCTTGTCTGTAATTACGGCTGGCTTTTCAATCAACTCATGAATCAACGGCGGCCATTCTGGATCAGTCGGCATGAACAAGCGGCTCAGAGCAATAGAGATATCATTCATGTCAAACCACCTATACCAGTCACATTCAGGATCATCCAT
Source organism: Amorphophallus konjac (assembly GCA_022559845.1). Classification (NCBI taxonomy): domain Eukaryota; kingdom Viridiplantae; phylum Streptophyta; class Magnoliopsida; order Alismatales; family Araceae; genus Amorphophallus; species Amorphophallus konjac. Next base: position 458,322,333 of record CM040118.1, read on the forward strand.
TTTCCTTCGCTTATCTGGCCTTAATGACTCCAAAGCTTTATATGTGGCTAGTGGCGCTATATGGCGAGCAAACTGCCGTGCATGTACGTCTTGACAATCCAGCATAGAAGTGATTACTGTATGCTCATCATCATCCTGAATACCTCCTGTTACAAAATGTGTTTGAAGGGTCCATGTAAGAGGTTGCCGGTCAGTCTTGAGAGTGGAAGTCATAACGGCCCACGGTTCTTTTTCATCTTTGCTTGGTGCTTTATATCCGAGGCCACCTCGGAGAATCATCTTTTGAGGCTTGACAGGCTTAACTCTCCCTTGGAGATTGGCACCTAAGCCTTTACCAGTTCGATACCCCATCTTCATTAAAATGTTCCATCCGGGCGTATTCATCAAACCTTTCTTTTTCTTGCCCTTGGATAGCTGTGTGGTGGAAGGGGTTGAAGGAGATGATGACCTCATCGGGTTTTGCCGCAGATCGGCAACATCCAACACTGAGAGCAAAGGCATATTGGAAGGCCACATGGAAGGCACTGATGTTGCAGAATGTATGTCTTCGGTCGGCAAAATGGGCATACTGGTCACTTTAATGATACGTCCTTTGTGTGGAAATTTGATGCATTGATGATTCGTGGAAGGCACGGCATCCAGTTCCTGAATGTAAGGGCGGCCCAAAATACCATTAAATGTCGGGTCCATATCCAAAATATGGAAATCTGCCGTGACTGAGACTGGACCCAAACCAACTTTTAGAGTAATCATTCCTAGTGGTGGCTTTCTTGTGTTATCATAAGCTGTGACTGTTATAGTGGACGGCCGAATCTGACTCTCCGGAATGCCGCACATCTTTAAAGTGCTTGGTGGCAAAACATTAATGGATGCCCCAGTATCAACCAAACATTGCTTCACGGCTATTTTGTTGATATCAATGGTGATGCACAGTGCATACTTCCTGGCCGGCTGCGGAGCCAACTCATGTTCATAAAAAGTAATAGCCGGTTGATTGCTAACTGGGTTTAAGACAGTAGTAACCTGTTCGGCCGGGATATCTTCATTCACCATTACTTTTTGCAGGTATTGTTTCAAAGCTTGCTGATGTGTGGCAGATCTTTTAATCAGTTCCAGAATAGAAATACGGGCCTGTGTTCTGTCCAGATGCTTCAATAAATCATACTCCGTGCCCTGTGTAGATTCTTGTTCTTGCTCTCCTTGTTCGTGTGGTGGCTCCTGCTCCCGCTGGGGAAACACTCGATGAAACATTCGTCCGCTACGGAGCACCATTGTTCTTTGTGCCTCTGTCGGGATTGGTGTGGGTAAAGGGGTGGAGGAAGTAGAGGGAGTGGTGTTGGGTGTAGGCGCAGGGTTGGTGGGAGGAAGGGTTCTTATAAGGGGCTTCGCCGACCGTGGATTATTGGAATGAGGTGATGGTGATTGTGTAACAAGAAGGGGCCTTGGAATCATGGAGGCGGTAGATGGAGGTGGAACGAGAGGGGCGACCGCTGCCGGCGAGGTACGAATAAGAGGAGGTCTGTTTGGTGGAGGGTTTTGGGGTGATGGAAATTTGTGGGTTGGCGCAAAAGAAGGGGACGTGAAGGGACGATATTGGCATTGGATGGCCCAGGAGTGAGGGAGCGTATAAGGGGACGTTGTGGTTGGGAAAGAGGGATAGGCTGGTGCCTTCTTATCAATGAGGGTGGTGGATTAGAATTCTGATTAATAGCCCCGATAGAGGCATTTTCATTGTGCCAAATTTGTCCTCTCTCCACTTCATGGATCGAGGTGACAATATTCACTTGCTGATTTGGGACTGGATGCTCCGGTAGTGGATTATTAACAATCCCCATATTGGGTTGGGGAGCAGGAACCTGTTGTTGTTGAAGGGCTTGTGGTTGTCCTTGTTGCTGATGCTGTTGAGCTGCTGGCTACCGAGGAGGCCTTCGGACTTTTAAAGAAGCAATGACTTTCCTCATCTCGTCCCAATCAATATCACCTTGATCATTCATGTCATGTATGTAATCTTTGAAGTGAAAGCAATGATCGATATTGTGCCCCGGTTGTCGGTGAAAGACGCAATACCGGGATGTATCCACATGTTGGGGCCATATTGCTCTTTCTTTTGGCAATGTGAGCAGGTTAGCGGCCATGAGGGCATTAAAGATATCCAATAAGCTTTCGGGAAGAGGGGAGTACTGTGCCCTTCGGGGGCCCAAAGGTCTTCTTTGTTGAAATTGTTGTGGTGCATAATTGGCCGGTGGGGGCACTTGGTGATATTGTGAGGTTTGATTTGGTGGAGCAATGTGGGGTTGTTGTTGAGGAGGTGGAGGAGGCCGTAAGGTCTGAGGAGGGTTGTTATTTGGCTGGTGGACTTGATTATGGAAGGCGGGCTGTTGTGGTGACGGCCCAGGGTTTGAAGGGTGGCGGAAGGGTGTGGAATTGCCGAACGCGCTCACCTGCTCGTTAGTAACGGTGCCTTCAATGGTTGCCCCAGTATTGCCAATATTAACATTCCTCTTTATCACCTTCGGCCTTGGCTCGAACATGCCCATGATTGGCGAATCCTTCATTTGCGTCTGAATGTATCTAGCTCTTTCATAGAGCTCTTCCATAGTGCTTAATTTATTCATGGCCAGGATATGACGGAATTGTGGAGTAGAATTTGAAATAATCATTTTGACTTGCTCCGTCTCTGACAATGTGTCTTTCAATTTCTCGGCCATGGCCCTCCACCTATATGCAAATAAAACGAAGTCCTCCTCGGGCTTCATCTTTTCAGCAACCAGGTCTGTAACGGACAAGGAGGGACCCACACGGTCCTTGTACTTCTGTATGAATTTTCGTTGAACTATATCAAAATCACCGGCATCGGCCGGCTCCAGGGAATAAAACCATTCAAGTGCGGGGCCATCCAAAGACCGCCTGAAGAGATAAGCCAATGAATTTTTATTATCTTGCCAAAATGACGCTTCATACATAAAATCCTTCAGGTGGATGTTCGGGTTGCCCGTGCCATTATATCGTCGGAAATTCGGCATTTTTGATGGTGGTAGATGGAAAACCGGCATAAGGGGAAGCACGATCTCAGGAGCAACCTTGGGTGTAGTGACCCTCTTAAGCTGTTCCTCCATTTTGGCCATCCTTTGGAATAACAGAGCATGGTTATCAGACTCGACTGGGGCCTGATGAAAGGAATGTTGGTTTGTTATAGGCCTTCTTAAAAATTTGGGAACCAAGGGGCTGCTGAGGCCTAACAATGGAGTGACTTGCCGGTTGGTCCGGCATAGTCACAACAGGAGTTGATGGGCGCGAGGGTACCCTAGGGACGACCGATGGGTCATTAGGAGAATTAGCGGAGTGGCCACCCATGGCCTGATGAGGGTTAGAAGACGACGGGATGAACTTTCCCTTCAGAAGAGCGGCTTGAGCTGCCTGGCGCTGAGAATCATCCAGCTGAGCAATAGCCTTGAGAATTTCATTGAGATTGAGGGAAGAGGAAGTGTCCCCTGGAGTATTCTGGGTAGTAGGTCGGGCCTGGGAAGAAGGCTCAACCTCCAAAGCAGTAGTGGTGGTGTCCACCATATGGACTTGATTGGAGGAAGAATAGTAGTTTCCCTCATAATAAACAGAATCTTGAGAGGGAATCTCATAAAACGGGTCAGAATGACCCTCCTCATTACCATCATAAGTGTATCCGTAGTTGGCCATGTTGAGAATTTTACCTGAACGCAATTTCATACTTAAGGAGAAAGAGATGAATGTCTCGCAATAAGATATAACCCAAAAGATATCACCTTTTCAAAAGAAACACACAAGTTGTAATGAGCGCAAGATTTTAAGATTTCTCTTGGAAATTAGGGTGGATTCAATATTAGGTACTTTCTTTCAAAGGTGGATCCTGGTTGAAAATTTGGGTATAATCTCCGGGTATCTAGATTTTCTCTCCTTTCCAACGAATGGGTCAACTATACTCCGGGTACTTCAATGGTACAACCTGCCTAGCGTCCGTGAGGGAATCCACGGGTGCGAGGACTTACGGAGGCTTGGCTTAGGAATTTCCGGTCCAAAGAGACGGAATGCTCAATGGAGGGTCCTTCCTTCACCAAGAGGGGTGAAAACTCCTAACAAGTGTGGGGAGAGGAGGTCTCCCAAACCGTATGCCAAGATGAATGCAAACAGGTAATATCACCAACAGATATATGATCAGTCAATCAAACAGACAAAAAGAGCAGTTCTGTGGGCACAGAACAAAAACACGACCCAGGGCAGGTCGCTAATTTAATGAACAGCGCCTGGAGTGCAGGCGCTAATCACCGCAAACAGTGAAAAGAACACCTCTGGGCAGAGGCGCAAAGCACTGTAAACAAATACTCAGGAAATAACCAAATCACCAATAATTAAGAAAATGGCGCCTTAAGCTAAGGCGTCCAATGATAAAATGACGCCCGGGAGTTGGGGCGTCAAAATCACTGAACAATGATCCAATCGCATCAAAACAAACAGTAACAATGGAAATGACGCCTTGCTGTAAGGCGTCTTATGAAGAAATGACGCCTCTGTACGAGGCGTGAATAAGAAAATGACGGCAGCAGGGAAGGCGTTACTTCAGCTTAATGAACTGACAATCAGAATAAACCAATGGAAACTGCAAAACTGGCTAATCAGTGGGGAGGTGTGCACGTGGTGCACAATGGGGAGTGTGCTACGTGGAGCACAAGGGAGGGACACACGAGGGTGTCAAAGGAGGGGCACCGAGGGCGCCAATGGGAGGGTGCTACGTGGAGCACGAGGGAGGGGTACGCGAGGGCACCAATGGGAGGGACATGCGAGGGTGTCAATGGGAGGGGCGCGCGAGGGTGCCAATGGGAGTGTGCTACGTGGAGCACATGGGAGGGGTAATCAAACTAAAAACACTAGAGGTCCCACCGTGATCGCCAATTTGTAGATTATGAAAAATCCACTTAAGAAAAAGGGGATTGAAACCCAAACTCAATTTCTAAAGCTTAAAAATTAAATGGTGAAAGGAAGAGCATGCGTGGGATGCTAAAGGGGAATGTGATCATCAGAGGGGTTACCTCAAATAAGAAAAAGGATGATCACGAGTACCTTGTGTTAAGCGGGGGAGATTGTGAACACTTTCTTCCTCCTTCTACCGGCCGGCCGATGAAGGGGGTTCTTAGTCTTGATTACCTTGCAAGAACACACAAATCAAATAAAAGAGTGGATTAGCCAAAGGGTGTAGTATCAAAGTTCTAAGATTATGAAATTAATCAAATTGAACATGAACATGAACACACCTTGTGTGTTTTGGTTTTAAACCCCTAAGAGGAGTAACAAGGTTTGAAAAATATGGATGCAATGCTAAGCAATGATATGTAGAGTATGAGATCTAACAAGAACTAGAGGGAGGGAGGATGTGTGATGATGTTACGAAAATAACAACTAAATAACTAAAGGAAGGATTCCTTTCTGCTGTGCGTGCAGCAGTAAAGGGAGGAGAGCTTCAGTATGCGATGGAACTGCAGTGGTTCATCTGTGGAAGAAGAAGAGAATCGCCTGGAAGGAGAGCTCGTTTGGATGAAGAACCTGCAAAACAAATAAGACACTCTTCTCTCTGTCAGCTCTGCTCTCTTAATGATGATCTCTCTCTCTGTTCTTTCTCGCGCGAAGAGACCCAGGAGGGGTATTTATAGGGCTAAGATCCTTGGAGAACAAGGATTAAAACAAGGTAAAGATCTTCCATCAAGAAACTCCCTTCCCAGTCGAATACAAGGCTTAAAATGAGGAAGGAACCATTACTGGAAAGAAGCAGGCGAAAGGGAGACGGAATTGAAAATGACGACCCCATGAAGGGCGTCAATTAAAAATGACGACACATCTAAAGGTGTTAATTAGAATAACGACTCTCATCAAGTCGTCAATTCCTGGATTTAATTATAGAAACAAATAACTTTCCTTATTTAAAATTATCAACTGACGCTTGCCAGACAGACGTCAAATAATCAACGCCTTTATGAACGACGTTAATTCTTCAATTTTCATTTTATTTGAAATTTGGAATTTTTAGTAAATCCAGAAAATGACGCCCATATTGGTAGTCGTCCATTGTTAAAAGAGGCGCCCTTGGCCATGCCGTCAATTTAAAGAGCGCCTTTGATCAGGGCGTTAATTCCAATTTCCCAAGAAAAAAACAAGGAATCACAATTAATTTATAAAAAATAGAAAAACTTCATATTAAATCAATATTGAAGTCCGCTTTGGGGCATCACATGGTGACATGAGATTTACTCAACATAGCATCAATTTTAGCGTGTCTACATTGTCGAGTCTGGCCACTCCAGCTTGAGGTTATCCAGCCCTTGAGGTGTTAAGATTGTGGTTTAAGGTGTCGGAGCGGGTGTTCTGATCGAGAGGCACGCTCGGGTGAGCGGAGGATCTTCTCGTGGTCTGTGGTGTCAGAAATGACGTGTCGGTCCCGATTGTTTTATGGATTTTGAGGCAGGATTGGGCAGAGATGTCCCAGTGAGTTCTAAGTCCTGTGCTTCTGCGGGTGAAAGGGTTATGTTCACCCTGGATTTCGGTTGAGATGTGAAGGTTCCGTGGTGAGTTTGAGACTCGAGGATGAGCATTGACGGTTGTCGATTATGGCTCATGTTGCGGCTCTTGGCGTGGTGTGTTACAGTTCGAGGAATTGTAGTGGTGGTGCGTTGAGAGGTGCTGTGATTATGGTCCGACGTGACACTCGTCGAGTGTGTCGGAGGCGCTGACCTGAGGGAAGCGATGGTTTTCTCGGTGCTGGAAGGTGCTGTTCCCAGCATGTGCGAGGTTCAAGGTCAGGTCGAGCGTGGAGATTCTTCCATTGGTCGGAGGTATGTTGGTTTCTCCTTTGGTTGGAGAGGATTGTGTTTGGCTAAGGTTCATCGTCTTGCATTGCGTGTCCGGATTGGTTGGCCTTCGCGTGCCATAAAGTCCGTGCGAGATGTGATCCATGTTTTGGCAAGGTGGTTACCTGTGAGAGTTGTGCCCATTTCCCCTGGTATGTAAGGGTGCTGGTGCTGTTCCGGAAGGATGAGTGCTGGTTGGGCGGTGTTCGCATTCTTGACGGATCGGAGCCTGCAGAGTTGTAGAGGATTGCCAGATTTGGGAGTGAATCTGTGCTAGGGGTCCGAGGTAAGGGAGCTTTCCTCACCCTATTTTCTGAAGTTGGCCAGTCAAGTTGTGGATTGTCGGGATGGCGAGTCCCAAGTTGCCGTGTTGGCTATGCGTGTGGATCAGAGTACGTAGCAAAAGCCTGGTGGGCCCATGACCCACAGGTCAAGGATCGTAGCTCGGGCTGCTACGGGCTGATTCCTAAGGTTGCGTTGAGCATTGAAGAATTGGTTCCTCTGTGTGAGACATGTTGTTGCCGTGCTGTTGCTCGAGGTATTATGGTTCTTGGCACTAGCAGGATGGAGTGTTGGGGGGAAAATGTTGGCAAGTGTGCCGCGTGAGTACCCTGTTCATGTGATGAAAGCTGTGTCAGGCGTCGACGTTAGACCTGGATGGGGTTGTTAAGGATGTCGCCTGACGGAGGTCGAGGACGTGTTGGTCAGAGTCGGTGGTTTGGTGCCAGACTTGTGTTGCAAGCTGTGTTCTCGGATGAGATCGTGTTCTAGAGGAAGTGATCTCTGAGAGATTTTGGGTTCTGGTTGGTAGCTGCGAGTGACTTGTAAGGCTAGTCTCATAGTCGACCATGGTAAGATGTGTATTGTTGGGGACCCGTCTGCATTGGTCGCAGCGTTGGCGACCAAGTTGCTGTGAGATTGGGTGGCACTTTCCTCCCCTAGAGATGTGTGCCATGAATTGTTCTGGTGGTGTCCCATGGCTCTGTGGTAAGGGCGGAATCGTGATTGGGAGGTGTCCGCTTGGATTGTTTAAGATAGGATTCGATGAGGCAGGACGAAAGAGTGACGCCTGTGGGAGGAGGACTTTGGAAGAGTGGCGTTGGAATGGTGGTCCTTGGTCTGTGACCAGCATGGGAGGATTTCCCTGTAAGTCTGAGTCGAGCGAGACAAGGATTGAGAACTCCAGAGTCTTGTCGTTGGTTTCATCGTGCTCCCCTGAGACGGTTGAGTTGACACGATGATCGAGATCAGATGCGGTGTCCGAGAGAAGCTCGGCTTGAGATGTGGTAATTGTCTGTGTGAGTCAGTAGATGGCCTATTATGAGTTGGATCATGCCTGTTGGGCCGACGAAGGTTTCCCGTTGACGCTTATCTGGCGACTAGTGGATGGTCTTTTCACAGACAGAAGATGTTGTTGGTTGTGCATCGTGAATAGTGAGAGCCGTGCATTGGTGAGGCCTTTGGTGGTCGTTTCCGTGATGTGCTTTCTCGGAGGGGATCTGGGCTTTGTCGAACTTTGTCTTCTGGCAGAGTTGGCCCAATGATATGTCTGGCTTTCGACTTGCCATGTGTGAGGTAATCCTTGGCGCTGAGCTGATGATCTGATTACGGTCTGTTGAGATGGCTGTGTGAGCTGATGGAGGCTCTATATTAGTGGTTCCCTTAAGAGGGGTGTGCGATTGGTCAGCAGATTGTGAAGCTGATGTGTGAATTATCTGCTGACCATAGGATGGATCGGTAGTCGTTTCTCGTGACGAGGACTGTGTCTCCTCGGTGAGCGAGACGGTAGCAGTAGTGCCATGATTGGTCTTCCTTATGACTGAGGTGATGCCAGACTGTGTCCTTTGGTGTGCCTGCTCTGATGCCCGGTGTGCGCGGCGTGCGGAGCGAGGTGTTGTTCATGATTGTAGTATGGCTGTGTCCCTCAGGTTAGGAGCTTTCGTGAGAATTGAGGTTTTTCTATGCTGGGGCTGTGACAGCATTGTCAGTTGGTTCGGTGTTCTTCCCCTGTGACTTGGCGCTTGTCCTGAATTTCGAGGATGAAATTTGTTTAAGGGGGGAGGGCTATAACACCCTAGATTTTTCAGATATTGTTCGATTGAGATCCTTGAGTTTTGGATCGCTTTCGTGGGTCCCAGATTGAGTTTAGCGATTTACGTGTGTTTTTGCCTATCGGACCTTCGGAACCTCGTGTAGGGTGAACCGTTGCGTTCTTCGACTCCGGGGCGTTATCACGACGTTGTGCATTTTTTCGAGGATCGTGGGGAGTATTTTTATCTATTTTTGACATTTTCCAGAATTTCTGGATTTTCTTATAAATAACCCCTTCACCCTTTCTCTCTCTTTCTCTCATTCTCTCTCCCTCTCTCTTCTCTCACGCTCTCCCTTCTCACCCTCTCTTCTCCGGCAGCTGACAGAGCGAGGCACGGGCGAAGCAGGGCAATGCGGGAGAGGAGGATGGCGAGGATGGGTCGAGGATCTGGGGACGGAGGTGCGGTGAAGCTCGGCCGTGAGTTCATGTCTCGGCGAGGGTTTAACGGCGTTTTCTTCGTGGATCGGCGTCCACGGTGCGTCAAATCTTCGGTAGAGGTAGGGAGATCGATCCCCAGCTCGTGTATTTTCATTCCCACAATTTTGGTAGGCCGTGGTGAGCCGAGCAGGCTTATTTGAGCATTTTGGGGAAAATACATATTTTTGGGGAGTGAGCCGGATTTAGCGTTTTAATCATATTTTTGTGGTTTAAATGGGTCCTCTTGGTGCTAGAGAGGTTGGGGACTAGCTTCCCCTTATTTTTCCCTTCACATGGGTATGAATGGGGCGTGGAATGGGTTTTCCCACGGTTTCTGCCATTTTCACGCTCGGGACGATCTAGCGGTCGTTCCAGCGACCGCTAGGGTGCAAGCAGTCATGTGGAGACTGCTAGGGCCCCCCTTATGTCGGTTCGAGCCTTGCGGTCTCGTGATGGACCTCCAGGGTTTCCTAAGCGATCTCGCGACAGACCGCTAGGCTCTGCTTTACGGTCCAGGGGTGACCGTTTGTCCGTGTTATGGGTCAGTCGAGATCGGTGGGGTAGCGGTCTCGCGACTGACTGCTAGGCTACGCCTAGCAGTCAGAGTGACGACCACTACTCTTCCTGGCGGTCCTGTGGGGACCGCTTGATGTTTTTAGTGTGCTGGATTCCTTGCAGTCTTGGCTGGACCGCTAGGCCAGCCCTTGCGGTCCAAGAGTAGACCACTAGTCTCCCTAACAGTCTAGAGAGGACCGCTAGGTGATTCTTCATGCTCACCGTGTTCGTTTTGCGTTGTGACGGTCTCTGGTCGACCCGGTTGTGACCTAGTGGTTGACCTTCGGCCTCGTGGATGTCCCGGATACCCCGTGGGTTCGGTGTTCGTATTTCTGGGATGTTTGGAGGTACCGTGTTACCTCGATTAGCATGCCCATAGATTTAGAGGGTCCGAGTAACCCTATGTGTGTTCTGGGCTTTCGTGTTACGCTTGATCGAGTCACCGTGTAACGGTGTGAGTGCGGTGGGGTTTCCCCGCATGTCGTGGGTTTCGCCGGAAGATGGTTCCCGAGTGGGCCAAGTGTATGGCCTTGGAATGCGAGTCCAGTCATTCAATCTGGGGCTGGAGGTTTCTCACTTTTCCCTGTGATGGAGAATCAGTGTGACGGCTTGTGAGTTGCCTTGGGAATCGTGCATCTATGCTTTCTGCATGGGCCGTGTGTGCGGCCTGTGGACTGTGAGTCCAATTTCCTAGCCTGGGGATGGAAGATTTCTTAGTCCCCTTTTTGAGGGAATGGTCTCAGCAGTTGTGAGCTGCCTTGTGAGATATCGTGCCGAGGTTTCTGACCCTAGGGCTAGGGTAGATTGACGACGTGGAGCCGTTCGGTACAATGGTCTTGACCCCGAGTCTTGTGACTCAAGGACCGTTGAATTTAGTGAGTCTAGAGGACTGTCCACAGTCTAGTGGCTCGGAGCCACTTGGTTCTCCTTGACTTTAGCACAGGGTGCGTGCGTGTTTCTCGATGTTTCTCTTTGGAGAATGGTCACATCCGTGACTCCCCACTAGTTGTAGCCTTCCGACACGCGAGCTATCCCACCGGGGAGTGGTGGCGAGGCTACCCCAGAGAGACGATTTTTAGGCTGGTTACCGTCGGGTCCCACGTCTTGCAGCCGTAGTCCGGCTGAGGGGAAAATCAGTCAGAGGGCCAGACCTAGGACGCATGGTCTATTTATGCATACGTGGTTGGGGGTAGTTGGACCCACGCTGACGAGCGCGACCCCAGGTAGTTCTTGTTCTATGGTTACTTGTACGGTGTCCCCGTTCTGCCAGGGTGTGATGAGGGGGACACCTGAGGCACGGTCTAGGATGCCAGGGGACGCATCTGGCCTTACTTCTGGTGGGCAGGTGCTCCCGTCACGTGAGGCGTGACTCTCCTGTCTTTGATTTCTTTTCCCGTCTGCGAGACGTGGCTTTCCGGACTGTTCCTATGTTTCCGGGGTAGTAGCCAGGGTGCTGGTGGCTTTACCGGGGCTTCGTTCTATTACAGTTGTGTTCGTGACCAAGCGGTCGTGACTTGACCTGGGACGGCATGTCCATGTTGGCCTTGTCCTGGGAGGCAGGCTTCTACGGCAGGGTTGCCGTGAGTGTTTCCTCGGTAGGCTTGGTGTTAGAGTGGTCCGGTTCCCGATGGTGAGATAGGGAGTTCCTTCTTCCCCGTTACCGGTAGGAATAGCTATAGAGCCGTGGTCTTATCGGCTGCCGCGGGTTGGTGAACGGGTTCCCTTTGCCGTAGTTGTTACTCCACCGCCGTTGTTGTTGCTTTGCTAGTGCTGCTTTCCTTTCCGCTACCGCCGTTGTTTTCAGTTGGGGTTCCATGGGACCCCTACTGAGTCTCTATTTGGAGACTCATCCCTACTTTTCAGGTGCGGCGATTCTTCCTTGAGGTTCGAGGGCATTGCATGGAGGTCCTTAGCTGCCAGCTCATCGGGCTGAGTGTTCACTTGACATGTGGTACATTTTACTACTTTAGCCTTTACTTTCTGTTGGACTGGACTCTGTTGTAGTTTATTTATTTATTCCTATTAATTATTGAATTGTCATACTTTATTTCTTATTTCTTTGTACCTCCACACTCCTTTTAGCCCTTCCGAGCCCTCCCGGCTCGTGGGCGGTGGGCCATGATTCGAATGGTATCGGGTTCTCCCCAGTATCCGGATCTTGGGTCATTACACCATGTCTCATGTAACATAGCCTTGAGAGCCGTCGCTAATGTCTCCGTGGAGACCTATTTTTCACCCTTAAGAGGGTATATGTCACCCATAGAAGTATATTTGTCAACCTTATGTGTGCATTTGTCGGCCTTAGCTTCTTTTGCTGGCGGGTAAACACAAGTTGACTTCCCCTTCATGCAGCTTTAACACTTCACACATATTCAGCGCTACAACCTATTTTTCACCCATAGAGCGCTATTTGTCAGACTTACTTGCCTATTTGTCACCACTAATGAGTCATTTGTCTGTCTTATCTTCCTGCCTTCCCTTGTATGAATCTTAACAGATTTGTGACCCATTTCTAAAGAATTAAGACTTTGACTGCACTGACTTGGGTTGACCATTTCCTTAGCTCCATTGACTGTGCATTGACTTAGTTGACCACATTGACTTTTCTTCAGTTCTTTAAAAAATAACTGGCTTTCACCCTGTTCTATATGCAACTGTCAACCTGCTCTTTGTGCAATTTAGAAGTAAACTACACACACAAAATCATTATAGCTCCATGCATGATTCTACATCTACAAAACACATTGACTATATATCCACATGAAGAGTATACATGACTCATGGTTTTGACAGTGTGAAAACACAGGGACACAACACTAAGAATTTAAATAAACATACCCACAGCAGTTGGTGGGGGCGGTGCACTCTATGTAGCTGGTGCAGAGACATAAAATATCGTGAGCAAAACAAAGTGCATATTCACTACTCATTTATCTAAGAATTTAAATAAACATACCCGTAGTTGTTGGTGGGGGCGGTGCACTCTGTGTAACTGGTGCGGAGACATAAAATATTGTGAGCAAAACAAAGTACATATTCACTACTCATTTATCTAAGAATTTAAATAAACATACCTGCAGCACGTGATGGGGGCGGTGTACTCTGTGTACCTGTGCCGAGACATAAAATATCATGAGCAAAATAAAGTGCATATTCACTACTCATTTATCTAAGAATTTAAATAAACATACCCGCAGCAGGTGGTGGGGACGGTGTAATCTATGTACCTGGTGCAGAGACATAAAATATCATTACCAAAATAAAGTGCACATTCACTACTCATTTATCTAAGAATTTAAATAAACATACCAGTAGAACCCCTCCTGGAACTACCTCTCCTCGAAGTCCCGGTACGACCTCGAACCATCTAATTATTGACAACAATTAAAGTAGTGCATATTAGTCCATAACTAATTACGAGGAGAGGTGGTAAGTAATAATGATAAGAAGTGTATATATGTTAACTTTCTTACAAAATATTCAATCAGTATCTATTTCATCTTCCGATGCTGAAGATATATCAAACTCATTGTCATCTTCCTCATTCTGACTAGATTCATACGCTTCCTCCTCAGAGGACTCCTCGTGCCCAACAATTGCTTCATTTAGCTCAGTTGAATCGACTTCTTCCACTTCATCCTCTATAGACAACCGAAGTGGATCGTTAGATTCGATCAGATGAAGATTAGAAGCAACCAACTCTACAGTGTCACCCTCGTCTGATTGAAAAAATTCGGCACTAGAATCTTCTGAGATAGCTTCAATCAGATCTAACTCATCATTAGGCACAAGCCTTGGTTTTACCCTACAGACTGCCCACCAATCTTTATTCTTGGACGATGAATAACTTGAATAATACACTTGCTGGGCTTGTGCGGGCAAAATGAACAGCTCATAGGTATTCAATTTGGATCTATGTTTGACATCGACAATCCCATATATTACGTCATTTCGAACTGAATTAGGATCAAGCCAATTACACTTAAAAAGGAATATATGGTTGTCTTGTCTGAGATACTATAATTCTATGACCTCCTCAAGAATACCATAGTAATCAAGATCATTTTCATTGTATGTACTACCTTTCATGCATACGCCGCTATTCATCGTAGACTTATTTCGTCCATAATCTCTGGTGTGAAATCTATAACCATTCACAAAAAAACATGGATAGACATGCGCGACCTTTGAAGGTTCATAACTTATCACTCGTACTCTTTCATCAGTAACATAACCTTCTTCAACTTATGAATATAAACCATATTACTTTAAAATTAGGCATACACCTTAAGCTTTGTGGAACTTAACTTCGGCACTTACTTGACCTTTAAGCCATCTGGCAAAAGATCTCTCTCGTTCCTTTTGAACCTCCATGTCATTGAGGCGTGGACATTGAGTAATTAATTCTGAATCAAATTACCTGCAATGATGAATGCAACATCACCGTAAATGGGAGGAAGAGCGTCAAGAAAATTATAAAATTTAGCACCTGCGAAGTTGAGGACTCACTCAACATAAGGTTCAATTTCAGCACAGTTCAGGAGAACATATATCTCTGCGGCCAACAACTCTCTGTCCTCTAATATGTGATTCGAACGTCTGAATGCACGTCCTGAATACTTAAATATGGACAACCGGTCGGACGGACCTACCTCTCCTCCATCATCATTACGTGGAGGTCGATTGCGGCGAGTTTGAATTTCGGGTTCGAAGTACATCGAACAGAAGTTCAAAATTTCTTCAATAATATATGGCCCGATAATCGAACCCTCTACTTTAGCCTTGTTACGAACCTTCATTTTCAGGTCATGCATACACCTATGACAACAATTCATATGACAATGACATACAGTGACAATGACACACACATGTAACTGCTGTCAAATAATCAGTAAATACATACTGATTACCTCTCAAATGGATACATCCATCGAAATTGTACTGGTCCTCCAACTTTGGCCTCGTATGGCAAATGGATAATCAGGTGCTCCATGGAATCAAAGAACGCAGGAGGAAATATGTTCTCCAACTTGCATACCGTCGTGACCACATTCTGTTCCATAGTTTACACGTCCCCAAGTTTGAGTTCTAAAAACTGACTCAACTCAGTCAATGCTCCCCATATAGGCTTTGGCAATATGTCACAGAATACAATGGGCAGAAGTCTCTCCGTGAACACATGGCAGTCATGACTTTTCAATCCATATATTTTTTCTTCATTGACATTCACACAATGTGCTATGTTAGACACATATCCATCAGGGAATCTTAATTGCTTCAGCCACTGGCACAGTTCATTGATCTGTGTGTCTTTTAACACATAAGCTCCTTTAGGTTGCACAACTTTGCCCCGTACATGTCGCAATTCCAACTCTGGTCGTTTGCAAAGTATCTTCAAGTCCGCTCGCGCCTTGGCATTGTCCTTTGTTTTGGCTTTCACGTTCATGATGGTGTTGAACATATTATCAAAGACATTCTTCTCAACATGCATGATGTCCAAGTTGTGCCGTATCAAAAGGGCTGACTAGTAAGGTAATTCCCAGAAGATATTTTTCTTCACCCAGTTGTGATCCTCTCCAAATCCACGAAGATGTCGTGTACTACCCGACAATTGCACTATATCTGGTATGTTTTGCACTTGTGCTGCCATTTGTCGACCAGACATCTGTTCCAAGTCTGCTTCATCCATTTCAACTGTGTTCTTAATGAACGAGTCCTTTTATCTTCAGAAAGGATGGTCAATTGGTAGAAACCGTCGATGACAATCAAACCAACATGATTTCTTACCATATTTCAGGACAAATGATTTGGTATCAGCCATACAGTAAGGACATGCCAACCTGCCATGTGTGCTCCAGCCAGATAGCATTCCATATGCAGGGAAGTCACTTATTGTCCACATCAATGCAGCCGTCATAGTGAAATTTTATTTTCTATAGGCATCATAAGTAACAACTCCATCATTCCATAATCTTTTCAACTCATCAATCAGTGGCCTGAGATATATGTCCAAATTTTTTCTTGAATTTTTTGGACTTGGAATCACCAAAGTTAAGAAAAGGTTCTCTCGCTTCATACACAAGCTCGACGGAAGGTTGTATGGCGACAGGAACACTGGACAACATGAGTAAGACGCCACTGAACCTCCAAAAGGGTTGAAGCCGTTTGTGCATAAACCCAGCCTAACATTCTGTGGCTCGTGAGCAAAAGTAGTATAAGTACAATTGAAATGAGCCCAAGCTTCACCATCGGCGGGATGACTCATTATGTCATCTACACGACGTGATCTTTCCGTGTGCCATATCATATGCCGAGCTGTCTTTGACGACATATACTTTCGCTGCAATCTGGGCGTAAGAGGGAAGTATCACAGTGACTTGTAAGGCACATCCTTTTGCTTTGAATTATCCCCTCTCTTAGGTTTAAATCTATCATGCTGAAAAATATCACATGATCTTTTATCAACATTACATTCATAATATAGCATACAATGATTAGGGCATGCATCTATTTTTTGGTATCCAAGCCCTAATTCATTGACCATCTTCTTTGCACGGTAAAAATTTTTAGGCAGCTTCTCATCTCGAGGCAGCATACTCTTGATAAAGAGGAGCATACGGTCAAAACAACTCTCACTAAGGTAAAATTTGGATTTCAAATTCAACAACTGTGAGACAGCGGACAACCGAGTGTGATTTTCACAACCATCCCACAGCGGCTCATCAGCATCCCGAAGTAACTGATAAAATCTTTCAGTCGTCTTATTTGGTGGTTCTTCGTTGTACACGAGTTCCCCTTGCACATTAAAGTTAGGGCCATCAGCATCGATTACCATGTCTGGATAGGTACTTGTGCCTGCAACATTGCCGGGCTCATACGACTGTGGATGATTTGTCTACCTCTCCCCCAAACTATTCAACTAACATAATAAGCATGAAAGTATGAACAAAGGGGCGATAAGAGATAGAAGAACTGATTGTGATCGCCACCAAGGTTGCAGCAACGCCAAAAGGATGAAGAGATGAGAGGAACGACGCCGTGTACCTTGGAAAAGATGAAGACTTGATCGCGCTTAAGGAATGGGGTGCGGGGAACTTGTGGAATCAGACCTCTTCTCCTTCCAGCCGGCTAGAGGAAGAGGGCCTCACGTCCTATGCATGCTCTCCTGCAAAACAAAGTCAAACAACAAGAGAAAAACCCATTAGAAACTATGAGTGTAGCATCAACTCCCGAAGTAGTAAAATAGAGGTAAAGATTGAGAGAGAACCCACTGGGGGAGGTTTTTAACCCCTGTGGAAGGGTGCAAATAATAGGTGTGTGTGTGTGTGTGTATTATGATGAGAATGCAACAAAGATATGGAAAAATCATGCAGCACAACTGCAGGAATATGCTATGCAATATGAAGAAAAGTGCAACAGGGTGCAGAAAATAGTGATTTGTGATGATTTGTGAAATTAGGAGGGGAATAACTAAGAGAATAAGGAGAGATAGGAAGCCATTGAGCGTGGAATTGAAAGATAATACTTTCCTCTTCATACTAGGGTCGAAGGAGAAGGTAGATGACGTAGCATGGCTTCGCCCCGAACCGAGAAAGAGCCCCCCTTCGCCACCTGCGAACTGGGCATCTATTTATAGAGTATCAGGAAAACCCTAGGGTTTAAATCCGAGGATACTAAGCCAAAATAGAGATATAGATTGATAAGCCTCATAGATAATAGTTGGAATATATCCCCAAGGTGGATTAGAATCAATATGGAGGGATATTCTCGGAGAAAATGGATCAAACAAGGGTTCTAAAGAGTCCTCGGGCGAAGAAATCGGAGTTCAAGAGGTTCTGGATTCTCTGTTGGGCAAACGGTCTATCGCAGGACCGCCAGGGTAGCAAACGGTCATGGGAGGACCGCAAGGGGACACCAAACGGTCATGGGGGTGACCGCAAGGAGACAAGAGCTGAAATGGGCAAAATGGGCACAAATAGGTAGGTAGCGGTCTTGCAGAGGACCGCTAAGGTCCTTTACCGGTCTCTCCTAGACCGTTAGATGAGGAGGTGCTCCAACTTCTGTCCGGTCGACTGTTTGTGCTCTAAATTGGCCCAAAACGGTCCCGAAAGTTAGGGAATTGAAGATAAAAGCTTCCAAAGCTCAATGGGCTTGAAAAATGGTTAAGAAATGGACTCAAAATAGTCTCAAAGAAGGCTCCAAAATAATGGTTAATTTAGGACATCACGGAGGTGAATAAGAGAAATAACTCAACTTACAGGCTAAAAACGGGTGTCAACAGATGTCCCTCCTTGATGTCCGCTTTGCAAGGGAGTGAGCGAAAGCGACGCAGAGGTGAAATGGAAAGGAGATGGAGTGAAAGCATCAGCGCCGTGAAATCGAGATGAAGCAGAGATGAAGTGGAGAGAATTGAAAAGTGGGCATCAAGGCAAAAGACACCCGTCACAACCAACAAGCGATAGGAATTCTCCCGAAAACACCGAACTAACCACCCGGAATGGATGACGCGGATGAGACATGCCTGGAGAACTAAACTAAAGAAGGAAAGGGAAACATGACCAACCTCATTGGGGGACACAATCCACGGACAATGAGGGGATCAGAAGAACACAGTTGAAAAGCTGGAAAAGGAGAAAGTAAAACTGAGATAAAATCTAGACAGGAATCACGCTGGCCAACTAGACCAAGCGGGAAGATCAAAGAAATCGTTCAAATTCAGAGTAGAATGAAGAATCTCTTATCCAAAGGAACTGAAGTGCAACTAACCACTGCTGAGGAGAAAACCTTGAACGGATCACGAGACGTGAATGCTCAAAATGACATGATGCATGCTGGGTTAAAATAAAGAAATCATCAAAATGAATGTAAAGAAAGAGAAAAATAGAAAGAACTAAAGAATAATATTGCTAGACTGAGCAAGATGGGGTCAAGAGTCTTCTTGTAACCATGGAGTGCGAGACAGAGTCCATCGTCCCCCACCCGACTCAACCGAGCGGCTTATCCAACGATTAACCGTATGCTCCTAGATCATCATCATTTTTGTTAAAGGGGAACATCAGATCTCAGAACACACGGACAACCAGCCGGTCCTTGAGAGGCTATAATAATGTAGATACCATATAGTAATGCAACAAAGAGAAGGGATAGAGAGCCATACCTGACTTACCTTCCGAGCGAAACGACATTTTTTTTGGATTTTCAACATTTTTATGAGTTTTTTCAAATAGGACAATAAACAATAACAAGTGAACAAACATGAATATGAACCAAACACAACATAATAGGGATGTACAAAATATAGTGAAAATGAACTAAACATAACATAATGAGGATGAACAAAACATAACAACATAACAACACCACAAGAACAAACGGCAAGCGTGCGTGGGATTGAAGACACGGTGGGACACAACAACACGTTGGGACGGCACGCGCGGTGGGACAAGACCATGGTGGGACAAAGACACGTGGGACGACAACACCACGGGGGTAAAAGATACGGACAACACATGTGGGATGATAGCAACAACACATGGCATGGCAACACAGTGGGATGAAAACATAGTGGGACAAAAATATGGTGGGATGAAAACATAGTGGGATGAAGAACATGACAGACACGGAGGGACAAAAGAACACGTGTGACAAGGACATGGAGGGACATAAACACGTGGGACAACAAACCACGGCGGGACAAAAGACACAAAAATACGCTCTTCAATCAAAGCCCAAGATCAGATGAAGCAGAATCACTAGGTTCATAATCGTGAGGCAATGCCCTCTCATGGATACATGATGATGCGAGGTAAGCTGTAGCTGAGAAGGACACATGCTTTAAAACAGATCGAGAGATAATATTGAAGAATGAGAACATATCAGAAAATATGGACAAGAGATAGAGCTAAAGACATGGAGCCAAGAATTTTGATCACCTGTAATCTGCACACTTAATAAACATATCATATCTATCCTCAAAAATAAAATAGACAGAAATACAAAAAAAAGGGAATAGAAGACATATATTTTTAGATTTTTGATTTTCTTGATTTTTTTTAGATTTTGACAATATCTAATTTTTTTAGAATTTTGAAGTATTTGATTTTTTTGGAATTTTTGACATATCTGATTTTTTTTGGAATTTTGAAGTATTTATTTTTTATGGAATTTTTGACAATATCTGATGATTTTTTTTATGAATTTTGACAATAAAGCAATCTGCAGCACCCAAGACGGGCTCTAACTATTAGCCAGGGATCGTCATTCCTCCCCCTTTCATTAAAGATTTCTCTTGGGCAGGGCGTTGACGTGTCGAAATGTTTGTCGTTAAAAACATGCGACAATCAATCAAAATACCGAACACACAATATAATACAAATTAACTGTAATACACTGGTGAGCACGGGTCGAATCCACAGAGAGGTTATGTTTGAAATTGAAAACTTAGAATTTCTTTTTAAAGTAAAAATGAATGAATGTTTTTTTTTGTTTTTTTTAGAATTTAAATGAACAGGAAATAAATCTAAAGAAATATGGAGGGTTAAGAAATAGAAGTATGGAAATCTAGAGAAAAAATTTTAATCTAACAAAATTAAATACGAAATAAAACTAGATGAAGTGGGATATTTTTGCGGCCGTGGTATGATAACGTCGTCGTCTCATCGAGTCTTTGATTTACGCGTTGTTGAAAACAACCACGTACACTCGACCGGAGTTACGGAATCGCTTCTCTTGACCGTCTTTAGAAGAAATTTAAAAGATGATAGAAACATAATTTTAGAGAGATTAAAGAGAGATGGGAAAAGATTGTGTGCAACAAAAGGAAGAATTGAATAAAAATAACACCAGAATTAACCTTAAATTAAACCAACTCACAAGTGCATACAAATTGTAACAAGAACAAAATAAATTACAACAAGGCTAGAACAATAAGAGAGAGAGATAGAAAGGGAAAGCCTATTCCTAACAATAAGGAAACATAAATGAAGGGGAGCTTGAATCTACGTATGTGTAGAGAGGAGAGGAAGAGCCTTCCCATGCCCTCCTTTTATAGGGCCCAAAGTAGCCTCTGTTCCTCATTATTTTCCATGTGAACACTTCTGAAATTTTTTTCTTCCCACTTTCATTGAAAATCAAATCTCACCATCCTCTTACTTTCTCTCTTTTATTTCTTCTCCACGTCAAGAGGCCTGCGTGAAGGGCCGCGTTGACCTACAACCGTGCTCGCCGCTCTCCTCCCGCCGCGTGCCGACGTGCCAACATCCGTGCCCGCGTGCGCCACGCGGTGCCCCACTCGTTACTTGTGCCGGCCATGCGTCCGCGCTCGCGTGCGCGTTGACGCCGCACTCGCTCGCCTTCCCCCGCTCGCCAGCGCCTATGCCTGCGTCACCCGTGCCGCGTCGCGCCATCGTCGCCCGCTCACCTTCGCCCTGCGTCGACACAAGCGCCTGCTGGCGCGTTGACCACGCGCCACCCTGCCGACCACCCTGCATTATCGACCGTGCCCGCGTGAGACACGCGGGCACCATCCTCCTCATGCGAATGGGCCAAAGGCCCATTCGTGCATGTGCCATTTCATGCTATTATTATTTTTTGCTTTGTTCTCTTTGAACTAACACAATTGATCGTGGGCCTTTGGCTCATTTGCAAAGGGGGCTTGGGTTATGGGCCTTTGGTCCATTTCGTCAACATTTATGCAGACTTTTCTTGCCGCTTTCCTCATCGTACCGAGTTCCTACAAAATATTATCATAATGTAATTAAATTTCGTAAACTAACTATTTTGATCTGACATTATGATTAAGTGTGATAAATGCATAGTGATGAATATTAAAGCTCAAAAAAGTGTGTTATAACATAAATTAACATGTAAAAATGCATACTTATCACACCCCCCAACTTACTCACTACTAGTCCCTTAGCAATGTAAACAATTTTAATGGTTAGGACCAATAAAAGTTTAAAATATCCAAACCTCATTTCCAGAGCATCATTCATAGAGTTGACGTAGGAGTAGGATTTCCGGATCAGTTAAGCGCACTAGCCTTAAATGAAATAATAATGGACATAACTGAGAATACACTCAAAGTTCAATAGCACTCGTGTTCATGAATTATAAATCCACAGCCAGACAATTGCATCCCTCATATTGATATTCCAGATAGGTGTCATTCAACTCTATAGTTTTCAGTTCGGAACATTGATCATGGTAGCTTTCACTCTACCTTGTTTCATTTTTTTTATTTATTTTTTAAACACATGGTGCTGCACATTTCTTCACCGTTTGACGCAAACCTCATCTCTTGTCTTAGGAGAAGCAAACCCTGTTACTAAGATTTTTTTTTTTGTCGTGAAGGTGTGATTTTCACACTTGATTTGGCAGGTAGCTTTTCCCAAAAAATCTCGTCACTAAAAAATGTAAACTATCAGACACCACACTTAAATAACAGAAGGCTTGTCATGCTTCCTTCATTAGTAAGTGATTTTCTTTTTGCCAGTGCTAATGGACTTTTTGAAGATTCTAAGTCAGTTTCTCCAGGCTAAATTACAAAACAATCTCCATCATCCCTCTCCATAGCCTCTTCCATTCCGGATTCCCTTTGGTGAGAGCATGAATCATGAAAACTCAATTGGGTTTTTTGTTAGTTTTTTTTTGTGGAAAAATGAGGTTGTATAAGAATGCAACATGATTTCTGGTCCCCCCAACTTAAATGATATTGTCCTCAATGGTATGAACAATATGGAATAATGAACAATGCAAACATTATGTTTTTGGGAAAGAACGGGACAACCTTAGAGAGGTGAACTTCTACGGGCATCCTTGCTTGAATAAAAGTAATACTTGGCTTTTAAAGACTAGACATAGGTGCAAGAGATCTTATCCCTCCTCCCAACTTATCATTTATTCACTCCTGCAAAAGAAAAATAAAACCACAATAAAAACTTGGGTTGCCTCCTAAGAAGCCATTTATTATCACATAAAAATTACTAAAACTTTGGGTTGCCTCCCAAAAAGTGCTAAATTTAACGTCTTCAGCCAGACGCAATGTAGCTCACTAACCAACGTGTGACATTCAGAATGAGCCACCAAGTGATCTTGTCCTCCTTGAAATTCCAGCCCTTGTACCATTGGAGGAAAAGATTATGTCCCGATAAATGTTTGCTAGAAGCATGTCAAGGTGGGTCTAGCAATCTGGACGGACCCCCTCAGTCAGAGAATGATGGAGAAATTATAATATCTTCAATTATAAAATATTCCTCTGTATTTTGAAGGTCTTTATAAGTATTAAACACATCAATGCGGACCTTAATTTCCCTAAGCTTTTCTCCCTCATCCTCACTTTTAGGATTTACTTGCGTATTGAATAGGTGAGAAAGGACGAGAGTGTTATGGATTTTTGGGGAGTCCACCACATGGCCAGTGTCAAGGACGGAGACATAGAGGATCGAGAATGAAATAAGTGTGCACCTCGACACAAGGATTTTGATAAGGCTTAGATGGATGTGACCAGTTGGCTATGTGTAGAATGTTCGGGATGATTTGGGATCCACTAAGGTCAGGGATGGGTAAAAGATCCACATCCTCCCCTAAATTAGGAGATTTCCAGCTAGAGTAAATTTCAAGCGGAAAGTTTGACTCCTCCCTTACCCAAAAAGTCCGGTCCATGCAAACACTCAATTTTCTCTCCACCACTTCATCTTCCTTGTCTGTCACTTGGAACAAGGACTCATCAAATATAGGAAGGGAAATTAAAGGGATTTGATCATCAACAGGCACATCCACTTCCTTTTCCTCTCCCCCCAACTTAGGATCATCATACTCCTCATAGCCCTTTTCAAAGCTAGAATTGGGCGTGGTCTCTATGGGCGGCTCTTCTCTAGCTTCCTCTATATCTTCATGAGGCGCCTCCTCCATGAATTCCTCCATATCAGGGTTGGCAATGCTTTGGATTTGAGGAATCATGGGTTGACTATAAAGGCTTTCATATGAGTCAGACTCAGGAAATTGATATTCAAGATTTTGAGTAGTGTAGCTACATAGTTGATCCATTTCCATGCCCTTGAGATTTTCAGAGAGTTGGTCCAACTGGACTTAAATAGATTGATTTTGAGCCATGATGAGCTCATAAAACTTTTGAGAATTCTCCTCTTTGTTGAAATCTGAGCATGAAAAAGATTGATATGTGGGGTGAGAGTCAGACTGTGATGGATTGGACTTTGAAGGGTGATCAGTCTGACAGTGAGGTGGTAGAGAGTATATGGATTGTCCTCCATATTGGGCGTGATCATAGGAATCATTTGTGTATTGCACCCAATTTGGAAAATTTTGGTCCAGAGGATTTTGAGCTTGATATTGATAAATTTTCCAAGAGGAATTTGACTGGCCTTCCCATCCAAAACTGACTGTAGATGGAAATGAATCATAAGAAGGAGTGGGGAAACCTTGAGGCATGTGAACTCGCTCTTGGGTAATAAATGAATTATAGGCTCCGGTATCAAAGAAGTGAGTGGTTTGGGCCTGCTATTGGGTAAACGACGGAAACTGGGCCATCATAGGTGACGAGATCTCATTTTTGGCCGACCACGAGTATGGACTTTCATAATAAGTCGGGCTGTGTTGGGTGAGAAATGAGATTTGGTTTGAGCAACCACCTACATAATGGGTCGGACTGGCCCATATGTGATCATTGCCATGGTGACTATGTGGTATAAAAGGGTTTTGATCCATGGCTAGAAGTTGATCAAGTTTATGAGCCAAAGAGTCAAACTTGTCTAATTTGTGTGCCCAATCTATAGAAGCGAATTTTTCTCTCACCAAATTTTTTATGTTAGTTTTTAATCATTTTTTTATTTTTTTGAATTATTTTAATTTTCTCTCTCTTTATTCATCTCCTATTTATTTTTTTATGTGTTTTATTTTTTGTTGTATTTTTTTGTTTGTTGTTTTTTGTTTGTTTGCTTTCTTTTTTATTTTTATTTTCACTAAACACAAACAAGTGACAATCAAATTAACCTAAGACTCTTAAGGGCAACCTAGGTCTACAAGTTAGGTTTCACAAAGTGACTAGGTCACCACTAAAGCCTACCCTCTAGTTTGTTCACTGGCCAAGTAAGAGATGGGGTAGTGGGAGGCTTCCCTTGCTTTCGCAAGGTCCTAATTAAAAATCACTTACCCGCTTATAGCGTTTGCCGTTGACCTCTAGCCTTAGACACCAGTTTCAAAACTGAGAATAGACTCACGTGGTACCAAAATCCCAGTGTAATCCTAGGGCCGAGTCTACTTGCTTTTATTAGGCTAGGTGTAATGCAAAATACAAGGATGGTTGTTTTGGGCTAAGGAAGGGTGATGAAATCTCTCCCTTATCTTACTTAGGGGGTATTGCCCTTAAAATATTTTGAAATGAGATACGACAACCAATGTTTAAACAAGATGTTTCAATGTAAGATTAAATGTAAAATGCATGAGCATGATCTTGGAAAAAATTAAAGTGCTCACATTGTCCCCCGCATTCTTCAACAAAAATAAAATGACTGAAAAATAAAAAATTAAATAACTAACTAAGATGCAACCCTAAATGATGCATGTCCTAAACATGATGTTTCTAATCTTGAAATGAAGGTTTTTTTTTATTTTTTTTTGTGATCTAGTTTTTTTAGTTAATCTAAAGCTACCTAGCTAACACACTTTTTTTAGATTTTCTAAATAAAACAGCTACCAAAATGTAGAAAATAAATTAAATCATAAGAGGGAAGATTGAGATACTTACTTGGATCACGATCTCTCGTCCTTTATTTTTTTGTTGATGTTTTTCTTTTTTTTAATGAGATGTAAAAGGGGAGACACACTTCAAGTTTTTTTCTTTTTTTTTAAGGGCAATACCCCCTTAAACATAATTTTTTTTGAAGTGTGTCTCTCCTTTTACATCTCCTTAAAAAAGGGGAGATGTATTTATCACTATGCATTTATCACACTTAATCACAATGTCAGATCAAAATAGTTAGTTTGCGAAATTTAATTACATTCTGATAATATTTTGCAGGCTCTCGGTACGATGAGGAAAGCGGCAAGAAAAGTCTACATAAATGGTGATGAAATGGGCCAAAGGCCCATAACCCATGCCCCCTTTACAAATGAGCCAAAGGCCCACAATCAATTGTGTTAGTTCAAAGAGAACAAAGCAAAAAAAAAATAATAGCATGAATGGGCCTTTGGCCCATTCGCATGAGGAGGATGGTGCCCGCGTGTCTCACGCGGGCACGGTCGACAATGCAGGGTGGTCGGACAATTGATCCTGGGCCTTTGTCTCATTTGAAAAGGGGGCTTGGGTTATGGGTCTTTGGCCCATTTCGTCACCATTTATGCAGACTTTTCTTGCCGCTTTCCTTATCGGACCGAGTGCCTGCAAAATATTATCAGAATGTAATTAAATTTCACAAACTAACCATTCTGATCTGACATTGTGATTAAGTGTGATAATTGCATAGTGATGAATATTAAAGAAAAAAATACCGAGCGCCCGCCTCTCTCCTCCCGCCGCGTGCCAACGTGCTAACGTCCGCGCCCGCGTGCGCGTTGACGCCGCACTCGCCCGCCTTCGCCCGCTCGCCAGCGCCTGTGCCCGCGTCGCCCGCTCGCCTTCACCCTGTTGGCGCGTTAAAAAGTGATGTGTGGTGATAGCCAGATCTAGAGGGGAGGGGTGAATAGATCAGCCCCCTTTTGCCCTTCTTTGCGGAAATAAAAACTAGATACAAAACTAAGACTAGTAAGGCAAGAGATAGTTGATAGCTAGCAAGCTGGATTCACGGATGATGATCAGAAACGTTCCTTCCAAGTATCTAGCATCAGTACCCAATGGAAGACAAACCACAAGACACAAGTTTTAAGGTGCTTCGGTCTCTATCCAGAGACCTACATCCACTCCTCACACAACTCGGTGAGGCTTCACTAGTGCCAATGCACTACCACTGATTCACAGCTTCTAACAGAGAGATCCACTCTCTCAACTCGGCTGCCAAATAGCTTGAGGGTACACAACCCTGAAACCCACAGACCGGTGAACACACCGTCTGTCTTCCTACTCACAGGTAGGGAACAAAGTAAGAGTATTTGTTTTCAAAGAAAAACAAGGTTGTAAAAAGAACAACCAGACATAGTATGACACAGAAACTCTATAAGAGAAGAGAAATCCTATCTGGAGAGGAATGGATGAAGCCTGGCTTCTCTTCGTCTTTCTCCTGGGTCTTCACCGCGACCGCGGTGGATAAGCTCCTCAGCTTTCACTCTCACTAGATGAAGCTATAGGTAGATGTTGTCTCCCTTGCTTTGAGAGCTCCTGAGGTGGAAGAAGAAGATCTGCTTTGTTGCCCTTGCTTCAGCAACACCAAGAAGGAGAGATCTCTCTTAGCTTATCTTCCGACTGCTCTTCACCTTCTACTTTTTCTATGTGTTCAGCTTCTCTTATAACTGGAGCTCCTTCTCTTGCTATATCAGTGGCTCACGGCATCTCTTACGTTGTCCACTGCAGACGCCACACCCAAAATGTCACATCCTCATTATTTGATTAGCTTTCTTAGCATAGTTGACCTTTCCTTGTCGGCATGCTAGTACATGGGTAGGTAGGGAACCAAAACTGTAACGGTACCAGCAACTCAGAGGATGTCTCTGTCAGGCAATAAACTCTCCTGACAAAGTGAGCTTCCTAACGACTTTTCAAGGGCGAGCGGATCCTCCAAGATCGGTTGTGGATCTTGGAAAGCGGACGCTTCCGATTTCAGACCTGTTCAGGGCGATCATGAACGTGTCGACACTTTACACACAGGGTGTCGACACATCCCATTACGATCTTGAAGAACCATGGCTTCCAAGCAAAATAGGTCGACACTTCGTCGGACAAGTGTCGACACGCGCGCCATACTCGCGTGTGGATTGTGCCGTCGTGCTGAGACTTCACTGGGCGGTGTCGGGACATATGCACTAATTAGAGATGAAGCCCGTTGCGCTGGAGCCAAGGTGTCGACACTTTTTTCATAGGGTGTCGACACTTGGTGTAAAACAAAAGCTAGCCAGAGATGGTTGAACCACACTTTTCTTCTACGCGTGTCGACACGTTGTTGGAAGTGTCGACACCTTGCTCACTCCAGAGCTCAACCCGAACTGGTTCTAACTTGGTTTCTTCATGAAGTGTCGACACGTCCAGATGACAGGTCAACACTTGAGTGTCCTTTACTTGAGCTGTCCAAAACACTACTTAAGCAAAATCATTAATCACACCACAACATTCAACAATGAACTGTGGTTTGTTATCATCAAAACCAGGGGACACAACATTCTCCCCCCTTTTGATGATGACAGCCATGGTTCATTATTTACAAGCATTCATAAGCATTTCCAAAGCAAACTTTTCATTCACAAAAATGGTTTCATACAAGGTCATGAATTAGGCAAAATGTTTTCCATTAATATACAAAAAGGATTTCATATACATCCATCAAGGACTATGCATGACCTAACTAGATGCCTGAATCTAGATGCTTGCAACAGACTGGACTTGTCTCCCCCTTTGGCTTTAGCAAGGAGGGGGTGAAGGAGGGGGTTGTTGTGGTGGAGGTAATGTGCTGGAGCTGGTGCTGCCTGGATGCTGAAGTTTATGGGCTTCAAAGAACTGATGCTGCAGTTGCATAACTGTGGCAGCAAGAGAGTCAACTTTCTGAGTAAGTACCTCATCTCTATGTTTAACAAACTTGTGAAGGGTCTTGATATTCTCATTGATGTCAAGCAGCCAGGTGTGTAACATGTCACAGATGTACTCTGTCTGAGCTCTCTGTTGGGTTCCTTGTGGTGAGGGATGAGAGGATGTTGCTTCTGTCGGAAGAGGAGGACACCATTCATCACCTATGTCTGCCAATGTTGGTTGGAGTTGGGTTTTATGTAGACGAATCAGTTCCAAAATTTTAGTACCAACCATATCAAGTTTGTTGTACACAACATTCATTTTGGCTTCAGCTTTGGTGGTGCTGTTCATTATGATTGCTGTATCAGTATGGACATTTTTTGGAAGCTTTAAGGAGGCATCGAGGAGCTTGTTGGAGTCAGCATACACCTTTCCTTTCATCCAATTGGATGCATCAAGTAGCCTTGTAGTATTGGCATGAATTGTCCTTTCCAGATTAGCTGAGGCATTGGCAAGTTGAGTGGTCCCTGCGACCACTTGTTCTCTGATTGATAAGGTCCCTACTGCCACTTGTTCTGCAAGGTGAGTTGAGGTGTCCATCAGCCTTGCATATTTAATGTTTAGATTGCTTTGATCTTCACGGATGTCATAAGCTTGCATGACCATTTCACTTGTTTTTTCTTGAGTTTTAGCATGAATTTCTCGTAGTCTTTTCATGACTCGCCCTGCTCTTTCACACACATTTATCAGGGAGTGCATAAATGCAGATAGTTTGCCATCATACTTGTGTTTGTCTGCGACAAATTTCTCTCATCTGCTGGTCTGGACTTGCTCATAGTGAATCTGTCTTGCTTCCATCCTTTCCACTTGCAGACTGAGCTGTAAAAAGGATGAGTTCATGCTACCAAATTGTGCAGTCAGAAATTTGATTAAAGTTGGGTGAATGCCCATTGGACCTTCTGTGGCAGTAGATGGAGGCCCTCTTAATGATGAGGCTTCAGTGTGGAATTGAGGAGGAGCCTCTTCTTCATTATGAACTGTAGGGTCAGATGGAGGAGTCCGAGGGGGAAGAGTCCCAAATGGTATGATGGGACCAACATATGTGTCCTGAGGTACATCCTACTGCTGCTGTTGTTGTTCCTGGTCAAAGTGAGCATCTACATGGAATTGTTCTTCATGATGTTCTAGATGCTCATCTAAAGCTGGCTGGTCCGGCTGATATTGTGCAGATGTTCCTGTTGAACTGGCTGTACTGGTGGTTCAGGTAAATGCCTTGGTAGATTTCTGATAATTTTGTCACCTTCTTTCTTAAAGTGCATGTAATTCTCAATGAATCTCATGCAATAGACATTGCTCCTGGGGATTTCTTTCGACTTTTCATTGTCTAGAGAAACTCCAACCCTCTAAAATATTGATGTTAGCTGTGCATCATAGGGCAGACTTCTCCTGCTCCGTATACAACTGTCCATAATATGTAGAATAATCTTTGGAAGACAGATCTGATGATTGTTGAACATGCAGAAGAAAATGAACTGCTGGGTTTCTGTTAACCGACTCCTGCCACCCCCTTGTGGGGTAATCATGGTTGTACACATGTGGTGCAGGAGACGCTGTAAGGGAGGAAACCTGTTGGTGTCAAAGTATTTGACAAGAGTTTGGGTTTCATCCTGAGGGTTCCTGGGCTTGCCTGTCAGGATGGTGTAGGCGGTAGACAAATCAATGTCAAATTTAGATTCTATAAGCCCATCTCGGGGAATATATAAAGCTCTGTGAAGAAGCTTTGTTGAAAGTTTGATTTTGACCCCTTTCACCTCAGTCCAAAGGGCTTTGTGGTTCTGGTCATATACTAGGTTTTTGTAGAACTGCTGCACCAAGACTGGGTAGTACACCCTATGTTCGGACAAAAACCTCTTCCACCCTTGGAATTCGAGGAGGGGCAATAGTTCAGGAAAATTATCAAGCATGTGACGGTCACTAAAATCCACATACCTAGGAAACAGTATTCTTGTGGGGTCACTCTCCTCTTCCCTGACAGTGGAAGTAGCACTGGGCTGCTGAGATGCTGGATGTACCTTTCATTTCCCTTTTTCTGTTGCAGACAGGCGTTTCCTCTTGGCCGGTTGTTCTTGCGGCGTTCCCTTGTCGCTGTTAGAACCCTGGGCTTCTGCGGCTCTCCTTTTGGCTGGTTCAGCGGCAGGTCTATCCTCAATGCTCTTTGAGTGCCCTTCCTTGTGTGCTTTCTTTGCTGTAGGAGCTTGAGCAGCGGCCTTTTTGGATGTGGCCGCATCCTTCCTCTTGCCGCGGGTGACCGGAGGAGCCATGGCGAGGGCGGAAGAAAGGAGTAGTGGGTTATTGGAGCGTCGCAGCAGAGAAATGAAGCTAGCTGGAGGGCTAGGATCCACTGCAGAGGTAGAGGGAGGAAGGTGTCGACCTCCGCGTTGGGAGGTGCAGACGCTCCGGAGAAGGGGTTTGCGATAGAAATAGGGTTTGAAATGGTAAAGTAAAAATGAGATGATCACCGTCGAGTTAAAAAGGTAAAGTTGAGAATTTTTCTTTTGAAAAAGAGCACCTTTTAGATAAGAATTGCTAAATTACCCCTGTCGTTATTTAAACGGTTTAAGGCATATAAGCTCAATTTAGAGGAATAAAGGATTAAGAAAAACCGTGTTTTACAACAAATAATAAGATGAAAATATTGAAGTGAAGTCTGAGGTGTCAACCAAGCCTATTAATCCTACTC
This sequence comes from Amorphophallus konjac, assembly GCA_022559845.1. Taxonomy (NCBI): domain Eukaryota; kingdom Viridiplantae; phylum Streptophyta; class Magnoliopsida; order Alismatales; family Araceae; genus Amorphophallus; species Amorphophallus konjac. The sequence continues at coordinate 458,353,673 of CM040118.1, forward strand.
ATTAAGTTCATTGGGCAAGATTGGGAGAAAAAGAAGCAAGTATTGAAGATAAACAAAGATACCCCTTTTATTTGAAGTAAAGTATTGAGTCAGCCCCAAACCATTTTTTTTGATTAAATTAAAACAGTCTGATGTAGCATTCACTTTTTGACGCAAGGAAACACGTTGTTCAGACGCCAAAGTCCCTGGTTACGCAGTATAGCTTATCTTTCTATTCTCTTTTGATCAGAGTTAACAGTCTTCATCATGACTAGATTTATCTGCATTTCATTGATGCAAGGTCTAATTTCTCTGAAGATGATGCCATTGCTCTGAGATTATTGCACTATGGTGTTAGAAGGCGTATTCTCTAGATGGCTTCAGATTAGGGAATTTGTTTAGGGACAATACATGCTAGCATTTCTTAAACCAAGGAGCCTTTTTACAATCAATTTTCAGACGCTTAGGCTATGGTTATTTGCAAAGACTTGATAAATGTTTTAACCCTATTATGAGTGCAAATTTGGTGCAACTTAATGAAATTATCAGCCAAATTGAGGGTCATAAACAATAAACCATTTTCATAATCAGAGGTAGTCCAGAATAACTTAGCCAAGTTTGTAAGAAGTATTAAAAACATTCTCAACTCCCCCTAAATTAATGACCGGTGATCAAGCAATGATTGAAAGCAATGGTTCAGAGGCAAGAGATGTGATGAGGAAATCAAGAAGGTAGTGGTAAGCTAGGGTGAATAGATCAGAATGACTCTCCATTGATCACATACCCATGAGTGGCTGAGTGACAGTGTCGACACTTCCTGTGAGGGTGTCGACCTGCATGTGTCGGCACAGACCTTGACAAACCTGCACAGACCTTCATTAAGGTATCAGCCTACAAATGTCGACACGTTACGAGAGTGTGTCGACCTGTTCAAGTGTTTTTGCACAGCCAGAGTCTCTGATTCTGTTTGTCTTTGATTGCTCCATTTCTGAGATACTCCTACCAGTTGCTGACACTAGTGCCTCTGACTTTCTGATTTCAGTCAGTCCACCATGAAAACTTTCCTTCTTGCTGCCAATGAGAAGTGATTTATTTGATGATAAAGCTTTAAACATGCTCATGCACTCAAGATTAACTAAACATATCTTAATATGCATTTGTGACTCACGGTACTTGGCGGAGGTCAATCCTCACGCATGGTAAGCGTTTCCTGACAGGCGTAGCCTGACTTTCCACAACCCATCATTTGAGATACCATGTAGTCAACATTATGATATGCAATGCAAAACAATCAATATGCACACAAGCTCCCCCTGAATGTGACCACCATTCATGAAATAGTTTATTCAAACAATAGACCAGTTCTAGACAAATCAGATATGCTTGCAACCATCATAATAAGGACAAGTAACTTGTGCATTAAAAAGGAGTAAATAGCTCAAACCTGAGTTGATTGAGGTCTGCATAGACCTAGCTCTCTCCTTAAGGTTGAAAACCTATCATTACTTAAGGGTTTTGTGAAAATATCTTCAATCTGATTTTCTAAGTCAACAAAATAGAGCTCAAAATGATTTTTAAGGACTTCAACCCTAATGAAATGATGCCTAATTTCTATATGCTTAGTCCTAGAGTGCATGACTGGATTTTTTGTAAGATTTATAGCACTTGTGTTATCACATAAAATGGGAACACATCCAAGATCTATTAGATAGTCTTGGAGTTGGTGCTTGATCCACAGTACTTGGGTGTCACAACTCCATGTAGCAACGTATTATGCCTCTACAATGGAGAGGGCAACCGAGTGATGTTTCTTGGAGGCCCAAGAAACCAAACACCCACTCAAGAATTGGCAATAGCCACTAGTGCTCTTGTAATCCAATTTGCAACCAGCATAGTCTGCATCTGAAAATGAAATGAGTGAAAGCTCACAAGATGCAGGATACCATAATCCTAGATCTTGAGTGCCAACAAGGTATCTAAAATACGCTTGACATCAGTGAAGTGGGATTCTCTAGGACTAGACTAAAATTTAGCACAAAGACAAACACTAAACTGAATGTCTGGTCTAGATGTAGTTAAGTAGAGTAATGAGCCGATCATACCTCTATACTTCTTTGCATCCACAAGTATACCTTTTTCATCTGCATCCAGTGAAGTGGCAGTCCCCATTAGAGTTCCTAATGGTTTACAGTTGGTCAAGTCAAACCTTTTCAATAATTCTTTCACATATTTGGCTTGATTGATGAAGCAGCCTTCATTGCGTTGATGTATCTGCAAGCCAAGAAAGAATTGAAGCTCACACATAAGACTCATCTCAAACTCATTAGTCATGAGTTTAGCAAACTCCTCACACATTTGAGATTTTATGGACCCAAACACTATATCATTTACATAAATCTGAACTAACAAGATGTCCTTACCTTGTCTCTTGGTGAATAGTGTCTGGTCTACATTACCTCTTGTATACCCTTGTTCGGTGAGGAATGAGCTTAGTCTGCCATACCAAGCTCTGGGTGCCTGCTTCAAGCCATATAGAGCCCTATCCAACTTATAAACATGATCTTTGAAATGTGAACATTCAAAACTAGGGGGTTGCTCTACATAAACTTCTTCTTTTATCAAACAATTTAAAAAGGCACTTTTAACATCCATTTGCTGCAATTTGATTTTATGGGAACATGCAAAGGCAAGCAAAATTCTAATGGCCTTTATTCTAGGTATAGGGGCAAAGGACTCTTCGAAATCTATGCCAAATTCTTGATTATACCCCTAAGCCACTAACCTGGCTTTATTTCTTATTATCTTACCATCTTCACTTAGTTTATTCCTAAAGACCCATTTAGTACCTATGACAGGTTTTTCTTGGGGCCTAGGAACGAGATGCCACACATTATTTCTTTCAAACTAGTTTAGTTCATCATGTATGAAATTTATCCAGTTGTCATCTTTTAAGGCCTCTACAATATTTTGGGTTCAGTTTGGGACACGAGAGCAAGTTGTTCAATTTCATCCATAATTCTAAAATGAGACCTCGTTTTAGTTCGGTCATGCAGATTACCTAAGATGTTTTCTAAAAGATGATCTTTTAACACTCTTAGATCAGGTTGAGTGTTACCTCCATCTGCATCAGTGATCGGAGCATTGCTTGACTCTCCTTGGTCTTCATTTGCTTGTGTCTCCTCGTGTGGAAGTTCTTCCTTTCCTTTTATGTTCAGAAATTCCCCATCATCATCTTCCCTGCAAGTGTTGTCATGATTAGTCTCATCAAAAGTGATGTGAGGGGACTCTTCCACACATAGGGTCCTAAGATTATAGACTCTATAAGCTCTAGACCTATCTGAATACCCAAGGAATATCCCTTCTTCACTCTTGGGCTCAAACTTGTCTAAAACTCTTTCATCATTGTTATGAACAAAACACTTTGACCCAAATACTTTCATGTGAAAGAGAGATGGCTTTTTACCTTTCAGCAGCTCATAAGGAGTCATTTTGGTGAGTGGCCTTACCATTGAGCGGTTGATGATATAACATACAGTGTTTACCGCTTCTACCCAAAATCTCCTTAGTAGTTGCTTTTCAGCAAGCATTGTGCGTGCCATCTCTATGAGAGTTCTGTTCTTCCTTTCGACCACCCCATTTTGTTCAGGGGTTCTTGGTGATGAGAACCTGTGATTTATTCCTTCAGTCCTGCAAAGATTATCAAAATAAGCATTTTTGAATTCACCACCATGGTCAGAAAGTATAGTAGAAATTTTGAACTTACCATCTTACTTTACTTGCATGAAGAGTGCCTGAAACTCATCAAGTGCGTCATTTTTATGTGCAAGATAAAACACCCAAGTGAATCTAGTAAAGTCATCTACTAAAAATAGCCATATCTTTTACCACTTAAGCTAGCTATTTTGGTTGGACCAAACAAGTCCATGTGAATTAGTTCAAGTGGTTTAGATGATAGGTTTTCAGTTCTGCTTTTAAATGACTTTCTAGTTTATTTTCCTTGAGCACATGCATCACAAATTTTAGAATTTAGTTTGAATTTTATTTCAGGCAAACCTTTAACAATTGAATGCTTCACCAATTTATGAAGGATATTGTAGCTAGCATGACCTAGTCTACGATGCCACAAGCATGCTAATTCAGACTTAGGTGCAGCAAGACAAAGATTTATGTGAGCAGGGTCATCTAAGTCAATCATATACACATTGTTGACTCTTTTACCAGAAAACTTGGTTTCTTTTGAATTAGGGTGCAAGATCCTACATTCATTAGAGTCAAAGACTATAGTATGACCTTTATCACACAGTTGACTTATGCTCAGCAAATTATACTCCTGACCATCAACAAGCAATACATTATCAATTGAGTTGGAGGGGTTCTTACCAACTTTACCTGTACCGATGGTCTTTCCTTTGTTGTTCCCTCCAAACGTGACATGTCCAGCTTCCTTTTCTACCAGGAGACATAATTTGGTTCTATCTCCAGTCATGTGTCGTGAGTAGCCATTGTCAAGATACCAACGATTGTGCACGGCTACAAGACACTCCTGCACAAGGAATTAAGTGACAATGTTTGGAACCCAAGGACAATTGGGTCCTAATAATTTCTTCATTTCTGTAAAGCAAGATAATACAGACTTCGAAATCCAGACTTTCTTAACATTATTATTTTTCTTGATTTGCTGGAAGTTCTGGTTTTTCTCTTCTTCTTTAACATTCCTTCTCTCTCTTTTAGCTTCTTGGGCTTTATGGGTTTTTGGAATGTTAGAGGAGGATTGTTTGTTGGACCATCTGTTCTAATTGGTTGCTCTGGAGGCATAGGAGGTGTCATAGTACCTAAGGTGTTGAGGTTGGGTAGACCTATGACCATAGAGTTCATGACTACCCCAGACCCACGTAGGTGTCGACCTGTAGGAGGCGAAGTGTCAACCTCTCCCCTGTTCTGACCATCTACACTGGTCTCTGGATGAGGGATGTGTCGGGACCCTGTAAAAAGAGTGTCGACCTGTTGGTGCGAACATGGGGAACTGACGGGTGGTTGACCATGAAGGTGTCGACCTGTCCTATTGTTGAAGTTCTTTTTACCCTTGGGATGTGTAGACTTGGACTTAGGTAGGTGTCGGCCTGCGTTGTGTTGCTGTTGATGAGCCTTTTTGGGTTTTACAAGGTTGTTCTTCATGGGCTCTCCCACTTTCTCTTTTCCTTTGTTTCTAGCATTTTCTTGGTTTAGGCTAGGAGTTGTTTTAGAAGTTGATGCTTCAGAGGATGAGACAAAGGTTGTGATTTTCATACTAATTGACTTTTTCTTTGTGGGATTATATCCTATCTCTTCCCTGTTGAAGTTCATTTTTGTCACAAGCAGAGCATTCAAGTTTTCACTCCCATCAACAAATTTCTCTAAGGAATTCTGTTTGTCAGTTAAGTCTTTCAGAAGCTTTTCATTTTCTTTCAGAAGTTGAGTGTTTACTTGAGTGACAGCATCAGCCTTTTCATTGCATAGGTTGTTGTCTTTCACATAGCTCTGCATCTTTATCTTTAGCTCATCAATTTCATCTCTTAAGCTTTCATTTTCATCTTCCAAGTCCCTCATTTCTTTCCTTCATTCTTCTAGGTTTTCATTCAATTTTCTCAGATCCTCAATTTTAGTTTCCAGGGAAGTGATTTTGTCATTACAGATTTGATCATGCACAATGGAGTCGATTTTCTTCTTTAGGGCTTTGTTTTCTTTTCTGTAGACTTCATATTTATCCATTAATTCGAAGTAAGCCTCTTCCCAATCCTCAGTAGAAAAATGTTCAAAAGGAGAGCTTACCTCACTGTTCTTTTCCCCATTGGCCATTAGGCAGAGATCATCTTTCTCCTCTTCAGAGGAGCTATCTTCATTTTCTTCCTCGTCACTCCAGGTACAAACCATGGCCTGCTTCTTCTTGCCCTTCCACTTGGGCATTATTCTCTTGACTCCCTCTGGGTACCCAGACTTGATGTGTCCGGGTTTCCTGCAAGAGTAACATACGAGTTTGTCAAACTTCTTATCATTTTAAGGTTTTGGCCTGAAACCTTTCTTTACCTAAGGCTTCCACTTTGTGAAGCCTTTACCTTCCTTTCTTAGAAACTTCCTGAATTTTCTTGTTATCATAGCAACTTCATCCTCTTTGGAGTTGCTACTTGAAGGCTCTTCATCATCGGAAGTGTCCTTGGTGCTTGGCCCTGCTATGAGAGCCATGGGTTTTTTCTTACTCACTTCAGCTTCCTTGTTTCTCAGATTCATCTCATAGGTCATCAGGGACCCTATGAGTTCTTCCACCTTGATGGTAGCCAAATCCTTTGATTCTTCGACCACTGTGGCCTTTGTATGCCATGCAGGAGTTAGGGATCTTAGTATTTTTCTCACAATCTCCTGTTCGGAGTAGGTCTTACCTAGCTCTGTTAAGCCATTCGTGAGTATGGTTAGCCTACCATACATGTCTGAAATAGACTCATAAGATTTCATTCTAAAATTTTCATATTCAGACACTAACATGTTTGCTTTAGTTGCACGTACCTACTGTGTCCCTTCATATATTACCTCAAGACGGTCCAACATTTCTTTTGCAGTTACGCAAGTTGACACTCTTGAGAATTCTATTGGATGAAGGGTGTACTGCATTATGTGCTTGGCACCCCAGTTCAGAGTGGATCTTCTTATCTGCTCCTTGGTCCATGTTTCCTCTTCTGGTTCGGGAGGCAACTCATATGGACCTTTGCTGATCACCCGCTAGAGCTCATGATCCTGTGCTCCGATGAAGACCTGCATACGGTTTTTCTAGTAAGGATAGTTTGTTCCAGAGAAAAAATGAGGTCTATTTATGGAATGCCCTTCGGACATAGGACTCTTAGTCGCCATATCACCAGTTCTCTCAAGGTTGTTAGACCACATACAGAGAGACTAGCTCTGATACCACGTGATGTCTGGTGATAGGCAGATCTAGAGGGGAGGGGTGAATAGATCAGCCCCCTTTTGCGCTTCTTTGCGAAAATAAAAACTAGATACAAAACTAAAACTAGTAAGGCAAGAAATAGTTGACAGCTAGTAGGCTAGATGCACGAATGATGATCAGAAACGTTCCTACCAAGCATCTAGCGTCAGTACCGAGTGGAAGACAAACCACAAGACACAGGTTTTAAGGTGGTTCGATCTCTTTCCAGAGACCTACGTCCACCCCTCACACAACTCGGTGAGGCTTCACTAGTGCCAATGCACTACCGCTGATTCACAGCTTCCAACAGAGAGATCCACGCTCTCAACTCCGCTGCCAAACAGTTTGAGGGTACACAACCTTGAAACCCACAGACCGGTGAACACACCGTCTGTCTTCCTACTCATAGGTAGGGAACAAAGTAAGAGTATTTGTTTTCAAAGAAAAATAAGGCTGTAAAAAGAACAACCAGACAGAGTATGACATAGAAACTCTATAGGAGAAGAGAACTCATGTCTGGAGAGGAATGGACGAAGCCTGGCCTCTCTTCGTCTTTCTCCTGGGTCTTCACCGCGACCGCGGTGGATAAGCTCCTCAGCTTTCACTCCCACTAGATGAAGCTGTAGGTAGATGATGTCTCCCTTGCTTTGAGAGCTTCTGAGGTGGAAGAAGAAGATCTGCTTCGTTGTCCTTGCTTCAGCAACACCAGGAAGGAGAGATCTCTCTTGGCTTGTCTTCCGACTGCTCTTCACCTTCTACTTTTTCTCTGTGTTCAGATTGTCTTATAACTGGAGCTCCTTCTCCTACTATATCAGTGGCTCACGGCATCTCTTACATTGTCCACTGCAGACGCCACACCCAAAATGTCACATCCCCATTATTTGATTAGCTTCCTTAGCATAGTTGACCTTTCCCTACCGGCATGCTAGTATATGGGTAGGTAGGGAACCAAAACTATAACGGTACCAGTAACTCAGAGGATGTCTCTGCCAGACAATAAACTCTCCTGAAAAAGTGAGCTTCCTGACGTGATGGGGGAATCTCTCACCCTTCACATTTTTCCACAGCTCTGTTTGCTCGCCAGCATGGCTACATTGGGCCCGTCACATTTTTCTGAGTCGAGTCATGTAATTTTCATATTTATTTGAGTCATAAACTATGTAATTTTCCTTTTTATTTGAGTCATGTACCTAGGTTAATGAGTCATCTACCTAAGTTAAGTGACATAGGGTTGATTAGTTTGGTTATTGGGCCCAATTCTATGGGCTAGGCCCAGGGGCGCCGCCCCTTCCCCCTTGGTTATTTGTCAATGGTCCAAAAGTTAGGGACTTGATGTAAATTGTGAGATCCCTATAAATAGGACCCCATTCTCCCCATTTTATGTTAATGAATGAAGAATGAAAATCTACTATTTTGAGTCTAGAAAAATTGAATTTCTTTGGTGAGAAGCCATTAGAGATGAGTGAGAAGCTCCCCTCCCCTATCCCCCTCTCTCTCTCCCCCTTTCTCTCTCCTATGCCCTCTCTCTCTCTCCTCTCTCTTGGCCACCCCCCTTCTCTCTCCTCCCCACAGTCCACATCATCACCCTTTCACCTCCCCAAGGTGTATTCATTACACCCCTTCACATCCCAAGACCCCATTAAATCATTCCATCAATTCCCTCCCCCTTCGTAGGTGACTCTTCCCTTTCCCAATACACCTCTCCCTCTCCCCCATGCAACCTCTCACTCTCCCAAGGAAGAACACCCCTCCCCAAGTACCCTTTCCCCTCCCCTAGGCCAGCATTAACCCCACTCATTAACCAAAATTCAAATCTACCTCCCTCTCCCTCCCAACACCAAATTTGTAGCCCCCCCTCCCACCATCTGCTAAACCCCCTTCCAGCCCCCATTCTCCCCCTCTCTCACCTTGGTTTGCCCCCTCCCAGACCCCCTAACAGCCAGGGGTCGCCCCCACACCCTTCCACCCCATTTCCCCTCCCATCTACCCCTCTCCATCACCTATCTCCACCCTGTCATGGCAGTTCACAGGTAGCAGTCCAGGCACCTGTTTGTAAAGCCTGCATCATCGTCTCCGTGAAGTTCCTGGTGGCAAACCCTATACCGTTGGAAGGGTCATCCAGTCTACTTCGCAACGGAGGTGGTCCCGCCTCCGTTTGAGTTCGTGGCTGCCCGAAGGACTCTTCACCGCCGGACTACGTAATTCCACCTTGGCAAACACCCAACTGTAGCTTGCAGAGGCTACCACGACCAGTACCTTGAGCTGCTGAAAAGATTCAACATGACAAGTAGTAAAATAATTGCAACTCCTATGAGCACTCCAACATCACTAGATTCGGATGAAAATGGTAAATTAGTGGATGCAAAAATCTATAGAGGTATGATCAGCTCCTTGCTTTATTTGATTGTATCCCGACCAGATATCTAGTTTAGTGTTTACCTCTGTGCTAGATTTCAAGCTAGTCCTAGAGTAGGACCAAGCATATTAAGATTAGACATCACTTCATTAGAGATGAGGTCTTTAATAAAAATTTTGAACTGCATTTTATTGATACTCTAAATCAGATTGCTGACATCTTTACCAAGCCCTTGTGTAATGACATGTTTACTACACTCAGAAGGGAGCTTGGTCTTTGCAGACCTCCGGCCACTAAAAATTGAAATGATGATCCTCTTCAGCTTGGTTGTGTGTCTTGAAATTTGGCATCCATGCATTGCTCATATGTAAATATGTCATCTTGCATCTGATGTAGCATTGCATGTAGTCACGATGCATAATAAAGTTGAATTCATGTTCACGATGCATTGCATGTGGTGTAGCTTCATTCTTGCATGGCCATGGTATATCAAATGTTGATGTATGGAAAGGTAGATTATGCTTGTCTAGAAGCACTCAATATGCGTGAGGTTTCACCTCCGCCAAGTACCATGCGTCACTGTTGCATATAGGCCATATAGTAAGGGGGAGTTGTATCTTTGACGCATTCATGCATTTGTTTAATCTTCATTCTGTGCATTTAATAAGTGTAAAACCATGTGCTGGGTCATGCATTTCATGTCTGCCAATTTCATGTTTGATCCAGTCAACCCCTGCATGGTTCTAGTCAACCTCTCCTTGACATTCGTTATTCCACTTGATTGCCAACATAACTCCTTGAGTGCACTCACTGCATATCCTTAGGGAGAGTCCTGCTGCTAATCTTAATCTCTTGCAATCTGAACTTCATGGCTTATAGTCTGAATATGAGATCATGAGACCGACAGCACTACGGCGTCAGAGCTTTCTATTATATGAACTGATGATTGTCCATTCAATGAAAATGGTTCAGATTTAATGATTTCCTTGATGTTCAGATATATCTTTTGAAATCAACTATGTTCTGTGGTTTTAATAGATCTTAACTAGAGGTTGCATGTTGTGCATTGAATGACTATCTCGAAATCTGAAAACTCCAAACTTCATGACAATCTTGGTGATACTCTAGAGCTAAGTATTATTTCTAAACATCTTGATGAGCTGGAATTCCTGAAAATTAATTTGACAGAGCAATGATATTGTTGCACGGAGAAACATGTCATGTCATCAAATCACGTGACAAATGATATGTCATGATGTGCCCCTGTTATCTCTATTTTAATTATATTAGACTCTAGGCAGAGCACTGGCATAATTGTTGAGAAATATATCTTCTCATCAAAGAAATGAGATTGGATATGTCATGACGTGACTTTGCTATCTCTGTTCATTCTGAAGCATAACAGTCAGTCTTACCAAATACCTAGAATACTGGCGTCTAAACAACGTGTATTCTTACGGCTAGGAGGCATGTACTAGACTCGACTGCTCGTAAAATATTAGTCATGTGCTTTCAAATACAAAAGATACTGCCAATCAAAAATATGGTGCAATCATAAAATTCCATACTTTAGTCATGATTGTTTAACCTCAATACTAGTTTTTGTGTTATTCCCTTTGTAGTTATTGAAAATAGATATATAAGACAAGGGAAGGTTAAACACTACCATGCCATGCGCTTTTGGTTCATTTCTATTAAAACATGGATGTAGATGCTTTTCGAACTCCATTGTTGATCTCGGATTTCATTAGCTTTGAACCATATATATTGCTCACGGCATGTTTCAGGTTTGCATATAATAGCTTGCTCTTCACTTCCATTTAGCTCTGGTCTCTCATACTTTTGTAGCCTTCTCTACTTTCTCCCTCTTTTTTATTGTTGTCAAAAGGGGAGAATCTGCATATGTGAGTCCTTTGTGAGTTAATACCTTGAGCTTGTTTGTTAGTACCACTTTGTGAGTCCGTCCTCTGTGCGCCTTTGTAACTTGTCAAAGGGGGAGAAGCGAACCTCTGTGCTCCTTTTTGCTGTTGTCAAAGGGGGAGAATTTTGTGAGTTACCTTTGTGAGTTGTCAAAGGGGAAATATCCATTGTGATTGTTCATGCATACATATCCTTTGTGTTTGTGAGTGTGACAGCGTCATAGGGGGAGAGCGTCAAAGGGGGAGAAATGCCTCAAAGGGGGAGAAATAGAATTCTAGAAATCTCTTTGTGATCATGCATACATATTAGCATTCACATGCTTTGATCAACCATGCTGATCATCCATGCATACATATCTGCATTCACATGTTTTCAACATCATGGATCTTGAGCTGCATATGTTATAAACTCTGCCATCTTGGATATTACTGCCACATAATGACTCAGTGTTGCCATCATCAAAAAGGGGGAGAATGTTATGCCGATGTGGTCATTTGAGTCATTCGACATCATCCTGTGGTGATTTGAGTTATTTGATATTCTTGGTTTTGATAATGGCTAAACACTATAAGTCATTGTTATTTTCCACTCTCATATGACTGACATACGTGATGTTTTATTCATGACAAATAAGCCAATGAATGGACAAGGAATGGAGTGGAGATGATAAAAGTGAAAGCTCAATGATTGCACCCTCGCACGCGAATCGACCTGCGCGGTCAGGTCGCGGGGATCGATATAATCAATAGAAATCTTCGAGACAGTCAATGTTGATGTCACAGATGAGAACGGACTGCTAAAGGACTCAAGCGACGGGGCTAAAGAGGTTAACGGACTGACCCGGGAAAACCCGAGGTCTGCCCAGCTGGCGGTCGACCGCCAGCACAGGGGCGGTCGACCGCCCCAGCCAGCAGCTCCCAGTCTGCACGAGTCTCAGTGGCGATCGACCGCCAGCCCAGTAGCGGTCGACCAGAAATACTAGGGACCATCCGTCTACAACATTTCTCAGTAGCGGTCGACCGCCCGCTTCTGCAGGTCGACCGCCAGCCCCGAGCCAACATTTGTTGACTTCATTTTCCACCTCGAGACCAGCCCATTTCCATGGATTTGTTTAATAAAAACTCACCTAATCTCCCATGATTTTTGGATCTGGTCTAGGGGATGTCTATGGACCATTCAAAGTCTATAAAACCAATGCAAGAGGGTTAGAAAACCCTAGTTGATCAAGAGGAATCAAAGAGAGATCAAGAGAGGTTAGAGGAGGTGCTTGGAAGAAGGGGTACTGTAGCCGTGAACAGTACTCTGTGTAGAAGTTCTACATCCACTCCAAGTGATTCAAGCTTAGATCTATAGCAAGCAACTTCCAAGGAAGCTAGAAGCAAGCAAGCTCTCAAAGGTGATCAAATCTTCATCCATAAATCTCTTCATCAACTCAAGGGGATCAAAAGAAAGATCAAAGCTACATCCACACACTTCTTCATCAACTCAATTGAATCCAAGGCATCAAGGGAGATAAAAGGAGGCTTGGAAGAAGAGGTACTGTAGCCGTGAACAGTACTTCTTGAAGAAGTTCTTCATCCATTCCAAGGTGTTTCAAGATCATATCAAAGCAAGCAATCTCCAAGGAAGTGCAGAAGCAAGCAAGGCTATCAAGGTGATTCAAGGAAGCTGATTTCACAAGGTTTTCAAGGGAGATCAAATCTGCATCCTTTATCTTCTTCATCAACTCAAGGTGATCCAAGGAAGATCATTTCACAAGGAAGAAGATACCATTGAAGCATCAGATTCAAGCTCTAGCAATCTCAGACAAGATCTTTTCTCTTTGAGCATATTCTATATCTTGTTTGAGTATTTTCATATTTGTTCTCTTTCCATTTCATTCAAACATTTGAAACTGTGAATCGTCCCTACCGGTGGTTAGTAGGAAGGCAATCGGAAGTTATCCGATCTGCGGTGTTGACGTCCCTAACGGTGGTTAGTAGGAAGGCAATCGGAAGTTGTCTGATCTGCGGTGTTGACGTCCCTACCGGTGGTTAGTAGGAAGGCAATCGGAGGTTTTTCCGATCTGCGGTTCAGTGCGTTGCACTAGTGAAGCCTCACCGGGTTTGATGAGGGGTGGACGTAGGACTGGGGATTCAGTCCGAACCACATTAAAATCTCGTGTGTTGTGGTTTGATTGTGCGATTACTTTGTGTTAGATGCATGCTTAGGTTTAATTTATACATTACTTGTTCATCTTGCTAAGCAAATCATTATGTCCTTCGTTAAGCCTGTTATATTCCGCTGCGATTCTTTTTATCTAGCTTTAAAGAGGGATGTTCTGCGAAAAGAGGGGCAGATCTATTCACCCCTCCCCTCTAGATCCGCCATCCACTACTCAATAGAAAATTCTCTAATAATTCTGACGACCTCCTGGGGTCGCGCTCGTCAGTGCGGGTCCGACGCTCCTAGCCACGTGTGCACACACAGACCATGCGCCCTAGGTCTGACCCTCTAGCCAGTTCTTCCCCCAAAGCCGGGACTCGGCTGCGTGTGGGGGCCCTACGGTAACCAGCCTAAAAACCATCTCTCTCAGGTCACGCTCTCCACCACTCCCAAGTGGGTTCGCATACGTGTGCGCAGGAAAGCTACGACTAGTGGGGGCTCACTAAACGTGAATGCGGAAACCATGCACGCACCCATCGCAAGTAATGCGGAGTAACAGGTGGCTCGAGGCCACCAGACGCTGGATGCTCCACTAGACCTAATAAACCCAACGGTCCTTAAGTCACACGACTTCGGTCAAGACCATTATACGCGACAGCACAACGCCATCAATCTGGCCTAATCCCTAGGTCTAAAACTACGGTAACACGATTATCGATGCAGCTCATAAACTACCGTAATAAACCTTCATCCAAGGGACACATCGGAAACCTCCAGCCCCAGGCTGGTAGACTAGACTCACAGTCCGAGGCTATAAGCATGGCCCACTCGGAACCCACCTTCCGGAGAACCCACACTGTGCGGGAAAGGCCCACCGTACTCATACCGATACACGGTGACTCGATCTAGCGAGAACACGAAAGCTCGGAACATGAGGGGTCACCTGGACCCACCAAACCTTTGGGCACACTAATCGAGGTAACATTATACCTCCAGACATCTCCGAAAATACAGACACAGAACCCCCGAGGTGTCCGGGACATCCATGAGATCGAAGATCGACCACTGGGTCACAACCGGGTCGACCGGGGTCAACACGACGCAACAAAACACATCTAACATGAAAATAAATTGGTGGTCCTCCCTAGACCGTCACAGTGCCTAGTGGTCTACCCCTGGACCGCAAGACACAGCCTAGCGGTCTACCCCTGGACCTCTAGGCCCCAAAAACACTCGGACGGTAAAACCTCGAAAATGGTCAGGCCCCGACAGCTAAGCCCTGCCTAGCGGTCTAGCCAGGACTGCTAAACCTCAGAAATCACGGACCTCAAGCGGTCATCCCGAGAATGCAAGGCTCTGCCTGGTGGTCTCCTCTAGACCGCTAGGCACATTGGCGGTCTATCGCGTGACCGCAAAGCTCGAACCGACAAAGTGGGGGCCCTAGCGGTCTCCATAAGACCGCTTAGCACCCTAGCAGTCCCTGGAAGGACCGCAAGGACGTCCCGAGCCCGGAAATGGCGAAAACAGCAGAAACCCCATTCCACGCGCCATTCACACCCATGTGAAGGGGAAACAAGGGGAAACTAGTCCCCAACCTCTCTAGCATCGAGAGGACCCATTTAGACCCCAAAAATGCGATCAAAACGCAAGATCTGGCTCACACCTCAAAATCACACATTTTCACCCCGACGGAGAAATAAACCCACTCAGCTCACCACGACCTACAAAACTCACGGGAAATGAAGCACACGAGCTGGAGGTCCATCTCCCTACCTCCACCGAAGATTTCACATACCGCAGACGCCGATCCACGAAGAAAATGCCGTTAAAGCTCCACCGGCTCTCGATCCCACGAACCGCCTCCACCATCGCGATCCTCGCCCCGTGCCCGTCGCTCCTCACCCCACGAGCGTCGTCGCCTCGCCCCCGTCCACCTCCGTCGGCCGCCAGAGAAGAGAGGGAGAGAAGAGAATGTGGGAGAGAAGAGAGAGAGGGAAAGGGTGAGAAATGAGAGATGGGGAGAGAGTAATAGTGAGGGGGGTTTACATAGAAAATCCAAAAATTCCAAAAAATACAAAAAAATGGGAAAAATACTCCCCGCGATCCTCGAAAAATGCACAATGTAGTGGTAATGTCTCGGAGTGGGAGAATGCAACGGTTCACCCTACACGGGATTCCGAAGGTCCGACAGACAAGAACACGCGTAACCCGTAAAACTCAATCCGGGACCCACAAAAGCGATCCGAAACCCACAGATCCTGATCCGATAAATAATCCAAAAAATCTGGGGCATTACAGCCCTTCCCCCTTAAAGAAATTTCATCCTCAAAATTCAGACAACCGCAGGAACACAGGGAGAGAATGTCTTAACCAACTGACAACGCCGTCAGAGCCCCAGCACAGAAAACCTTGAAACTTGTAAAACACAAATCCTGAGGGACACCGCCAGACCATGATCTCAAACGACACTTCGCCCCACACACCGCACATCTCGATCACCGGAGTAGGCATAAAACAAAAGTACAAGTCTGGCATCACCTCAGCCACAATGGAAACCACTCACGACACCGTTGCCACAATCTCGCTCCCCGAGGAGACACAACCCTCGTCACAAGAAACAGCCACCAATCAGCTCATGGTCGCGATCGCCAGACCAACTAAACACCAGCTTCTCTGCCAGCTGAGCACCACAAATCCGTCGGCTCCACGCCAAGGACCACTTCACACCTGGTAAGCCGAACACCAACAACTGAACTGGACCAGCTCTGTCAGAACTCAAACTTCGACCAAGCCCATGTCTCATCTGGAAAAGCACATCACGGAAACGGCCACCAACGGCCTCATGTGCACACGACTCTCGCCATTCTCAAGCCACAATGACCAGCAACATCTTCTGTCTGTGAAAGACCACTCGCCGGTCACCAGACACTCGCCAACGGGAAACCCTTGACTCGCTCAGTTTCTTCCTTCAATCTTGGTCCTCCACCAGATCTGAAGGGCACGTTCCAAATCTTGACAGGCCATCCGTTGACTTACACACATACCAACACCACATCTCAAGCCAAATCTCGCTCGGACATTACATCCGATCTCGAACTTCATGCCAACCCTACCCTCTTAGGGGAGCATGACGGAACCAAATGATAGAATCTCTCCTCGATCCTCACGTCACTCGACTCAGACTTATAAGGGAATCCTCCCTTGCTGATCACAGACCGTGGATCACCATCCAATGTCAACGTCTCTTTAGAGACCACCACCATACACAGGCATCATCCATCGCCCTGTCTCATCAAATCCTATCTCATCTCAATTATTCCAAGTGGGCGCCTGCCAATCCCGATTCCGCTCTCACCATAGAGCCACGAGACACAGCCAGAACAATTCATGGCACACAACTCCAAAATAGGAAAGTGCCACTTGCCGTCACAGCATCCTGGTCAATGACGCCACGACCAAAGCACATGGGTCCCCAGACAATACGCATCTCACCATGGTCGACTACGTGGCTAGCTTTACCAGCCACTCGCAGCAACTAACTGGGACCCATAATTTCTCAGAGATCACTTCTCCAAAAACACAACTTCCAACACACGAACAGGGTACTCATGCAACGCACTTGCCAACATATTTCCCCAACTCTCCAATCTGCCAATGCCACAAACCACAATGCCTCAAGCAACGGCATGGCAACAACACGTCTCACGTAACCCGAGATAATCTCATACCGAGGAACCAATCCTCCGACGTTCAACACATCCTCAGGAATCCACCCGTAGCATCCAACGCTACGATCCTTGCACTCTGATCCACGCACACAGCCAACACAAACGAATCAGGATCCTCCATCTCGACAAACATCTACAACTCCGCAGGCTCCAATCCTCAACACATCGGGAACCACAACACCAACCGTAAATTCTCACGGATACCACCCAACCGGCACTCATCCTTCCAGAACAATGCCAACACCCTCACACAACAGGGGAACGAGCAACGCTTCTCACTGGCAACCACCTTGCCAACACACGGGACACATCTCGCACAGACTTCATGGCACACCGAGGGCCAACCAATCTGGACATATGATGCAAGATGACGAACCTTAGCCAAACACGATTCTCTCCAACCTAGGAGAAACTAGCATACCTTCGACCAACAAAAAATCTCCATGCTCGGCCTGGCCTCGAACCTCGCGCATGCTGGGAACAACACCTACCAGCACCGAGAAAACCATTACTTCTGTCAGGTCAGCTCCTCCGACAACACTCGCCAAGTGTTCCATCGGACCACGATCACAGCATCTCTCGATGCACCGCTGCTGCAATTCCTCAAACTGCAACACACCACACCAAGAGCTGCAACATGACCCATAATCGGCAACCGCCAATGCTCATCCTTGAGTCCCTAACTCACCGTGGAACCTTCACATCTCAAGCCAAACCCAGGGTGAACACAACCCGTTCACACACAGAAGCGTAGGAGTGAGAACTTACTGGGACATCTCCGCCCAATCTTGCCTCGAAATCCATGAAAATAATTGGGACCGACACGTCACTTCTGATGCCACCGAGCACGATGAGGACATCAGGCTCGATAATCAGCAGCTCACCAATAAGATACTCCGCTCACCCAAGCATAATTCTCGATCAAAGGACCCGCTCTGCCACCCCAAATCACAATCTCAACGCCTCAGGGGCTGGATAAACCTCAATATGGAGTGGCCAACCCGATAACATCTCCCTCAGAGCACACTCACGGCCACTTAACCACGAACAATCCTTGCCAGCCACCTGACCTCACTGCAGATTCCTCGAACGCAGCACCATAGCAACGCATCTGCCGGCAACCTCTGCCCAACGTAGCACAACCGGGGCCACCATCGATGAGGGAGAAAGCTCTCGACCTCGATCCTTAGACCCCACGCCGGCACTCCGACGACGACAGCAATCGCCTTCACAGTGCCAATGCCGCACACTCACGCTCTCACGCGAGAAACCAAGCGAAAAGCAAACACAAAACCCTATACCAACTACCGACTGTACTGGACCTTATGGACTCTGATCACTGCAATATCTCGAATTCCCATGTACTTCCACAACCACACTCTGATACCAACTGTGACGACCCAAGATCCGGATACCGGGAAAGGAACCCGATACCATTCGAATCCTGGCCCGCCGCCCACGAGTCAGGGCTCGGAAGGGCTAAAAAGGAGTGTGGAGGTACAAAGAAATAGGAAATAAAGTAGGACAAGTCAATAATTAATAGAAATAAATAAACAACTACAACAGAGTCTAGTCCAATAGAAAGTACAATCTAAGGTAGAAGAACGTACCACACACCGAGAGAACACTCGGCCCGGCAAACTGGTGACTAAGAACCTCCGCCTAGCACCCCAGACCTCGAGGAAGAACCACCGCACCTGAAAAGCAGGGGTGAGCCTCCTGTCACTGGCTCAGTAGGGGTCCCGCGGCACCCCAACCGTAAACAACGGCGGCACAGAAAGCAGCAACAACAAGAAGAAACAGCAAACCGGTGGCCGGTAAAAACTCGGCACTATGTCTACTCCTACTGTACCCAGAAAACACTCCCCGATCTCACTATCAGGGGACCACCGAACCAGCAGGGGAAACCTCCGGCTACACTACCAGAAGAAACATCACGACAATGCTATCATGAGCCTAACACCGTCTAGGGAAAACCCTTGGCAACACCCACCAGAACCCTAAACCTCTACGTCGGGAACACACCCGGAAGCTGCACGAAAACCACATCTCGCAGACGGGAAGCAGAAACTCGAAACGCAATAACTCACCTCACGTGACGGGAGTACCGCTCACCAGAAGCAAGGCCAGATGCGTCCACTGACGACTTAGTCCACAGCCTCAGGTGTCTCACTACGACACCCCAGGCGGAGACTGTACAGTAACTAGGAACACAAAACAAAGACTAGCTGGGGTCGCGCTCGTTAACACAGGTCCGACACTCCCAGCCACGTGTGCACACACAGACCATGCACCCTAGGTCTAACCCTCTAGCTGGTTCTTCACCCGAAGCCCGGACTCGACTGCGCGTGGGGGCCCTATGGTAACCAGCCTAAAAACCATCTCTCTAGGGTCACGCTCTCCACAACTCTCAAGTGGGTTCGCACACGCGTGCGCAAGAAAGCTACGACTAGTGGGGGCTCACTAAACGTGAATGCGGAAACCATGCACGCACCCATCAAGAGTAACGCGGAGTAACAGGTGGCTCGAGCCCACCAGACTCTGGATGGTCCACTAGACCTAATAAACCCAACGGTCCTTGAGTCACACGACTCGGGTCAAGACCGTTGTATGCGAAGCACAACGTCGTCAATCTGGCCCAATCCCTAGGTCTGAAACTACGGTAACACGATTACCGAGGTAGCTCACAAGCTGCCGTAATAAACCTTCATCCAAGGGACACACCGAAAATCTCCAGCCCCAGGCTGGTTGACTAGACTCACAGTCTGAGTCCATAAGCATGGCCCACTCGGAAGCCACCTTCCGGAGAACCCACACTGTGCGGGAAAGGCCCACCGCACTCATACCGATACATGATGACTCGATCTAGCAAGAACACGAAAGCTCGGAACACGAGGGGTCACCCAGACCCACCAAACCTATGGCCACGCTAATCGAGATAACATTGTACCTCCAGACACCCCCAAAAATACGGACACAGAACCCCCGGGGTGTCCGGGACATCCACGAGACCGAAGATCGACCACTGGGTCACAACCGGGTCGACCAGGGTCAACACGATGCAACAAAACACATCTAACATGGAAAACAAAGTGGCGGCCCTCCCTACACTGTCACAGTGCCTAGCGGTCTACCCTTGGACCACAAGGCACAGCCTAGCAGTCTACCCCTGGACCGCTAGGCCCCCAAAACACTCGGATGGTAAAACCTCAAAAACGGTCAGGCCCCGACTGCTAAGCCCTGCCTAGCGGTCTGGCCAGGACCGCTAAACCTCAGAAATCACGGACCTCAAACGGTCATCCCCAGACCACAAGGCTCTGCCCGGTGATCTCCTATAGACTGCTAGGCACACTGGCAGTCTATCGCGTGACCGCAAAGCTCGAATTGACATAACGGGGGCCCTAGCGATCTCCACAAGACCGCTTAGCACCCTAACAGTCCCTGGAAGGACCGCTAGGCCGTCTCAAGCCCGAAAATGGCCAAAACAGTGGGAAACCCCATTCCACGCCCCATTCACACCCATGTGAAGGAGAAACAAGGGGAAACTAGTCCCCAACCTCTCTACCATCGAGAGGATCCAACGCGATCAAAACGCCAGATCCGGCTCACACCCCAAAATCACACATTTTCACCCCGATAGAGAAATAAATCCGCTCGGCTCACCACGACCTACAAAACATGCGGGAAATGAAGTACACGAGCTGGGGGTCCATTTCCCTACCTCCACCGAAGATTTCACGTGCCGCAGACGTCGATCCATAGAGAAAACACCGTTAAAGCTCCGCCGACTCGCGATCCCACGAACCGCCTCCAGCATCGCGATCCTCGCCCCGTGCCTGTCACTCCTTGCCCCAAGAGCGTCGCTGCCTTGCCCCCGTCCACCTCCATCGGCCGTCGGAGAAGAGAGGGAGAGAAGAGAACGCGGGAGAGAAGAGAGAGAGGGAAAGGGAGAGAAATGAGAGATGGGGAGAGAGAAAAAGTGAGGGGGGTTTATATAGAAAATCCAAAATTTTGAAAAATACCAAAAAAATGGAAAAAATACTCCCCGCGATACTCAAAAAATGCACAACCCAGTGGTAACGTCCCGGAGTCGGAGAACGCAACGGTTCACCCTATACGGGGTTCCAAAGGTCTGACAGATAAAAACGCACGTAACCCGCAAAACTCAATCCGGGACCCACAAAAGTGATCCAAAATCCACGGATCTTGATCCGATAAATAATATAAAAAATGAAGGGCATTACAGGCCTTGTCTCTATTGAACCCTATCTGTCACTGTTAGCAGGGTATTTTTCACCCTTGCTAACCCATTTGTCATCCGTGTAGACACATTTGTCGTCCTCAAGCTCCAATTGGTCCACGTGGAAAACGGGACACGTCGGCCACGCGGGGGTGTTGTTCGCATATTGCCGCTGATGCAACGCCACAGTCCACATCAACAGAAATGATGACGCCGA
Source organism: Amorphophallus konjac (assembly GCA_022559845.1). Classification (NCBI taxonomy): domain Eukaryota; kingdom Viridiplantae; phylum Streptophyta; class Magnoliopsida; order Alismatales; family Araceae; genus Amorphophallus; species Amorphophallus konjac. Next base: position 458,375,210 of record CM040118.1, read on the forward strand.
ACTGGACCTCAAAATTAAAAATCCCTAATTCCTTATTTACCCTTCCCGCCATGTCTTGGCTCTTAACAAACCTACCAAAAGGCGGTTCGTCTCTCCATCATGCTCTTAACAAACCTACAAGCCATTTGCGAGCTCTCCGTCATTTGTAAATCGAGCACTCCTCAATTTCGAGCTCTCTTTCATCACTGACAGCCATGGAGCCGAAGGAGACACCCGTGCAACGCCTCGTCCATCGTAAACTGGATTTCCCACCTGCATCTCAGGAAATTGTATCAGTTCCTACGGCCGAAGAAGAAACGTCTGAGGAACCTAGGGTTTCTAAGGGCTCCACTTAGGACATTAAGTTAAAGGTAGGGGGGTTTCGTATCTCCCTTACATAGCTATTTACCCCCCTTATCGACCTATTTATTTGCCACGCTTATCTACCTATTTGTCACTCTTAAAGACCTACCTGTCACCGAATTTCATACATTTGTCACCCTTAAGCACCTATTTGCCACACCTAAACTCCCTTGTCTATACATTTGTCACCCTTGTCTTAATCTTAATATTTTTTGTATTTCTTGATCAGTCAATTAACTGAATTTCTTGTTTACACATTATTTTGAATCTAGTGAACACAAAGGTCATCTCGGCCCAGTGTTTTATGGACATTTACATGAAGGATAGGGATCAGATGGCATTTCGGGAATGTCACAAGTCATTGATGAGGAGGTCCATATGTTGACAATGCTTCTCCCGTCACCTTTACCATGACAATATTGGAGAAGATAATTTGCACCCAAAGTGGAGGAAATTACTTCCGTATGGGTAGTAAGGAGGTCGCATTCAGTGTGGAAGATGTGGCCATAATATTAGAATTACCTTGCTCCGGTCAGCCGGTTCAATATTATGGATCCATAAAACAGAACTCCAAGTTGCAGCATTGATTTTGGTTTGCACCAACATTTGACCGGAAGAAAGTGTGCTTCTCATCCAGCAAATTGTTTGGTCCGATGAAGAGCAGGATGTCGCCGACACTGTTCGACTGTGGATTGTACTCCTATTGTCCACTTTCCTTTGCCCACGGTCAACGCATTCTTGTCCACAACAGATGTTGTCATGCTTAGATGACATTGAGAGAGTTTCATATTACAATTGGGCAGCCTCCGTGCAACAGGTAATGATGCACAAGTTTGAGCAATTTGTGTCGGTGGTCTAGAAACGACGGTCAGGTATAATTGGCCGTGCTAAGAGAAGAGTCGGGGATGCATCCCAGGCCCATACATTTATATTTGGTTGTTCTACCGCACTTACTGTAAGTTTTTTTATTTTTGTTGTGTAATAATGTGTCAATCATTAATTCTACTGTATTGTAAAATAACTTGATGTATTTCATATTACAGGTCTGGTTTTTTGATCACACGCGGGTGCGGCAGCCACTAAGGTAGGTGGCATTTTCTCGACTATTTAGGTGGGGGACATTTCTAGATAGGAAATTAAAATTCTCCATTGCATCCTTACGAGACCAACAAGTATTATGAGTACTAAAAACTTCTTCTTTGTCATTCAACATTAATGAATAACTGAAGTGATGTGGTTTGAAATGCAGGTGATCGAAGAGCTCCTTGTTGAGCCAAGTGAAAGGGACATGGTGTACGGTAGTCATATGATGACCCGACCCCGTGATGAGGAGACGTCCTCATCAGCTCCATACTCGTCTGTGCTACAGGACATTGCCACTACATTGAAGATCCAGCAGCGGCTACTTGAGGAAATGAGGGCCTTTGATGGGGGCATCTCTCGCCCTTCACATTTTTCCACAGCTTCGATTGCTCGCCAGCATAGCTCCATTGTGTCCGTCATATTTTTTTGAGTCGAGTCATGTAATTTTCATACTTTATTTGAGTCATGTCATTGTAATTTTCCCTTTATTTGAGTCATGTACCTAGGTTAGTGAGTCATTTTCCTAAGTTAGTTGTCATATGGTTGCTTTGATAGGCTAATGGGCCCAACTAATGGGCTAGGCCCAGGGGCGCCCCTCCCTTGGACTGCTTTGGTCATTTACTTGTTTGTCAGGGCTATTTTGGTCTTAGGAAAAGTATGGAGTCTATATATAGTCCCTCCCCTCTCTCATTTGTAACAACCCTTTTATGATCAATTTAAATCAAGTGAGTTCTAGTGTCATATTGGAGTGGATTCTCCAAATCTCTCTCTCTCTCTCTATTGGGGTGGATTCCCCTTCTCTCTCTATCTCACTTCTCTCTCTTCTCTCTCTTTTCAAGGAGGAGGGCACCATTTTCTCTCTCCTCTCCTCCCTCTCTCTCCTCCACATCATCAATTCTCTCTCTCTCCCCCTCATTACTCATCCTCCCAACTACCCCACCCTCATTACTCCACCCTAGTTCCAAGAGACCTCCCCCCCAATCCCAACTCCACCACCCAACCACCACCTACTCAACTCCCTTCCCTAAGCACCCTCTCATCTCCCAAGGGAGAATTCCCCACTCCCCAAGCACCCCTTCCCTTTCCCAACACAACCCTTCCCATCCCCAAAACCCCATTAACCACATTGGTCAAATTTTGGAGAGAGATCTCCCCTTCTCTCTCCCACACCCATCCCAAATTCGCAGCTCCCCTCTCACCCACTGCAAACATCACCTTCCAGACCCCATTCTCCCCCATCCACACCTTGGAACATCCCCTCCTAGACCCCCTCACAGCCAGGGCTCTCCCCACACTCATCCACCCCCACTTCCCCTCCCATATACCCCATTTCCCCCCACCATCTTCAACCTACAGTTTTCAGTCCGCAGGCAGCAGAGGAGTGCCCAGTTACAGAGGCTGCCACGTCTTCACCTGGAAGCTTATGAGGGCATACCATATATCGTTGGAAGAGTCTCCCAGTCAGATTTCCAACGGTGGTGGTCTCGCCGACTTCCAAGATCGGAGCTGTTCGGAGATGGCGATCTACCATGACTGCGCAAGACTTCTCAGGCAGAGGACCAGAACCAGAGTGGAAGATCTAAAACGGCCATCCTACTGGGAATCTGAGCAAGAGTTCTTCATAAAAAGTCTTCTATTATGAGTCTTATTTCATCTCCAAAAAGAAGAGCTCCATTTGGCATCAAAAACCAGGAGTTATCAATTTTCTCCCCCGGGTGCGCAGTTCTGCTTCCCCACAGTCTGCACCAACCTCTCATCAGAGTTTAGAGCCCACTGGTCTTCTCCGACAACGTTTGGCTTCCCTGCCAGTTTTGCTTCGAAGAGGACTCGTCAACGGTTCCAACGGCTCTGGCGGCACCTGATTCTGAGTTCGCGAGTGGTCGTGGCATCCTCTTCTTCCTGCTGTTGGAAACCTGAAGTAGCCAGTTCCAAGAAGCTACCACCCTGTTCGAGCCTCCAGCCAGACCAGCGTTGGTGCCAAAAGAAATCGAAAAAATTCAGACGTTTTCCCGTTCCAGTTACGAAGAATTTCGCACTGGTTCCGTCATCAGCAAAAATCAGGAGAGGTCACAGAGGTGCCGTCTTCAACTACTGGTCCCTGATTCCAGAACGTGGACAGATTTGGCATCGACTTCCTATCATCACTTCTAGCTCGAATTCCCCTCCCCGCTTGGCCGACTGAAGCCCCTCCCTGTGTGAAGGTAGTGTTTGTATGTAATCATTGTCTTCCCTTCCCCACGATCACCCCCTTGCATGGGGTGTAGTTTTGTAAACATTTGAGCAGGTTGAAGCTTCACCAGCGCGGCGTTCGGGTGCATACCCACGCCTCCCCGCTCGCCATCGTCTCCGGCCGGGATCGGTCTCTTCACGCTGATCAGGTGAGCTTCTGGACCCCTCCCTTTGTTGGTAGATCTTGCTTAATTATTATTGCTTCTTAACTTCGTCGGACAATGAGTGAGCGCCCGTTCCAAACTTGCTTATGTTTGAGTGGTCGCCGCGGGTGAGTTGTGAGAGTGACCCTTCAACCCATGCCTTCGGTGTGCTGACCGCCCGTGAATTTGGGCAACCCTGGCCCCTAGGGGTCCTCCCCAAGTCAGTCATATCCTTGGAAACCACCGGTCCAACCTCGGACCCTCACCCCATTGCCGGTCCACCTACGGACCAGAGTGTGCCAAACGCGAGTGAGTCCGCTTGTGTGACATTTCCTAGTCGTTACGTTTGCTTGCCACCTAGGTCCCAGTTTGTGTCACATCAATTGGTATCAGAGCAAGTTCTAGACTTGGCTCTACTAAGTTTTGTCCTAGGGCCATTGCATGCATCACCCTTGTCCACTATCATGACTACCTCATACTTGGCATATTCGCCACTCTTAGACCCATTAGAAGCCTTTGTGTTTGATGGATCCCGCCCTAGCATATATCTAGAATGGGAGAAGTCCATAGACCAACACTTTGGGAGGTTTACCCTGTCAGGGCTTGTCCAAGTCAACTATGCCAAGAGTTTGCTCTGGCGCCAAGCTAGGAAAGAATGGGAGAACATTGTAGGTTTGAGAGAAGTCAAAGGGGAAGCACCTATTGAATCATGGGATGAAATGAGGGCCGATCTTAGAAAGATCTACGCACCCCAACCCAAACCTCTTCAACCAACCAATCTTTCACCCCCGACCCCAACTCCAACCCAAGAACTTCCCCGACCAAGCCCAACCCAAGTCCACCCATGTTCACCACCCCGAGAGTACCATGCACTGACCATTATCACTCCACCCACCATAGACTATCCTACCCCATTATCCTTGGAAGTTGTGGCCCACACACATACCCAAGTGGAGATGGATGCCAATCCGGATCCACCTCCCACCAAAGAGAACATCCTAGACCCCCCACTTCCACCCACCTCTCCTAGTCCGGATCCTCATGAGCCGCACACTCTCGCCATGAATGAGTCCATACTCCAATGGCTCAAGCGGGGCCCCACCGTTCCTAGCTCACTACCCTACCTTTCACCCTTGGGATATCAAGCCCACATTGTGCCCACCCGGTCTTCCCATGTCACACTTCAAACCTCCTATCTTGTGGAAGACTTAGGGGACTTAGGGGACTGCTTACAATGGCAAGTCTACCTGACCAATATGCTAGCCATAGGACCATTGGAGTCTAGCACCATCTTCCTAGCATACCCCACCACCGGTTCCATCACCTCTATCTACACTAGTGGCCATTATACGAGTAAAATCCTCCTCTTTCTCCTCAAGGATGAGAAACCCATCTTGGCCCACTCCCCACCCATTGAGGTTCCAATTGATTTGATTGGCCAACCCACTAGAGACCTTGGCCCAATTACCTTGGAGGATGATGACTCACCATTTGGGAACCTTGAAGACATAGAGTTCCTCTCTCTAGGTGCCCCCTTCCATGATCCCTTTGACCCCTTCCTTTGGGAGCTCGAGTACCCATGTGACCCACCCACATCACCCACCACCCACACTTTCCTACCCACACCCACCATGTTGGACCAAGCCCACCTCAACAATGACCCAGGTTACACCATAGGAACCATGACCTTAGACAACACCCGCCTAGAGATTGAGGAAGTGCCCCACCCTATATCCACCTTCCTAGATCCCTTCGACCCTTTCACATGGAAGTTCAAAGGCTGTCCGACACCTATACACAAGGAAGTCACCTTTGGGATAAGTGTGCATGTGTCTAGGCTTACCACACCACTTGGCATGAACACTATGTTGGGTCCATTCATTCGTGTCACCCACATGCCAAGTAGGAAGCATGAGTGGTCCATATTCGGATGTAATGGTCCACCTTCATTCATCATGGGTTTTAAGCATAGTAGGAACATTCACGGATGTCTGGGACCCCCGGCATTTGCTATACCCATGCGCGATAGATTCCCCTACGGATGCCCCGGTCCTCCAACCATTGTTATGAAAGTATCTGTCAAACTTTGGTGGACATTGCCACTGATGTCCCACCTCCATGGCCCCTTCAACAAAGTGCGGATGATACTGTGCCATCGAAGGCAGCCCCTGAAGAGGTGTGCAAGGTGACGCGGCGGCGACGTGGAAGAGATCGTCGGCACTCCAAAAACACGAACGAGATGGGATAACCACTGCCCCGCGCAGCTCGATCTTGCATCGGACGATCTCTTACCGGGCAATCTCTCGAATCTCACAAAGGAGTTGGAGAGAAGGGAAGCAAGAGGAGAAAAGCTCTCTTACGTGGGCTTTATTCAATCTTTCATTCAATCAATGAGAAAAGCCATACACTAGCCTCCTTTATATAAGGATGGCCAAATTACACTTAGACAAACATACCCCTAGACAATTCAACTAAGGACATCCATATCCTATGACTTTTTGGCCTAATAAAACAAAATACAACAACTTTTGACTATGGGCCAAAACAAAATAAAATACTTTGGCTATGGGCCAAAATAAAATAAAATACTTTGACTAGTGGTTTAATAATACAATACCATCATAATATAAATAAAATACACACAAAATAAAATACATAATCAGGACGTCGAATCTCCAAGCCACAAGCTCGGTGGTGTCAGGGCGGTGCGGCGTCGGCTCCGTGTAACTGGTCCGGTGTCCCCACCAACTCTCCCGGGGTGACTGAAACTCGACTCCGTCGAGTAAGGTGGGACACCGCACTAGTAGTGCTCCAACAGGTCTGGATCGAGGCGCTCGAGGGCTTCCCAGCTGATCTAGGAATCATCAGAAGGTGGACGGTCCCGCCAGCGGACAAGGTAGCGCTGGTAAATCCGACTCTCTGTAGCTGTCACCTGCTCATCCAGCATCCTCTCAATTTGCTCGCACGATGCTCTCAAGGCAGGTGGAGGCACAGGAGTGGGCTCACTCTCAATGGGAGGAGAAGGCGCGAAAGGGTCACTAGGAATCGTTGTGGTTTCCTTGTAGGCCACTAGATCTGCCACATTAAATGTAGAGCTAATCCCATATTCAGAAGATAAGTCCATAACATATGCATTGGAGTCAATCTTCCGTAGTATTTGGAAGGGACCATCACTACGGGCTTGTAACTTCTTAACAGCTCCCGAGGGGAGTCGTTCGGGTCGAAGCCATACCATAACTAAGCCACCTTCTTGAAATTCATGGTGACGTCTATGCAAATCAGCCAAATGTTTGTAGGTCTCATTATAGAGGCTCATTTGCTTGCTAATCTATTCATGCAGACTTTTGACATGCTATGCAAACTCTTTGGCTGATTTGGAAGCCCTGGGCTCGAAGGGAAGGGGAATGAGATCCATTGGTTTTCTAGGTTTGTATCCATGCACAACCTCAAATGGACTCATACCTATGGATCGATTGACAGAGCTATTATATGCAAATTCAGCTTTGGGCAAGAGAAGATCCCAATTGACAAAATGATCCCTTACAAGACACCTCAAAAGGTTCCTTAAACTCCTATTGACAACCTCTGTTTGCCCATCGGTTTGTGGGTGATAGGCAATGGAGAATTTGAGCTTAGTGCCAACTAGGTGCCAAAGTGCCTTCCAAAAATAACTAGTGAACGGGACATCTCGATCAGACACTATAGTTTGGGGGAGACCATGTAGACACACGACTTCATCAAAGAAAAGGTGGGCTACTCTAGATGCATCAGATGTTTTGGAACATGCAATGAAATGGGCCATCTTAGAGAACCGATCAACTATAACAAAGATGGAGTCATGTTTGGATCTCTCCGACCATGGTCGGTGTGGTGGGGGTCTTACCGCCACCTCTCCCCTTGGTGCAGCTGGAGGTTGCCTCTTCGTCCTCTCATGCTGCTCCTCGACGGACCTTTGCGCAGGCTCTCATGGAGTCCAAGCAGAGGCCGAGTACCTCCTTTCCGGTGAAGGATCCCGCATTCACTGATCGAGGTGAGCCAGCGGTGTTCTTTTCCAAGGCTGATGTTCAGGCGTCTCTGCATTTCCTGTCGTTTGCTATAGTGGCCAAATGTGCATATGGTCGGCCTGCCTTCTCTAAAATCAAGAGTTGCCTGATGCAGCGGCTGGCGTTATCTTCAGACTTTGTCATTAGTAAACTGAATCCGCGGCATCTTCTTTTTCGTTTTGAATGTGAATCGGATTTCATGAAGCTACTAATACAGAAAAACTTATACATTAAAGGATTCTTGTTTCGATTCTTCCGCTGGACCTCTGACTTCAATTTTGATGCTGATCCGCCGACGGTGCCGGTTTGGATTGGCTTCCCTGCTTTGCCGGCAAATCTGTATCATGAAGACTGCTTGCGGTCAATTGCTGGTCATTTTGGGACTATACTGCGTATCCATGAGAGAACTCTGGCGATGACAGATACATCGGAGGCTTGGGCTTGCGTTGAGATGGATTTATCATCTCTGCATAGGGAGCGGTTGTGGATAGATCTGGATGGTGTGGGTTTTTGGCAGTCGGTTAGTTACCACCGTGTTCCTGCTCTTTGTTCTTTTTGCCACAAGCTTGGTCATTCAGAAGATAGTTGTAAGAAGAAGTTGGGAAGGGTTGGCCGGTCTCAGTTAGTTCAAGAATTTGATTCCAAGAATTTTAGATAGGCCTTTAGGCCCCGGCCTGTTGGTCCTCCGACTGTTTGAGGTCTTGCAACAGGCTACAGAAATTCTGCAGTCGGAGCATGCCACTTCTGCAATTCATCAGCAGGCAGGGTCCGCTCAGGATCTGGTGCATCTGGAGGGGGAGACTGCCCCTATCGTCCAGTAGACGGATGCCATGGAGCTCCCTTCTTCTTGTAAATCTGCCATTGGAGATGATGGTGGGCGACAATGTGATGCTATGCAGGAAACTGAATGTTGCCAGCTGCTAGTAGGAGAGGGTGATGCCTTGCCTCCTCGTTCTGAAGGTCTAGAGGGCAGGCTGGGAACTAAAAATTGACAATCAAATGAAGCCCCTGTGGTTGTGGCAATGCCAGTTGCTAGGGCCCCTTCTGTGACCGAGGTTAATTCTGCTACAGAGGCTTTTTACAATGTGCAAGCCCAGGAGCTTTTGAAGGCTAGTATACAGATTACGGAGAAGGCCAGTCTAGATAATGAGCTTATGTAGTCTATGCCTGATAGGGGTGGTGAAAATGTGCGAAGGCACCATGATGGCGGTGTTGTAACTAAATATAGAGCTAGATCGGTGGAAGACATTAAATGGAATCCTCTTTGATTCATCCTATTCTTATCTGGAATATTCGTGGGGTGGGAAATTCTGGTTCCCGTAGATGTTTGAAACATATTGTGCCGCTAAATAAGGTCAATCTGGTGGCCATTAGTGAGCCTATGCTGAATTTTAATAAAGCTCCTCAGTTGGGAAGATATCTCAAGCTTGGGAGGCACGTAGGCAATAATTCTGCTGACTCTAAGATTTGGGTCTTTTGGCATGACAGCTATAATCTGGAGGTAATTGCCTCCTCTCCTCAGCAAATTACTCTTGGTCTGAAGGTGGATAATTCTTTTTGTGCATATTATTCTTTTGTATATGCCTCTTGTGATCACCACCTTAGACAGTCCCTATTCAGTGATCTTCTTCTCTTTGCTACTTCTGTTTCTATCCCCTGGATTGTGGGGGGAGACTTTAACTGTGTTCTGCGGCCGTTGGAGAAAGTTGGTGGTGGCCTTCCCGCTCTTACCTCTATGTCAGACTTCAATGCTTTCTATGTGCTCCTGGTCTCTTTGATGCTGGTTTCCTTGGGCCTACAATGACTTGGACTAGCAACAGAGCAGGTTCTGCTAACAGCCGGGCAAGGCTTGATCGAGTTTTATTAAACAACCCTTGCCTCTCTGTTTCATCTCAATTGGTGGTTAAGCATCTTCCTAGAGGTCCTTCAGACCATGCCCCCTTGCTGCTCCTTTCGGATAGCCTGCCTTCTAGCCCTGGTCGTTTTATATTTCAGAAGATGTGGTGCACTCATAGTTCTTTTAAGCAGCTGGTTTTTGATGTGTGGCAGCAAGCTCAGGTCAGTCACCCCAATGCACTAGTCAGACCTTTTGTTAAGCTGAAGACTGTCAAGGACTCCTTGCATAAATGGAACAAGGAGGTCTTTGGGGATTTTTATATGAATATAAGACTGGCAGAAGCTGAGGTGGAACACAAGCAAACTGCTTACGACTCTGACCCCACTACTGATAACAGAGAGAGTTTAAATGCTGCCAATGCAGGTCTCCGCCAAGCCTTGCTCAGAGAAGAAATCTTCTGGAATCAAAAATCTCAGGTTGATTGGATTGAAAGTGGGGATAGAAATACCTCCTTTTATCATGTTGTAGCTCAATGCAATAGAAGAAGGAACTGCATTAGAAGGCTAAAGGTTGGTGATCTTGAAGAGTGGTGTTCTGACTAGGAAGCTTTGCGGCTCCATGCTGAGAATTATTTCAAGAAATTGTTTTCTTCTGAGGAGCACCAAATGGACCTCTCTATATTGGGATGTATTCCTCAGGTTATTACAAAGGGTCAGAATGCAGCTCTCTGTGCTATCCCGGATGGTCTGGAGGTCCGCAGAGCTGTCTAGTCCCTAAAGGGCTCTAATTCCCCCGGTCTAGATGGTTTCTCTGGCAAATTCTTCACAGCAGTCTGGGATATTATTGGGCAGGATGTTACAGATGCAGTCTGTGCATTCTTTGAAGGTTTTCCCCCTCCTAGAGGAATTTCCTCTTCTCTAATCACTTTGGTTCCCAAGGTGCAAGACCCCCGGTCCTTTAATGAGTTCAGATCCATTAGCCTATGTAATTTCTCATATAAAGTCATCTCCCGGATTATTTCTGAACGGCTGGCCCATCTTTTGCCTAATATTATCTCAGTGGAGCAGGGGGCTTTTGTGAAAGGGTGGTTTATATTGGATAATGTGGCTCTTGCTCGGCAACTCATGATGGATATTAATAGGAAGGTTAGAGGTCACAATGCTATATTTAAGCTTGACATGGCCAAAGCCTATGACAGAATGGAGTGGGATTTCATCATAGTAGTTATGAGGAAGTTTGGATTCAGCACCAGGTTCACTTCATATATTGGTATGCTTTTATCCAATTGTTGGTTTTCTGTAAATTTCAATTGAGTAATGTCTGGGTTCTTTAAGTCCATCAGAGGCATTAGGCAAGGGGACCCAATTGCTCCCTATTTGTTCATTATTGCTTCTGAGGTTCTCAGTAGGGGCCTTTCTGCCTTATTTCAGTCTGGGGCCCTGAGAGGCTACAATGGGCCCAGACAGTCTATGCAAGTCTCCCACCTCTTGTATGCTGATGACACCCTAGTCTTTTTGAATGCTAGTACGCAAAACATTATGGTCTTTCAATAGTTTATTAGTATCTATGAGCAATGCTCGGGGCAAAAAGTGAATGCCAATAAAAGTAGTTTCATTCTGTCTGCTAAAGCCTCTTTGGCTCTTAGACAGTCCATTCATGTTCTTACTGGTTATAAGCATCAGGCTGCTAGCATTTGCTATCTTGGAATCCCTGTTAAGAAAGGCAGATATATCTGTTCAGACTTTAAATTTCTGATAGATAGGGTGCAGCTCAAGCTAGAAGGTTGGCAATCAAAGATATTATCCCAAGCTGGCAGAGCTGTCCTGATTGACTCTGTTCTCCGCAGTATGCCAATTTACCTTGCTTCGGCCTGTTTCATACCGAAGAAGGTAATCAATATCATTGACCGTTTGTGTGCCATTTTTTTTTGGCAAGGAGATGATGGCACCAATCGTCGGCATTGGGTTGCTTGGTCGGAAATCCAGAGGCCTCGGCTTGAGGGGGGTCTGGGCATTAGGGATTTGTAGTGGGTTCAGGTTTCCCTGGCTATTAAAGCCCTGTGGAATATTGTTCATGGGTCTTCACTCTGGTCCATGTATGCCCGACAAAGATTCATAAAATCACATCTTGTAGATTGTGTCAAACCTTTTCCAGCAGGTATGCCTTTGGCAGTATTCTGGCAGGCGAAGGAAGTGTTAATATCCAACAGCAGGTGGATAGTTGGGAATGGGGCTGGCATTGATTTTCTGAGGGATAACTGGACAGGGAATGGTAATGCAATTAATGTTGCTCTAGCTAGCAGCAATGGGGGTTTCCCTATGGCCTCGGTTAGAGAGGTCTTCTGGGATCCTCAGCATGTAGCCCGGGGCTTCCTCAGTAATGATTTTCACCTCCCCAATCTTAAACTTAGCAGTGAGGCTGATGTCTGTGTGTGGACTAGAACCTTGAAAGGTATCTTCTCTGTCAAGTCTGCTTGTAATTTGCTCCGACCCAAAGGTACTATGAGGCCTTCCTGGGCAAAGTTGTGGCACCCTGCTATTGCTCCGAGGCCGCCCTCTTTGTTTGAAAACTTATCCATCGCGCTGTGTCGGTTGACAGCATGGTGGTTGATTGTGGGATTCAAGTGGTCTCCAAATGCAGCTGCTGCTCCTCCCTGGCCCAAGAAGACCTTAATCATCTTTTTATCACTGGTGAGCTGGCTTTCAAGTTGTGGGGCTGGGTGTATCCCTTGATAAGTAAAAAGGTCTGCCTTAGTGATCAGATCACTACCCGCTGCTAGAATCTATTGACAGCAACCAACGTGCACTCTGCTTTTAGTTTTGTTGGGCTGTATGCAGTAGTTTTGATGATGTGGGAGATATGGAAGCAAAGATGTATAGTCAGATTTGAAGGAGTGTCCTTAAGTATTGGTTGTATAAAGAGGAGGATTATCTCTTCTATAGCTTTGGCATTGGACAAGCTTAGTTTTCACAAGCCCCTGTCCCCAGCTCAGATCAGCTGTTTGGCTTCCTTTCAATTGTCCCCCCGGGTAAAACTCAAACAGCCCCTTTTGATTGTCTGCAGATTGGCTTCACATAAATTTACTCTGCATGTAGATGGGGCCTCAAAAGGTAATCCTGGCAGATGTGGAGGTGGGGGCTGTGTCCGGGACCCTTGTGGAAGGTTGATTGTTGGTTTTGCATTCCACTATGGCCATGGAAACAGTTTGCTGGCAGAGGTTAGAGCGTTGCATGATGGGCTATCTATTGCGAAACAAGGTAGTTTAAGTCTGGCGGCCATATTTTCAGACTGTTCCCTTCTTGTTGAGGCTGTCCGGAAAGGTGTGGCCCCTAGTTGGACGGTTCTCCCATGGTGGAGGAAGATATTGGATTTATGTCAAGAAAGTGGATATTTAATTCAGCATACCTATAGAGAGGGCAATCAAGTAGCTGACTCATTGGCTTCTCATGCTTGCAATGCCCCAGAAAATTCAGTCTTCATGCAAGTAGGGGATCTTCCACGGCTGGCCAAGGGCACTCTAATGATGGATAAGGCTGGGCTACCAACCTTTCACATTGCTTAGTTCTTCTTGCTGTATTCCTTTTGCCCCTTACCTTTTCTTTTCCTTCTTGTTTCTCTCAAGGGCTTATCTTTTGTAGATATTTCTTGCCCTCTCTTTCCTCAGGGGTATGCCCCGTAGCCTTTGTATTCTTTATCCAATATTAATAAAATTCAGGGCCACAATTGCAGCCTGGGGGAGTGAGAACATCTTCCCTCTTTGAGGGAGGGTGCACTTGACCAGTAGCTCTACTGTTGGTCATTTCTTTGTTAAAAAAAAGTCATGTTTGTAAGCAGTACGAGGTAAACCAAGGATGAAATCCATGCTCACCTCAACCCACGGCTATCAGGAATGGGGAGAGGAGTGTAGAGACCATTATTTTGTTTGACCTGTTTGGCCATTGTGCATATCCGACACCGGGCTACAACTTTGGCCACATCTTTCTTCAGACCAGGCCAATAAAAATGCTCCTCCACAGAATGGATAGTCTTGTTTCGTCCAAAATGACCAGCAAGACCTCTAACATACATTTCCCATATCAGAAAGTCTCGTACAGAAGTCCTCGGGACACAGGGTTCCTGTCCTCGAAAGAGAAAACCATCTCAGAGTAGATAGTCAGTAAATGCTATCGAGGATCCAACAGACAAGGCAGAGTAGACAGGGCAAAAATCTGGACACTCTCCATAGAGTTCCTTCATGCAGTCAAATCCGGTGACCTCTACCCGAACAGTGAAAGAAGGGAGACCCTTTGACTCAAGGTGTCGACCACCTTATTCTAACTTCCAGTCTTATGTTTCAGGACAAAGCTGAAGGACTGGAGGAATTCTACCCATCGACCGTGCCTAGGGTTTAAGCCTTTCTGATAGCTAAGGAATTTTAAGGCCCCGTGATCCGAGTATAAGACAAACTCTTGAGGTAAGAGATAATGTCTCCAGTGTTTGAGAGCTTGGACCACGGCATAAAACTCCTTATCATATGTAGAGTATCGAAGCTTTGCATCAGAAAGCTTCTCACTGAAATAAATCACAGGGTGGCTTTCCTGACTAAGCATTCCTCCTATACCTATGCCAGATGCATCACAGGATATCTCGAAGACTTTGGAAAAGTCTGGCAGGCGGAGGACATGGGCTTTGGTTATGAGCTCCTTTATGATAAGAAAACCATGGGAGGCGACTTTAGTCCACTCAAAATTTCCCTTACAGATGCAATCCGTAATATAATGGTGCTAAAACCCTTAATGAAGCGTCTGTAGAAAGTGGCTAGCCCATGAAAACTACAAACGTCATGGACATTCTGGGACTCTGGCCAGTCGACTAAGGCTTGGACCTTGGATTGGTCCACATACACTCCTTGACTTGAAATCACAAATCCGAGGAAAGTGACCCCGTCTGTCATGAATTCACACTTCTTTAGGTTGGCATACAAGGTTTCTCTCCTCAAAGTCTCGCAGACTTCCCTCAAATGCTGGACGTGGTCCTGAGGGTTGTGGCTATAGATCAAAATGTCGTCAAAGTAGACGACAACAAAGCGACCAATGAGGGGATGGAGGACTTCAGTCATGAGCCTCATGAATGTGCTGGGGGAATTGGATAGCCCAAATGACATGACAAGCCACTCGTACATACCTTCTTTTGTTTTGAAGGCTGTCTTCCATTCATCCCCTGGTTAGATTCTGACTTGGTGGTAGCCACTTTTCAAGTCAATCTTGGAAAAGATGGTGGCTCCACTCATCATGTCAAGCATGTTATCGTGGCGGGGAATTGGAAATCTATACTTGATAGTGATTTTATTGATGGCGCGGCTGTCAACACACATCTACCAAGTGCCATCTTTCTTTGGTGTGAGCAAGGCAGGAACAACACAGAGACTCTTACTCACTTTGAGAAAACCCTTTTGAATAAGGTCCTCAACAATTCTTTGGAGCTCAACATGATCCTTGGGGTTCAGTTTGTAATGGGGAAGGTTGGGTAGGGTGGACCCAGGGACAAGGTCAATGGCATGTTGTACATCCCGCATAGGAGGGAGTCTAGAGGGCAAGTCTTGAGGGAAGATGTCTTGGAAGTCCTGCAGGATTGCTTGGACTTTAGTTGGGACTGAAACTTGGGACTCCTCGGGTTTGATGGTGACAATAACAGCCCAAACAGGGGCACCCTCAGCAACCTCTCTGTTTAGCTCACGGACATTTATGAAGTTAAGGCACCTAACTAGGTCATGAGCAACCTTAGGGGCCTTAGGAATTGGTGTGATAGGTGCAGGAGAAGAGGGAATGGAAGGTTTCCCTTTAGTAGGAGTTGGGGGATTCTCCTGAACCTTGGGGGTTCCAGTGGGGGTAGAGGTGAGCTCTTTCCCTGGGTCAGCTTTGGGGGTGCCGAGTATAATTGAATCTTCTTCCCATTGTAGGAGAACGAACACTGATTGGATCGACAAAATGTAGTGAGGTCTACATCATAGATCCACGGTCATCCTAACATGATGATTCCAACCTTCATAGGCACTACATCGCATAAGATATGTCCTTGATAGACTGCAATTGAATGGGAATGACGCATGTAGTGGTGACTGGGATAGAAGTGTCATCAACCCAAGCCACATTGTATGGCCTAGGATGAGGGTGCGTAGGTAGACCTAGACGGGAGACAAAATCTGAAGAGATTGCATTGATACAACTCCCATTGTCAAAAGTTACCTTGCAGGGTTAAGATTTTACCATGATATAGGTTTGAAAGATGGAGGTTCGACGCCAGTCATCTCCTGGGGGTCTGCAAAGATGCAGCGAACTACACCCAATCTTCCCTGGCTAGAGCTCTCGGTAATATCTCCAACCTGTATGTACTCGACATGCGTGCCATCAATTCCTGCGTCCAGTTCCTCAAACTGGGCGATGAGGTTAGGGTCGACCTCATACCTCTCAATATCTTCTCCTTCCTGAGGTAGAGGCTCCATAAGCTGGGGGTCAGTGATGACCAAGGCTCGGGTGGGGCAATTGGTGGCAACATGCCCTAAGTTATGGCACCTAAAGCAATGAATTCCCAAGACATGGACCAGTTGGGAGGTGCTAGGGATGGCTCCCTTTCCCTTGCCATCCCTCCTATCGGCTGGCAGAGTGTACTCCAGCCTAGGAATAGCAGCAGGTGCAAGTAAGGGTTCCTTATGAAAGGAACAGCAAGGGCAACGGCTCGAAGTGGGGTAGCAGTAGGGACATAAAAAGTAGAGGGGCCAAGCCTCTCAGGGTAGCGGATCATGGCGTTTCGGGGTTGAGGCTGGCGGTAGGTGGAAACCCGAAGTGGGACCACCCTTTGAAATCGCTCAACGTCTCGAGCAACCTGGTAGGCGTGCTCGAGGGTGCTAACCTCTCGCAAATATAGCTCCCGCTGAATACTCTCGTGTAAGCCAGCTCTAAATCGCGAGAGGGTAACAGAGGCATCCTCCACGATATGACTCTGAAGGAAGAATTCATCGAACTTGGTGATGTATTCATCTACAGACTTCCCATCTTGGGTGAGTTTCTGCCATTGGTCTAAAAGACGCTGATGGTAGGAGGGTGGCAGATACTTCTCCCTTAATTTCTCCTTCATTTCTTTGCACGTGTTGATGCGCTCCTCTCGTCTCCTTGCTAGGAGATTCTCAACATTGCACCAGTAGGTCTTGGCTTGACCTAGGAGCTTCATCTTGGCAAACGTCACCCTTGTAGCAGGGGTCATGCAGTGATGTCAATCAAAATACTGGTCCATCCCAGTCTCCCAATCAAGGTATATGGCGGGATTTAGGAACCCATCAAAACTAGGAGAGTCTATCTTGACATTCCTTAGGATGATCTCCTCATCTTCGTCGTCTCTTCCTCGAGGTGCATGATCATCTTGCTCTCTACCTCGAGGAGCCTGATTTAGGGGGGTCAGTCTCTCTCTTCTATTTGGTTGGCGACGGGATCTCCGCGACCATCCATCCTTCCTTCCTCTCCCCTCACATGATCCTCTAAGGCTCAGATCCTATCATCTAACTCCGCTCGCAATTGGCCTATAGATGCTTCAAATTGGGCCGTATGATTCTACTCGAGTTGGACTAGCATAGCATTCGCGCTATCCTGAGCCATGGGTAGTTGTAGTGTTGAAATGCGCTCTAGACAGCCTGATGAATTCCTAGACCAACATTGCATGCACGAGCTCGGACCTAAATGATGCAATCCTGCGACCGACGATTAGCAAGGTCAAGACCTTCTTGTTGGCTAATACTCAAAGGATCAATTCGATTTTGCAAAGGGACTAGCTAGGTAGAGTTGCTTGCCCGTAGGCAAACTAGTTGTGTAACTACCTCTTGACAATTACAGTGCCCTAATGTGACAGTTCTAGGGCTTAAGGATGGGATCATACAAGCTCTCTCTTTCCGTCCGCATCGATGCACTCAGGAGACAGGTTGCATGGGTCGGGCTCTCACTCACTTCGTCGCGTGGCAATTGATAAAGATACTAAATAAGCAAATGAGTGGAGCACGCACCTAGCTAAAATGAAAAGTGTAGCTCTGTCCGGAGACGAAGGCGAGTGGGGACGTACGTGTCCACACGGCATCAACGAAGCTTGATCGGTTACAACAAATTCACTCCACGCAGGGAGGGTGCAATTATTACAAAACCACTTAATTAAATTTCCCGCGCAGGGGAATAAATTAATTCAGAATTTCTCCACGCAGGGATACTCATGGTCACTCACGCTCTGTAAATCACGGACTGTCTGTCGACGGCCAGGCGACTCGAGCGCTATTCAAGCCGCCGTAGTGGACTCGGGTGTCACAACCAATAATTTAATCAAATGATATATATATATATATCCCTGATATATAATATATATATATATTTAACACTCCAACAACAAATATTTTTTTTCAAACCTTCCCGGTCTTCCTGCGCAACCCACGGCTGGAAGTGGGAGCCCAACGCGGACAGGCGAGCCGGCGCGGGCGCACGCAGAGGCGGGCGGTCAGCCCAGGTGGGCAAATGCGGGCGCGGCCGGGCGCCGGGTGCAGGTGACGAGGGCGCGCGGGCGGGAGCGGGTAGCCTTCTGTCGCGGACGGGCAATGACCCGAGCACGGGAGGGCGCGGGCGGGCGTGGGCGGCTTGCCGGCGAGGGCGGGCGCTGGCGGGCTCGTGCACGAAGGTGTATGCGGGCGGCGGTGGCGGCCGCGGACGGAGGCGGGCAGGCGTCGGGCGCGGTGGTCGCGGCGGCTGGGGATGGCAGTTCTGGCCGAAAGGTTTTTTGAATCTAGGCACAGGCGACGATGCCCACTCCGCAAACGCACTCTTTCTCTCTCTCTCTCTCTCTCTCTCTCTCTCTCTCTCTTTTCAGCCGAGAGAAGAGGATTCCTTCTATTTTTTTTCAACTTCTCTCTCAACCGAGAGAGATCTCTTCTGCTATTTTTTTTCACGTACCGAAGTTGGGGAGGGGAAATGACGTAGACATCGGGGTTGACGGAGACGCCGTTGTTGGGCTCTAATACCAAATTTGATGCGGCGGCGACGTGGAAGAGATCGTCGGCACTCTGAAAACACGAACGGGACGGGATAACCACTGCCTCACGTAGCTCGATCTCACACCGGACGGTCTCTCACCGGGTAATTTGTCGAATCTCACAAAGAAGTTGGAGGGAAGGGAAGCAAGAGGAGAAAAGCTCTCTTACGTGGGTTTCATTCAATTAATGAGAAAAGCCATACACTAGCCTCCTTTATATAAGGATGGCCAAATTACACTTGGACAAATATATCCCTAGATAATTCAACTAAGGACATCCATATCCTTTGACTTTTTGGCCTAATAAAATAAAATACAACAACTTTTGACTATGGGCCAAAACAAAATAAAATACTTTGACTATGGGCCAAAATAAAATAAAATACTTTGACTAGTGGTTTAATAATACAATACCACCACAATATAAATAAAATACACACAAAATAAAATACATAATCAGGACGCCGAATCTTCGAGCCAGAAGTTCGGTGGTGTCGGGACGGTGCGGCGTCGGCTCCATGTAACGGGTCCGATGTCCCCACCACAAGGTGATATCCAAGCTCAGGTGGAGGCGACCAATGGGCATGGTGACCATCGTCCATGTGTCTTTCTTAGTCCCTTCATCAATGGGACAAGAAGCCCGTGAGGAGACCAAGGGCACTTGCAACGAAAACAATATGGGGGAAGAAGAAGGTGAGTCTGCATTGTTCCTACTTCTTACAGTATAGAATCTAAGATTGGTATATTTTAATAAATGTAGAAGGGAGATTGTTGATATTTATTTGCCTATCTTTTATCTTACTTTTGAGGTTTGCAAAGTAATATGGCAAGATGACAAACCAGCAATCAAAGATCTACTCAAACCTATGAACATGTGAACATGAACCTAGGCAATCATAGCTAGCTCTAGCATGGGCATGCTATCTCAATCAAATTACGCTAAGGAAAAGGAAAAAAAACACACGCCGGGGCGTGGAGCAAGAAATAAATAAAAAACACACACCGCTAGGGGTGGAACAAGCAAGGGAAATAAAGATGTGATGAAGAAGATAGCTAATGCCCAATACCAAGGAAAGATGTGATCGCCACCAAAGTAAACACAAGTCAAAGACTCGAATGTACCTTGGAAATAGGTGGATGAAACACCCGCCCACGGGAGAGAAAACCAAGGAAAGCCTGCAGATCAACTTGGAAGTAACGGCCAGAACCTCGTGCGTCGCTTAGAAGCGACGGCCGTACGATAGACCGCCGGAAGATAGTGACGCGCCTGCACCAGACCGTCAGGTAACCTGCAGTAGTAAAGCTTGAATTCTTTTAACTCCAACTCTTCCAGCCGGCTAGAAGACTTGGGCCTCGTGCTAATGAACCTGTAAACCTGCCAAAGATGTAGAAAGACAAGATAAGACAACCTCAATTAGCCCTCTTCACAAGCATAGCATCAATTCTTAAAGAGCTTAAGAACATCAAAAGGAGAGGGAATTACCAGGGAGTTTTGGGTTTTTTAACCCCTCTGGGTGTTTTTAAAAGTTTGGGAGGATGTTTGTATGCTTAAAGAACAGTGAAAAACGTGGAGGAATAGGAGGGACAATGCTTTGTTTGAGGAAAACCAAGGAAGAACTCAAGCATGCAAGGATGAACTTGAAAGACAAAACTAAAGTACTCCCTTGATTAGAAGATGGATGGACGTGGGAAGCAGCTCCTCCTGGATGAAGATGGCTCCTGAGTTCGGCAGCACTTCGTCGCGAATTCAAATCTCCTCCTTTTTTGGCCATGAAGTCAAGGGTTCTATTTATAGACCCTCAAACTCTTAGGTCGAGCAGAGAATAATTCAAACGTGAAAGGAGATAACTCTTAGCAAATCCTCGAAGATAATATCACCAAGAGCCCATAGGACTCTTCCAAAGGGATAAGATCAACGGGAAGAAGATCCAAACAATAGGACTCTTCAAGGAAGCGACGGCCAAGGCATAGGGCGTCAGAATGAAACGACGGCTGCACGACAGACCGTCATCATCAACGTGGAAATTAAGGGATAAGCACTGAAAACGAGGCCTCAAGCCTTAAGACTCTTCAAAGAGTAATGGCCCATGTTCTATCCGTCAGAAGGAAGCAACGCACCTGACTGAGACCGTTATTATCATTGAGGTTCCAAAAATAGAGTGAAGGGTTTTGCTGAGCTTCATCCAACGAAATGCCACCGGGAGCCACATCTTAATCCAGGAATTAAGACCCAAGAAACAGGCTTCAACTGATCAAGAGACTAATCAAAGAATGAACAACTCGGAGCATCATATAGAATGAAATAAGGAGATGACCCGACTTATTGGGTATAAAACGGGTGTCAACAGATGCCCCTCCTTAACGTCCTCTTTGCAGGGGAGCGAGCGGAGGTGAAGCGGAAGTGAAATGGAACATGGAGATGAAGCGGAAATGAAGCGGAGTGTATCAAAAAGAGGGCGTTAAGGTAAACGACACCCGTTCTGTACCAACAAGCAATAGGAATTTTCTGGAAAACCTCAAATTGATCACAAGGACATAGCCAGCCAAAGGACGCGAGTCTGGAGGAACTAATTAACTAAGGAAAGGAAACACGGCTAGCCGCCGGAGGCAACGGAAAGGAAAGAGACTAAACTCCAGACAGGAATCTTCAGCGAACCAGATCACGCGAGCAGATCGAAGGAAACCTTCTAATTCAGAGTGGAATAATTCTCCTTATTCGGGATTAAGAACACAGCTGTTCACCATTAATGAGACATCTTGAACAAATGAAACTCATGAATGCTCAAAGAATGCGCATGATGCATGCTGGGCTAAAGGAAAAGAAATCATCAAAACGAATGCAAAGAAAGATAAAATAGAAAAATACTCTAGAATAATATTGCTAGTTTGGAGAAATCGGAGTCAGGACACTATCTGCAACCACGGCGTGCAAGACAGAACCATCGTCCCCAAATTTTCCAATCTAACGGCCTATCCAACGATTAATCGTGTGAACTTAGATCATCATCATTTTTGTTTAAGGGGAACATCAGATCCCAGGACACATGAATGACCAGCCGGTTCTCGAGGTAATATATCATAGGTAACGTATAGTAATGCATTAAGGGAGTGAGGGAACAAGATACAATACCTGACTTACCTGCCTGACGGACGATAAAGCACGACTTCACTCATAATTCCTTCATGAAAGATAGGTTAGCCAATAATAAAAATGATCATGTACCAAGTCGTAACCATTTGTACATGCGAGAGGCATCAATAAGGAACAACATGGAAGAAAATGGAACCATTTTGACATTAATTAGACCATTTAAATCATCAAGAAACTTGCAAGTTTGTAACGGTCTCATGTACGTGCGTTACATAAAGTAACGGACCATCCCTAGTCCGTCATAAACCAGGCGGTTCACATTCTTCAATAAAACAGTGCCAACACATGTAACGGTCAAATCCAGACGCGTCAGAATGATGTGACGGTCGGTCGATAGACCGTCACATTTCCTGAGTGTTAAAAAAACAACCGAACGGTCACGGCCCGTTCATTCCAACACTCAACGCCCAAAAAAAAACCTCAAAACCGAGAGCTCCGGTGATTCCACCCCCACCGCTCCAATGGCCGGCGACGAGGCACCCCAGCCGCCACCAAAGAAGAGAGAGAGAGGGAAGAGGATGGCAATACGGCGGTTCCACCACCGTCTTGAACGGGAGGCGATCCCGCCGGTGGAAGAAGAACGGCCGGCAAGAAGAAACCCAACAGAAGAAGAAGCAGTCCCCACGGCTGAGGAGGACCAAGGGGAAACCTCACTGGGTGCAGAGGAGCCCAAAAAACTAGAGAAAAAGAGGAGGAGAGACATGGACCGTGAGGTAGGCCCCCGCCCTAATTTTCCAATTTTTGATTTTTTTGTGTTTATTTATGGATGCATGTGAGGGAAAGGGGTAGAAATGGGTCTACGAACCCACTAGGATCAATTGTAGGCCATTTGGCCATAGTGGGAGACCACGGGGATGCAAGGGAAAAAATTCCCAAATGCAGATAATGTGACGGTCCTGCCAGCGACCGTCACACACCCGACGCATCAGGCTGCGTCCGTCAGAGTCAAACGACGCCCCACCCCAGGGCCGTCACTTTAGCCAGGGAATTAAACTATTTTTTAGGGTTTTCAATTTTCAAATTTTTGTTTTGTTTTCAATTATGAATGATTATGCAATGATTATATGATGCAATTGGACTAATGAATGATCTAATATGTAATGCAGGGGAAGAGACGGTCGCGGATCTCCTGGCTACAGATCCGGGCAGTGTACCAGGCATTGCCCGACTACCAGAGAGAGAGATTAGCCGGCATGGGATTCGCCGAGGTACTCAGCATCGAGGTGATCCGGATGGACACGCCGCTGCTGTATGCCTTGCACGAGAGATGGGACCCGATCAGCCGAGCTTTCATCTTCCCGTGGGGCCACATGATCCCCACGCTAGAAGACATAGCAAGGATTACCGGATTGAGAGTCCACGGAGCCGCGGTGACAGGGTGGACATACGGCGACTACCGAGAGATGGCGCAGTAGCTGCTCGGGCTGGATTTGATCAGGCCGGGACAGTCCTCCTCTCAGCTTTCGAGGTCAGTGCTACAGGAGAGCTTAGGCTTGAGAGGAGCAGCGATCACCGTGGGAGAGCTACCCGAGGAGCATCTGGGCAGAGTGATAGACCAGGTGCGCCCTCGCGTGGCGGCGGAGGCTGGACCAGAGGGAGACAGGGTGCTCAGACACTTCCTGATGCTGCTATTCGGGAAGCTCCTCTTCATGACCCGGGCGGATGTCATCAGCTGCAGACTGCTGCCGATGATAGAGGATTTGGGCAGAGTCAGGAGATACGCCTGGGGAGCAGCAGTACTCGCATTCTTGTTCGAGTCCCTCAGCACTACGGACCGGCAGACGATGCTGGGCGGCTTCTCGCCTTTCCTACAGGTAAATGTACTTCATATGTGTTCTATTATACCATGAATATTGATGCCATGATTTATGCAAATGATTTATGCAATGATTTATGCAATGATGCGACTGACTCGACTTCTAAATGCAGATCTGGAGCTATATGTACCTCCCAGGCATCGGGAGAGGCGCACTACTCCATCCCGGCCTCATACAAATCGCGAGACGTTGGTCGGTGGCGAGGGACACAGGGTCGATCATTAGACTGACCTGGACGATCCAGGATGACCTGGACTCCTTCCCGCATACATCGGTAAGTCCAGAACTCAAAAATGATTTCTATATGCTTTTAAAATGCTTCTAAATGTTTTCTAAATGCTTTCTACATATCTCTAATATCTTTTATGCTAATGAATGAACTAAATGCTCTCAGGTGAGATGGACCCCATACCGCGACGAGGGTTATACGGGACAGCCGTGGGTAGAGGCGGCCTTATCGTACCGGGGGCGAGACATATGGTTGCATTGCATCCATATCATCGAACCTCTGCACTACAGGCTGATCCTGCGGACCCGGGGACTACACCAGCCCGAGGTGACCTTCCCACGCCACAGCGATGACCACCCCGCCAAATCAGCAAGGGGCATCAGCGGCAATGTGGATTGGTGCGCCCGGAAGGCGAAGTACGTCCACGATTGGAATAGGCGGGGTCGAGCGGTGAAGGAGCGAGACGAGAGCGACGAGGCATATCTGAAGGTCTTCGCTCGACTCTACGGCGACCGGGTGTACCGAGGTACCCGACGACCGGTATGCAATTCTAAAACTCTAAACTTTATTATGCAATGTGCAATATGATATATGCTGACTCATGCTTTCTAAAATGCAGCTAGACCCCGAGGGACGGATAGCCGAGCTGGAAGGGCTACTCCACTCCACCATCCAGCAGCGGGACGGGTACCGGTCTGCCCTGGAGCTCCTGGTGAGACTAAAAACTTAAATGCTCATGATTTAGGTAATGATGTTCATGATGCAAATGCCAATGTCAACTAACCATGACTTCTAAATGCAGCGGGCCGAGGGAGCCCAACGCGCTGGGCCGGATGCCCCATCGTCTTCCTCGCAGCCTGCAGGAGGCAGGGCTGAGCAGGAGGCCGACTTTGCTCGGGCGGTTGCCCGGGCCGAGGAGGCGGAGGCCACCCTCGCGGAGCGGGTAAGAGACTAAAAAAAAATGCTTATGACTATGCCTAATTAAATGCTTCATGACTAATGATATAAAATGCAATCTACAGGCGAGGGATCTAGCAGCAGCAGTGGCCGAGGCCAGCCAGGCGAGAGCAGAGGTAGAGAGAAGCCGGTCCGAGACCGATCGAGCCCGAGCAGAGACGGAGCTGGTACGGGCAGAGATGGTCCGACTGAGAGCGGAGACCCTGCGACGCCCAGATGATGCAGAGATGGAACAACTCCGAAGGAGTTAGCGCGGGCACGAGCTGAGGTGGAGGAGCTTCAGATCGGGACGGCCGACTTGGATCGCTACCGGACCGAGGCACGGGAGACGCGGCGTCAGATCTTTACACTGAAGATCGAGCTGCGGACATTGGAGCGGACGGTCCGGATGATGGGCCGGGGACCGGAGCGGAGTGCCTCCCAGAGTGGGGTACATAGGAGTGCCGCCCCAAGCGGCTCAGTAGGAAATTTCCTTGTCAGCTCCTCGGCCCAGCGGAGAAATGAGAGGGCAGAGAGAGGACAGCAGGAGGAGAGTGCTTCCATAGCACCGCCACCCGTGAGGAGACCCGAGGATAGAGAGTGTCACGCCCCAGGCCGATAGCAGCGGAACGTGTCGTTTGCTCAGAACGTGGTAGTTAAACAGTCGTGAATGATCAAGAGCAATCGCATAAGACCAAGATAATTTTGAACAACAATAGAAATTTATATTTCTATTATAAATCTCTTACAAGAACTTGTTTTCCAACTTGGAGACTTCAACACAATGGAAAGGAAGATAACGACATACTAACAGACTTAGACAAGATAACTGAATAAGAGACGCCAAGCTGACTTAGCTAGACAACACTATCTAGACTCAAGAAAGATAAAAGACTCGGGTTCACTAGTTTCCACAGCTCGCTTGCACACTTGTCCCGCCCGTGTGGGTCTCGGTCATGCTAGCCACCTGATTACCTGAAAATGTTGGAATAAAACGGAGTGAGCGAACGCTCATTAGGAAATTATATCTCAAGCACTAGCAATGGGTTTAAGTAATTACATTTTTCACATGTGAATGCAATAAGGCTATGCATGTAGAAATAACTGAACAAGTAACTAATCCAGAGAATAACACATCGGGCAAAACCTTCAAGCGAATATTAAACAAGAAACTTTCATGAGAGACTTTATAGATTATTGGCTATTTCACGCAAGTACATTGCCCGTGTCGGGCCACGCTAGTAAAGTCACGCAAGTCAAGTCACGCACGCAAGAAAAGAGAGATCGTGGAATGCCAAAGATCAAGATAAAGAGTACTCCGGTGCAATGCTAGACACCGTTATCATTAAAACTCCCATGGGCACTAGTACTTTCGGGCGCTCCTCCCAGGACCAGATCGGGCCCTATATGCACAGCATTCACGATAGATCTAGACATCCACGATAGTTTATAGCCAATAAGGAGTTCCAAGAACAAGCTTTAATTAGGATGATAAGATAAGATTTTCATGGAATTCAAGGGCAAGACCCTTGAGTAAGGACATACTGGCGATAAAATCCACGCAAAGCATATAAATCATGACATGTCGATAAACTGGGTGGAATTGGTTCCCTAACCGGGTACCATGACAAATAAGTGCCCATATGTAGATGGTCACTCCTTTATATAGAATTGTGATCTACAAGAACAGCATGTTAATAACATGAGGTCCACAAGAATCATCATAACAAAATTGATATAGAATTGGGGTCTACAATAACATCTCATTGATGGCATGTTTTCCCCCATTCCTTAAGATAGTTCTCATATCATACATATAGTATAACATGAGGGCCGGTATACCATGTTTCATTAGAGTGACATGGTAAAGATTGTGTAATGGGTTTTTAGGGTACAACCAGCTCATTCGACCTTGAGGGAATCCAAGGTACGAGGAGTCTTACGGAGGTCTCTATGACTAACTCGCTAGTCCAAAGGAACGGAATGTCCAATGGAGAGCTTGTATGTCAATGAGAGTTGAGGGTGATCGATAGAACAACATGAAAAACGTGGGACTATACTCACGGAGTGGAGATATAGTGCCGATGTACATATATATAAATATAATGCAAACCCTCGGTTAGCAGTAACAGGTAAAAACATTTTTACAGAAAATTACGACTTTGATTAAGTCACTACTTAAGTAAATAACGCCTTAAATAAGGGCGTTTACATGCATTTCCAATTTTTGCAGAAATTTCCATAATTCTGTGTTTTATCAAAAACACGCCCTTTATAGGGGCGTTTTATTTCAATGTGACGACATGCACAATGGTCGTCCATTCTTTAATCCTATTTTTTTTTGCAGGATATACATATTCTGGGATTTATCAAAGACACGCCCTGAACGGGGGCGTTATTTTCAAATTCACGCCCTCGATCGTGGCGTGGGTTTCACAAGAAACGACTTGGTTCAGGTCGTGAATTCATGCTTTTCAAGAATTTTTATAAATTTCAGGATAATAAATTTCAGGAGACAAGATATAAAGTCATGACAAGAAAAATAGTAGGATTTCACGGTATACTCATGTATTACATTAGTTTCAAGATTTCATAGCTATTAAATTTTAAACGTGAACAATTATTAATTGCATGTAATTTCATGGAATTAACGCCTTTGTACAGGGCGTCGAATTTAGGAATTGACGACCTGGTCAGGGTCGTTTCTTGTAAAATAGTGCCCTTGACAGGGGCGTCTCTTTCAAAAATATTCCAGAAAACGCGTAGAAGCTATATTAAAACTTATATTCATGCATGTGATGATGTATACTCATTGAATTAACTTGTTTGGGCTACAGTGCCTTGAGAAAACCTACCTTAATTGATATCTGGAGATGGGATACGTGAATAACTTGATAAGAACACCCGAAGCTTCTAATACCCTTGATAGCAGTAGTATGCAGATCGGACAGGAAGAAGAAAAAATTCAATTTGATGAAGATGATGGAGATGATGATAATCAACCTATAGGGAAGAAAGAGGAAGGAAGATGAGGATATAATCGAAGTTAGGGAAACGGTTTTAAGAACATTACATTGTTCTTCGGCAGTGGCTGTGGAGCTTCCTACAAAGAAAAGACAATGAAGAATTATCAGTTCTTCATGCAGTCGGAGCAGGGGACAAAAGGAATTAGAAAGAACATATGTTTTTCACTTACCGTGCAGCAGCAGGTCGATCAAATGGGTTAGGGTTTGGCCGGACAGGTTTATTTATAGGATTTTGGAGTCCTAACAAAAGTAGTGTTTGATTGAGGGTAATATATCCCTATTAGAGTCCTTGCCCTAGTAAACACTTACTAGATTAACATAATCCTTCCCTGGATAAGCTCCTGGGTCGAACGGTTCACGAATGGAATTAACGCCTTTGGTCAGGTCGTCGATTCTTTAATTGACGACCTGCTTCAGGTCGTTTCTTAATACGCGCCTTGTGTAAGGGCGTTCTTTTCTTTAAAACACGCCCAAGCTTGGGGCGTTTCTTGGCCTTACCCCTTTTTTTTGACGTTGGAATTTGACGCCGTGTAGTGAGGGCGTCACTTCTTGAATAACGCCTTTGATAGAGGCGTTTATTATTAAATTAACGCCTTAATGAGAGGCGTTATTTGCATCTTGGGTTTTATTCCTCCATTTAACCCTCTTCTTATTATCTGTATTACTTCTGTAATATATATATTTTAATTCATTTCAAATATTCATTTATCAGGGTTGCTACACCCTCCCCCACTTAAAAGAATTTGGTCCCCAAATTCACATTATCTTTTACTTTCAATGGGGGACTACTATAAAGCGTAACAGAAATCTAGATATATCGAGTGGTATAGAATTAATTAAGGCTTAAGGGTGAGGGGTACCTTCCGCAACTTTCCCTTTGGCAAGTTTAGTTAAATCTTGAACTCCTTTTGGAGGCTTCTTGGGGCATTCCGCTATCTTGTGATCTAACTTCCCGCAACGCAGACATGCTCCCGAACTCCACCAACACTCCTTCGATTTGTGACCATATCTTCCACAAGATTTACACTTATCTTGCGATTGATCCGCCTAAGTTTTTCTCTTATTACACTTCTTACATTTCTGGCATTTCTCACACCTTTGTGAAATATCTTCCTCATTTATTCTTTTCTTGGTAACGGCAAAACTTTCGGAGTTATTTGTTTGATCTTTCCCTTCAACTCTTTCTTTTTCTTCCACTACTTTCTCTAGTTCTTGAACTCTCCTGACAAGGCTCGCGTAAACTTGGACATCCACCAAGATCATTTCATGAACAAGGCTCGGCATAGAGGCTTCCATTTTATCTAGGTTCCTGCAAGGATGAGTGGAGGGATAATTTATTGACTCAAGATTTAGTGTTAATGAAATGTAAATACTTTATCTTTCTTTTATAACTTTAACCCCAAGTTCTACCCATCTCTCACGGAATTCCTATAGGACGACTGACAAGGATACTCAACCTATAACCTGGTTTCAACAACCTAAGGATTTTGGAAAGTTGAATCCAAATATGACCGACAGGGATACCGGACCTATCACGGAAACTTAACGATTGCGACAACCAAAGCTATGATATGACTAACAAGGATATCTGACCTATCACTGAAACCTAATAACTTGAGGATGTAAAAGCTGAAGCTCTAATATGGTTGATAAGGATGACCTATCCTTGGGACTTAATAACCAGAGGATATAACAACTGGAGGATAGGAAAGCCAAAGCTCTGATATGGCTTAATAACTGGAGGATATGACAACTGGAGGATAGGAAAGCCGAAGCTCTGATAGGATCCATAAACAACCTAAGAACTGGAGGATATGACAGCCGAAG
This sequence comes from Amorphophallus konjac, assembly GCA_022559845.1. Classification (NCBI taxonomy): domain Eukaryota; kingdom Viridiplantae; phylum Streptophyta; class Magnoliopsida; order Alismatales; family Araceae; genus Amorphophallus; species Amorphophallus konjac. Next base: position 458,404,909 of record CM040118.1, read on the forward strand.
CTCTGATATGACAGACAAGGATTCTTAATCTGGAGGATATGAAAGCCGAAGCTCTGATATGACAGACAAAGATTCTTAATCTGGAGGATATGAAAGCCGAAGCTCTGATATGACTGACAAGGATGACCTATCCTTGGGACTTTAATAACTGGAGGATATAACAACTGGAGGATGTGAAAGCCGAGGCTCTGATACCACCTCTGTCACGACCCGGGCCGATAGCAGCGGAACGTGTCGTTTGCTCGGAACGTGGCAGTTAAACAGTCGTGAATGATCAAGAGCAATCGCATAAGACCAAGATAATTTCGAACAACAATAGAAATTTATATTTCTATTATAAATCTCTTACAAGAACTTGTTTTCCAACTTGGAGACTTCAACACAATGGAAAGGAAGATAACGACATACTAACAGACTTAGACAAGATAACTGAATAAGAGACGCCAAGCTGACTTAGCTAGACAACACTATCTAGACTCAAGAAAGATAAAAGACTCGGGTTCACTAGTTTCCACAGCTCGCTTGCACACTTGTCCCGCCCGTGTGGGTCTCGGTCATGCTAGCCACCTGATTACCTAAAAATGTTGGAATAAAACGGAGTGAGCGAACGCTCAGTAGGAAATTATATCTCAAGCACTAGCAATGGGTTTAAGTAATTACATTTTTCACATGTGAATGCAATAAGGCTATGCATGTAGAAATAACTGAACAAGTAACTAATCAAGAGAATAACACATCGGGCAAAACCTTCAAGCGAATATTAAACAAGAAACTTTCATGAGAGACTTTATAGATTATTGGCTATTTCACGCAAGTACATTGCCCGTGTCGGGCCACGCTAGTAAAGTCACGCAAGTCAAGTCACGCACGCAAGAAAAGAGAGATCGTGGAATGCCAAAGATCAAGATAAAGAGTACTCCGGTGCAATGCTAGACACCGTTATCATTAAAACTCCCATGGGCACTAGTACTTTCGGGCGCTCCTCCCAGGACCAGATCGGGCCCTATATGCACAGCATTCACGATAGATCTAGACATCCACGATAGTTTATAGCCAATAAGGAGTTCAAGAACAAGCTTTAATTAGGATGATAAGATAAGATTTTCATGGAATTCAAGGGCAAGACCCTTGAGTAAGGACATACTGGCGATAAAATCCACGCAAAGCATATAAATCATGACATGTCGATAAACTGGGTGGAATTGGTTCCCTAACCGGGTACCATGACAAATAAGTGCCCATATGTAGATGGTCACTCCTTTATATAGAATTGTGATCTACAAGAACAGCATGTTAATAACATGAGGTCCACAAGAATCATCATAACAAAATTGATATAGAATTGGGGTCTACAATAACATCTCATTGATGGCATGTTTTCCCCCATTCCTTAAGATAGTTCTCATATCATACATATAGTATAACATGAGGGCCGGTATACCATGTTTCATTAGAGTGACATGGTAAAGATTGTGTAATGGGTTTTTAGGGTACAACCAGCTCAGTCGACCTTGAGGGAATCCAAGGTACGAGGAGTCTTACGGAGGTCTCTATGACTAACTCGCTAGTCCAAAGGAACGGAATGTCCAATGGAGAGCTTGTATGTCAATGAGAGTTGAGGGTGATCGATAGAACAACATGAAAAACGTGGGACTATACTCACGGAGTGGAGATATAGTGCCGATGTACATATATATAAATATAATGCAAACCCTCGGTTAGCAGTAACAGGTAAAAACATTTTTACAGAAAATAACGACTTTGATTAAGTCACTACTTAAGTAAATAACGCCTTAAATGAGGGCGTTTACATGCATTTCCAATTTTTGCAGAAATTTCCATAATTCTGTGTTTTATCAAAAACACGCCCTTTACAGGGGCGTTTTATTTCAATGTGACGACATGCACAATGGTCGTCCATTCTTTAATCCTATTTTTTTTTGCAGGATATACATATTCTGGGATTTATCAAAGACACGCCCTGAACGAGGGCATTATTTTCAAATTCACGCCCTCGATCGTGGCGTGGGTTTCACAAGAAATGACTTGGTTCAGGTCGTGAATTCATGCTTTTCAAGAATTTTTATAAATTTCAGGATAATAAATTTCAGGAGACAAGATATATAGTCATGACAAGAAAAATAGTAGGATTTCACGGTATACTCATGTATTACATTAGTTTCAAGATTTCATAGCTATTAAATTTTAAACGTGAACAATTATTAATTGCATGTAATTTCATGGAATTAACGCCTTTGTACAGGGCGTCGAATTTAGGAATTGACGACCTGGTCAGGGTCGTTTCTTGTAAAATAGTGCCCTTGACAGGGGCGTCTCTTTCAAAAATATTCCAGAAAACGCGTAGAAGCTATATTAAAACTTATATTCATGCATGTGATGATGTATACTCATTGAATTAACTTGTTTGGGCTACAGTGCCTTGAGAAAACCTACCTTAATTGATATCTGGAGATGGGATACGTGAATAACTTGATAAGAACACCCGAAGCTTCTAATACCCTTGATAGCAGTAGTATGCAGATCGGACAGGAAGAAGAAAAAATTCAATTTGATGAAGATGATGGAGATGATGATAATCAACCTGTAGGGAAGAAAGAGGAAGGAAGATGAGGATATAATCGAAGTTAGGGAAACGGTTTTAAGAACATTACCTTGTTCTTCGGCAGTGGCTGTGGAGCTTCCTACAAAGAAAAGACAATGAAGAATTATCAGTTCTTCATGCAGTCAGAGCAGGGGACAAAAGGAATTAAAAAGAACATATGTTTTTCACTTACCGTGCAGCAGCAGGTCGATCAAATGGGTTAGGGTTTGGCCGGACAGGTTTATTTATAGGATTTTGGAGTCCTAACAAAAGTAGTGTTTGATTGAGGGTAATATATCCCTATTAGAGTCCTTGCCCTAGTAAACACTTACTAGATTAACATAATCCTTCCCTGGATAAGCTCCTGGGTCGAATGGTTCACGAATGGAATTAACGCCTTTGGTCAGGTCGTCGATTCTTTAATTGACGACCTGCTTCAGGTCGTTTCTTAATACGCGCCTTGTGTAAGGGCGTTCTTTTCTTTAAAACACGCCCAAGCTTGGGGCGTTTCTTGGCCTTACCCCTTTTTTTTTTACGTTGGAATTTGACGCCGTGTAGTGAGGGCGTCACTTCTTGAATAACGCCTTTGATAGATGCGTTTATTATTAAATTAACACCTTAATGAGAGGTGTTATTTGCATCTTGGGTTTTATTCCTCCATTTAACCCTCTTCTTATTATCTGTATTACTTCTGTAATATATATATTTTAATTCATTTCAAATATTCATTTATCAGGGTTGCTACAGAGAGGATGAGGGCGGTCCGGCGGATAAGCCGACCGAATGATGTATTTTTATGTTTTTTCTTATCTTTTGTATAGAACTTTTGGCAAAATGGAATGAGATCCCTTCTTTTTAGTTTTCTGTTTTGTTTTAATTTTATGCGAGCGTGAATGAATGAATGTGAAAAAAGCAGGATGGACGAAATGTGAATGAATGAATGAGATGTATGTAGGAATGTGTGAAAATGGGAAGAGGACGAGGTGTACAATGTGAAAGACCGCCAGGTCTAGGCAAGGGCAGAAGGAATAGCCCGAACTCAGCAGCAGAGAAAGTGACGGTCTAAGATCTGACCGTCATAATCAAACGACACTCTGGTGAGAGACTGTTAATCACCAGAGGCCCACTCTGGCAGTGGGGCATCAGGATAAACGACGGCCAACCGAGGGTGCGTCAAAGACAAGTAACGGCCAAGGGTCAGACCGTTGATCATGGCAGAATGATAGTTGGTCAGGGCAACTAGCAGGAAATGCGACGGTCTGAAGGAGACGCGTCAGACTTAAGAGACGGTCATAAGTAAGACCGTCAGGAAGCGTTTAGCCCAGAAGAGAAGGAACTGAGTGCTGGGAAAACGACGGCTCAGGGTTTGCGCGTTACAGAAAGCGACGGTAGACCCGTAGACCGTCATTCTCCACAGAACATGATTCGGGGAATTGAAACCCACAGAAAATGCGACGGCCAAGGGCTGGCGCGTCGGAATGAAGTAACGGCCGCACGATGGACCGTTAGAATCTGGGTTGTAATCCGAAACGGATTGAGCCGAGATAACTAAAACCCGAGGTTTAGCCACTTAGTCCATCATTAGAACTTATCCTGATTGAAGATAAAGCCTTCTAGTCTAAATCTTATCCTTCCAAAGTTAAATATAAGCCTTAGCAACTTGGAACCTTAATCAAAATCACAGTTTTGCTGAAACCTCTGTTCTAGGGTTTGAAGAGCTCTTCCAAAGAGCATAAAGCAAGATGAAGAGGAGCTTCGAGATGATGGCTATGGAGGAGAAGGTTTACACCGGCCCTAAGGCTGCTAGGAGGGAACATGGAGAGCTTCAACGGCTAACCTCAATTCCCAAACACCTAAGCTCCAACGTCCAAAGAGTGGTAAGTTCTCACAACTCATCCAAAGTTCAGAATTTTACTGCACTTATTCTTTTCATGACTTCCTTCTTTCTTTCTTTCCTTCTTCAAGCCCCTCCCTGGCCCAAGGTGTTATTCCAATCTGAAGTGGGTGGCTCCCATGGTAAAGGCACTCCCCATAGAGGTCACATCAATCCTTAAAGCATGGCACCTCCAACCTCTCTTGGTTTTAGGCAAGAATTTCCAAAAATTGTCCTTTGATTGGCCAAGCCTTTCAGCACTTGTGGAATTATGGCATCCACAAACTCATACCTTCATCTTCCCTTCCTTCGAAGCAACCGTCCTATTAGAGGAGGTAGAAACATACCTAACCCTTCCTAAGACTAAGGTGGGGGATGAAGACCGGGTTTGCTACACAATCGAGCCTATCGACCCGTCCTTGATCTTGAGTGATTTCATTCACAATCCAAAGGACGTGAGGACCATGACCAGCCCACACCACATTCACTTGATACCCTTGGCGCAATGGATAGTGTCTCATTGTAAAAATAAGTGGGAGAGACATGAAGCAATAGCCAAGGCGGTGGCGGTTTGCTTGTGTGGAGTCTTTCTTTTTACTACTACCGACCACCTCTTAGACATCCAAAATCTTGGCATTATTAGCGGGCTGTGGCGGGGAATGTCTATCTCTCAAGCAGTCCTCTCATATCTTTACGAAGGACTAAGCTCGGCTTGCATAGGGGGCCCCTTGTTTGGTTCCATGATACTCCTTGAGTGCTGGATGGGAATAAGAATCAAATTCCTTCCTAAGGAAGACATAATTTCAGCAAGCCAGATCTTCGGGAGCCACCCTCTCTTCTTTATTGGAGGGGCATTTGGATATTCTCCTCAGGTTGAATGCAAGACGGCGGATAAGAAAACTCGGGACGAATGGCGCCTCTTCCTTAACATTCTTCCAATAGACAAGTTCATCATGCGACCAAGAATCCTCCGAAGCACTCTTCTCAAAATACCGCGGCGTCAAGGCCTGGACCTCCAGCTAGTAGGGAACACTACCATGGCGATCTACAACCTGCATCGATGCCATCTTCAAATCGGACTACCTCGAATCAGCGTTTCTGCACTATCACACTACCCTCCCCTTCTACCTAGGAAGATGGGGACCGAGGAAGATGAACGAGCAGTCCGGAACGCGCTGACCATGTGGGAGATCAGCAAGGTGCGTCCGTGGCAAGCAGAAGTTGAAGAGAACGACGAAGCACGCCGAGATTACATGAAAGAGTTGAGAAGAATCCGCCCTCTTGCGGATAAGAAATTGAATGCATCTTGATTTTTCTTTTTGTTCATGAGAGATATCACGTAATTGACAATCGAAGTTGAATTTATCAAGAATTATATTTTATTAATCTTTGCTTGAATGAGATGAGATTGCCATATTTGAATGATCTTGAGTTCCATAGTTGAAAAGGCTAGAATGAGGTGAGCAGATAGGGCTTCTGGAGTAAAAGACGGATATGCACTGGGCCGCCATAAGGAAATAACGGTCCTACGGAAGGCCATCATAATGAGAATAACATGAGCCCTGTCTCTGAAGGATATGACGGATGGGTCTTGAGCCGTTATATTCAAGTAACGGTAGATCCCAGACCGTTATAGTGATGGTTCAATGAAAAGGAAGAAGGCCCATGCCTGAAGGGAAATAACGGTCAAAGATGGGCCCGTTATATGACTGTAACGGTCTGATGCTGGCGCGTTACACACTTTGAACCTGCATAGTTGTGAGCTTTTGTTTTTGAATTGTCCCTGTATTCTGCACATACTCAAACATGAAACAAGTTAGATCTGTTCTTAGACTCAACCCCTTGCCTTAAAGCAAGTTAGATAATGACCATTTCTTGATATTTGGTCAAGGGGTGGAGCCTTATTAAATAGGTGAAAACATAATGAAAATGTGATGCATGCTATGCATACGATGGTATTTTTGGGAGTTTTGGAAAATATTTAATGTTTTTGGATTTTTGAAAATATTTATTTTGTTTTGGATTTTTGAAAATATTTGTTATTTTTGGATTTTGAAAATATTTGATGTTTTCTTGGATTTTGAAAAATATTTGATGTTTTTGGATTTTAAAAAACCAGTGCCTCTCTAGCAATACGAGACCTTCCTTGTTTTAGGTGGAGTCTCGAGACCGGCGTGCGATAGTGTGACAACCCCTGGCCGAGACCTGATCATTGTGACGGTGTTTTTACCAATGCCATACCTAGGGTACTCATCTCAGTCCTAAAAGAAAAAAGGAACATGGGGGTAAGCTTTGGCCAGATGTAGAGTTTTAGAACTTGATTCCCTCACCGTACAACCCTATTAGAGATTTGGTATGTTGTGCCGGGGCTTTTATGTCCGTCATCGAACCTTTGTCCACTTAGGCATGCATGCGACCGGGCTCATAACGTCCCGCGGGGAACTGTACTGCCACTCTTGTCATGCCTAGTTTTCTTTTTGCTTTGGAGCTTTTGAAATTTCATTCACAGACTTTGAGATGATGCTTTTGATTTTGTTGGTAAAGAGTATTCCTTTTCTTTTCTTTTCCTTTCTTCCTTGTGGCGTCAGGTCATAACGGACTTGCCCCTATTTGAGACCTCTTCTCGTTAGGGAGCTTGGATTGGTGGTCTCCTCCTTATTTACTCCTTGCCCCTGGATTCAGCCGAAGAATGAAGCGGACAGGGACTTCGACTTTCCCCTAAAGCATGGCCGAGGAAAACGGTGTCTTATAAGCAAGGAACCTGACCAGGGATGCCGTGTAGTGTGTGATTACCTTACTCGGGACCCTCTTTTCGAAGATAGGGAGGAAGTTCTTATTACCGGAGAAGCACATGGTTTTAGATTTTTAAGGAAAGAAACGCTTAAGATACAACCTATTCCACGGGTGAGAGAGCTCCTCACCTTCCGCGTTTACTAAACGATAAGCATTCCCTGGATAAGCCTCCTTTACTACAAACGGCCCTTCCCAGTTAGGTTGCAACTTGGACCTAGGACCTGCAGACCGAATGAATTTATGTTTCAAAACCATTTCACCCTTACAAAATTTTCGTTCGATTACCTTCTTTTTAAAATAACACGAAACCCACTTTTGATAAACGGAAACGTGATCAGCCGCATTCATCCTCTTCTCATCCAAGAGTTCCAACTGGACCAGCAACGCCTCCCGACGTTCATCGAGATTAAGTTCCTTATCGAGCTGCACTCTAAGGGAAGGGATTAAGATCTCGTATGGGAGCACCGCCTCCATCCCGTAAGTTAAAGAGTAGGGAGTTTGCCCCGTAGGGGTACGGACGGAGGTGCGGTAAGCCCACAGAGCTTCCACCAATCTTTCAGGCCAATCAGAAAATCTCCATGTTTTCTTAATGATTTTAAGAAGGGTTTTATTAGTGGCCTTGGCTTGACCGTTGCCTTGAGGGTAATATGGAGACGAATGATACAGTGCAATATTGAACTTCTTACATAGGTCCTTAAGCTCTTGGGAGACGAACTGGGGTCCGTTGTCGGTGATGATGCTGCTTGGCACTCCGAACCGCAAGATGATATTCTTCATGATAAAGCGGCACACCGTTGTAGCTTTGATCTCCGCGTACGCCTCGGCTTTGGCCCATTTGGTGAAGTACTCAGTAGCGGTGAGGATGAAGGATTTTTGCTTGATCTGAGAATTAGGATCACCGAGCGAGCCGACAACGTCGAAAGCCCACATAGAGAATGGCCAAGGAGCAGTCATAGGATGGAGGGACGAAGCTGGAGAGTGAATTTTATCAGCATGGAGTTTGCATTTAAGACACCTCCGGACATAGAGGGAGCAATCTTCCTCTAGAGTGGGCCAATAGTAGCCCTGCCTAAGGATCTTCTTCGCTAGAGCCTGGCCATTGACATGACCTCCACACTCGCTAGAATGGGCCGCTTCAGCCACTTTCCAAGCTTCTACATCATCTAAGCATCTCATGAGCATTCCATTAGTGGCACGCCTATACAGCTCTCCTGCAATGATAGTGTACCTTGCGGCGGCTCTTCTTATTGCTTTACGCTGCTCGGCCTTTGCCCCTTCTGGGAATGACCCTTCTTTGCAAAACAATTCGATTTCATGATACCAAGGTAATTCTTCTTCGTCCAGAATCTCCTCTAGTTCTGTTAATGAAACTTCCTTGAGATCTTCCTTCTCAACTCTCGCCTCTACAGATTTCCTGAAGTTGACGAACCAGGGATCTTGAATAGAGGGTGCGTCCAATCTCTGGACGACGATGGTCTCAGTACTACGACTGAGAGGGAAAGATAAGGAGGAAGCAAGGGATGCCAAAGCATCAGCTAGAATGTTCAGAGAACGGGGAGTATGAATATAGATCAGCTTACGGAATCGCTTAGCAATGAGCGTGACCAAATCTTGATAAGGCTTGAGCTTAGGATCACGAGTACGGTAAGTTGACAGAACTTGCCGTAGGACGAGCTGAGAGTCTCCTATGATGTTCAAATAGCGCGCGCCTAGGAGATAGGCGTGTTTCAAGCCGGCCAGGAGAGCCTCATACTCAGCGATGTTGTTGGTAGCAGGAAATCGAAGTTGATAAGCGAAGGGGATGGTTACTCCCTCTGGAGTAAGCAAGACAGCCCCGATCCCTTGGCCCCTGGGAGTTGAGTGCACCGTCGAAGTGCAGAGACCAGAAGGGATGATGAGAAAGGACAGAGAGATGCTCATCAGGGAAATCGTCATGAATGGAATCGGTATGAGGAATGGGAAGATGTGCAAGATGCTCAGCAATGGCATATCCTTTGACTGCCTTCTGAACGACAAAGGTGATGTCAAACTGAGAGAGGAAACTCTGCCAGCGAGCTAACCTACTAGAAAGGATGGGTTTTTCTAAGAGATAACGGACCGGGTCCATTCTAGAGATCAACCTGACTGGGTGGGTGAGAAAGTAATGTTTAAGCTTCTGAGCCACCCACACTAAGGTGGCACAAGTTTTCTCCATAGCGGTGTACTTGGACTCAGCTGGATTAAACAGTCGAGAAAGGTAGTACGCAGCCCGCTCTTTCCCTTCATCATCCACTTGTGCTAAGACCGCCCCTAGGGAGTCCTCAATAACCGAGATGTATAGGATTAGGGGTTTCCCAGGGACAGGAGATTGCAAAACCGGGGGATTGGACAGATACTCTTTGAGGTCCTCATAGGCCTTCTGACAATCTTGATTCCATTCGAACTTGACCCCCGCCTTAAGCAATTCATAAAACGGACGACACCTCTGAGAATGCTGAGATATAAATCTTCTAATGAATTGCAGTCTACCAATCAATCCTCGAAGTTCCGTAATGTTCTTTGGCGGAGGCATGTCCATGACGGCCTGTGCTTTATTAGGATCAATCTGGATCCCCCGTTTGCTCACTATGAACCCTAACAACTTCCCTAAGGAGACTCCGAATACACACTTCTTCGGATTCATCTTAAGCTTGTACTCCCTGGCTCTCTGCAGCACCTTAGCCAGGATAGAGGGGTGTTCTTCTTTTGTTCTTGACTTCACCAAGATGTCATCCACGTAAGCTTCCATATATATGTGCATCATGTCGTGGAAAATGGCCATCATCGCCCTTTGATAGGTGGCACCTGCGTTCTTCAACCCAAATGGCATAAACACATAACAATACGTGCCCCAGGGCGTGGTGAAGGAAGTTTTCTCTTGATCTTCCGGAGCGAGACGGATTTTATTGTAGCCCGAGTACCCATCCATAAACGACAGAGCTTCGTACCCGACAGTGTTATCCACTAGGACGTCTATATGAGGTAGCGGGAAATCATCTTTGGGACATGCCTTGTTTAGATCCCTGAAATCAATGCATATGCATACTTTTCCATCCTTCTTGAGAACAGGGACTATGTTCGCCACCCACTGAGGATATAAAACCACTCTGACGAACCTGGCCTTATATAGCTTGTCGACCTCTTCTTTGATCCTTAAAGCCATGTGGGGGTGAAATCTTCTTGACCGTTGTTTCACAGGTGTTGCCCCTAGTTTAAGCACGAGTCGATGTTCCACTAAGGAGGGGTCAAGACCTGGCATGTCCTCATAAGACCAGGCGAAAGAATCGCTATACTCTCTTAATACCTTAATTAGATCTTCTTCTACCTGTGAAGGGAGATTAGCAGAAATAATGACGGGCCTTGGGTCTTCTTATGTTCCCAAGTTGATTTCCTTTGTAGGTTCATCCATTGCCGTTGACGGCTGGTCGAATCTTTTTAGTCCTTGTGCATATAAGTCGGCAGTGTCATCTACATTGTTGTCTTCATCTATTGGATCCTTCTCATCAAAAACCTCATAGACGCCTAATCCGTCGTCGCTCCATTCCCCTTCTATTTCCTCTTCATCCTCAATCACGATTGCTGTAGCGACGAATTCCGGACACTTCAAAAGAGCATGACACCGCTGAGCTATATCTTGCAAGAACCTATCAGGAACAGATCGGGACGGATGCGCAAGTGAGCGCGGTTCAGAATGGGAAGGGTTGGACGACCCAGAACAAGACCCTACTTCTCTAGACCTAACTGACTCTACTTCTCTAGACTCGACGGACCCTAATCCTAACCTAGGGGAGAGAAGGCTTAGTGGAAGGGAAGAAGCAGGGGACTCGTGCCCCTGGGAGGAGGAGGACGTGTTGTGCCCCCTAGGCACAAGCATGTGCTATGTCGCCTTGATGATAGCAATGCTATTTGGTTTTGATGATAGCAAGACAGTGAGTGCATTTGATATTGTATTTTGATGATAGCAATGTTATTGTGTTTTGATGATTGCAATAAACAAAGTGCATTTCTATGCATTCTTATTCTTGAGCATTCTGCATATTGATAGCAACATGAATGTTGATGTTTAGCATTGATGGCATTTGCTCTTTATATATGTGCATTGCATTCTGCATATATCATGTATGGGTAGCAAAGTCTATACACTGGACTGTGTCATTATGCATCATGCTAGTCTATACATTGGACTCTGGTTCAAGCCTATGCATTGCATTGGCTAAGTATATACAACGTCAATTCATGTATTGTCTTAGGAAAAGTCTGTACAGCGTCAACGCACTTCATTGGAAGTGTGTACAGCGTCAACGCGTGAAGTATGTACAGCCGTGTCATATGCTCCTAAGTCTATGCATTACTGTTCATGTATCAGTCTTCATCAAGTCTGTACATTGACACGCCAACATCTTTGAAGTCTGTACATTGCTTCAGGAGCTTCAAGTCTACACATCGCTTCGCTTCATGAAGTCTGTACATCCACAGTTAAACTTGAAGTCTGCACATTGGTCTTCGATTTCAATGTCCATACATTGGGCGTTTACATGAAGTCTATACATTGTTGTTTGCAGTGCAAGTCCATACATTGGACTGTTCTTTGAAGTCTGTACATCAGACTGGTATAGTAAGTCTGTACATTGGCTTCACATCTTCAAGTCTGTACAGCCGTTTGCTTTGGATTTCATGTCTAGACATTGCACTGTAGCATCCATCGTCTTCGTGTTGTTTTAGTGTCTATGTCTTCGGGTTGTGTTTACATCTTCGTGTCGGTTTCTGTTGTTTCTGTGTTTGTGTCGTCGAGTTGTTTTTATGACTTCGTGTCGTTTTCTTATTGTGTCTTCATGTTGATCTATCTTCGTGTTGAGTTTACTTCGTGCAGTCTTCTCCTAGTGTTGTCCTAACTTCGAGTCGTTTCTTTGTATTCTGTCTTCGTGTTGGTTTTTCACTTTAGACTTCGTGTCTTTCTCGCTTTGACCACACTCCGTGTCGATTTCAGTTTTCATCTTCGTGTTGTTTTCAACTCGTGTCGGTTACTGTTTCATCTCCGTGTTGTTTCATGTCTTCGTGTCGTGTTTCCTACACCTCGTGTCTTTGTCGCTTTGTGACTTCACCTCGTGTCACTCTTCTATCTTCGTGTTGTTCTTCCTAGACCTCGTGTCTTTCGTATGTTGAAACCACACTTCGTGTTGGTTTCTGTTTTGTCTCCATGTTGTTCTCGTGCCGTTCTCATTACTGGTTATTATATCATGTCATTTTTACTTTGTGCTGTAGTCATCGTATGTATCTCGTGTCGTTCTTCTTTTTAGCTCGTGTTGTTTTATAACCTCACTTCGTGCCGTTCTCTTCGTTGTGTCTGTTCTGTCACAGTGTATCTCGTGTCATTCTTTCCTTACTTCGTGCTGTAGTCACCCTGTGTATCTCGTGTCGTTCTCGTTTCACTTCGTGCTGTCTCTACGTCTGAGTCTTCTTTGTTATTTCTGTCTTCGTGTTGTTTCGTTCTAACCTCGTCCAGGTTTCTTCTAAAACGCTATTCTTCTGATAAGTCTATACAGAGTTGTTCTTTAAACTGATGACTTATCCGATACTCTGTTTAACAGGTGCTTTGATCGTGAAGCTTAAGTAGGGCACGTGATCCGAGGTTGAAGGACTGACAGAAAGCTGACACGTGGCCAAAAGTTCTGGGCGGGAAATGTGGAAGCCACACGCGCCCAGTGCTGCCCTCCTACTAGCTATTGTTATAAAAGGAGGTCTTCGTCCACAGATGAAGAGAGATCGAGTTGGCGAGAAGAAAAGTCCATACAGAGAGCCACGATCCAGATAGAAAAAGAAAAGAGAAAGAAGAAGAGCAGAAGGAGAAGAAGAGAGGCAGAGAGCTCGAGAAGAGTGTGAAGAGAAGAAGAAGAAGAGAGAGAGAGAAGGAGTTCGTTCCTCAGACCTTTGGTTCAAAACCAGATCTGAAGTTGCTCATTGTTGAGCTATATTTTGTGCTTTATTGCTTCAGCTTTCCGTTGCTGTCTTGTTCTATTTTCATTTTCCTTTATACATTTCTTCAAGCTGTTTGTGAGCGGTTTGCAGAGGTGCTGCCTCTGGACAGCAAGCTGTGTAGCTCAGCGGGCAGTGGAGGTTTCCACTGGACAGGTAAAGCTGTAATCCTCAGCTGGCGAGACTTGGTCTCGGACGGGTTAAGCTGTATTCCCCAGCGGGTTCAAGCTGTGAGTCAGCGATGGCTAAGCTGTATTGCCCAGCGGAAGCAAGCTGTGATGCTTAGCGGTTGGCAAGCTGTGAGGCCCAGCTGATTGTTGTCAAGCTGTGTTGCCCAGCGGTTAGTGAAGCCACACTTAGGTTGAGTGTGGGGTGGATGTAGGTCTGGAGGACCGAACCACCTAAAAACCCTTGTGCATTGTGGTTTGGTTTATCTGCTTTTGCTTCCGCTAGATGATTGCATAGGGGCGCTCTAAGCGTTTGGCTTCTGTTTGAGCAGAAGAGTTGATTAGTTTTCTTAGAATATTTTAATCTGTCAAGAGAGCAAAATTCCAGTTGAGCTTCAGATTGTCGAATCTGTCTTGTTATTATTCTAGTTTTTAATTGGGTGAAGGTTTTTTAAACGGGTTATATTCATTCACCCCCCCTCTGAATACTGCACCGAACCCAACAATTGGTATCAGAGCGGGTCTCTGATCTAACAGATCTAACAATCTGCAGAGGATCCTGCTAACTGTTTAGTGCGTTTTCAGAGTGGATGTATTGTGCTCGTTGTCTTGTTTCACCGGTTTAGTGCTTTACCTTGCCCATTTGGTTTTGCTGCATTTCCTGTCGGTTGTTTTAGTAAGTTGATTCTGTTTGCCATCTGTCCAAATGGATCGTCCTCCAATTTATGATGGTTCTAACTTTGAAAATTGGCTAGGAGGCCTAGTTGTATATGTAGATTCCATTGATCCCAAACTATGGAGTTTACTATCCAAAGGCCCACATCGACTACCCAAAGACCAGACCAAGTGGTCTAGTGAGGACACGTTTAAGAACCGTGATAATGTCATAATTCTTAATATCTTGAGAGCTACTGTTAATACTGATGTATATTCTTTTGCTCTCAGGTGCACATCTGGAAAGGAGATATATGACAGAGTCGTCTCTGCGCATAATCAGCAAGGTGATAGCTGCTTGATGGCCAACCGGGATGATGAAGATGAGATCTCATCTCAGGTAAGTTCTGAATCAGAAGGATACTCTTTCGATGAATTAATAGAGATGTATGAAAATTTGTTAGAAGTATCCAAGAAATTGAAATCTGAGAACAAAAAGTTGAAAAAGAAATGTGATAGAATAAATCTGAAAGATTCTTGTGAAAACTGTCCAAATATGAAAAAGTCTTATGATGCATGCATGCTAGATGTTCAGAATCTTAAGAAACAAAATAATTCTCTAAAAATTGAAAAACAAACATGCTTAGATAAAATGTCTGAACTTGAGAATCAACTGAATGATAAGAAAAATGAGCATCTAAAAGGCATGCAAGAACTAACTGAAGTTAATTCTGAATTGGACAAAATGAAATTGGAGAATGAGGATCTTCAAAAGAAGAATAAAACTCTTATTATCAGAATGAATGAAATCAATGAGGTTTCACAGTCCTCTTCTGCTAAATCAGATTGTAAAATATGCTCTGCTTTAAGAGAACGAAATGAAGATCTCTTTAGTGAGAATGAACGGCTAAATAAACAAATTGCCTCACTTAAAGATGATCACAAAAATCTGCTCGCTGAGAAAATTAAAGCAGAAGAAAGAGAAGATGAACTGATTAAAAAATTGAAGCACATGTCTGGAAGAGAGAGATGTGCTAACAATGAAATTCAGGATAAAAATCTTGAGGAAGAAAACACTGAATTAAAAGCTGAAGTTGAAAAACTGAAGTTGTTGAATACTGGCTTGTCTGAAAGACTTCTCACTACAGAAAAAGGAAAGGTTGTCTATGATGAAAATTCAAAAATTTTGAACATCCTAAAACAAGAAATTGAGAAGTATAAAACTACAAACCAAGTTCTAAGCGAATGTGTAAATTGCAGTGAACAGGAAATAGCCAGTTATGAACTTCACATTGCTAGCTTGGAAGATAAAATTCATAATCTGGAAACTTTAGCAATTGAGTCTGCTAAGAGTGAAGGAAAAATGAAAGATGTTATGAAAAGTGAGAATAAGAACTCTAAAAGGAGGATAAGCTGTAATTCTGATGTCAAGAACATCACTAAAAGCCAGCTATACAACACCTTTGTGCAAGGTTCAGATGTAGCTAGTACTTCAAGGCAATCCCCAAAACAAAATGAAAATCAGAAATCACCTTCAAAACCCGTTTTCCAGTTCAGAGCCTAGAAAATAGAAAAACAAACAGAACCTGTTAAGGATAATCAGAAATTGAAAAGAAAGAGTCAAATAAAGAAGGTAAAGACTATTCCTACTCATGAACAGAAAGCTGCTAGCTCGGTTGAGCCTGATGGTGTACACACTGTTCATGCTTCCTATACTCATTCACATACATCTAGGAACTCATATGATAGAAACCATGTTCCTAGAAAATCTGATGCCTCTTGTTACTACTGTGGTAGGCATGGTCATTATATGGATGACTGCAGAGTGATGATAAGTGATGATATGATGCATGATAAAACATTTCCAAATAATCATCACCACCCCAAAAGAAACATGTCTTCCTCAAACCAACATATCATTTGTTACAATTGTAACAGACGTGGTCATAAAGCTGTTGAGTGTTGGTTTAGGCCTTCATGGGGATTTACTGGCTCAAGAGGTAAGCACCCTAGGTGTATTGAATGTGGCAAGTATGGGCATGCAGTCAAGGACTGCTAGTTTGTTCAGGGAAATCATTTTAATTCCAAATTTGTAAGATTCCCTCCAAACAAAAATTTCTTGGGCAGAAATAAAGCTGGTCTTAAAGAAAAGACTCTTGTTTGTTATGAATGTGGAAAACCTGGCCACCGAGCTTCTGAATGCTGGTGGGCAGGTAATGGTAAATCAAAAATTCATGCTTACAACAGAACAATTCATGCTCATTATCATAGGTCTCATGCTGCTGTTGATATGCATCATAGGACCAGAAAATCTGTTGTTTCATGTAGATATTGTGGTAAACTTGGTCACTCTATGGACAATTGTTTTCTGATGAAGTTTGATGACCATGTTGCTAAGAAACTGTTTAGAACACCTGATAGGGGTAGTGCAGGACCCAAGACTGCTTGGGTCCCTGCAAGATCATATTGATTGACTTGCTGCAGGTGTGCCTTGGAAGGAGAAATAAAAGGGGTTAACCAAGGCACTCAAAAAGAAAACCCCAGGACTCAATTCAGGTCAGTTCTGAAATCTGTTTTAAATTCATCATCTGAAATTGTTGTTTTGCTTGGTTGATTTTTGATGAACTCTTCATCTCTAGCTGATCAGTCTGCATTCCAGACTCAGCTATTGAATTCAATTCTGCATATCTGATGCTCTTCTCTTGCTATATGTTGAACTGAATTTGAATGCTTCTTTAGTGTATATAGTTGATGCACTATATAGACTCTGTGTCCATGCATGTGTTTTGTGTTAATGTATTGCATGCTTGTTATTGAATGCATACTTGGACTGATTGTGTATAGACTGATTGCCATTGCATGTGTCAATGATGCTGTTCAATGCATGAAGGACTGCTTTATGTTGCATTGTCCTTGTTAACCCTGGTATATCAAATGGTATGTTACTAAAAGGCAGGGAAATCTGCCCGGAGGTTCCTACCATGTGTGAGATGGCCTTTGAGACCAGGTCCTCCGCCTAGTACCATGGGTCTAATTTTCATGTAGAACAGTGTACTGCATCATATGTTGAAAAAATCTAAAAATTTAAAATGAAGATGATGCATTTGATAAATTCTCTCTCTGATTGAACAAAGCATGAATTCTTCTTAAGCATATTCTAAAATTATGAGCAGTTCATTAATTCTATTTCATGCACTTTGTCAGGGGGAGTTTGACTAATGTTGCATAGTCTGCATGTAGAACAGTCTAATGCATAGCATATTTTTGCATCATGGTGTCAGGGGGAGCTGAGAGTTCTATTCAATTCATTGAATCCTTGGTACTTCTCATTGTCCCCTTTCAACTCATTCATATTCACTGTCATCAGATGCTATGGATCATAATGCTTATTGCTATCCTTTCCCCATTTTTTCACTAAACAACAGCTTTGCATCTGGTTTAGTATATTGAATGGTGATTATTGCAATTGTTTTTCTATAAGAATCACACTTACAAATTGAAAGGAACTAAAGGTTTAACCTTTATAAATTAGAGAGTTAAGTGTCTGCACTTCAGAACTTGAGATAAAAGAAAACTTTTATAGCTCTTAATCTTTATCTCATGGTAAGATTAGAAAAAGTTTTTTGTAATGCCTAAATGTGTTGAACTGGATATGTCTAGAACAGGCTAATAAGAGTGTGTACTGATTTTTTAAACAATCACTCTAAAAGAATTAAGGGCAGCAGTAAATAAGATCATTAATGTTATGAACTGAACATAGTGACAGAGCAATGGCTGATTGCACTGAGAAACTGTGAACTCCTCCAAAGAAGCAGGAGACTTCACATGTCATGAGGTGATTCAGAATATCTCTGTTCATAGGGTCAAATCCATAGGGGGAGTCCTCACCAAGTAACTGAGGGTACTGGCCTCTGATCAAGGTGTACCCTTAATGTCAAAAGTGAAGACTATTCTTTGTGGGTTTTGATCTGAAATAGGTCTAGTAGTTTATGCCTAGTAACTAGGGATACCTGCCTCTGATCAAGGTGTACACCTAATGTCAACAGCATAAATGTCACTGATCTATTTACTTAGTTCAGGTTCAGAAATTGAAAAATGAAAATCAAACTGCTGTAACCCTTCGAAAATTCAAATGTCAATGAGTGAAAATTATTTTCAATACATATTCAAATTGCCATTCTTGATCTTCCATGCTTAAACACAAAAGGGTATTATTTCAGACTTATCTATTAATACCATGTGCCCTAGATTCATTGCTATAAATGGAATCTAAAACTCTTTTTCAGGGGTCAGGTGTTTTACTCTAGATTTATCACTGTTAAACCTGAATTTTTGAAAATTGTATGTTGATGATTCTTATACTTTAACTATTGTTTATAATCAGGCTTATTCTCTGAACCAATGATTCAGCTGTTGTCTAGTGACCCTCCTACCTTCTCTACCTTGTTTATCTGTTCATATTCCTTCTCAAGGGGGGAGCTTTTATTTAGAGGGAGAAATAATTCAGGGGAGTCTTACATTCAGGGGGAGAATGTTCTAGAGGAATTTGCATGCATATTGCACTTTGCACTCATATTTTTTACTATTTTTCTCTTTTTGATCATGTCAAAGGGGGAGAAAAATTTGTGTGTGACTCACTGTCACAGTGTGTTGCCATCATCAAAAAGGGGGAGAATGTTGTGCCCCCTAGGCACAAGCATGTGCTATGTCGCCTTGATGATAGCAATGCTATTTGGTTTTGATGATAGCAAGACAGTGAGTGCATTTGAGTGCATTTGATATTGTATTTTGATGATAGCAATGTTATTGTGTTTTGATGATTGCAATAAACAAAGTGCATTTCTATGCATTCTTATTCTTGAGCATTCTGCATATTGATAGCAACATGAATGTTGATGTTTAGCATTGATGGCATTTGCTTTTTATATATGTGCATTGCATTCTGCATATATCATGTATGGGTAGCAAAGTCTATACACTGGACTGTGTCATTATGCATCATGCTAGTTTATACATTGGACTCTCGTTCAAGCCTATGCATTGCATTGGCTAAGTATATACAACGTCAATTCATGCATTGTCTTAGGCAAAGTCTGTACAGCGTCAACGCACTTCATTGGAAGTGTGTACAGCGTCAACGCGTGAAGTATGTACAGCTGTGTCATATGCTCCTAAGTCTATGCATTACTGTTCATGTATCAGTCTTCATCAAGTCTGTACATTGACACGCCAACATCTTTGAAGTCTGTACATTGCTTCAGGAGCTTCAAGTCTACACATCGCTTCGCTTCATGAAGTCTGTACATCCACAGTTAAACTTGAAGTCTGCACATTGGTCTTCGATTTCAATGTCCATACATTGGGCGTTTACATGAAGTCTATACATTGTTGTTTGCAGTGCAAGTCCATACATTGGACTGTTCTTTGAAGTATGTACATCAGACTGGTATAGTAAGTCTGTACATTGGCTTCACATCTTCAAGTTTGTACAGCCGTTTGCTTTGGATTTCATGTCTAGACATTGCACTGTAGCATCCATCGTCTTCGTGTTGTTTTAGTGTCTATGTCTTCGTGTTGTGTTTACGTCTTCGTGTCGGTTTCTGTTGTTTCTGTGTTTGTGTCGTCGAGTTGTTTTTATGACTTCGTGTCGTTTTCTTATTGTGTCTTCGTGTTGATCTGTCTTCGTGTTGAGTTTACTTCGTGCAGTCTTCTCCTAGTGTTGTCCTAACTTCGAGTCGTTTCTTTATATTCTGTCTTCGTGTTGGTTTTTCGCTTTAGACTTCGTGTCTTTCTCGCTTTGACCACACTCCGTGTCGATTTCAGTTTTCGTCTTCGTGTTATTTTCAACTCGTGTCGGTTACTGTTTCATCTCCGTGTTGTTTCATGTCTTCGTGTCGTGTTTCCTACACCTCGTGTCTTTGTCGCTTTGTGACTTCACCTCGTGTCACTCTTCTGTCTTCGTGTTGTTCTTCCTAGACCTCGTGTCTTTCGTATGTTGAAACCACACTTCGTGTTGGTTTCTGTTTTGTCTCCATGTTGTTCTCGTGCCGTTCTCATTACTGGTTATTATATCATGTCGTTTTTACTTTGTGCTGTAGTCATCGTATGTATCTCGTGTCATTCTTCTTTTTACCTCGTGTTGTTTTATAACCTCACTTCGTGTCGTTCTCTTCGTTGTGTCTGTTCTGTCACAGTGTATCTCGTGTCATTCTTTCCTTACTTCGTGCTGTAGTCACCCTGTGTATCTCGTGTCGTTCTCGTTTCACTTCGTGCTGTCTCTGCGTCTGAGTCTTCTTTGTTATTTCTGTCTTCGTGTTGTTTCGTTCTAACCTCGTCCAGGTTTCTTCTAAAACGATGTTCTTCTGATAAGTCTATACAGAGTTGTTCTTTAAACTGATGACTTATCCGATACTCTGTTTAACAGGTGCTTTGATCGTGAAGCTTAAGGAGGGCACGTGATCCGAGGTTGAAGGACTGACAGAAAGTTGACACGTGGCCAAAAGTTCTGGGCGGGAAATGTGGAAGCCACACGCGCCCAGTGCTGCCCTCCTACTAGCTACTGTTATAAAAGGAGGTCTTCGTCCACAGATGAAGAGAGATCGAGTTGGCGAGAAGAAAAGTCCATACAGAGAGCCACGATCCAGATAGAAAAAGAAAAGAGAAAGAAGAAGAGAAGAAGGAGAAGAAGAGAGGCAGAGAGCTCGAGAAGAGTGTGAAGAGAAGAAGAAGAAGAGAGAGAGAGAGAAGGAGTTCGTTCCTCAGATCTTTGGTTCAAAACCAGATCTGAAGTTGCTCATTGTTGAGCTATATTTTGTGCTTTATTGCTTCAGCTTTCCGTTGCTGTCTTGTTCTATTTTCATTTTCCTTTATACATTTCTTCAAGCTGTTTGTCAGCGGTTTGCAGAGGTGCTGCCTCTGGACAGCAAGCTGTGTAGCTCAGCGGGCAGTGGAGGTTTCCACTGGACAGGTAAAGCTGTAATCCTCAGCTGGCGAGACTTGGTCTCGGACGGGTTAAGCTGTATTCCCCAGCGGGTTCAAGCTGTGAGTCAGCGATGGCTAAGCTGTATTGCCCAGCGGAAGCAAGCTGTGATGCTCAGCGGTTGGCAAGCTGTGAGGCCCAGCTGATTGTTGGCAAGCTGTGTTGCCCAGCAGTTAGTGAAGCCACACTCGGGTTGAGTGTGGGGTGGATGTAGGTCTGGAGGACCGAACCACCTAAAAACCCTTGTGCATTGTGGTTTGGTTTATCTGCTTTTGCTTCCGCTAGATGATTGCATAGGGGCGCTCTAAGCGTTTGGCTTCTGTTTGAGCAGAAGAGTTTATTAGTTTTCTTAGAATATTTTAATCTGTCAAGAGAGCGAAATTCCAGTTGAGCTTCAAATTGTCGAATCTGTCTTGTTATTATTCTAGTTTTTAATTGGGTGAAGGTTTTTTAAACGGGTTATATTCATTCACCCCCCCTCTGAATACTGCACCGAACCCAACAGGACGGAGACAGGATAGCGTAATCTTCCACTGAAATCTCCTTTTCAAATTTGACGTTTTTTTTTTGGAGATCAGTAGAGACTACATAGCAAGACGGAGGAGGTGGGAGCTGCATAGGGAACAGCTCGGGGAAGATGCAATCAAAGAAGGGATCAGAAGAAGAGAACCACATCTCGTGGAGCTGAGCGTTGGGAGGAGGAGGAGTAAACAGAGTGGATAGATCAATGCGTGGACACTTCCTGCCAGTACAAGGAATGAATAGAATCTCCGGTGGATCAATGAAAGATGAATTTACCATGACAGGAGGAAGGCGGTGTACCAATTCCTTTTGTTGAAAGATAGATTGGAAGCGTAAGAGAGACCAAGAACATACAACTGGAGAGCTCTCCTACTTCTGTAGATTAACAATAAGCTGCTTCTTCGGCCTCCACTGCATAAGCCGAACTTCTTGTCGCTTCCTCTGAGATTCCTCCTCATAAAAGAGCCCCTGCAAGGCCTGACTGTAGTCGAGCATGTCATCATCTGACCCTCTTGGCAAGGGAGGCGGACTGGCAATTGGACAAACTATATTCTTTTCTGGCTGAACCGGCTTTGGAGCTAATGTGCCGGGCTGGAGAGGCCCTCTGACAAAGTGCTGACGATAATCCCAGGTGAGTGGCCCAGAATCACTCATCATCGATAATGCTGTCTCCTTGTAACCAAGACCTCTCCTACCCATTTTTCTTCCCTTGGGTATAGGCCTAGTCATCCCTTGTAGTTGCGCACCGAGGCCTCTCCCCGGTTGATAGCCTAGTTTCAATATAATGTTCCACCCCTTTGAATCCCGAATCTGCGGCTTCACTTTGACATTAACTGGAGTGGCGACAGGCTTAGGGGATGTATAAGCCCAAGGAAAGTTCAAATCCAGCACTGACAGAACGGGCCAGCTGCTTGGCCAAAGTGTGGGAAGAACTTGCTCTGAAATAGCCTTTACTGACTGTACTGTGGATATGCTCTTAACTTTGACGACCCTCCCTTGAAAGGGGAACTTAATGCACTGGTGTGCGGTGGAGGGCACGGCGCCGAGTGTGTTAATCCAGGGACGACCCAAGATAGCCTTGAACATAGGGTCGATATCAAGAACATAGAATTCCACGGCCATAGTAAGGGGCTCGAGCTCTGCCTGAATGGTGACTACCCCGTGACATGCCCGCCTTGAGTTGTCATATGCCGCTATAGTGGTGGGGGTAGGCCGCAGTAACTCTTCAGATATGTTGCATGCCCGTAGGGTGCTGAGTGGGCAAACATTAATTGAGGCCCCTGTGTCAACCAGTGCTGCCTCAATGTCAACTTTGTTCAGAGTAATTGTTATGCAAAGCGGCATTTGCCGAGTCCCCGGAGGTGCAAGCTCGGTTTCAGAGAACGTGATTGCCGGCCCTTTGGAGATGGTTGCCAGTGCCGTCGGTAGGCTATCAACTGCCATGTCTTCGCTAACCATTACCTTATGTAGAAAATCCCTCAGTGCATCTTGATGAAGGGTAGACCTTTTGATCAGCTCCAGCACAGATATTTTGGCGGGCACTCGATGCAGATGATGCAGCAAGTCATATTGAGTACCCGGCAAAGGTCCAGTTTCTTCTTGCTCGGCCACCGGCTGAGAGGACTGGGGATTAGAAGTAACGTAATTCCGATGGAACATCTTCCCGCTCCTCAAAGCACAGCTTGCTGCGGCGTCTGAAGATAGTATGATGGGCCCTACGGGATGGGTGAATGGAACTGGCGGTGTGGGGGAGGCGGTGTGGGGGAGCGTAGGGTTGGTGAGTTTAATGGGCGGTGCGCGGATGATGGATGAAGGATTGGTGGAAGGCAGGGTGGTGATGGATGTAGATGCGGGTGGAGGGAAGGCTAGCGGATGTTTGAGAGTGGGCGAAGGATTAGGTGGTGGTGTGATGATGGCGAGGGGAGTAAGTGTTGGAGGGTATGATGGGATGGAGAGCGGTAGAGGGTTTGCTGGAGCAGGTGTGGATGGCAGGACGAGCGGAGGGGGTGTTGGTTGTGTAGGGAGGATGAAGGAAGGGTTGCGGGGGTTGTGGTGGAAGGCCATTACTTGCGGTGTGGAGCCATCATCATCAAAAGACCACCCGGCGTTGGGGGCCGGTGGTTGAACCACGTTTACTTGCGCTGGTGCCGACGGTTGCTGCGGAGGAGCGGGTGGATGATTCGGCATCGGGTTCTGGTGGATGCCCAGGTCTTGTACTTGCTGTGGTTGCTGCTGTTGTGGCGGCTGCTGCGGCTGCGGTGCTTGATGCCGCTGCACTTGCTGCCCCTGCGGCTGCCTTCTCTTCTCTTTAATCTCCATAATGGCCCTATGCATTTCGGCCCAGTCGATTCTCTGCCCTTCATGAAGGTCATATACCAGATCTCGGAACTGAAAACATCCTTCTATGGTATGGCCTGGCTGCCTATGGAACATACAATATTTAGTCTGATCAACCGCCGGGTTCCAAACAGGCCGTTCCAGAGGAAGTTGGATTGCATTTACTGACATAAGTGCCGATAAAATATCTGTAAGTGTCTCTGGCAATGGAGGATACTGGGCTCTCCTGGGAGCCGGGCGCTTGCTATTAGGGTTGTTGTTGTTGTAGCCGTTGGGTGGAGGGACGTTATGATATTGTGATGGTGGCGGTGGTTGTTGTGGTGCGGCAAAGGTGTTTTGTGGAATGGTGAAGGCGGGGGGAGGGTTTTGTGGAGTGGCCTAGAAGTTTTGTGGAGAGGGGTTTTGTGGATTGCGGGGGTTTTGGTTGTAGCGGAAGGGTGCGGCTTGAAAGGGAAAAGCAACGGCCTGTACTTGCTCGTTTGTTTGAACTCCTTCGGTAACCGGCCCTTGCGGTTTCTTATGGTACTTGGGCTTTTGGTTTTCGAAAAGAGAATGGATAGGGGAGTCCTTGAATTGAGTCTGTATGAAGCGCGCCCGGCTGTAGAGTTGATGTATATTAGCTATATCATTCATTGCCAGGATGTTGCGGAAGGTCGGGGTGGCATTGGAAATTAGCAGTTTGACCTTTTCTTCCTCTGGAATATGGCCGGGCACTCTAGCGGCCATTTGTCTCCACCTGTCTGCATAGGTGGTGAAGTCTTCCTCTGGCTTCATCTTCTCTGCTACTAGATCTGTAAATGAATATTCTGGCCCGACCCTGTCCTGAAACCGCTGAATGAATTTGTCCTTAACTACCTTGAAACTCTCGGCCTCTTCCAGCGGCAGAGAATAGAACCATTCCAGAGCAACTCCATCTAAGGATCGGCGGAATAAATACGCCATGAGGCGATCATCATACTGGAACTGCGCTGATTCATATAGAAAATCCCTCACATGGATAAAGGGATTGCTGTTCCCATCGTACTTGCGATAGTTGGGGAGCTCTGATTGCGGAGGGAACCGAATGTTCTGGAAGCTCGGAATAGGAATATCGGCCAAGGATTGTGGGCCAACCCTTTTCTGGAGGAAGTCGAGTTGTTGCTGCATGGCGGCCCACTTGTTAAGCAAGTCCTGCTCTTGGGAGGGAGCAGGGGTAGTGCAGGACGCCGATTGTATTTGAGGAGCGGATGGAATGACTGTAGCAGAAGGGGGAGGTCCATAGACAGTGGAGATAGGGGGCCCGTAGGAAGGATATTGGGCCTGAGATATGCCCGGATGGGAGTGAGTTTGGGCCACCCCTTGCTGAGGGTGTAAGAAATCAGAAGGGTTCATGAGAAGCTGTGAAGCCACCGAACCAGAATTGTGATGATCCACCTGGACAAAAGCAGGGATAGGCGATTTCCCTTTATCAAAAGACTGATGGGCTGAATTGGAAGATTGGCCCATCTCCATGCCGGCGAAAGTGATGGTCCGGGGTTGGACCGGAGTGAGGTCAATCGGAGTGGGCTGGACGGACGGCCCGATAATGGAAGGATTAGATTGACCTTGAACAGCGGCAGAGGGAGAAGCGTTGGACCCTTGCATAGCTTGATATAGGACTTGAAGTTGGGTCGGGTCCAATTGGGCCATCATGTGAAGGACGGAGCCCGCGGAAGGAGTGGGAAGAGAAGGGGTACCTTGACTACCTCCCACAGATGTGGAGGACGGGAGAGGGGCAGTCCCTTCTCAGGAGGGAAAGGTGCCAACCCTAGGGGGTTCTCAAGGAGCCCTTGAGGAAGAGAGTCCTCTTGGGAGCGCGGAGGATTAAAGGATGCCATGGTGGATTCGAAGAGGGGATTAGAATAGAACGTGAAAGAAGAAGCGACTCGAAAAGATGATTCAGACGGACGAAAACAACTCCACATGCAACGGATAACCTTGACAAAATGCAAAAACAACCAACACAAAACACACAATAAGCAATCAAACTTAGGTGACTCTGACAAGATGCAAGTGATAAAAGATGAAGACACTCAAAAATCAAGCAAGTTGTTTAAAATGATGCGACAAGATTCTTATGATTTCTCCTTCGGAACTTTAGTGAATTGATCGATATGTGCTCTCAACAATAGGTTCCTAATAGGAGATGGATATGGCACTTGGTTTGACTCTAAGTGTAACCACTCAATCACTTATGCAACCCTAGACACGGGGTGGGAAAGGTACAACCAGCCCGGCGTCCGTGTGGGAATCCACGGCTCGCGGGGACTTATGGAGGTCCCTGCTGTAATTTCCTAGTCAGCCCCAAGGAATATGGAGACGAGAGGTCCTCACAACAAGGTAGGAAAATGCAAGCTAAGATATGACAAGATGAATGACCCTACGTGCACCGGAGTGCATGCAAAGTCTAGCCTAACAATCTAACAATCAATAGTGCACACCATGATAGGCAGATATGAGCAAAGCAAGAGGAGGGTCAAGTGTCACCCAAGCAATAAATCACAGCAAGAACTGCGGAAATAAATGCACCTCGGATGCGTACCTGCCAGGAGAGTAACGGTCGAAGGCCCCTGCGTCAGGGAACAATAACGGTCGAAGGCCAGACCGCCGGATAATATATAACGCGGGGGGATGAGATCGTCAGATGAGCCAGGGAACCAAAAACTAACCGAAGCAACCGGAAAGCCCGTGAAAGCTCACACAGCAGAACCAAAGCGGCGGCCTAATGCCCCTGCGTCAGACGACTGTGACGCGGGGACACAGGACCGTCAGAGGACTCAGAAAACCAGAATGAGCAATGAATACGAAGGAAACAAAAGACAATTGAACAAACAGATGATGGCAGGTTTAAACAAGAATCAGAAGCACGATTGGCACAAGTTGTCCCACCGTGATCGCCAAAAAATTATCTGTTGATATTTATTTGCCTATCTTTTATCTTACTTTTGAGGTTTGCAAAGTAATATGGCAAGATGACAAACAAGCAATCAAAGATCTACTCAAACCTATGAACATGTGAACATGAACCTAGGCAATCATAGCTAGCTCTAGCATGGGCATGCTATCTCAATCAAATTACGCTAAGGAAAAGGAAAAAAAAACACACGTCGGGGCGTGGAGCAAGAAATAAATAAAAAAAACACACCGCTAGGGGTGGAACAAGCAAGGGAAATAAAGATGTGATGAAGAAGACAGCTAATGCCCAATACCAAGGAAAGATGTGATCGCCACCAAAGTAAACACAAGTCAAAGACTCGAATGTACCTTGGAAATAGGTGGATGAAACACCCGCCCACGGGAGAGAAAACCAAGGAAAGCCTGTAGATCAACTTGGAAGTAACGGCCAGAACCCCGTGCGTCGCTTAGAAGCGACGGCCGTACGATAGACCGCCGGAAGATAGTGACACGCCTGCACCAGACCGTCAGGTAACCTGCAGTAGTAAGCTTGAATTCTTTTAACTCCAACTCTTCCAGCCGGCTAGAAGACTTGGGCCTCGTGCTAATGAACCTGTAAACCTGCCAAAGATGTAGAAAGACAAGACAAGACAACCTCAATTAGCCCTCTTCACAAGCATAGCATCAATCCTTAAAGAGCTTAAGAACATCAAAAGGAGAGGGAATTACCGGGGAGTTTTTGGTTTTTTAACCCCTCCGGGTGTTTTTAAAAGTTTGGGAGGATGTTTGTATGCTTAAAGAACAGTGAAAAATGTGGAGGAATAGGAGGGACAATGCTTTGTTTGAGGAAAACCAAGGAAGAACTCAAGCATGCAAGGATGAACTTGAAAGATAAAACTAAAGTACTCCCTTGATTAGAAGATGGATGGACGTGGGAAGCAACTCCTCCTGGATGAAGATGGCTCCTGAGTTCGGCAGCACTTCGTCACGAATTCAAATCTCCTCCTTTTTTGGCCATGAAGTCAAGGGTTCTATTTATAGACCCTCAAACTCTTAGGTCGAGCAGAGGATAATTCAAACGTGAAAGGAGATAACTCTTAGCAAATCCTCGAAGATAATATCACCAAGAGCCCATAGGATCGAACGGGAGGTCCTGAGGATCGGATTTAAAAGAGATAATGTCAATCCAAATCCTTATCTCGACCACGGAGTAGCAGAGAAAAGGCCTGAACTGCCAGGACTCTCGGAAGGAAGTAACGGCTGCACGATAGACCGTCACTTGGAAGTAACGCATCAAGGAACGACCGCCATTTTCAACCCTATCCCAAAGAGATAAGATCAACGGGAAGAAGATCCAAACAATAGGACTCTTCAAGGAAGCGACGGCCAAGGCATAGGGCGTCAGAATGAAACGACGGCTGCACGACAGACCGTCATCATCAACGTGGAAATTAAGGGATAAGCACTGAAAACGAGGCCTCAAGCCTTAAGACTCTTCAAAGAGTAACGGCCCAGGTTTTATCCGTCAGAAGGAAGCAACGCACCTGACTGAGACCGTTATTATCATTGAGGTTCCAAAAATAGAGTGAAGGGTTTTGCTGAGCTTCATCCAACGAAATGCCACCGGGAGCCACATCTTAATCCAGGAATTAAGACCCAAGAAACGGGCTTCAACTGATCAAGAGACTAATCAAAGAATGAACAACTCGGAGCATCATATAGAATGAAATAAGGAGATGACCCGACTTATTGGGTATAAAATGGGTGTCAACAGAGATGAAGCCAACCAGATCAAAAGGCTGCTACAGAGTACTGATTGGATCGACAAAGGTCGGCTAAAGCTGACAGATAACAAGATTGTGAATGAATTCATTGATGCTTGTGCCTCGGGAGATATTGATTAAGTTGTCCTCTTATTGGTTCTATAATTATCCTGAATCGTCTTACTCTGACTACCATGAACATTTTTGTCCAATATAGTGACCCCATATTTGAATTACAGAACGGGATCATTTTGAAACGTTGTCATGTCATTGATCTATTATACGGCCAAATGATTGATGATACGGTACTTTCTTTCATTAATTGTGCAAATTTACGCCTCGCCCTACCCTGAATTTGTGTTTCTACTACTAATAGAATCATGATTGTTTGCAGGTGATCGAAACCATGATGTACCTCCTCCACTCAAGATGCAATGAATATGGCATCTTTCATCGGTGGGTTTGTTTTCCCACCATTGTAGTGAATCACATCAACAACAAGATAGTGGCCAATGATGCAAAAACTATGGATTTGTTGCAGTGCTGCTACGAGAATGATGAATTATCACAATTGCAGCAGAAAAAATATTTTTTCTTCGTGTTATACTCAAGTAATCACTGACATCTATTTGTTGTTGACACGAAGAATTGCCGCTTTGTCTCATACAATTCCATGAGAGGCATGGCCATCCATGATGCCACTACAAGAAAATGTGTACTTTTTCTTATCCATGTACCTATATTAAATATATTTATAATGTGTCTATTAATTATTCCTTAATAATGTCAAATATTTCATTTGCAGGCTACAGTTGTACGGGGGTTACTAAAGAAATATGGGACATTCGAGGGAGTTGATGAATGGGAACTTGTGTTCAACAACGAATGTCCCCAACAGGCAGATGGAAGCTTCAACTGTGCCATTTATGTACTGAAATATGTTGATGAATTGTCAAGGAAGAGGGAGACATCATGGACATTTACTGAGGGTGATTGTAATATGATTAGAGCCCGGTTTGGGGCTGAACTCATTACCTTTGGAAATACAAGATCTTAAACAATTTCACGTCTCAGACCTCAGAATGTGGCATACCTGTCTTGACAAATATTTGTTTATTGTTGCAGCCAGGAACAGGAGAACAGGAAGAGGAAGAAGAGTAGAACACACCGAGAAGGCCAAAACACATGTGGCGGCTATCCCTTTTTGTGTTAATCACAGCCGCCACCCATCCATCTTATTAATAAGACCAGGGCAACAGCCCTAATCTTAGATGTGACTAAAATACCCCTAGATAAGACCATGTGTTTTGTACGATCATGTTGAACAAGGTTGTTAGCAATACTGACAGTGTACCCTCGGATCACGTGCCCATCATGTGCTCACATCGATTCAGGTGCCAAGAACATGGCCTTCGAGCTGGGCGTGTGGTAGACACATGTTAATCTGAAATAAAGCTTCCCAAGGTATTTGTCAGCCACAAGAGACATTTTACACCCCTATTGTCTATTTTGCAGCCTTAACCATCCATTTGTCAGCCTTAGGCGAGAATGCCGTCACCTTAGCCTTTTCCTTCGTGCCTTGAGCCATCGCCAATGTCCATTTGTCACCACCAGGTGACCATTTGTCATCACTAGCAGAGTATTTGTTACCCTTAGCAGAACATTTGTTACTTTTAGCAGCTCATATGTCACCCTTATACTTCAGCTCAATATACTACTTGTCTTCAGAGAAGGTGACTGATGCGGGACGAGACCACGGACACGACAAGCTCGTGACTGCCCCTTAACGAGGGAAGCGTCGGATGTGCGCGGTTGAGAAACCGGCAATGAGCTAGGGTGATCGGCTCTCTTTTGTGCCCGGATCGGGTCACGGGACGGTCTCGTACTCTCTCGCAGCAGCGGTAATGAATAGATAAAGCGGGCTAGATATCCCTACACATGCTCTCTAGCAGCGGCATAAATAAATATATATGAAGTAAGTAAAATACCGAGAAGGGAGTGAAAACGATACCTCCACG